>OZ024939.1:18879390-19495873 GCA_964017235.1 Sabellastarte sp. h YS-2021 | reverse complement strand
CACTAACCGGCAATAATTTTCCATCAGATTCAACAACATCTCCTACAGTTAATATCCCTTTTTGATACCAGTTGGGGTAAAACATATCTTTTGATATATGACTGTTATACCATAGACAACTGTTTAATATGTCTTGGCTGCAAGCCACTTTTCTATTTCTGCAGAAATGAGTCCAATATTGAAACACTGTTTTCCAGAAGGGATTGGTTTCTTTTTTGATAGAACTAAGTCATTCTCCACCTAGTGTTATTACATTTAAAATCTTTGGGTGTTTTGCAGCCAAAATAGGACACCAAGCATGGTCATCACTACTATCCGTTTTATCCAGGAGAGTTTTTGAGCCATTTCAAAATGAAAAACATTGACCATATTCAAACCACCAGATTTATAAGGCTTTGTTACTAATTTCCTCTTTATTTTGTTGGGTTTTCCATTCCACAGGTAGGAAAAAAATGTTTTTTTGATCTCATTCAAAAGTTTTTGATTACATGGTACAGATGCAAAAATATGTTGAATTTTGGTAGTGCCAAGGATTTAATTACAGTTATACGCCCAATTGGTGTTAATTTTCTGGATTTCCAATTATTAAAGATTTTGTTAATTTGTAATATAAGTTTTCTGTAATTAATTTCTGGCATTTCTTCCAGAGTTTTACTGAATTTAACACCAAAAAAGCAAAGTGAAATTTATTTCATCCCAAGCTATTCTAACGTTAACTTTTAATTTGTCTTTAGAGTGTCTCTTGCAACCAATCAATATAACCTCCGTCTTCTCTGTATTCATTTTTAGCCCTGAATAAGATCCAAATATTTCCAGTAAATTTAAGACAGCCTGCAAAGAACACCTGCTACCATCAAGAAAGAGTGTTGTGTCATCTGCAAACTGAGCAATTTTGAAATGAGGTTTTCCTATTTTGACTCCTTGAATACTAGTCATTTTCAACCAGAAGCTTTAAAATTTCAGCTGCAAGAATGAATAGATATGCTGAGATAGGGTCACCCTGCGTACAACCACGGCCTATCTGTATTGGGTCTGATAATTTACCACACTGCAGTACATATGCGTTTATATTATTATTAAAAAGTTTAATCCATTTTATAAATTTATTGTCAAATCCAAAGAATGATAGTACATTATATAGAAAGTGCCAAGATATCGAATCAAAGGCTTTTTCAAAATCAATTAGCATTAGCATCCCTGGAATTTTGTGCATTTCTGTATAGTGCATTAAGTCATATACTAGTCTTGTAGTTTCCCCAATATACCGTCCACTAAGGAATCCAGATTGACTTCTACTAATAATTTTGTCTAAATGTGGCTTTATTCTTTCAGCTATAACTGCTGATGCCATTTTATATACCACACATAATAATGAAATAGGTCGCCAATTTTTCAAATTTGTTCTATCGTTGTTACCTTTTGGTAAACAGGAAAGAATACTCTGCCTTAACGATGTAGATAATATTCCTTTTTCATAACTTGAATTAATGCTGTTCAAGATATAATACTTAATTTTGCACCAGAATACTTTCAAAAAGTCAACAGATATACCATCAATCCCTGGACTTTTCCCATTTTTCATCTTTTTCAAAGCTTGTCCTAATTCTTCTAGTGTGATAAGTGTACCTAGGTTTGCGTCACTAATTTTATATATTGTATCATGTTGACAACGAAATGTCTCATTGAGATCCGCATTGTTCAAGTATTCATCCTGGTTTTTGAATAAGTTATTGTAAAACTTTTTAATCTGAGCCATAATTTGTGTTTGGTCAACTAGTGTGGTTCCATTTGGCAAGTTCAGTTTCCTGATAGTTTTTTCAACATAGTTTTTATGTTCTAACTTACAAAAGAAATTTGTTGTTTTTTCTCCCTCATTAAGCTATTGTAATCTTGCCCTTGTAATTTGACCTTTTCTTTCCGTAATATTTCCAGTTGTTGTTTTTTATCTTCCAATAGATCACTGCCCATTGCACAGAAATCCTCCATCATTTCCAAAGTTTCAATATCTTTGAGTAACGATTTTTCCTTTTTTTCATACTCTTTCTTTCTTAATGAAGAATATTTTATAGTCTCTCCTCTTATTCGCATGAATAGCATTTCTAGGAAGGTTTCAGGTTGGATTGTGAATTGAATATTACTAAATTCTTTTACATGTTCTAAGTTATATATCGGTATTGCATATTTAAATTTTTCATCTTCTATTGCGTTATTGATAATTTCTAGATATTCTTGGTTGTAAAGTAAACTGTTATTCATTTTCCATACTCCCTTTCCCATTCTAAATTTGCTCAGTGCAAAATGCATCTCGATACTAGAGTGATCTGATCTGTAACTTGATTTGATCTCACATTTAGTCACTAAATCTGAAAAACAATGTGATATAAAGAAATAATCAAGTCTAGCTTGTTTTAACAGATGTTTTTGACGCCAGGTAAACCGTTTCCTATCTGGATGAAAGGTAAGAAAAGCATCGGTCATGTCTAATTCATTTAAAAGTGTTAGTAACTCTGTTTGAGCTCTAGGGTTATTACATTAGCATAATTGTGAGAGTCAAGACTAGGATTAAGCACAAGATTAAAATGCCCACACATTATGTCATAATCTGCCTCTGCCTGTTCAATCAATACTTTTAAAGTTTTAAAAAAATTTGGGTCGTCCTGGTTTGGTGCATAAACATTGATTAAATTAATTTTTATTGCGCTACATAGAATAATTAATTGTATATAGTTTCCTTTGTTATCCTTATTTATTTGCAGGAGTTTATATTCAAAATTATTGTTAAATAGAACTGCAACTCCTCTGGAGTTGGTTTTTGTTCCATGTAAGTAACACTCATTCCAGATCTGCTTAACAGATTGTGAATCGGATTCTAATAAATGTGTATCTTGCAGACAAACAATCGATGCTTGACTTTCATAAATCTAAGGACATCTGCTCTTTTTTGATTATTCCGAAGTCCCTGGCAGTTTGCAGACAACACTTTAACTCTTTTACTTACTACTAACATATTTCACAACCAGGTGAACCTGCAGGAAACAATGATCACTTTCGCTAGGGGGAAAGTTGTAATTGCTACCGATTAAATAATTATTGACTTCATTTAAATGCTTACAATATAGAAACATAACATTTAATATCAGACTACAAATACTGATTTTAACTAGCATTTTTGTATTTGGAACTGTTTAATATTGACAAAAGAAAATAACAGAAAATAAACACACTTTAAAAGTGAAACAAACATTAAAAAACAGTTCAACAACTGAATTAAACATTCAGCCAGAGTATGTACATATTGATACATAATTATACATCAACTAATTAGGGGGATTATAACGAATCTCAACAATAAGCAGGAGGTGATACTCTGTTTTAAAGTTATAGATCATATCATACGGTTTTTACTCTGTTTTAAAGTTATAGATCATATTGTACGGTTTATACCATAGAAAGCATTATTCTGCCTCAAGGATACAAAACTAATTTTTAGAGATTTTTTATGATAAGACATTTTAATTAAACATTTTTACAACCATCAAGCAGTTGTTAAAATTTAACAGGGTTACCACGTACATGGTTGGGTGTTTAACTTCCTTGTTGACTCATTTGTGCACTAAACACACTAAAGACCTTCTGTCCATATGATATTGTATGATTATATGAACCCCATGGCAGATATACAATCCGGCCGGATAATCGAGGGATTTGGATAGATGCAGCAAGCCGAAATTCACGGTCTATGGGTTACCAAGTGATTGATAATTGAAGAATTGTGGTTTTTATGCAATAAACATAGATGTTGGAGGTCATCGATAAAATAATTTAATTTATTTGTGTCATATAAGTGACCCTTCAAATGTCGCTTATTTGCTCCATAGCCATGGACATCATTATTATTGTTATTTAAAATATTACGTGGACTTGAGCTGGGCGTGTTTGGTTTGGAACATGCATGTTGACGTAATTTTAGATGCATTTTAATCAACTGAAAAACTCCGTGAGATTATTTGTTGTAAAAACCCAAGCGAACACGCCTTCAGTGTTAGGTGTGTTTGGACGGTAATGCATTGTTGACTTCTTTTCTTTTATACACGTTGTGATTCTGTGAACCTACTCCGGGAGATTATAAATTGCGAAACACAATCAAACATGGTTTCATTGATTAACGCATTATGAAAGGAGTTGTGCAGTGGGGTCATATAATTGAATTAATCCTCCCCTATTGTAACAATGGTGATAAAGATCAAAGAAGTTAGGCGTTTCTGTGAATGGTACGCTTTATAAAGCACCAGAATTAATAGTTTCCAAGACTGTGTAAAATCCTGTATTATCACTCACGGTAGACGGTGTATTGTACATGTATGTATGGAGACACGATTTCGGTTCAGTTGATCCGGAGATTTGGATAATAGAAGGCCGGATATTCGAGGTTCTACTGTATTTAAATATAAAATAGGTCTTGGGCAGAATTACCATTCTGGTGTCACTGGTAAGTGTACCACCAAGTGAACTGCCAATCATACCTATTAAATATGTTGTACACCTTGGTTTAGGAACAATTGTTTTTCTTCTTGCTTCAATATTTTACTAATATTGGCATCATATTTACAGCCATAGTCTTAAAATGTGAAGTAAGATGAAGTAATATTCAGGTATCACTGACTGATTATAAATACAAGTCATAAATCGGACTAATACTTTTAGTCTGTACAATTTATACTAGGAATTAAAATGAAAAAGAGATAAGTGCTAAAAATGCTTTTAAAAACAATAAACTTTGACCACCTATGAAATATTTAATTCCTTCATTTCACTGACTATTCTGGTGTACAGATTTAAATTATAACACCAAAATTAAGATAAGTAAATTGAGGACACATTTGGGAAATAGTACAATCAAAACAAGGGTCAAGATGAAAATTATCAGACATTAACTATTATTGTGAAGATATAACACTGTTTTATAAATGAAACACAATTATAAATGTAACACAATTATAAATGTAGCACAATTATCTCAGGAATAATGTTTCTTTGGCTTCAACAAACAGTAAGTTTTTAGATTAACTGTTTTTATGTCCTGGTTGTCAAAATATTTCAAAAGTTAACATTCTCTACAAAGTTTACTTTAAGTCACTCTTTAACATTAACTATTATTGTGAAGTTATAACACTGTTTTATAAATGTAACACAATTATAAAAGTAACACAATTATGTCGGGAATAATGCTTTTCTGGCTTCAGCAAACAGGTAAGTTTTTAGACTAACTAGTTTTATGTCTTAGTTGTCAAAATATTTCAAAAGTTAATATTCTCTACAAAGTTTACTTTAAGTCACTCTTTAATATTAACTATTATTATGAAGTTATAACACTGTTTTATAAATGTAACACAATTATAAATGTAACACAATTATGTCAGGAATAATGCTTTTCTGGTTTCAGCAAACAGGTAAGTTCTTAGATTAACTGTTTTTATGTCCTGGTTGTCAAAATATATCAAAAGTTAATACTGCTGAGTGTACCACCAAGTCAATTGCCAATCATACCCATTAAATTTGTTGTACACCTTGGTTTAGGAACAATTGTTTTTCTTCTTGCTTCAATATTTTACTGATATTGGCATCATATTTACAGCCATAGTCTTACAATGTGAAGTGAGATGAAGTAATATTCAGGTATCACTGACTGATTATAAATACAAAACATAAATCGGACTAATACTTTCTTTTAGTCTGTACAATTTATACTAGGAATTAAAATGAAAAAGAGATAAGTGCTAAAAATGCTTTTAAAAAACAATAAACTTTGACCAACTATGAAATATTTAATTCCTTAATTTCACTGTCCATTCTGTACGGATTTAAATTATAACACCAAAATTAAGGTTAGTAAATTGAGGACACATTTGGGAAATAGTACAATCAAAACAAGGGTCAAGATAAAAATTATCAGACATTAACTATTATTGTGAAGATACAACACTGTTTTATAAATGAAACACAATTATAAATGTAACACAATTATAAATGTAACACAATTATCTCAGGAATAATGCTTTTCTGGCTTCAGCAAACAGGTAAGTTTTTAAATTAACTGTTTTTATGTCCTGGTTGTCAAATTATTTCAAAAGTTAACATTCTCTACAAAGTTTACTTTAAGTCACTCTTTAACATTAACTATTATTGTGAAGTTTTAACACTGTTTTATAAATGTAACACAATTATAAATGTAACACAATTATGTCAGGAATAATGCTTTTTTGGCTTCAGCAAACAGGTAAGTTTTTAGATTAACTGTTTTATGTCCTGGTTGTCAAAATATTTCAAAAGTTAACATTCTCTACAAAGTTTACTTTAAGTCAATCTTTGAAATTACCTCTGAAGCAACTGATTTAATGAGTTCAAATCGTCTTTTTCCTAGATTAGGGCCTTGGTGCTTTCATGAAACTGCGAGAAATACATTTTTCAGTGACCTTTCATGAATTAATTTCTTCAATACATCACTTGCTCCTGTTTCACCATCATCACTATAACCACTGAGGAAGTTGAGACCATCACCTACCA
Source organism: Sabellastarte sp. h YS-2021 (assembly GCA_964017235.1). Lineage (NCBI taxonomy): Eukaryota > Metazoa > Annelida > Polychaeta > Sabellida > Sabellidae > Sabellastarte > Sabellastarte sp. h YS-2021. Next base: position 19,489,309 of record OZ024939.1, on the reverse strand, counting down.
CATACGCATAACTGATGTGGCTTGCACTGGCTGTGCTTTGATTCTGGAAGAGAGCCTTGTATGAAGCCTGAGCTTCTGCCATGGTGTTAACTTCTTGAGTATGACCTTGGAAAAAGCTCTGTGATTCTTCAATCACTTCCGAATGCACCATGTCTTCAAATTTGTAGGAAACATTGTTCTCCATATTGTTTAATAGGAGAGAGTTCTTTTCAAAGGGGCTTGGGGTCTCTATGTTGTTGATGTATATCCTATCTCGAACAAGCTTGACTTTGACATTAGTATCATACCTGTGTTGCTCCTTTAAATGCTTGAAGTTTTGAAATTGCACATCCCTTCTCTCACGCATTTCAGATGGCAGCTGATCCGTTATTGAGAACTCCCTTTCTTGCCTTTGTAGTTCTAGTTCCCTTTTTTATTTTGTATTTCTAATTCTACTTCCCCTTCTTCCCTGGATCTTTCTGATTCTAGTTCCCTTTCTTTATTTTGTGTTTTTCATATTGTTTTCCCCTAAAAGCAGCTCTTTACTCCCATAAAATTCTTGGAGGTCTTTCCCCTCCAAACCTATCTTATTTTCTATACTATGTAACCTTTGCAACTCCTCTAAATACATCACTTTTTGTAATCAATTTAAAAAAATAAAAAAACAAATATTTATAGTACTTGAAATAACCAAATTCTCATCTATCTACAAAACAAGAAACAATATATATACATATATAGAACCAATGACAAATTGACTTCTTTGACTGTAATAATGCTTTGGAAAATCAATCTGCCCGCTTCAACTGGCAGATCAGCTTATAAATTATTATTATTATTATGTTTTTATACTCAGCGCAGTATCTCCATATACTATAGGACTCAAAGCGCTATTTAACCAATCAGACTGTACAGGTACAGTCCGAACTCACAAGTAACTGACATTCCCCTAAATGAAAGATAGAGGCTCAAGGATGACCATTTATCAACGTCCTTGAGGTTCTTTAACCTGCCACTGGGGATAGGACCCAATGACAGAGGACCGCCATTTTAAGCGGTCATCCGAGCCACTATGTATCTGCCTGTACCTGGGATTGAACCCACGTCCTCTGAGTTCCTAGACAAGTGTCTTACCCGCTATCCCTACAAATGATACATTAGTTTAGGTCACTAAACTATGTTCCACCAATTATGATTGAAAAGGCAGGGTTTCAATCAACAAAAATAAACAAATGCTACTGTAGTGCCATGGGTTTTAAAATTCTGGGAACTCAATATATATCTGCTTTGTGTACCAACTATATCAGAACTTAAAAAAAAAAAAAACCAAAACAGAAATCCTTTGAGAGATATTGTCAAAAACCCAAACAAAGAATGAATTAAAGAAATGAAAATGACAAATCCTATATCTAATATAACAGAGGATGCTGTCAACAATAATTGAATCACAGGTCTAATATACTGGTTCTGAATCCAACAACACGTCAAGTTGGACTACATTCACTTAGAAAATTGAGTAAATGGAATGTTACAAATTTAGTAATACACAGTCTGTTGAAGTACACAAGAACAATACTGTATCTTGTTACCAATGAAAATGTCAATTACTATTTCAACCTGTTCAGTAGCTGTATCATCATCTCCTGTGCAATAAAAAAATCCAGGAAAACAAACCATGGTAAGTTCCAAGTGAAAAAAAAATTTAAAACAATCATACATGAATATCAGCAAAATGAACAAATATCAGTGAATACTCCAACTTTTCTCTATGGAATCCTCAATCCTACCAAGCTCTTCAATTGTCAGAGTTATGATTGAGGACAGGTAAAAGTCAATCAAAATTGAGTTTCTATTTTTTTACCCATACAATACATGAACCATACATTATTATTTAATACAATGAACAAATACACCATTCTGCATACCACACATTAAACACTTTCACACACTTCAGAATAGAATATACAAATCAACAGTTTATATGAAATATACAAATTGTGTAATATGTAATAAATTGTTCATAAAATAGTTACTTTATTCAGTCAACACCAAATCAGTTCAACAGTAATCAAGTTCAAGTCCATGCTCACATCTTATTCAACAAATATATCTTCATCATGATGTCCATCAGCAAGCAACAAATCTATATAATAGACAAAATCCCAAAAAATGTCAACTTCTCAGCGCATATCAAAACAAGCATATCTAGTTCCCATCAAAAGTAATGTCCATAATTCAGTCTATCAATAACATATATCATCACACCACATCAGTTGGCAACATCAAAAAGAAAATCCAATCAACAACAGTATACCTTCACAAGAATCTTCATGACTCTTATAAAGACCAGCTGAAGTAAAAAAATGTTCATATAAGTATATGTTTCAAATGAAACACATTATTGACATAGAAATAGCAATCTTCAAGCCTGATAACTGGATTAGAAATGTAAAATTACTAATGTTTATGTGTAATCACTTTCGTGCATGTGCAGATGAATAACACATTTCTTATCAATCATGTTTAAAAATAAGAGTTTAAAAGTACATAAGTGAAACTATACTTACTAAACTATACATTACCTCAATAGCTGGAATTGACCAGTTCCACCACAAGAAAATACAAGAGATCCTCCTCCACAGACCACCATTACAACAGTGAAAAATCTACCAAGATACTTCCCAACTCATATGAAACTGTGTGCATAGAAGCACATCTTGCTGAACAACACCAGATATGGAAACACCTTATGCAGTAGTAAATCAAAAAACACCCATAGAGTTGAAAAGTGTAATTACATAAATGTAGCTTTTATAAGCTATAAGCTTACATTTACGTAATTAAACTTTTCAATTTTATTGTGCTACAATAGCTTACCATGTGGGACTGAGTGCTGAATTCAACCACCCGGTGGCGGGATTACAGCTGAGACTGGAAAACGTGTTATTTTTCTTTAGAATTTAGAATGTCAAAAAATACCCAAAATTGGTCCAAATTGCCAGTCTGAGTCCCTATTACAGAACCCCAGTTGTAATGGTCGGGTCTGTAAGTAGCCAAAAACCAGAAGAAAGTGATGGCAACGACTCGGAACACGTCTAATGTCTCATGATTTATGCCTTACGGATTGGATGGTGTGCCTTAGAATCCGTTGATACGGAGATTAAGCACCTGGACAACTGATTGATTGATTGATTGATTGATGACAGTACGAATACTGTCTGGATGTTCTGAGAGAAGAGAGTGCAGCCGAGCTCACTCAGGAATAGCCCGTAAGGGCACCACTGCTAAAATACAGACCCTAGGCCTGAATTTCATAACATTTGCCTCCGAAAATGAGATTAAGGTACATTGGATAAGGGAATACATTATTAAAGGATAAAAAGACCTTACCGTGAACATCATAAAAGGTGACTGATACCTAGACCCTGGGAAAGACTCTGGCGTGCCCCCTTCTTTTCTTCCCGAAGATGAGGATGCTGAGGGGAAGGGTCTAGGACTTGTTGTGCTGCTACTACTGGTCCCAGATACATATTGTTGTCGTTGTCTGACCAAATAAGGTCTTTTAAGTAAAAGTTGGTAAACGTGTTGTGAGCTTTCCAGTGATACATTTGCATGATCTGGTCCACCGATACCCCACTGTTAAAAGGCCTTAGAAGCCGCGAAGGCCCTAATGTCATGCGCTTTGACTTGGACCAAGTCCAAGGCTTGTTGGTCTGCTTGTTTGTAACAAAGTAGAATGGTTTGTTTCAACCAGGAAGAGTGTGTAGCAGGCCTGATGTCTCAGGTACGTCCTTTCTTAAAGGAGATGAAAAGAAGGGATCGGGAACCTCTTAGGTTCTTGGTTCAATCCAAATAGTACCTCAGGGCTCATACCGGACACAGGGTTCTGTCTTCTTTGAATTGTCTATCTACAAAGGTAATTACAGCAGGAATAGTCACCGGAGACACACTTTGAGAACCTTCTCTTGCTAGTCAGTTTTTGGCTATAAAGTCATAAAAAGGGAACAAAGCAACGCTTTCCCATTGGCCTAGATTAGATACTTTGTTTGCAACCCAAGCATGGATTTCGCTGCAAGAAAGCAGTTTTGAGAGTAAGATGTTTGAGGTCTGTGTCTTTCATAGGCTCAAAGTGTGCTTTTGTGAGCTCATTGAGAACAACAGAAAGGTTCCACTCAGGAACATTCCTGGAACTTTTGGGACGATCCCTGTGGAATCTGGGAGAGAAACCTATAAAGGTCTGCATTATGGGCTATATGTTGGGGTCGTTGGGCCCAAAGTGTCAACAATGGCAGTCCTGTAACCATCAATGGTAGAGGGGTGCCTGTTTAAGTGTTGGTACAGGTAAACGAAAAAATCTGAGATATGTTTCACAAATGGAGTGGAGAAATCCACCGAATTTTCTCTGCACCATTTTTCAAATAGGGCCCACTTTGATTTGTAGATGGTTCTTGTTGATGACCTCTGAGATGCAGCAATTCTCTCTGCCACCTCCACAGAGAAGCCTTGTTCTTGGAGCTGTCCACTCCAAAACACCAGGCATAGAGGTTGAGATGTGGCGGATTGCTGTGGAATACGTAACTGTGGGACTGTTTGAGTAGTGTTGTTGACACTGGAAGTTGTAGTGGGATCTCTGTTGAGAGCTGCACTAGGTCCCCAAACCAGGGCATCCCTGGCCAGCTTGGGGCTATTACTATGATCAGGCAATGGCATTGCCTGATTCTTTGGATCACCCTGTGAAGGAGAGCCATTGGAGGGTAAGCATAAGCAGTGAGACCCGTCCAGTTTATGTTTAGAGCATCTATGTCCTAGGCCTTTGGGTCTGGGATAGGAGACATGCATAGAGGGAGTTTGTGGTTCAGATGAGTGGCAAACAGGTCTACATGAGAAGTAAACCACTTTTGACAGATCTGCTTGAACACCTGTGGATGTAGTGACCATTCTGTCAACTGTACTCGGTTGGACCTGGACAGGAGGTCGGCCATCATTGAGACACCCTGGAATGTGTCTGGTTTTCAATGTTATGTGATAATGAAGGCACCATGTCATGATCGTCCACAGGAGCCTACACATCTCCGCTGAGTGAGTTTGTCCTTGTTTGTGTATGTAGGCTACCACTGATGAGTTGTAAGTTGCAACCAGAACTGTTTGGTTCTGACACTGGTTCTTGAACTGTCAAAGGGCCAGTGAGACCGCCTTCAATTCTAGAATGTTTATGTGTAGCCTTTTTCCTGATGCCCCAACCTTCATTTGAGGCGTCTGTAAAGAGTTGGATACTGTGGTCTTTGGGATGAAGGTCTGAGCCTTTAATCATGTTTGCAGGATTCTACCACAAGTGTAGGTGTGAAGAGAAAGGACGCTGTCCAGCAACTGAGGATATCTCCAATGCTCTTTGAGATGACACAGCTACAGCTGAAAACAGCTTTTTCCCTATATATTCCCATGAGGAATTTACTCCACTGCAGAGATACCCACTCAGTCGTACTGACACAAAACTTAACCAGCTTTGCTACACAAGCCAAAGAAAATTCTACTTCTTAGGGTGAATCCGTGTATTCAGTGTACCTGAAGATACAACAACACATATTTTGATACAAGATAGAATAAAATGTACAGTTTGAAATACCATTGAGTTATATTATGATTCAAAGGTGCATCTTGAAGAGAAAGGAAGCAAAGTATATTGCAATGATACATATGTTCCCCATACTTTAAAGCAATTTGTTAAAGTCCAACACATAGGTGATGTTTCACAGCTCATTCAACATCTCAAAGGTCAATTCATGATTTTCATTGAAATATTATCAAGCAAAGAAGAATGAAAGATCCATTTGGGTTTTAGATCACTTTAAATAGATCTGGTCACATCACAAAAAGTGCTCTATGAATCTGTCATTTTATCAACTGCTGGACCTGTAACCATGACCAAAGAAGTGATTATCAGCTGATGAAATCAAAAACTTGTTTGCCACTCTTACATTATTCCTTCTCTAAAGTCTCAGTGTTTCATTCATAATTAGTTACTTAAGGTTTGTGATTGAAATGTTATCAAGCGAAGAAGAATGAAAGATCCATTTGGGTTTTAGATCGCTTCAAGTAAATCTGGTGACATCACAAAAAGTGCTCTATGAATCTGTCATTTTATTAAGTGATGGACCTGTAACCATGACCAAAGAAGTGATTATCAACTGACTTAATCCAAAACTTGTTAGCTACTCTTACATTAATGCTTCTCTAAAGTCGCAGTGTTTCATTGATAATTATTTTTGAAAACCAAAACATAGTACTTATTCTATACGTAAGAAATACGAAGTGTGCTCACCATTTGGAGTTGCAAAGCTGGTATACATTTTGGTAGAGCACTGAGACAGGCAATCGGTCATACAGATCGGCGGGCTACAGCTGAAAACAGCTTTTTCCCAAAATATTCCCATGAGGAATTTACTCCACTGCAGAGATACCCACTCAGTCGCACCGACACAAAACTTAACCAGCTTTGCTACACAAGCCAAAGAAAATTCTACTTCATAGGGTGAATCCGTGTCTTCAGTATACCTGAACATACAACAACACATATTTTGATTCTAGATAGAATATAATGTACAGATTTCAGCACCATTGAGTTATATTATGATTTAAAAGTGTGTTTTGAAGACAAAGGAAGCAAAGTATACTGCAATTTTACAAACTTTAAAGCAATTTGTTGAAGTGCAAGACATAGGTGATGTTTTACATCTCATTGCACATCTCAAAGGTTAATTCATGATTTTCATTGGAATATTATCAAGCAAAGAAGAATCAAAGGTCCATTTTAGTTTTAGATCACTTTAAATAGATCTGGTCACATCACAAAAAGTGCTCTATGAATCTGTCATTTTATCAAGTGCTGGAACTGTAACCATGACCAAAGAAGTGATTGTCAACTGACTAAATCCAAAACTTGTTTGCCACTCTTACATTATTCCTTCTCTAAAGTGTCAGTGTTTCATTCATAATTAGTTACTTACGGATTTTGATTGAAATATGATCAAGCAAAGAAGAATGAAAGATCCATTTGGGGTTTATTTATTTATTTATTTGTTGCTTTACATCTCGTTCAACAGCCAGGGTCATATTGCGATGGGTAGTTTAAAGATGGAGGAAACCAGTGCATGCTGCTCTGTAAACCATTGGACATGGGCAAGAAACTACCAACTTTCCAATATGAAGAGCCTGGCCTGAGATTCAAACCGGCGGCCTCAGAGGTTGGAGGTTAGAACTCTAACCGCTACACCACTGAGCCCCCTCATTTGGGTTTTAGCTCACTTTAAATAGATCTGGTCACATCACAAAAAGTGCTCTATGAATCTGTCATTTTATCAAGTGCTGGATCTGTAACCATGACCAAAGAAGAGATTGTCAACTGACTAAATCCAAAACTTATTTGCCACTTTTACATTATTCTTCTCTAAAGTCTCAGTGTTTCATTTATAATTAGTTACTTAAGGTTTGTGATTGAAATGTTATCAAGCAAAGAAGAATGAAAGATCCATTTGGGTTTTAGATCGCTTCAAGTAAATCTGGTCACATCACAAAAAGTGCTCTATGAATCTGTCATTTTATTAAGTGATGGACCTGTAGCCATGACCAAAGAAATGATTGTCAACTGACTTAATTCAAAACTTGTTAGCCACTCTTACATTAATGCTTCTCTAAAGTCGCAGTGTTTCATTGATAATTATTTTTGAAAACCAAAACATAGTACTTATTCTATATGTAAGAAATATGAAGTGTGCTCACCATTTGAAGTTGCAAAGCTGGTATACATTTTGGTAGAGCACTGAGATGGGCAATCAGTCATACAGATCGGCTGGCTACAGCTGAAAACAGCTTTTTCCATATATATTCCCATGAGGAACTTACTCCACTGCAGAGATACCCACTCAGTCACACTGACACAAAACTTAACCAGCTTTGCTACACAAGCCAAAGAAAATTCTACTTCATAGGGTGATTCCATGTCTTCAGTGTACCTGAACATACAACAACACATATTTTGATACAAGATAGAATAAAATGTACAGATTTCAGCACCATTGAGTTATATTATGATTTAAAAGTGTATTTTGAAGAGAAAGGAAGCAAAGTATACTGCAATTTTACAAATTTTGCCTATACTTTAAAGCAATTTGTTAAAGTGCAAGACACAGGTGATGTTTTACATCTCATTTCGCATCTCAAAGGTCAATTCATGATTATCATTGAAATATTATCAAGCAAAGAAGAATCAAAGGTCCATTTCAGTTTTAGATCACTTTAAATAGTTCTGGTCACATCACAAAAAGTGCTCTATGAATCTGTCATTTTATCAAGTGCTGGAACTGTAACCATACCAAAGAAGTGATTGTCAACTGACTAAATCCAAAACTTGTTTGCCACTTTTACATTATTCCTTCTCTAAAGTCTCAGTCTTTCATTCATAATTAGTTACTTAAGGTTTGTGATTGAAATGTTATCAAGCAAAGAAGAATGAAAGATCCATTTGGGTTTTAGATCGCTTCAAGTAAATCTGGTCACATCACAAAAAGTGCTGTATGAATCTGTCATTTTATTAAGTGATGGACCTGTAACCATGACCAAAGAAGTGATTATCAACTGACTTAATCCAAAACTTGTTAGCCACTCTTACATTAATGCTTCTCTAAAGTCGCAGTGTGTCATTGATAATTATTTTTGAAAACCAAAACATAGTACTTATTCTATACGTACGAAATATGAAGTGTGCTCACCATTTGGAGTTGCAAAGCTGGTATACATTTTGGTAGAGCACTGAGACAGGCAATCAGTCATACAGATCGGCGGGCTACAGCTGAAAACAGCTTTTTCCCAAAATATTCCCATGAGGAATTTACTCCACTGCAGAGATACCCACTCAGTCGCACTGACACAAAACTTAACCAGCTTTGCTACACAAGCCAAATGAAATTCTACTTCATAGGGTGAATCCGTGTCTTCAGTGTACCTGAACATACAACAACACATATTTTGATACAAGATAGAATATAATGTACAGATTTCAGCACCATTGAGTTATCTTATGATTTAAAAGTGTGTTTTGAAGAGAAAGGAAGCAAAGTATACTGCAATTTTACAAACTTTAAAGCAATTTGTTAAAGTGCAAGACATAGGTGATGTTTTACATCTCATTGCACATCTGAAAGGTCAATTCATGATTTTCATTGGAATATTATCAAGCAAAGAAGAATCAAAGGTCCATTTTAGTTTTAGATCACTTTAAATAGATCTGGTCACATCACAAAAAGTGCTCTATGAATCTGTCATTTTATCAAGTGCTGGAACTGTAACCATGACCAAAGAAGTGATTGTCAACTGACTAAATCCAAAACTTGTTTGCCACTCTTACATTATTCCTTCTCTAAAGTGTCAGTTTTTCATTCATAATTAGTTACTTAAGGATTTTGATTGAAATATTATCAAGCAAAGAAGAATGACAGATCCATTTGGGGTTTATTTATTTGTTGTTTTATGTCTCGTTCAACAGCCAGGGTCATATTGCGATGGGTAGTTTAAAGATGGAGGAAACCAGTGCATGCTGCACTGTAAACCATTGGACATGGGCAAGTAACTACCAACTTTCCAATATGAAGAGCCTGGCCCGAGATTTAAACTGGCAGCCTCAGAGGTTGGAGGTTAGAACTCTAACCGCTACACCAATGAGCCCCCTCATTTGGGTTTTCGCTCACTTTAAATAGATCTGGTCACATCACAAAAAGTGCTCTATGAACCTGTCATTTTATCAAGTGCTGGAACTGTAACCATGACCAAAGAAGTGATTGTCAACTGACTAAATCCAAAACTTGTTTGCCACTCTTACATTATTCCTTCTCTAAAGTGTCAGTGTTTCATTCATAATTAGTTACTTAAGGATTTTGATTGAAATATTATCAAGCAAAGAAGAATGAAAGATCCATTTGGGGTTTACTTATTTATTTATTTGTTGCTTTACATCTCGTTCAACAGCCAGGGTCATATTGCGACGGATAGTTTAAAGATGGAGGAAACCAGTGCATGCTGCACTGTAAACCATTGGACATGGGCAAGTAACTACCAACTTTCCAACATGAAGAGCCTGGCCCAAGATTCAAACCGGCGGCCTCAGAGGTTGGAGGTTAGAACTCTAACCGCTACACCACTGAGCCCCCTCATTTGGGTTTTAGCTCACTTTAAATAGATCTGGTCACATCACAAAAAGTGCTCTATGAATCTGTCATTTTATCAAGTGCTGGAACTGTAACCATGGCCAAAGAAGTGATTGTCAACTGACTAAATCCAAAACTTGTTTGCCACTCTTACATTATTCCTTCTCTAAAGTGTCAGTGTTTCATTCATAATTAGTTACTTAAGGATTTTGATTGAAATATTATCAAGCAAAGAAGAATGAAAGATCCATTTGGGGTTTATTTATTTGTTGCTTTACATCTCGTTCAACAGCCAGGGTCATATTGCGACTGATAGTTTAAAGATGGAGGAAACCAGTGCATGCTGCACTGTAAACCATTGGACATGGGCAAGTAACTACCAACTTTCCAACATGAAGAGCCTGGCCCAAGATTCAAACCGGCGGCCTCAGAGGTTGGAGGTTAGAACTCTAACCGCTACACCACTGATGCCCCTCATTTGGGTTTTAGATCACTTTAAATAGATCTGGTCACATCACAAAAAGTGCTCTATGAATCTGTCATTTTATCAAGTGCTGGAACTGTAACCATATCAAAGAAGTGATTGTCAACTGACTAAATCCAAAACTTGTTTGCCAGTTTTACATTATTCCTTCTCTAAAGTCTCAGTGTTTCATTCATAATTAGTTACTTAAGGTTTGTGATTGAAATGTTATCAAGCAAAGAAGAATGAAAGATCCATTTGGGTTTTAGATCGCTTCAAGTAAATCTGGTCACATCACAAAAAGTGCTGTATGAATCTGTCATTTTATTAAGTGATGGACCTGTAACCATGACCAAAGAAGTGATTATCAACTGACTTAATCCAAAACTTGTTAGCTACTCTTACATTAATGCTTCTCTAAAGTCGCAGTGTTTCATTGATAATTATTTTTGAAAACCAAAACATAGTACTTATTCTATACGTAAGAAATATGAAGTGTGCTCACCATTTGGAGTTGCAAAGCTGGTATACATTTTGGTAGAGCACTGAGACAGGCAATCAGTCATACAGATCGGCGGGCTACAGCTGAAAACAGCTTTTTCCCAAAATATTCCCATGAGGAATTTACTCCACTGCAGAGATACCCACTCAGTCGCACTGACACAAAACTTAACCAGCTTTGCTACACAAGCCAAAGAAAATTCTACTTCATAGGGTGAATCCATGTCTTCAGTGTACCTGAACATACAACAACACATATTTTGATACAAGATAGAATATAATGTACAGATTTCAGCACCATTGAGTTATCTTATGATTTAAAAGTGTGTTTTGAAGAGAAAGGAAGCAAAGTATACTGCAATTTTACAAACTTTAAAGCAATTTGTTAAAGTGCAAGACATAGGTGATGTTTTACATCTCATTGCACATCTCAAAGGTCAATTCATGATTTTCATTGGAATATTATCAAGCAAAGAAGAATCAAAGATCCATTTTAGTTTTAGATCACTTTAAATAGATCTGGTCACATCACAAAAAGTGCTCTATGAATCTGTCATTTTATTAAGTGCTGGAACTGTAACCATGACCAAAGAAGTGATTGTCAACTGACAAAATCCAAAACTTGTTTGCCACTCTTAGATTATTCCTTCTCTAAAGTGTCAGTGTTTCATTCATAATTAGTTACTTAAGGATTTTGATTGAAATATTATCAAGCAAAGAAGAATGACAGATCCATTTGGGGTTTATTTATTTATTTATTTGTTGCTTTACATCTCGTTCAACAGCCAGGGTCATATTGTGATGGGTAATTTAAAGATGGAGGAAACCAGTGCATGCTGCACTGTAAACCATTGGACATGGGCAAGTAACTACCAACTTTCCAATATGAAGAGCCTGGCCCGAGATTCAAACCGGCGGCCTCAGAGGTTGGAGGTTAGAACTCTAACCGCTACACCACTGAGCCCCCTCATTTGGGTTTTCGCTCACTTTAAATAGATCTGGTCACATCACAAAAAGTGCTCTATGAATCTGTCATTTTATCAAGTGCTGGAACTGTAACCATGACCAAAGAAGTGATTGTCAACTGACTAAATCCAAAACTTGTTTGCCACTCTTACATTATTCCTTCTCTAAAGTGTCAGTGTTTCATTCATAATTAGTTACTTAAGGATTTTGATTGAAATATTATCAAGCAAAGAAGAATGAAAGATCCATTTGGGGTTTATTTATTTATTTATTTGTTGCTTTACATCTCGTTCAACAGCCAGGGTCATATTGCGACTGATAGTTTAAAGATGGAGGAAACCAGTGCATGCTGCACTGTAAACCATTGGACATGGGCAAGTAACTACCAACTTTCCAACATGAAGAGCCTGGCCCAAGATTCAAACCGGCGGCCTCAGAGGTTGGAGGTTAGAACTCTAACCGCTACACCACTGATGCCCCTCATTTGGGTTTTAGATCACTTTAAATAGATCTGGTCACATCACAAAAAGTGCTCTATGAATCTGTCATTTTATCAAGTGCTGGAACTGTAACCATATCAAAGAAGTGATTGTCAACTGACTAAATCCAAAACTTGTTTGCCAGTTTTACATTATTCCTTCTCTAAAGTCTCAGTGTTTCATTCATAATTAGTTACTTAAGGTTTGTGATTGAAATGTTATCAAGCAAAGAAGAATGAAAGATCCATTTGGGTTTTAGATCGCTTCAAGTAAATCTGGTCACATCACAAAAAGTGCTGTATGAATCTGTCATTTTATTAAGTGATGGACCTGTAACCATGACCAAAGAAGTGATTATCAACTGACTTAATCCAAAACTTGTTAGCTACTCTTACATTAATGCTTCTCTAAAGTCGCAGTGTTTCATTGATAATTATTTTTGAAAACCAAAACATAGTACTTATTCTATACGTAAGAAATATGAAGTGTGCTCACCATTTGGAGTTGCAAAGCTGGTATACATTTTGGTAGAGCACTGAGACAGGCAATCAGTCATACAGATCGGCGGGCTACAGCTGAAAACAGCTTTTTCCCAAAATATTCCCATGAGGAATTTACTCCACTGCAGAGATACCCACTCAGTCGCACTGACACAAAACTTAACCAGCTTTGCTACACAAGCCAAAGAAAATTCTACTTCATAGGGTGAATCCATGTCTTCAGTGTACCTGAACATACAACAACACATATTTTGATACAAGATAGAATATAATGTACAGATTTCAGCACCATTGAGTTATCTTATGATTTAAAAGTGTGTTTTGAAGAGAAAGGAAGCAAAGTATACTGCAATTTTACAAACTTTAAAGCAATTTGTTAAAGTGCAAGACATAGGTGATGTTTTACATCTCATTGCACATCTCAAAGGTCAATTCATGATTTTCATTGGAATATTATCAAGCAAAGAAGAATCAAAGATCCATTTTAGTTTTAGATCACTTTAAATAGATCTGGTCACATCACAAAAAGTGCTCTATGAATCTGTCATTTTATTAAGTGCTGGAACTGTAACCATGACCAAAGAAGTGATTGTCAACTGACAAAATCCAAAACTTGTTTGCCACTCTTAGATTATTCCTTCTCTAAAGTGTCAGTGTTTCATTCATAATTAGTTACTTAAGGATTTTGATTGAAATATTATCAAGCAAAGAAGAATGACAGATCCATTTGGGGTTTATTTATTTATTTATTTGTTGCTTTACATCTCGTTCAACAGCCAGGGTCATATTGTGATGGGTAATTTAAAGATGGAGGAAACCAGTGCATGCTGCACTGTAAACCATTGGACATGGGCAAGTAACTACCAACTTTCCAATATGAAGAGCCTGGCCCGAGATTCAAACCGGCGGCCTCAGAGGTTGGAGGTTAGAACTCTAACCGCTACACCACTGAGCCCCCTCATTTGGGTTTTCGCTCACTTTAAATAGATCTGGTCACATCACAAAAAGTACTCTATGAATCTGTCATTTTATCAAGTGCTGGAACTGTAACCATGACCAAAGAAGTGATTGTCAACTGACTAAATCCAAAACTTGTTTGCCACTCTTACATTATTCCTTCTCTAAAGTGTCAGTGTTTCATTCATAATTAGTTACTTAAGGATTTTGATTGAAATATTATCAAGCAAAGAAGAATGAAAGATCCATTTGGGGTTTATTTATTTATTTATTTGTTGCTTTACATCTCGTTCAACTGCCAGGGTCATATTGCGACTGATAGTTTAAAGATGGAGGAAACCAGTGCATGCTGCACTGTAAACCATTGGACATGGGCAAGTAACTACCAACTTTCCAACATGAAGCGCCTGGCCCAAGATTCAAACCGGCGGCCTCAGAGGTTGGAGGTTAGAACTCTAACCGCTACACCACTGATGCCCCTTATTTGGGTTTTAGATCACTTTAAATAGATCTGGTCACATCACAAAAAGTGCTCTATGAATCTGTCATTTTATCAAGTGCTGGACCTGTAACCATACCAAAGAAGTGACTGTCAACTGACTAAATTCAAAACTTATTTGCCACTTTTACATTATTCCTTCTCTAAAGTCTCAGTGTTTCATTCATAATTAGTTACTTAAGGTTTGTGATTGAAATGTTATCAAGCAAAGAAGAATGAAAGATCCATTTGGGTTTTAGATCGCTTCAAGTAAATCTGGTGACATCACAAAAAGTGCTCTATGAATCTGTCATTTTATTAAGTGATGGACCTGTAGCCATGACCAAAGAAATGATTATCAACTGACTTAATTCAAAACTTGTTAGCCACTCTTACATTAATGCTTCTCTAAAGTCGCAGTGTTTCATTGATAATTATTTTTGAAAACCAAAACATAGTACTTATTCTATATGTAAGAAACGTGAAGTGTGCTCACCATTTGGAGTTGCAAAGCTGGTATACATTTTGGTAGAGCACTGAGACGGGCAATCAGTCATACAGATCGGCGGGCTACAGCTGAAAACAGCTTTTTCCGTATATATTCCCATGAGGAACTTACTCCACTGCAGAGATACCCACTCAGTCGCACTGACACAAAACTTAACCAGCTTTGCTACACAAGCCAAAGAAAATTCTACTTCATAGGGTGATTCCGTGTCTTCAGTGTACCTGAACATACAACAACACATATTTTGATACAAGATAGAATAAAATGTACAGATTTCAGCACCATTGAGTTATATTATGATTTAAAAGTGTATTTTGAAGAGAAAGGAAGCAAAGTATACTGCAATTTTACAAATTTTGCCTATACTTTAAAGCAATTTGTTAAAGTGCAAGACACAGGTGATGTTTTACATCTCATTTCGCATCTCAAAGGTCAATTCATGATTATCATTGAAATATTATCAAGCAAAGAAGAATCAAAGGTCCATTTCAGTTTTGGATCACTTTAAATAGTTCTGGTCACAACACAAAAAGTGCTCTATGTATCTGTCATTTTATCAAGTGCTGGAACTGTAACCATACCAAAGAAGTGATTGTCAACTGACTAAATCGAAAACTTGTTTGCCACTTTTACATTATTCCTTCTCTAAAGTCTCAGTGTTTCATTCATAATTAGTTACTTAAGGTTTGTGATTGAAATGTTATCAAGCAAAGAAGAATGAAAGATCCATTTGGGTTTTAGATCGCTTCAAGTAAATCTGGTCACATCACAAAAAGTGCTGTATGAATCTGTCATTTTATTAAGTGATGGACCTGTAACCATGACCAAAGAAGTGATTATCAACTGACTTAATCCAAAACTTGTTAGCTACTCTTACATTAATGCTTCTCTAAAGTCGCAGTGTTTCATTGATAATTATTTTTGAAAACCAAAACATAGTACTTATTCTATACGTAAGAAATACGAAGTGTGCTCACCATTTGGAGTTGCAAAGCTGGTATACATTTTGGTAGAGCACTGAGACAGGCAATCAGTCATACAGATCGGCGGGCTACAGCTGAAAACAGCTTTTTCCCAAAATATTCCCATGAGGAATTTACTCCACTGCAGAGATACCCACTCAGTCGCACTGACACAAAACTTAACCAGCTTTGCTACACAAGCCAAAGAAAATTCTACTTCATAGGGTGAATCCGTGTCTTCAGTGTACCTGAACATACAACAACACATATTTTGATACAAGATAGAATATAATGTACAGATTTCAGCACCATTGAGTTATCTTATGATTTAAAAGTGTGTTTTGAAGAGAAAGGAAGCAAAGTATACTGCAATTTTACAAACTTTAAAGCAATTTGTTAAAGTGCAAGACATAGGTGATGTTTTACATCTCATTGCACATCTCAAAGGTCAATTCATGATTTTCATTGGAATATTATCAAGCAAAGAAGAATCAAAGGTCCATTTTAGTTTTAGATCACTTTAAATAGATCTGGTCACATCACAAAATGTGCTCTGTGAATCTGTCATTTTATCAAGTGCTGGAACTGTAACCATGACCAAAGAAGTGATTGTCAACTGACAAAATCCAAAACTTGTTTGCCACTCTTAGATTATTCCTTCTCTAAAGTGTCAGTGTTTCATTCATAATTAGTTACTTAAGGATTTTGATTGAAATATAATCAAGCAAAGAAGAATGACAGATCCATTTGGGGTTTATTTATTTATTTATTTGTTGCTTTACATCTCGTTCAACAGCCAGGGTCATATTGCGATGGGTAGTTTAAAGATGGAGTAAACCATTGCATGCTGCACTGTAAACCATTGGACATGGGCAAGTAACTACCAACTTTCCAATATGAAGAGCCTGGCCCGAGATTCAAACCGGCGGCCTCAGAGGTTGGAGGTTAGAACTCTAACCGCTACACCACTGATGCCCCTCATTTGGGTTTTCGCTCACTTTAAATAGATCTGGTCACATCACAAAAAGTGCTCTATGAATCTGTCATTTTATCAAGTGCTGGACCTGTAACCATACCAAAGAAGTGACTGTCAACTGACTAAATTCAAAACTTGTTTGCCACTTTTACATTAGTCCTTCTCTAAAGTCTCAGTGTTTCATTCATAATTAGTTACTTAAGGTTTGTGATTGAAATGTTATCAAGCAAAGAAGAATGAAAGATCCATTTGGGTTTTAGATCGCTTCAAGTAAATCTGGTGACATCACAAAAAGTGCTCTATGAATCTGTCATTTTATTAAGTGATGGACCTGTAGCCATGACCAAAGAAATGATTATCAACTGACTTAATTCAAAACTTGTTAGCCACTCTTACATTAATGCTTCTCTAAAGTCGCATTGTTTCATTGATAATTATTTTTGAAAACAAAAACATAGTACTTATTCTATATGTAAGAAATATGAAGTGTGCTCACCATTTGGAGTTGCAAAGCTGGTATACATTTTGGTAGAGCACTGAGACAGGCAATCAGTCATACAGATCGGCGGGCTACAGCTGAAAACAGCTTTTTCCCAAAATATTCCCATGAGGAATTTACTCCACTGCAGAGATACCCACTCAGTCGCACTGACACAAAACTTAACCAGCTTTGCTACACAAGCCAAAGAAAATTCTACTTCATAGGGTGATTCTGTGTCTTCAGTGTACCTGAACATACAACAACACATATTTTGATACAAGATAGAATAAAATGTACAGATTTCAGCACCATTGAGTTATATTATGATTTAAAAGTGTATTTTGAAGAGAAAGGAAGCAAAGTATACTGCAATTTTACAAATTTTGCCTATACTTCAAAGCAATTTGTTAAAGTGCAAGACACAGGTGATGTTTTACATCTCATTTCGTATCTCAAAGGTTAATTCATGATTATCATTGAAATATTATCAAGCAAAGAAGAATCAAAGGTCCATTTCAGTTTTAGACCACTTTAAATAGATCTGGTCACATCACAAAAAGTGCTCTATGAATCTGTCATTTTATCAAGTGCTGGAACTGTAACCATGACCAAAGAAGAGATTGTCAACTGACTAAATCCAAAACTTGTTTGCCACTCTTACATTATTCCTTCTCAAAAATCTCAGTGTTTCATTCAGAATTAGTTACTTAAGGATTGTGATTGAAATATTATCAAGCAAAGAAGGATGAAAGATCCATTTGGGTTTTATATATTTATTTATTTGTTGTTTTACGTCTCGTTCAACAGCCAGGGTCATATTGCGACGGATAGTTTATAGATGGAGGAAACCAGTGCATACTGCACTGTAAACCATCGGACATAGGCAAGTAACTACCAACTTTCCAACATGAAGAGCCTGGCCCAAGATTCAAACCGGCGGCCTCAGAGGTTGGAGGTTAGAACTCTAACCGCTACACCACTGATGCCCCTCATTTGGGTTTTGGATCACTTTAAATAGATCTGGTCACATCACAAAAAGTGCTCTATGAATCTGTCATTTTATCAAGTGCTGGACCTGTAACCATACCAAAGAAGTGACTGTCAACTGACTAAATTCAAAACTTGTTTGCCACTTTTACATTATTCCTTCTTTAAAGTCTCAGTGTTTCATTCATAATTAGTTACTTAAGGTTTGTGATTGAAATGTTATCAAGCAAAGAAGAATGAAAGATCCATTTGGGTTTTAGATCGCTTCAAGTAAATCTGGTCACATCACAAAAAGTGCTGTATAAATATGTCATTTTATTAAGTGATGGACCTGTAACCATGACCAAAGAAGTGATTATCAACTGACTTAATCCAAAACTTGTTAGCTACTCTTACATTAATGCTTCTCTAAAGTCGCAGTGTTTCATTGATAATTATTTTTGAAAACCAAAACATAGTACTTATTCTATACGTAAGAAATACGAAGTGTGCTCACCATTTGGAGTTGCAAAGCCGGTATACATTTTGGTAGAGCACTGACACAGGCAATCAGTCATACAGATCGGCGGGCTACAGCTGAAAACAGCTTTTTCCCAAAATATTCCCATGAGGAATTTACTTCACTGCAGAGATACCCACTCAGTCGCACTGACACAAAACTTAACCAGCTTTGCTACACAAGCCAAAGAAAATTCTACTTCATAGGGTGAATCCGTGTCTTCAGTGTACCTGAACATACAACAACACATATTTTGATACAAGATAGAATATAATGTACAGATTTCAGCACCATTGAGTTATCTTGTGATTTAAAAGTGTGTTTTGAAGAGAAAGGAAGCAAAGTATACTGCAATTGTACAAACTTTAAAGCAATTTGTTAAAGTGCAAGACATGGGTGATGTTTTACATCTCATTGCACATCTCAAAGGTCAATTCATGATTTTCATTGGAATATTATCAAGCAAAGAAGAATCAAAGGTCCATTTTAGTTTTAGATCACTTTAAATAGATCTGGTCACATCACAAAAAGTGCTCTATGAATCTGTCATTTTATCAAGTGCTGGAACTGTAACCATGACCAAAGAAGTGATTGTCAACTGACAAAATCCAAAACTTGTTTGCCACTCTTAGATTATTCCTTCTCTAAAGTGTCAGTGTTTCATTCATAATTAGTTACTTAAGGATTTTGATTGAAATATTATCAAGCAAAGAAGAATAAAAGATCCATTTGGGGTTTATTTATTTATTTGTTGCTTTACATCTCGTTCAACAGGCAGGGTCATATTGCGATGGGTAGTTTAAAGATGGAGGAAACCAGTGCATGCTGCACTGTAAACCATTGGACATGGGCAAGTAACTACCAACTTTCCAATATGAAGAGCCTGGCCCGAGATTCAAACCAGCGGCCTCAGAGGTTGGAGGTTAGAACTCTAACTGCTACACCACTGAGCCCCCTCATTTGGGTTTTAGCTCACTTTATATAGATCTGGTCACATCACAAAAAGTGCTCTATGAATCTGTCATTTTATCAAGTGCTGGATCTGTAACCATGACCAAAGAAGAGATTGTCAACTGACTAAATCCAAAACTTGTTTGCCACTCTTAGATTATTCCTTCTCTAAAGTGTCAGTGTTTCATTCATAATTGGTTACTTAAGGATTTTGATTGAAATATTATCAAGCAAAGAAGAATGACAGATCCATTTGGGGTTTATTTATTTATTTATTTGTTGCTTTACATCTTGTTCAACAGCCAGGGTCATATTGTGATGGGTAGTTTAAAGATGGAGGAAACCAGTGCATGCTGCACTGTAAACCATTGGACATGGGCAAGTAACTACCAACTTTCCAATATGAAGAGCCTGACCCGAGATTCAAACCGGCGGCCTCAGAGGTTGGAGGTTAGAACTCTAACCGCTACACCACTGAGCCCCCTCATTTGGGTTTTCGCTCACTTTAAATAGATCTGGTCACATCACAAAAAGTGCTCTATGAATCTGTCATTTTATCAAGTGCTGGAACTGTAACCATGACCAAAGAAGTGATTGTCAACTGACTAAATCCAAAACTTGTTTGCCACTCTTACATTATTCCTTCTCTAAAGTGTCAGTGTTTCATTCATAATTAGTTACTTAAGGATTTTGATTGAAATATTATCAAGCAAAGAAGAATGAAAGATCCATTTGGGGTTTATTTATTTATTTATTTGTTGCTTTACATCTCGTTCAACTGCCAGGGTCATATTGCGACTGATAGTTTAAAGATGGAGGAAACCAGTGCATGCTGCACTGTAAACCATTGGACATGGGCAAGTAACTACCAACTTTCCAACATGAAGCGCCTGGCCCAAGATTCAAACCGGCGGCCTCAGAGGTTGGAGGTTAGAACTCTAACCGCTACACCACTGATGCCCCTTATTTGGGTTTTAGATCACTTTAAATAGATCTGGTCACATCACAAAAAGTGCTCTATGAATCTGTCATTTTATCAAGTGCTGGATCTGTAACCATGACCAAAGAAGAGATTGTCAACTGACTAAATCCAAAACTTGTTTGCCACTCTTACATTATTCCTTCTCTAAAGTCGCAGTGTTTCATTGATAATTATTTTTGAAAACCAAAACATAGTACTTATTCTATATGTAAGAAATATGAAGTGTGCTCACCATTTGGAGTTGCAAAGCTGGTATACATTTTGGTAGAGCACTGAGACAGGCAATCAGTCATACAGATCGGCGGGCTACAGCTGAAAACAGCTTTTTCCCAAAATATTCCCATGAGGAATTTACTCCACTGCAGAGATACCCACTCAGTCGCACTGACACAAAACTTAACCAGCTTTGCTACACAAGCCAAAGAAAATTCTACTTCATAGGGTGAATCCGTGTCTTCAGTGTACCTAAACATACAACAACACATATTTTGATACAAGATAGAATATAATGTACAGATTTCAGCACCATTGAGTTATATTATGATTTAAAAGTGTGTTTTGAAGAGAAAGGAAGCAAAGTATACTGCAATTTTACAAATTTTGCCTATACTTTAAAGCAATTTGTTAAAGTGCAAGACATAGGTGATGTTTTACATCTCATTGCACATCTCAAAGGTCAATTCATGATTTTCATTGGAATATTATCAAGGAAAGAAGAATCAAAGGTCCATTTTAGTTTTAGATCACTTTAAATAGATCTGGTCACATCACAAAAAGTGCTCTATGAATCTGTCATTTTATCAAGTGCTGGAACTGTAACCATGACCAAAGAAGTGATTGTCAACTGACAAAATCCAAAACTTGTTTGCCACTCTTAGATTATTCCTTCTCTAAAGTGTCAGTGTTTCGTTCATAATTAGTTACTTAAGGATTTTGATTGAAATATTATCAAGCAAAGAAGAATAAAAGATCCATTTGGGATTTATTTATTTATTTGTTGCTTTACATCTCGTTCAACAGGCAGGGTCATATTGCGATGGGTAGTTTAAAGATGGAGGAAACCAGTGCATGCTGCACTGTAAACCATTGGACATGGGCAAGTAACTACCAACTTTCCAATATGAAGAGCCTGGCCCGAGATTCAAAACGGCGGCCTCAGAGGTTGGAGGTTAGAACTCTAACCGCTACACCACTGAGCCCCCTCATTTGGGTTTTAGCTCACTTTAAATAGATCTGGTCACATGACAAAAAGTGCACTATGAATCTGTCATTTTATCAAGTGCTGGATCTGTAACCATGACCAAAGAAGAGATTGTCAACTGACTAAATCCAAAACTTGTTTGCCACTCTTACATTATTCCTTCTCTAAAGTCTCAGTGTTTCATTCAGAATTAGTTACTTAAGGATTGTGATTGAAATATTATCAAGCAAAGAAGGATCAAAGATCCATTTGAGTTTTATATATTTATTTATTTGTTGTTTTACGTCTCGTTCAACAACCAGGGTCAGATTGCGACGGATAGTTTATAGATGGAGGAAACCAGTGCATACTGCACTGTAAACCATCAGAAATAGGCAAGTAACTACCAACTTTCCAACATGAAGAGCCTGGCCCAAGATTCAAACCGGCAGCCTCAGAGGTTGGAGGTTAGAGCTATAACGGCTACACCACTGATGCCCCTCATTTGGGTTTTAGATCACTTTAAATAGATCTGGTCACATCACAAAAGTGCTCTATGAATCTGTCATTTTATCAAGTGCTGGACCTGTAACCATACCAAAGAAGTGACTGTCAACTGACTAAATTCAAAACTTGTTTGCCACTTTTACATTATTCCTTCTCTAAAGTCTCAGTGTTTCATTCATAATTAGTTACTTAAGGTTTGTGATTGAAATGTTATCAAGCAAAGAAAAATGAAAGATCCATTTGGGTTTTAGATCGCTTCAAGTAAATCTGGTGACATCACAAAAAGTGCTCTATGAATCTGTCATTTTATTAAGTGATGGACCTGTAACCATGACCAAAGAAATGATTATCAACTGACTTAATTCAAAACTTGTTAGCCACTCTTACATTAATGCTTCTCTAAAGTCGCAGTGTTTCATTGATAATTATTTTTCAAAACAAAACATAGTTCTTATTCTATATGTAAGAAATATGAAGTGTGCTCACCATTTGGAGTTGCAAAGCTGGTATACATTTTGGTAGAGCACTGAGACGGGCAATCAGTCATACAGATCAGCTGGCTACAGCTGAAAACAGCTTTTTCCGTATATATTCCCATGAGGAACTTAATCCACTGCAGAGATACCCACTCAGTCGCACTGACACAAAACTTAACCAGCTTTGCTACACAAGCCAAAGAAAATTCTACTTCATAGGGTGATTCCGTGTCTTCAGTGTACCTGAACATACAACAACACATATTTTGATACAAGATAGAATAAAATGTACAGATTTCAGCACCATTGAGTTATATTATGATTTAAAAGTGTATTTTGAAGAGAAAGGAAGCAAAGTATACTGCAATTTTACAAATTTTGCCTATACTTTAAAGCAATTTGTTAAAGTGCAAGACACAGGTGATGTTTTACATCTCATTTCGCATCTCAAAGGTCAATTCATGATTATCATTGAAATATTATCAAGCAAAGAAGAATCAAAGGTCCATTTCAGTTTTAGATCACTTTAAATAGATCTGGTCACATCACAAAAAGTGCTCTATGAATCTGTCATTTTATCAAGTGCTGGAACTGTAACCATGACCAAAGAAGAGATTGTCAACTGACTAAATCCAAAACTTGTTTGCCACTCTTACATTATTCCTTCTCTAAAATCTCAGTGTTTCATTCAGAATTAGTTACTTAAGGATTGTGATTGAAATATTATCAAACAAAGAAGGATGAAAGATCCATTTGGGTTTTATATATTCATTTATTTGTTGTTTTACGTCTCGTTCAACAGCCAGGGTCATATTGCGACGGATAGTTTAAAGATGGAGGAAACCAGTGCATGCTGCACTGTAAACCATTGGACATGGGCAAGTAACTACCAACTTTCCAATATGAAGAGCCTGGCCCGAGATTCAAACCGGCGGCCTCAGAGGTTGGAGGTTAGAACTCTAACCGCTACACCACTGAGCCCCCTCATTTGGGTTTTAGCTCACTTTAAATAGATCTGGTCACATCACAAAAAGTGCACTATGAATCTGTCATTTTATCAAGTGCTGGATCTGTAACCATGACCAAAGAAGAGATTGTCAACTGACTAAATTCAAAACTTGTTTCCCACTTTTACATTATTCCTTCTCTAAAGTCTCAGTGTTTCATTCATAATTAGTCACTTAAGGTTTGTGATTGAAGATTCATTTGGGTTTTAGATCGCTTCAAGTAAATCTGGTCACATCACAAAAAGTGCTGTATGAATCTGTCATTTTATTAAGTGATGGACCTGTAACCATGACCAAAGAAGTGATTATCAACTGACTTAATCCAAAACTTGTTAGCCACTCTTACATTAATGCTTCTCTAAAGTCGCAGTGTTTCATTGATAATTATTTTTGAAAACCAAAACATAGTACTTATTCTATATGTAAGAAATATGAAGTGTGCTCACCATTTGGAGTTGCAAAGCTGGTATACATTTTGGTAGAGCACTGAGACAGGCAATCAGTCATACAGATCGGCGGGCTACAGCTGAAAACAGCTTTTTCCCAAAATATTCCCATGAGGAATTTACTCCACTGCAGAGATACCCACTCAGTCGCACTGACACAAAACTTAACCAGCTTTGCTACACAAGCCAAAGAAAATTCTACTTCATAGGGTGAATCCGTGTCTTCAGTGTACCTGAACATACAACAACACATATTTTGATACAAGATAGAATAAAATGTACAGATTTCAGCACCATTGAGTTATATTATGATTTAAAAGTGTATTTTGAAGAGAAAGGAAGCAAAGTATACTGCAATTTTACAAATTTTGCCTATACTTTAAAGCAATTTGTTAAAGTGCAAGACACAGGTGATGTTTTACATCTCATTTCGCATCTCAAAGGTCAATTCATGATTATCATTGAAATATTATCAAGCAAAGAAGAATCAAAGGTCCATTTCAGTTTTAGATCACTTTAAATAGATCTGGTCACATCACAAAAAGTGCTCTATGAATCTGTCATTTTATCAAGTGCTGGAACTGTAACCATGACCAAAGAAGAGATTGTCAACTGACTAAATCCAAAACTTGTTTGCCACTCTTACATTATTCCTTCTCTAAAATCTCAGTGTTTCATTCAGAATTAGTTACTTAAGGATTGTGATTGAAATATTATCAAACAAAGAAGGATGAAAGATCCATTTGGGTTTTATATATTCATTTATTTGTTGTTTTACGTCTCGTTCAACAGCCAGGGTCATATTGCGACGGATAGTTTAAAGATGGAGGAAACCAGTGCATGCTGCACTGTAAACCATTGGACATGGGCAAGTAACTACCAACTTTCCAATATGAAGAGCCTGGCCCGAGATTCAAACCGGCGGCCTCAGAGGTTGGAGGTTAGAACTCTAACCGCTACACCACTGAGCCCCCTCATTTGGGTTTTAGCTCACTTTAAATAGATCTGGTCACATCACAAAAAGTGCACTATGAATCTGTCATTTTATCAAGTGCTGGATCTGTAACCATGACCAAAGAAGAGATTGTCAACTGACTAAATTCAAAACTTGTTTCCCACTTTTACATTATTCCTTCTCTAAAGTCTCAGTGTTTCATTCATAATTAGTCACTTAAGGTTTGTGATTGAAGATTCATTTGGGTTTTAGATCGCTTCAAGTAAATCTGGTCACATCACAAAAAGTGCTGTATGAATCTGTCATTTTATTAAGTGATGGACCTGTAACCATGACCAAAGAAGTGATTATCAACTGACTTAATCCAAAACTTGTTAGCCACTCTTACATTAATGCTTCTCTAAAGTCGCAGTGTTTCATTGATAATTATTTTTGAAAACCAAAACATAGTACTTATTCTATATGTAAGAAATATGAAGTGTGCTCACCATTTGGAGTTGCAAAGCTGGTATACATTTTGGTAGAGCACTGAGACAGGCAATCAGTCATACAGATCGGCGGGCTACAGCTGAAAACAGCTTTTTCCCAAAATATTCCCATGAGGAATTTACTCCACTGCAGAGATACCCACTCAGTCGCACTGACACAAAACTTAACCAGCTTTGCTACACAAGCCAAAGAAAATTCTACTTCATAGGGTGAATCCGTGTCTTCAGTGTACCTGAACATACAACAACACATATTTTGATACAAGATAGAATAAAATGTACAGATTTCAGCACCATTGAGTTATATTATGATTTAAAAGTGTATTTTGAAGAGAAAGGAAGCAAAGTATACTGCAATTTTACAAATTTTGCCTATACTTTAAAGCAATTTGTTAAAGTGCAAGACACAGGTGATGTTTTACATCTCATTTCGCATCTCAAAGGTCAATTCATGATTATCATTGAAATATTATCAAGCAAAGAAGAATCAAAGGTCCATTTCAGTTTTAGATCACTTTAAATAGATCTGGTCACATCACAAAAAGTGCTCTATGAATCTGTCATTTTATCAAGTGCTGGAACTGTAACCATGACCAAAGAAGAGATTGTCAACTGACTAAATCCAAAACTTGTTTGCCACTCTTACATTATTCCTTCTCTAAAATCTCAGTGTTTCATTCAGAATTAGTTACTTAAGGATTGTGATTGAAATATTATCAAGCAAAGAAGGATGAAAGATCCATTTGGGTTTTATATATTCATTTATTTGTTGTTTTACGTCTCGTTCAACAGCCAGGGTCATATTGCGACGGATAGTTTAAAGATGGAGGAAACCAGTGCATGCTGCACTGTAAACCATTGGACATGGGCAAGTAACTACCAACTTTCCAATATGAAGAGCCTGGCCCGAGATTCAAACCGGCGGCCTCAGAGGTTGGAGGTTAGAACTCTAACCGCTACACCACTGAGCCCCCTCATTTGGGTTTTAGCTCACTTTAAATAGATCTGGTCACATCACAAAAAGTGCACTATGAATCTGTCATTTTATCAAGTGCTGGATCTGTAACCATGACCAAAGAAGAGATTGTCAACTGACTAAATTCAAAACTTGTTTCCCACTTTTACATTATTCCTTCTCTAAAGTCTCAGTGTTTCATTCATAATTAGTCACTTAAGGTTTGTGATTGAAGATTCATTTGGGTTTTAGATCGCTTCAAGTAAATCTGGTCACATCACAAAAAGTGCTGTATGAATCTGTCATTTTATTAAGTGATGGACCTGTAACCATGACCAAAGAAGTGATTATCAACTGACTTAATCCAAAACTTGCTAGCCACTCTTACATTAATGCTTCTCTAAAGTCGCAGTGTTTCATTGATAATTATTTTTGAAAACCAAAACATAGTACTTATTCTATATGTAAGAAATATGAAGTGTGCTCACCATTTGGAGTTGCAAAGCTGGTATACATTTTGGTAGAGCACTGAGACAGGCAATCAGTCATACAGATCGGCGGGCTACAGCTGAAAACAGCTTTTTCCCAAAATATTCCCATGAGGAATTTACTCCACTGCAGAGATACCCACTCAGTCGCACTGACACAAAACTTAACCAGCTTTGCTACACAAGCCAAAGAAAATTCTACTTCATAGGGTGAATCCGTGTCTTCAGTGTACCTGAACATACAACAACACATATTTTGATACAAGATAGAATATAATGTACAGATTTCAGCACCATTGAGTTATATTATGATTTAAAAGTGTGTTTTGAAGAGAAAGGAAGCAAAGTATACTGCAATTTTACAAATTTTGCCTATACTTTAAAGCAATTTGTTAAAGTGCAAGACATAGGTGATGTTTTACATCTCATTGCACATCTCAAAGGTCAATTCATGATTTTCATTGGAATATTATCAAGCAAAGAAGAATCAAAGGTCCATTTTAGTTTTAGATCACTTTAAATAGATCTGGTCACATCACAAAAAGTGCTCTATGAATCTGTCATTTTATCAAGTGCTGGAACTGTAACCATGACCAAAGAAGTGATTGTCAACTGACAAAATCCAAAACTTGTTTGCCACTCTTAGATTATTCCTTCTCTAAAGTGTCAGTGTTTCGTTCATAATTAGTTACTTAAGGATTTTGATTGAAATATTATCAAGCAAAGAAGAATAAAAGATCCATTTGGGATTTATTTATTTATTTGTTGCTTTACATCTCGTTCAACAGGCAGGGTCATATTGCGATGGGTAGTTTAAAGATGGAGGAAACCAGTGCATGCTGCACTGTAAACCATTGGACATGGGCAAGTAACTGCCAACTTTCCAATATGAAGAGCCTGGCCCGAGATTCAAACCGGCGGCCTCAGAGGTTGGAGGTTAGAACTCTAACCGCTACACCACTGAGCCCCCTCATTTGGGTTTTAGATCACTTTAAATAGATCTGGTCACATCACAAAAAGTGCACTATGAATCTGTCATTTTATCAAGTGCTGGATCTGTAACCATGACCAAAGAAGAGATTGTCAACTGACTAAATCCAAAACTTGTTTGCCACTCTTACATTATTCCTTCTCTAAAGTCTCAGTGTTTCATTCAGAATTAGTTACTTAAGGATTGTGATTGAAATATTATCAAGCAAAGAAGGATCAAAGATCCATTTGAGTTTTATATATTTATTTATTTGTTGTTTTACGTCTCGTTCAACAACCAGGGTCAGATTGCGACGGATAGTTTATAGATGGAGGAAACCAGTGCATACTGCACTGTAAACCATCAGAAATAGGCAAGTAACTACCAACTTTCCAACATGAAGAGCCTGGCCCAAGATTCAAACCGGCAGCCTCAGAGGTTGGAGGTTAGAGCTATAACGGCTACACCACTGATGCCCCTCATTTGGGTTTTAGATCACTTTAACTAGATCTGGTCACATCACAAAAAGTGCTCTATGAATCTGTCATTTTATCAAGTGCTGGACCTGTAACCATACCAAAGAAGTGACTGTCAACTGACTAAATTCAAAACTTGTTTGCCACTTTTACATTATTCCTTCTCTAAAGTCTCAGTGTTTCATTCATAATTAGTTACTTAAGGTTTGTGATTGAAATGTTATCAAGCAAAGAAGAATGAAAGATCCATTTGGGTTTTAGATCGCTTCAAGTAAATCTGGTGACATCACAAAAAGTGCTCTATGAATCTGTCATTTTATTAAGTGATGGACCTGTAACCATGACCAAAGAAATGATTATCAACTGACTTAATTCAAAACTTGTTAGCCACTCTTACATTAATGCTTCTCTAAAGTCGCAGTGTTTCATTGATAATTATTTTTGAAAACAAAACATAGTTCTTATTCTATATGTAAGAAATATGAAGTGTGCTCACCATTTGGAGTTGCAAAGCTGGTATACATTTTGGTAGAGCACTGAGACGGGCAATCAGTCATACAGATCGGCTGGCTACAGCTGAAAACAGCTTTTTCCGTATATATTCCCATGAGGAACTTACTCCACTGCAGAGATACCCACTCAGTCGCACTGACACAAAACTTAACCAGCTTTGCTACACAAGCCAAAGAAAATTCTACTTCATAGGGTGATTCCGTGTCTTCAGTGTACCTGAACATACAACAACACATATTTTGATACAAGATAGAATAAAATGTACAGATTTCAGCACCATTGAGTTATATTATGATTTAAAAGTGTATTTTGAAGAGAAAGGAAGCAAAGTATACTGCAATTTTACAAATTTTGCCTATACTTTAAAGCAATTTGTTAAAGTGCAAGACACAGGTGATGTTTTACATCTCATTTCGCATCTCAAAGGTCAATTCATGATTATCATTGAAATATTATCAAGCAAAGAAGAATCAAAGGTCCATTTCAGTTTTAGATCACTTTAAATAGATCTGGTCACATCACAAAAAGTGCTCTATGAATCTGTCATTTTATCAAGTGCTGGAACTGTAACCATGACCAAAGAAGAGATTGTCAACTGACTAAATCCAAAACTTGTTTGCCACTCTTACATTATTCCTTCTCTAAAATCTCAGTGTTTCATTCAGAATTAGTTACTTAAGGATTGTGATTGAAATATTATCAAGCAAAGAAGGATGAAAGATCCATTTGGGTTTTATATATTCATTTATTTGTTGTTTTACGTCTCGTTCAACAGCCAGGGTCATATTGCGACGGATAGTTTAAAGATGGAGGAAACCAGTGCATGCTGCACTGTAAACCATTGGACATGGGCAAGTAACTACCAACTTTCCAATATGAAGAGCCTGGCCCGAGATTCAAACCGGCGGCCTCAGAGGTTGGAGGTTAGAACTCTAACCGCTACACCACTGAGCCCCCTCATTTGGGTTTTAGCTCACTTTAAATAGATCTAGTCACATCACAAAAAGTGCACTATGAATCTGTCATTTTATCAAGTGCTGGATCTGTAATCATGACCAAAGAAGAGATTGTCAACTGACTAAATCCAAAACTTGTTTGCCACTCTTACATTATTCCTTCTCTAAAGTCTCAGTGTTTCATTCAGAATTAGTTACTTAAGGATTGTGATTGAAATATTATCAAGCAAAGAAGGATCAAAGATCCATTTGAGTTTTATATATTTATTTATTTGTTGTTTTACGTCTCGTTCAACAACCAGGGTCAGATTGCGACGGATAGTTTATAGATGGAGGAAACCAGTGCATACTGCACTGTAAACCATCAGAAATAGGCAAGTAACTACCAACTTTCCAACATGAAGAGCCTGGCCCAAGATTCAAACCGGCAGCCTCAGAGGTTGGAGGTTAGAGCTATAACGGCTACACCACTGATGCCCCTCATTTGGGTTTTAGATCACTTTAACTAGATCTGGTCACATCACAAAAAGTGCTCTATGAATCTGTCATTTTATCAAGTGCTGGACCTGTAACCATACCAAAGAAGTGACTGTCAACTGACTAAATTCAAAACTTGTTTGCCACTTTTACATTATTCCTTCTCTAAAGTCTCAGTGTTTCATTCATAATTAGTTACTTAAGGTTTGTGATTGAAATGTTATCAAGCAAAGAAGAATGAAAGATCCATTTGGGTTTTAGATCGCTTCAAGTAAATCTGGTGACATCACAAAAAGTGCTCTATGAATCTGTCATTTTATTAAGTGATGGACCTGTAACCATGACCAAAGAAATGATTATCAACTGACTTAATTCAAAACTTGTTAGCCACTCTTACATTAATGCTTCTCTAAAGTCGCAGTGTTTCATTGATAATTATTTTTGAAAACAAAACATAGTTCTTATTCTATATGTAAGAAATATGAAGTGTGCTCACCATTTGGAGTTGCAAAGCTGGTATACATTTTGGTAGAGCACTGAGACGGGCAATCAGTCATACAGATCGGCTGGCTACAGCTGAAAACAGCTTTTTCCGTATATATTCCCATGAGGAACTTACTCCACTGCAGAGATACCCACTCAGTCGCACTGACACAAAACTTAACCAGCTTTGCTACACAAGCCAAAGAAAATTCTACTTCATAGGGTGATTCCGTGTCTTCAGTGTACCTGAACATACAACAACACATATTTTGATACAAGATAGAATAAAATGTACAGATTTCAGCACCATTGAGTTATATTATGATTTAAAAGTGTATTTTGAAGAGAAAGGAAGCAAAGTATACTGCAATTTTACAAATTTTGCCTATACTTTAAAGCAATTTGTTAAAGTGCAAGACACAGGTGATGTTTTACATCTCATTTCGCATCTCAAAGGTCAATTCATGATTATCATTGAAATATTATCAAGCAAAGAAGAATCAAAGGTCCATTTCAGTTTTAGATCACTTTAAATAGATCTGGTCACATCACAAAAAGTGCTCTATGAATCTGTCATTTTATCAAGTGCTGGAACTGTAACCATGACCAAAGAAGAGATTGTCAACTGACTAAATCCAAAACTTGTTTGCCACTCTTACATTATTCCTTCTCTAAAATCTCAGTGTTTCATTCAGAATTAGTTACTTAAGGATTGTGATTGAAATATTATCAAGCAAAGAAGGATGAAAGATCCATTTGGGTTTTATATATTCATTTATTTGTTGTTTTACGTCTCGTTCAACAGCCAGGGTCATATTGCGACGGATAGTTTAAAGATGGAGGAAACCAGTGCATGCTGCACTGTAAACCATTGGACATGGGCAAGTAACTACCAACTTTCCAATATGAAGAGCCTGGCCCGAGATTCAAACCGGCGGCCTCAGAGGTTGGAGGTTAGAACTCTAACCGCTACACCACTGAGCCCCCTCATTTGGGTTTTAGCTCACTTTAAATAGATCTAGTCACATCACAAAAAGTGCACTATGAATCTGTCATTTTATCAAGTGCTGGATCTGTAATCATGACCAAAGAAGAGATTGTCAACTGACTAAATTCAAAACTTGTTTCCCACTTTTACATTATTCCTTCTCTAAAGTCTCAGTGTTTCATTCATAATTAGTCACTTAAGTTTTGTGATTGAAGATTCATTTGGGTTTTAGATCGCTTCAAGTAAATCTGGTCACATCACAAAAAGTGCTGTATGAATCTGTCATTTTATTAAGTGATGGACCTGTAACCATGACCAAAGAAATGATTATCAACTGACTTAATCCAAAACTTGTTAGCCACTCTTACATTAATGCTTCTCTAAAGTCGCAGTGTTTCATTGATAATTATTTTTGAAAACCAAAACATAGTACTTATTCTATATGTAAGAAATATGAAGTGTGCTCACCATTTGGAGTTGCAAAGCTGGTATACATTTTGGTAGAGCACTGAGACAGGCAATCAGTCATACAGATCGGCGGGCTACAGCTGAAAACAGCTTTTTCCCAAAATATTCCCATGAGGAATTTACTCCACTGCAGAGATACCCACTCAGTCGCACTGACACAAAACTTAACCAGCTTTGCTACACAAGCCAAAGAAAATTCTACTTCATAGGGTGAATCCGTGTCTTCAGTGTACCTGAACATACAACAACACATATTTTGATACAAGATAGAATATAATGTACAGATTTCAGCACCATTGAGTTATATTATGATTTAAAAGTGTGTTTTGAAGAGAAAGGAAGCAAAGTATACTGCAATTTTACAAATTTTGCCTATACTTTAAAGCAATTTGTTAAAGTGCAAGACATAGGTGATGTTTTACATCTCATTGCACATCTCAAAGGTCAATTCATGATTTTCATTGGAATATTATCAAGCAAAGAAGAATCAAAGGGCCAATTTTAGTTTTAGATCACTTTAAATAGATCTGGTCACATCACAAAAAGTGCTCTATGAATCTGTCATTTTATCAAGTGCTGAAACTGTAACCATGACGAAAGAAGTGATTGTCAACTGACAAAATCCAAAACTTGTTTGCCACTCTTAGATTATTCCTTCTCTAAAGTGTCAGTGTTTCGTTCATAATTAGTTACTTAAGGATTTTGATTGAAATATTATCAAGCAAAGAAGAATAAAAGATCCATTTGGGGTTTATTTTTTTATTTGTTGCTTTACATCTCGTTCAACAGGCAGGGTCATATTGCGATGGGTAGTTTAAAGATGGAGAAAACCAGTGCATGCTGCACTGTAAACCATTGGACATGGGCAAGTAACTACCAACTTTCCAATATGAAGAGCCTGGCCCAAGATTCAAACCGGCGGCCTCAGAGGTTGGAGGTTAGAACTCTAACCGCTACACCACTGAGCCCCCTCATTTGGGTTTTAGCTCACTTTAAATAGATCTGGTCACATCACAAAAAGTGCACTATGAATCTGTCATTTTATCAAGTGCTGGAACTGTAACCATGACCAAAGAAGAGATTGTCAACTGACTAAATCCAAAACTTGTTTGCCACTCTTACATTATTCCTTCTCTAAAGTCTCAGTGTTTCATTCAGAATTAGTTACTTAAGGATTGTGATTGAAATATTATCAAGCAAAGAAGGATGAAAGATCCATTTGAGTTTTATATATTTATTTATTTGTTGTTTTACGTATCGTTCAACAGCCAGGGTCATATTGCGACGGATAGTTTATAGATGGAGGAAACCAGTGCATACTGCACTGTAAACCATCGGAAATAGGGAAGTAACTACCAACTTTCCAACATGAAGAGCCTGGCCCAAGATTCAAACCGGCAGCCTCAGAGGTTGGAGGTTAGAGCTATAACCGCTACACCACTGATGCCCCTCATTTGGGTTTTAGATCACTTTAAATAGATCTGGTCACATCACAAAAAGTGCTCTATGAATCTGTCATTTTATCAAGTGCTGGACCTGTAACCA
The DNA here is from genome assembly GCA_964017235.1 of Sabellastarte sp. h YS-2021. NCBI lineage: Eukaryota > Metazoa > Annelida > Polychaeta > Sabellida > Sabellidae > Sabellastarte > Sabellastarte sp. h YS-2021. The sequence continues at coordinate 19,455,066 of OZ024939.1, read as the reverse complement.
TACCAAAGAAGTGACTGTCAACTGACTAAATTCAAAACTTGCTTGCCACTTTTACATTATTCCTTCTCTAAAGTCTCAGTGTTTCATTCATAATTAGTTACTTAAGGTTTGTGATTGAAATGTTATCAAGCAAAGAAGAATGAAAGATCCATTTGGGTTTTAGATCGCTTCAAGTAAATCTGGTGACATCACAAAAAGTGCTCTATGAATCTGTCATTTTATTAAGTGATGGACCTGTAACCATGACCAAAGAAATGATTATCAACTGACTTAATTCAAAACTTGTTAGCCACTCTTACATTAATGCTTCTCTAAAGTCGCAGTGTTTCATTGATAATTATTTTCGAAAACAAAACATAGTTCTTATTCTATATGTAAGAAATATGAAGTGTGCTCACCATTTGGAGTTGCAAAGCTGGTATACATTTTGGTAGAGCACTGAGACGGGCAATCAGTCATACAGATCGGCTGGCTACAGCTGAAAACAGCTTTTTCCGTATATATTCCCATGAGGAACTTACTCCACTGCAGAGATACCCACTCAGTCGCACTGACACAAAACTTAACCAGCTTTGCTACACAAGCCAAAGAAAATTCTACTTCATAGGGTGATTCCGTGTCTTCAGTGTACCTGAACATACAACAACACATATTTTGATACAAGATAGAATAAAATGTACAGATTTCAGCACCATTGAGTTATATTATGATTTAAAAGTGTATTTTGAAGAGAAAGGAAGCAAAGTATACTGCAATTTTACAAATTTTGCCTATACTTTAAAGCAATTTGTTAAAGTGCAAGACACAGGTGATGTTTTACATCTCATTTCGCATCTCAAAGGTCAATTCATGATTATCATTGAAATATTATCAAGCAAAGAAGAATCAAAGGTCCATTTCAGTTTTAGATCACTTTAAATAGATCTGGTCACATCACAAAAAGTGCTCTATGAATCTGTCATTTTATCAAGTGCTGGAACTGTAACCATGACCAAAGAAGAGATTGTCAACTGACTAAATCCAAAACTTGTTTGCCACTCTTACATTATTCCTTCTCTAAAATCTCAGTGTTTCATTCAGAATTAGTTACTTAAGGATTGTGATTGAAATATTATCAAGCAAAGAAGGATGAAAGATCCATTTGGGTTTTATATATTCATTTATTTGTTGTTTTACGTCTCGTTCAACAGCCAGGGTCATATTGCGACGGATAGTTTAAAGATGGAGGAAACCAGTGCATGCTGCACTGTAAACCATTGGACATGGGCAAGTAACTACCAACTTTCCAATATGAAGAGCCTGGCCCGAGATTCAAACCGGCGGCCTCAGAGGTTGGAGGTTAGAACTCTAACCGCTACACCACTGAGCCCCCTCATTTGGGTTTTAGCTCACTTTAAATAGATCTGGTCACATCACAAAAAGTGCTCTATGAATCTGTCATTTTATCAAGTGCTGGATCTGTAACCATGACCAAAGAAGAGATTGTCAACTGACTAAATTCAAAACTTGTTTCCCACTTTTACATTATTCCTTCTCTAAAGTCTCAGTGTTTCATTCATAATTAGTCACTTAAGGTTTGTGATTGAAATGTTATCAAGCAAAGAAGAATGAAAGATCCATTTGGGTTTTAGATCGCTTCAACTAAATCTGGTGACATCACAAAAAGTGCTGTATGAATCTGTCATTTTATTAAGTGATGGACCTGTAACCATGACCAAAGAAGTGATTATCAACTGACTTATTCCAAAACTTGTTAGCCACTCTTACATTAATGCTTCTCTAAAGTCGCAGTGTTTCATTGATAATTATTATTGAAAACCAAAACATAGTACGTATTCTATATGTAAGAAATATGAAGTGTGCTCACCATTTGGAGTTGCAAAGCTGGTATACATTTTGGTAGAGCACTGAGACAGGCAATCAGTCATACAGATCGGCGGGCTACAGCTGAAAACAGCTTTTTCCCAAAATATTCCCATGAGGAATTTACTCCACTGCAGAGATACCCACTCAGTCGCACTGACACAAAACTTAACCAGCTTTGCTACACAAGCCAAAGAAAATTCTACTTCATAGGGTGAATCCGTGTCTTCAGTGTACCTGAACATACAACAACACATATTTTGATACAAGATAGAATATAATGTACAGATTTCAGCACCATTGAGTTATATTATGATTTAAAAGTGTGTTTTGAAGAGAAAGGAAGCAAAGTATACTGCAATTTTACAAACTTTAAAGCAATTTGTTAAAGTGCAAGACAAAGGTCAATTCATGATTTTCATTGGAATATTATCAAGCAAAGAAGAATCAAAGGTCCATTTTAGTTTTAGATCACTTTAAATAGATCTGGTCACATCACAAAAAGTGCTCTATGAATCTGTCATTTTATCAAGTGCTGGAACTGTAACCATGACCAAAGAAGTGATTGTCAACTGACAAAATCCAAAACTTGTTTGCCACTCTTAGATTATTCCTTCTCTAAAGTGTCAGTGTTTCATTCATAATTAGTTACTTAAGGATTGTGATTGAAATATTATCAAGCAAAGAAGAATAAAAGATCCATTTGGGGTTTATTTATTTATTTATTTGTTGCTTTACATCTCGTGCAACAGCCAGGGTCATATTGGGATGGGTAGTTTACTGATGGAGGAAACCAGTGCATGCTGCACTGCAAACCATTGGACATGGGCAAGTAACTGCCAACTTTCCAATATGAAGAGCCTGGCCCAAGATTCAAACCGGCGGCCTCAGAGGTTGGAGGTTAGAACTCTAACTGCTACACCACTGAGCCCCCTCATTTGGGTTTTAGCTCACTTTAAATAGATCTGGTCACATCACAAAAAGTGCTCTATGAATCTGTCATTTTATCAAGTGCTGGATCTGTAACCATGACCAAAGAAGAGATTGTCAACTGACTAAATCCAAAACTTGTTTACCACTCTTACATTAGTCCTTCTCTAAAGTCTCAGTGTTTCATTCAGAATTAGTTACTTAAGGATTGTGATTGAAATATTATCAAGCAAAGAAGGATGAAAGATCCATTTGGGTTTTAGATCGCTTCAAGTAAATCTGGTCACATCACAAAAAGTGCTGTATGAATCTGTCATTTTATTAAGTGAAGTACCTGTAACCATGACCAAAGAAGTGATTTTCAACTGACTTAATCCAAAACTTGTTAGCTACTCTTACATTAATGCTTCTCTAAAGTCGCAGTGTTTCATTAAGAATTATTTTTGAAAACCAAAACATAGTACTTATTCTATATGTAAGAAATATGAAGTGTGCTCACCATTTGGAGTTGCAAAGCTGGTATACATTTTGGTAGAGCACTGAGACAGGCAATCAGTCATACAGATCGGCGGGCTACAGCTGAAAACAGCTTTTTCCCAAAATATTCCCATGAGGAATTTACTCCACTGCAGAGATACCCACTCAGTCGCACTGACACAAAACTTAACCAGCTTTGCTACACAAGCCAAAGAAAATTCTACTTCATAGGGTGAATCCGTGTCTTCAGTGTACCTGAACATACAACAACACATATTTTGATACAAGATAGAATATAATGTACAGATTTCAGCACCATTGAGTTATATTATGATTTAAAAGTGTGTTTTAAAGAGAAAGGAAGCAAAGTATACTGCAATTTTACAAACTTTAAAGCAATTTGTTCAAGTGCAAGACATAGGTGATGTTTTACATCTCATTGCACATCTCAAAGGTCAATTCATGATTTTCATTGGAATATTATCAAGCAAAGAAGAATCAAAGGTCCATTTTAGTTTTAGATCACTTTAAGTAGATCTGGTCACATCACAAAAAGTGCTCTATGAATCTGTCATTTTATCAAGTGCTGGAACTGTAACCATGACCAAAGAAATGATTGTCAACTGACAAAATCCCAAACTTGTTTGCCACTCTTAGATTATTCCTTCTCTAAAGTGTCAGTGTTTCATTCATAATTAGTTACTTAAGGATTTTGATTGAAATATTATCAAGCAAAGAAGAATGAAAGATCCATTCGGGGTCTATTTATTTATTCATTTGTTGCTTTACATCTCGTGCAACAGCCAGGGTCATATTGCGATGGGTAGTTTAAAGACGGAGGAAACCAGTGCATGCTGCACTGTAAACCATTGGACATGGGCAAGTAACTACCAACTTTCCAATATGAAGAGCCTGGCCCGAGATTCAAACCGGCGGCCTCAGAGGTTGGAGGTTAGAACTTTAACCGCTACACCACTGAGCCCCCTCATTTGGGTTTTAGCTCACTTTAAATAGATCTGGTCACATCACAAAAAGTGCTCTATGAATCTGTCATTTTATCAAGTGCTGGATCTGTAACCATGACAAAAGAAGAGATTGTCAACTGACTAAATCCAAAACTTGGTTGCCACTCTTACATTATTCCTTCTCTAAAGTCTCAGTGTTTCATTCAGAATTAGTTACTTAAGGATTGTGATTGAAATATTATCAAGCAAAGAAGGATGAAAGATCCATTTGGGTTTTATATATTTATTTATTTGTTGTTTTACGTCTCGTTCAACAGCCAGGGTCATATTGCGATGGATAGTTTATAGATGGAGGAAACCAGTGCATACTGCACTGTAAACCATCGGACATAGGCAAGTAACTACCAACTTTCCAATAAGAAGAGCCTGGCCCAAGATTCAAACCGGCGACCTCAGAGGTTTGAGGTTAGAACTCTAACCGCTACACCACTGATGCCCCTCATTTGGGATTTAGATCACTTTAAATAGATCTGGTCACATCACAAAAAGTGCTCTATCAATCTTTCATTTTATCAAGTGCTGGACCTGTAACCATACCAAAGAAATGACTGTCAACTGACTAAATCCAAATCTTGTTTGCCACTTTTACATTATTCCTTCTCTAAAGTCTCAGTGTTTCATTCATAATTAGTTACTTAAGGTTTGTGATTGAAATGTTATCAAGCAAAGAAGAATGAAAGATCCATTTGGGTTTTAGATCGCTTCAAGTAAATCTGGTCACATCACAAAAAGTGCTGTATGAATCTGTCATTTTATTAAGTGATGGACCTGTAACCATGACCAAAGAAGTGATTATCAACTGACTTAATCCAAAACTTGTTAGCCACTCTTACATTAATGCTTCTCTAAAGTCGCAGTGTTTCATTGATAATTATTTTTGAAAACCAAAACATAGTACTTATTCTATATGTAAGAAATATGAAGTGTGCTCACCATTTGGAGTTGCAAAGCTGGTATACATTTTGGTAGAGCACTGAGACAGGCAATCAGTCTTACAGATCGGCGGGCTACAGCTGAAAACAGCTTTTTCCCAAAATATTCCCATGAGGAATTTACTCCACTGCAGAGATACCCACTCAGTCGCACTGACACAAAACTTAACCAGCTTTGCTACACAAGCCAAAGAAAATTCTACTTCATAGTGTGAATCCGTGTCTTCAGTGTACCTGAACATACAACAACACATATTTTGATACAAGATAGAATATAATGTACAGATTTCAGCACCATTGAGTTATATTATGATTTAAAAGTGTGTTTTGAAGAGAAAGGAAGCAAAGTATACTGCAATTTTACAAATTTTGCCTATACTTTAAAGCAATTTGTTAAAGTGCAAGACATAGGTGATGTTTTACATCTCATTGCACATCTCAAAGGTCAATTCATGATTTTCATTGGAATATTATCAAGCAAAGAAGAATCAAAGGTCCATTTTAGTTTTAGATCACTTTAAATAGATCTGGTCACATCACAAAAAGTGCTCTATGAATCTGTCATTTTATCAAGTGCTGGAACTGTAACCATGACCAAAGAAGTGATTGTCAACTGACAAAATCCAAAACTTGTTTGCCACTCTTACATTATTCCTTCTCTAAAGTGTCAGTGTTTCATTCATAATTAGTTACTTAAGGATTTTGATTGAAATATTATCAAGCAAAGAAGAATAAAAGATCCATTTGGGATTTATTTATTTATTTGTTGCTTTACATCTCGTTCAACAGGCAGGGTCATATTGCGATGGGTAGTCTAAAGATGGAGGAAACCAGTGCATGCTGCACTGTAAACCATTGGACATGGGCAAGTAACTACCAACTTTCCAATATGAAGAGCCTGGCCCGAGATTCAAACCGGCGGCCTCAGAGGTTGGAGGTTAGAACTCTAACCGCTACACCACTGAGCCCCCTCATTTGGGTTTTAGCTCACTTTAAATAGATCTGGTCACATCACAAAAAGTGCATTATGAATCTGTCATTTTATCAAGTGCTGGATCTGTAACCATGACCAAAGAAGAGATTGTCAACTGACTAAATCCAAAACTTGTTTGCCACTCTTACATTATTCCTTCTCTAAAGTCTCAGTGTTTCATTCAGAATTAGTTACTTAAGGATTGTGATTGAAATATTATCAAGCAAAGAAGGATGAAAGATCCATTTGAGTTTTATATATTTATTTATTTGTTGTTTTACGTCTCGTTCAACAACCAGGGTCAGATTGCGACGGATAGTTTATGGATGGAGGAAACCAGTGCATACTGCACTGTAAACCATCAGAAATAGGCAAGTAACTACCAACTTTCCAACATGAAGAGCCTGGCCCAAGATTCAAACCGGCAGCCTCAGAGGTTGGAGGTTAGAGCTATAACGGCTACACCACTGATGCCCCTCATTTGGGTTTTAGATCACTTTAAATAGATCTGGTCACATCACAAAAAGTGCTCTATGAATCTGTCATTTTATCAAGTGCTGGACCTGTAACCATACCAAAGAAGTGACTGTCAACTGACTAAATTCAAAACTTGTTTGCCACTTTTACATTATTCCTTCTCTAAAGTCTCAGTGTTTCATTCATAATTAGTTACTTAAGGTTTGTGATTGAAATGTTATCAAGCAAAGAAGAATGAAAGATCCATTTGGGTTTTAGATCGCTTCAAGTAAATCTGGTGACATCACAAAAAGTGCTCTATGAATCTGTCATTTTATTAAGTGATGGACCTGTAACCATGACCAAAGAAATGATTATCAACTGACTTAATTCAAAACTTGTTAGCCACTCTTACATTAATGCTTCTCTAAAGTCGCAGTGTTTCATTGATAATTATTTTTGAAAACAAAACATAGTTCTTATTCTATATGTAAGAAATATGAAGTGTGCTCACCATTTGGAGTTGCAAAGCTGGTATACATTTTGGTAGAGCACTGAGACGGGCAATCAGTCATACAGATCGGCTGGCTACAGCTGAAAACAGCTTTTTCCGTATATATTCCCATGAGGAACTTACTCCACTGCAGAGATACCCACTCAGTCGCACTGACACAAAACTTAACCAGCTTTGCTACACAAGCCAAAGAAAATTCTACTTCATAGGGTGATTCCGTGTCTTCAGTGTACCTGAACATACAACAACAAATATTTTGATACAAGATAGAATAAAATGTACAGATTTCAGCACCATTGAGTTATATTATGATTTAAAAGTGTATTTTGAAGAGAAAGGAAGCAAAGTATACTGCAATTTTACAAATTTTGCCTATACTTTAAAGCAATTTGTTAAAGTGCAAGACACAGGTGATGTTTTACATCTCATTTCGCATCTCAAAGGTCAATTCATGATTATCATTGAAATATTATCAAGCAAAGAAGAATCAAAGGTCCATTTCAGTTTCAGATCACTTTAAATAGATCTGGTCACATCACAAAAAGTGCTCTATGAATCTGTCATTTTATCAAGTGCTGGAACTGTAACCATGACCAAAGAAGAGATTGTCAACTGACTAAATCCAAAACTTGTTTGCCACTCTTACATTATTCCTTCTCTAAAATCTCAGTGTTTCATTCAGAATTAGTTACTTAAGGATTGTGATTGAAATATTATCAAGCAAAGAAGGATGAAAGATCCATTTGGGTTTTATATATTCATTTATTTGTTGTTTTACGTCTCGTTCAACAGCCAGGGTCATATTGCGACGGATAGTTTAAAGATGGAGGGAACCAGTGCATGCTGCACTGTAAACCATTGGACATGGGCAAGTAACTACCAACTTTCCAATATGAAGAGCCTGGCCCGAGATTCAAACCGGCGGCCTCAGAGGTTGGAGGTTAGAACTCTAACCGCTACACCACTGAGCCCCCTCATTTGGGTTTTAGCTCACTTTAAATAGATCTGGTCACATCACAAAAAGTGCACTATGAATCTGTCATTTTATCAAGTGCTGGATCTGTAACCATGACCAAAGAAGAGATTGTCAACTGACTAAATTCAAAACTTGTTTCCCACTTTTACATTATTCCTTCTCTAAAGTCTCAGTGTTTCATTCATAATTAGTCACTTAAGGTTTGTGATTGAAGATTCATTTGGGTTTTAGATCGCTTCAAGTAAATCTGGTCACATCACAAAAAGTGCTGTATGAATCTGTCATTTTATTAAGTGATGGACCTGTAACCATGACCAAAGAAGTGATTATCAACTGACTTAATCCAAAACTTGTTAGCCACTCTTACATTAATGCTTCTCTAAAGTCGCAGTGTTTCATTGATAATTATTTTTGAAAACCAAAACATAGTACTTATTCTATATGTAAGAAATATGAAGTGTGCTCACCATTTGGAGTTGCAAAGCTGGTATACATTTTGGTAGAGCACTGAGACAGGCAATCAGTCATACAGATCGGCGGGCTACAGCTGAAAACAGCTTTTTCCTAAAATATTCCCATGAGGAATTTACTCCACTGCAGAGATACCCACTCAGTCGCACTGACACAAAACTTAACCAGCTTTGCTACACAAGCCAAAGAAAATTCTACTTCATAGGGTGAATCCGTGTCTTCAGTGTACCTGAACATACAACAACACATATTTTGATACAAGATAGAATATAATGTACAGATTTCAGCACCATTGAGTTATATTATGATTTAAAAGTGTGTTTTGAAGAGAAAGGAAGCAAAGTATACTGCAATTTTACAAATTTTGCCTATACTTTAAAGCAATTTGTTAAAGTGCAAGACATAGGTGATGTTTTACATCTCATTGCACATCTCAAAGGTCAATTCATGATTTTCATTGGAATATTATCAAGCAAAGAAGAATCAAAGGTCCATTTTAGTTTTAGATCACTTTAAATAGATCTGGTCACATCACAAAAAGTGCTCTATGAATCTGTCATTTTATCAAGTGCTGGAACTGTAACCATGACCAAAGAAGTGATTGTCAACTGACAAAATCCAAAACTTGTTTGCCACTCTTAGATTATTCCTTCTCTAAAGTGTCAGTGTTTCATTCATAATTAGTTACTTAAGGATTTTGATTGAAATATTATCAAGCAAAGAAGAATAAAAGATCCATTTGGGGTTTATTTATTTATTTGTTGCTTTACATCTCGTTCAACAGGCAGGGTCATATTGCGATGGGTAGTTTAAAGATGGAGGAAACCAGTGCATGCTGCACTGTAAACCATTGGACATGGGCAAGTAACTACCAACTTTCCAATATGAAGAGCCTGGCCCGAGATTCAAACCGGCGGCCTCAGAGGTTGGAGGTTAGAACTCTAACCGCTACACCACTGAGCCCCCTCATTTGGGTTTTAGCTCACTTTAAATAGATCTGGTCACATCACAAAAAGTGCACTATGAATCTGTCATTTTATCAAGTGCTGGATCTGTAACCATGACCAAAGAAGAGATTGTCAACTGACTAAATCCAAAACTTGTTTGCCACTCTTACATTATTCCTTCTCTAAAGTCTCAGTGTTTCATTCAGAATTAGTTACTTAAGGATTGTGATTGAAATATTATCAAGCAAAGAAGGATGAAAGATCCATTTGAGTTTTATATATTTATTTATTTGTTGTTTTACGTCTCGTTCAACAACCAGGGTCAGATTGCGACGGATAGTTTATAGATGGAGGAAACCAGTGCATACTGCACTATAAACCATCAGAAATAGGCAAGTAACTACCAACTTTCCAACATGAAGAGCCTGGCCCAAGATTCAAACCGGCAGCCTCAGAGGTTGGAGGTTAGAGCTATAACGGCTACACCACTGATGCCCCTCATTTGGGTTTTAGATCACTTTAAATAGATCTGGTCACATCACAAAAAGTGCTCTATGAATCTGTCATTTTATCAAGTGCTGGACCTGTAACCATACCAAAGAAGTGACTGTCAACTGACTAAATTCAAAACTTGTTTGCCACTTTTACATTATTCCTTCTCTAAAGTCTCAGTGTTTCATTCATAATTAGTTACTTAAGGTTTGTGATTGAAATGTTATCAAGCAAAGAAGAATGAAAGATCCATTTGGGTTTTAGATCGCTTCAAGTAAATCTGGTGACATCACAAAAAGTGCTCTATGAATCTGTCATTTTATTAAGTGATGGACCTGTAACCATGACCAAAGAAATGATTATCAACTGACTTAATTCAAAACTTGTTAGCCACTCTTACATTAATGCTTCTCTAAAGTCGCAGTGTTTCATTGATAATTATTTTTGAAAACAAAACATAGTTCTTATTCTATATGTAAGAAATATGAAGTGTGCTCACCATTTGGAGTTGCAAAGCTGGTATACATTTTGGTAGAGCACTGAGACGGGCAATCAGTCATACAGATCGGCTGGCTACAGCTGAAAACAGCTTTTTCCGTATATATTCCCATGAGGAACTTACTCCACTGCAGAGATACCCACTCAGTCGCACTGACACAAAACTTAACCAGCTTTGCTACACAAGCCAAAGAAAATTCTACTTGATAGGGTGATTCCGTGTCTTCAGTGTACCTGAACATACAACAACACATATTTTGATACAAGATAGAATAAAATGTACAGATTTCAGCACCATTGAGTTATATTATGATTTAAAAGTGTATTTTGAAGAGAAAGGAAGCAAAGTATACTGCAATTTTACAAATTTTGCCTATACTTTAAAGCAATTTGTTAAAGTGCAAGACACAGGTGATGTTTTACATCTCATTTCGCATCTCAAAGGTCAATTCATGATTATCATTGAAATATTATCAAGCAAAGAAGAATCAAAGGTCCATTTCAGTTTTAGATCACTTTAAATAGATCTGGTCACATCACAAAAAGTGCTCTATGAATCTGTCATTTTATCAAGTGCTGGAACTGTAACCATGACCAAAGAAGAGATTGTCAACTGACTAAATCCAAAACTTGTTTGCCACTCTTACATTATTCCTTCTCTAAAATCTCAGTGTTTCATTCAGAATTAGTTACTTAAGGATTGTGATTGAAATATTATCAAGCAAAGAAGGATGAAAGATCCATTTGGGTTTTATATATTCATTTATTTGTTGTTTTACGTCTCATTCAACAGCCAGGGTCATATTGCGACGGATAGTTTAAAGATGGAGGAAACCAGTGCCTGCTGCACTGTAAACCATTGGACATGGGCAAGTAACTACCAACTTTCCAATATGAAGAGCCTGGCCCGAGATTCAAACCGGCGGCCTCAGAGGTTGGAGGTTAGAACTCTAACCGCTACACCACTGAGCCCCCTCATTTGGGTTTTAGCTCACTTTAAATAGATCTGGTCACATCACAAAAAGTGCACTATGAATCTGTCATTTTATCAAGTGCTGGATCTGTAACCATGACCAAAGAAGAGATTGTCAACTGACTAAATTCAAAACTTGTTTCCCACTTTTACATTATTCCTTCTCTAAAGTCTCGGTGTTTCATTCATAATTATTCACTTAAGGTTTGTGATTGAAGATTCATTTGGGTTTTAGATCGCTTCAAGTAAATCTGGTCACATCACAAAAAGTGCTGTATGAATCTGTCATTTTATTAAGTGATGGACCTGTAACCATGACCAAAGAAGTGATTATCAACTGACTTAATCCAAAACTTGTTAGCCACTCTTACATTAATGCTTCTCTAAAGTCGCAGTGTTTCATTGATAATTATTTTTGAAAACCAAAACATAGTACTTATTCTATATGTAAGAAATATGAAGTGTGCTCACCATTTGGAGTTGCAAAGCTGGTATACATTTTGGTAGAGCACTGAGACAGGCAATCAGTCATACAGATCGGCGGGCTACAGCTGAAAACAGCTTTTTCCCAAAATATTCCCATGAGGAATTTACTCCACTGCAGAGATACCCACTCAGTTGCACTGACACAAAACTTAACCAGCTTTGCTACACAAGCCAAAGAAAATTCTACTTCATAGGGTGAATCCGTGTCTTCAGTGTACCTGAACATACAACAACACATATTTTGATACAAGATAGAATATAATGTACAGATTTCAGCACCATTGAGTTATATTATGATTTAAAAGTGTGTTTTGAAGAGAAAGGAAGCAAAGTATACTGCAATTTTACAAATTTTGCCTATACTTTAAAGCAATTTGTTAAAGTGCAAGACATAGGTGATGTTTTACATCTCATTGCACATCTCAAAGGTCAATTCATGATTTTCATTGGAATATTATCAAGCAAAGAAGAATCAAAGGTCCATTTTAGTTTTAGATCACTTTAAATAGATCTGGTCACATCACAAAAAGTGCTCTATGAATCTGTCATTTTATCAAGTGCTGGAACTGTAACCATGACAAAAGAAGTGATTGTCAACTGACAAAATCCAAAACTTGTTTGCCACTCTTAGATTATTCCTTCTCTAAAGTGTCAGTGTTTCGTTCATAATTAGTTACTTAAGGATTTTGATTGAAATATTATCAAGCAAAGAAGAATAAAAGATCCATTTGGGGTTTATTTATTTATTTGTTGCTTTACATCTCGTTCAACAGGCAGGGTCATATTGCGATGGGTAGTTTAAAGATGGAGGAAACCAGTGCATGCTGCACTGTAAACCATTGGACATGGGCAAGTAACTACCAACTTTCCAATATGAAGAGCCTGGCCCGAGATTCAAACCGGCGGCCTCAGAGGTTGGAGGTTAGAACTCTAACCGCTACACCACTGAGCCCCCTCATTTGGGTTTTAGCTCACTTTAAATAGATCTGGTCACATCACAAAAAGTGCACTATGAATCTGTCATTTTATCAAGTGCTGCATCTGTAACCATGACCAAAGAAGAGATTGTCAACTGACTAAATCCAAAACTTGTTTGCCACTCTTACATTATTCCTTCTCTAAAGTCTCAGTGTTTCATTCAGAATTAGTTACTTAAGGATTGTGATTGAAATATTATCAAGCAAAGAAGGATGAAAGATCCATTTGAGTTTTATATATTTATTTATTTGTTGTTTTACATATCGTTCAACAGCCAGGGTCATATTGCGACGGATAGTTTATAGATGGAGGAAACCAGTGCATACTGCACTGTAAACCATCGGAAATAGGGAAGTAACTACCAACTTTCCAACATGAAGAGCCTGGCCCAAGATTCAAACCGGCAGCCTCAGAGGTTGGAGGCTAGAGCTATAACCGCTACACCACTGATGCCCCTCATTTGGGTTTTAGATCACTTTAAATAGATCTGGTCACATCACAAAAAGTGCTCTATGAATCTGTCATTTTATCAAGTGCTGGATCTGTAACCATACCAAAGAAGTGACTGTCAACTGACTAAATTCAAAACTTGTTTGCCACTTTTACATTATTCCTTCTCTAAAGTCTCAGTGTTTCATTCATAATTAGTTACTTAAGGTTTGTGATTGAAATGTTATCAAGCAAAGAAGAATGAAAGATCCATTTGGGTTTTAGATCGCTTCAAGTAAATCTGGTGACATCACAAAAAGTGCTCTATGAATCTGTCATTTTATTAAGTGATGGACCTGTAACCATGACCAAAGAAATGATTATCAACTGACTTAATTCAAAACTTGTTAGCCACTCTTACATTAATGCTTCTCTAAAGTCGCAGTGTTTCATTGATAATTATTTTTGAAAACAAAACATAGTTCTTATTCTATATGTAAGAAATATGAAGTGTGCTCACCATTTGGAGTTGCAAAGCTGGTATACATTTTGGTAGAGCACTGAGACGGGCAATCAGTCATACAGATCGGCTGGCTACAGCTGAAAACAGCTTTTTCCGTATATATTCCCATGAGGAATTTACTCCACTGCAGAGATACCCACTCAGTCGCACTGACACAAAACTTAACCAGCTTTGCTACACAAGCCAAAGAAAATTCTACTTCATAGGGTGAATCCGTGTCTTCAGTGTACCTGAACATACAACAACACATATTTTGATACAAGATAGAATATAATGTACAGATTTCAGCACCATTGAGTTATCTTATGATTTAAAAGTGTGTTTTGAAGAGAAAGGAAGCAAAGTATACTGCAATTTTACAAACTTTAAAGCAATTTGTTAAAGTGCAAGACATAGGTGATGTTTTACATCTCATTGCACATCTCAAAGGTCAATTCATGATTTTCATTGGAATATTATCAAGCAAAGAAGAATCAAAGGTCCATTTTAGTTTTAGATCACTTTAAATAGATCTGGTCACATCACAAAAAGTGCTCTATGAATCTGTCATTTTATCAAGTGCTGGAACTGTAACCATGACCAAAGAAGTGATTGTCAACTGACAAAATCCAAAACTTGTTTGCCACTCTTAGATTATTCCTTCTCTAATGTGTCAGTGTTTCATTCATAATTAGTTACTTAAGGATTGTGATTGAAATATTATCAAGCAAAGAAGAATGAAAGATCCATTTGGGGTTTATTTATTTATTTATTTGTTGCTTTACATCTCGTGCAACAGCCAGGGTCATATTGCGATGGGTAGTTTAATGATGGAGGAAACCAGTGCATGCTGCACTGTAAACCATTGGACATGGGCAAGTAACTACCAACTTTCCAATATGAAGAGCCTGGCCTGAGATTCAAACCGGCGGCCTCAGAGGTTGGAGGTTAGAACTCTAACCGCTACACCACTGAGCCCCCTCATTTGGGTTTTAGCTCACTTTAAATAGATCTGGTCACATCACAAAAAGTGCTCTATGAATCTGTCATTTTATCAAGTGCTGGATCTGTAACCATGACCAAAGAAGAGATTGTCAACTGACTAAATCCAAAACTTGTTTGCCACTCTTACATTATTCCTTCTCTAAAGTCTCAGTGTTTCATTCAGAATTAGTTACTTAAGGATTGTGATTGAAATATTATCAAGCAAAGAAGGATGAAAGATCCATTTGGGTTTTAGATCGCTTCAAGTAAATCTGGTCACATCACAAAAAGTGCTGTATGAATCTGTCATTTTATTAAGTGAATAACCTGTAACCATGACCAAAGAAGTGATTTTCAACTGACTTAATCCAAAACTTGTTAGCTACTCCTACATTAATGCTTCTCTAAAGTCGCAGTGTTTCATTGATAATTATTTTTGAAAACCAAAACATAGTACTTATTCTATATGTAAGAAATATGAAGTGTGCTCACCATTTGGAGTTGCAAAGCTGGTATACATTTTGGTAGAGCACTGAGACAGGCAATCAGTCATACAGATCGGCGGGCTACAGCTGAAAACAGCTTTTTCCCAAAATATTCCCATGAGGAATTTACTCCACTGCAGAGATACCCACTCAGTCGCACTGACACAAAACTTAACCAGCTTTGCTACACAAACCAAAGAAAATTCTACTTCATAGGGTGATTCCGTGTCTTCAGTGTACCTGAACATACAACAACACATATTTTGATACAAGATAGAATAAAATGTACAGATTTCAGCACAATTGAGTTATATTATGATTTAAAAGTGTATTTTGAAGAGAAAGGAAGCAAAGTATACTGCAATTTTACAAATTTTGCCTATACTTTAAAGCAATTTGTTAAAGTGCAAGACACAGGTGATGTTTTACATCTCATTTCGCATCTCAAAGGTCAATTCATGATTATCATTGAAATATTATCAAGCAAAGAAGAATCAAAGGTCCATTTCAGTTTTAGATCACTTTAAATAGTTCTGGTCACATCACAAAAAGTGCTCTATGAATCTGTCATTTTATCAAGTGCTGGACCTGTAACCATACCAAAGAAGTGATTGTCAACTGACTAAATCCAAAACTTGTTTGCCACTTTTACATTATTCCTTCTCTAAAGTCTCAGTGTTTCATTCATAATTAGTTACTTAAGGTTTGTGATTGAAATGTTATCAAGCAAAGAAGAATGAAAGATCCATTTGGGTTTTAGATCGCTTCAAGTAAATCTGGTCACATCACAAAAAGTGCTGTATGAATCTGTCATTTTATTAAGTGATGGACCTGTAACCATGACCAAAGAAGTGATTATCAACTGACTTAATCCAAAACCTGTTAGCCACTCTTACATTAATGCTTCTCTAAAGTCACAGTGTTTCATTAAGAATTATTTTTGAAAACCAAAACATAGTACTTATTCTATATGTAAGAAATATTAAGTGTTCTCACCATTTGGAGTTGCAAAGCTGGTATACATTTTGGTAGAGCACTGAGACAGGCAATCAGTCATACAGATTGGCGGGCTACAGCTGAAAACAGCTTTTTCCCAAAATATTCCTATGAGGAATTTACTCCACTGCAGAGATACCCACTCAGTCGCACTGACACAAAACTTAACCAGCTTTGCTACACAAGCCAAAGAAAATTCTACTTCTTAGGGTGGTTCCGTGTCTTCAGTGTACCTAAACATACAACAACACATATTTTGATACAAGATAGAATATAATGTACAGATTTCAGCACCATTGAGTTATATTATGATTTAAAAGTGTGTTTTGAAGAGAAAGGAAGCAAATTATATTGCAATTTTACAAATATTGCCTATACTTTAAAGCAATTTGTTAAAGTGCAAGACACAGGTGATGTTTTACATCTCATTTCGCATCTCAAAGGTCAATTCATGATTATCATTGAAATATTATCAAGCAAAGAAGAATCAAAGGTCCATTTCAGTTTTAGATCACTTTAAATAGTTCTGGTCACATCACAAAAAGTGCTCTACGAATCTGTCATTTTATCAACTGCTGGACCTGTAACCATGACCAAAGAAGTGATTATCAACTGACTAAATCCAAAACTTGTTTGCCACTCTTACATTATTGCTGCTCTAAAGTCTCAGTGCTTCATTCATAATTAGTTACTTAAGGGTTGTGATTGAAATGTTATCAAGCAAAGAAGAATGAAAGATCCATTTGGGTTTAAGATTGCTTTAAGTAGATCTGGTCACATCACAAAGTATGCTCTATGAATCTGTCATTTTAATAAGTGATGGACCTGTAACCATGACCAAAGAAGTGATTATCAACTGACTTAATCCAAAACTTGTTAGCCACCCTTACATTAATGCTTCTCTAAAGTCGAAGTGTTTCACTGATAATTATTTTTCAAAACTAAAAGATAGTACTTATTCTATATGTAAAGGTCAAAGTTGGGGTTTTACGTCCCGTTCAACAGCCAGGGTCATATTGGGACAGGTCCTCAGAATTGCCACTTGTGGGACTCGAACCCACAGAGGTGACAGCCTATGATTAGATGCCAAACTTGCTAACCACTAGGCCACTGAGGACCTTTATTCTATATGTAAGAAATATGAAGTGTGCTCACCATTTGGAGTTGCAAAGCTGGTATACATTTTGGTAGAGCACTGAGACAGGCAATCAGTCATACAGATCAGTGGGCTACAGCTGTAACCAGCCTTTTCCCTATATATTCCCATGAGAAACTTACTCCATTACAGAGATACCCACTCAGTCACAATAACACAAAGCTAATAATTTTGATTGAAATATTATGAACAATGAAGAATCAAAGATCCCTTTGGGTTTTAGATCACTTTAAATAGATCATAACATTTCCACATTTTTTACAAAAATGATTCCTAATTGTTTTTATATAATTCTAAATTGTTCTTATTTACTATACACTTTCATTTTCATTGACCATCATTATAAGAGACTTGCTTTTTCAACATAATATAGTGTATTTTTAATATTTGGTGACCACTTTTCACCTGTATGGTTTCATAGAAACACAATCCTAGATGGTACAACATAATTGGAAAAGTTACAATAAATTGGTTAAGACTTTTGGGGAATACAGCCCCTGAATTAAATGAATTTCTTCGAGTCATCCAAAACATTTACATCAGAATCTTTTGAAAGATGCAATAACAATTCTTTATTGTTTTCATACGGTTCTTGATTGTCATTTACTGTACACTTTCAAGTAAAATAGCTATATAGTCGAATCAGATTTGTTTCTGATAGGTTATATTGTTTACCAATAATGTTTTATCAAAAATATTTTATGTGTAGAGTATAATGCAAACAAAATTGTTACAACACAGTATTCACAGCTAATTTAATTGACATACTCGTAAATGTACTTACCTCTGTAAACTTGCTGGGGCCTACTTACCTGAAACTGCAACTGCATGCCATATATTTAATACATTTTTGCTACTGCACCTGGAAACCTTTAATAGTATATTCATTATATTGTATACTAGTTGGTCAAAATGCTGTCACAGCTCCTTCACATACAGAAGGCCGTTTCAGTAAGGTATTTATAGACTTTATTAGATGCAAAATTTGCTGAGCAATAACCTGGAGACCCTCTTTTGAATCTGCAATTGCTGTGTGTATTGGAACACAAAAATTACTTCAACCATCTATTTATTTATATGTAAATTTCATCAGACGGTAGCAATCAATATTTAACATTTAAGACTGGTTTGTTAAAACTCCAAATAATAATCATAATCTCTTGTCACCAAGGATCAACCCTTTCTTGAATTAAAGCACATTAGAGGATTTGTATTAATTTTGCGCTCTATAAATCCTTCTATTTTTTGTGGTGAAAGGCGAAATCTGTAAGCATCTGAGATGCTAACATAATTTTCAAAGTTATACTTCAAACAATGACTCACATACTTATTTGTGTATACTTACCTGTCCAATTAAAAGCATAATTTCCACCAAATCTTTAATCTGTCAGCTTTAAATCTTATTCAGATGGTATTCAATAGCAAAGTAGTCTACAAAAGGAAACCACATAAGATGGAAGTTCATTGTTTCTTTTATAATCAGATATTATTTTTAAATGTGTAGTTCTTACAGAAATGAGTTTTAGTTTGAGTAAACTTGGTTCAAATAATATTGTTTCTATCTGAAATTTAAAAATCAGGTGTTCTGTGACTTTATATCTACAATTACGTTAGAATAGACTTTGTGTACCACAATTATAAAACACGGAGTAATCATTTTCCTGGCGAAAGTCAAAGTTGGGGTTTTACGTCCCGTTCAACAGCCAGGGTCATATTGGGACAGGTCCTCAGAATTCATTTTCCTGGCGAAGATTTTTAGATGTAACAAAATTTTATTGACCTGTTGCCATGTTTCAATCATATGGACCTCGCAGCACCAAAATTATGAAGTCGACACCTAGTTTAACAACTGGTGTCCATCTTTACACAACTCAATAACTACAAGAGTAGTAAGTAAAACTAAAATTAATTTAACCTAAAAGATATACAAACTTATTTGTGGGAAGTCTTAAATGGAGCTTCTATAAAACTGGTTATTTGTGCAAAATAATCTTGGTTTACAATATCTGTGTCTGAAAATGGACCCAGCCTTGCGCATTTAACCCTTTATTGAACTGAGAAAATAGTACTATTTATTATCACAATATTAATACCTACATAAACAATTAATGTCAGTTTAAAATGTTAGGTGTGAATAAATATTTTTGATGAGAAATTTCACTGATGGCCCACAAGATCCTTTTTAAATGTTGAGGAATGAACTGTGGGTGCTTACCAATTACAAATATCTTTTTTTTAAGTGAAGCTGGGCAAACTATAAAATATATACTAGTATTTGCTGAAATATTAAATTTCATATTTGACAGATACAAGTCCCAACAAGTATTACAGACACGTAAACGTTGAACAATGGCAATTACGCTTGTAGTGTACATGTCAATTCAAAAATTAAAACGCATTTTATAAAACCTAAGGATCAATGAAATCAATAAAAAAACAAACACCTAGAGTTCATAAAATGTATATCAATAAACAAATTACAAACGTAAAGTCCCACACTGGACAACTGCTGTTACACAGATGTAAAGAAGCAAGCAGAAACGTCCACATGTAGATGTGAGGATAATAATGTCATCAAATAACCATCACTCACACAAAAGCTTGTATTCCTTGTATTTAAGGCATTCAAATATGCTGTATGAATTGGGTGACCAGTAACGATTGCTCAGATTTTGCTCCCAAGAAATTGCAGGTCATCTGGACATCCAGCATTATTCTCCCAGATGCAGTTCAGTCCCCTTATCAACTACGGTCATATTACTAGAAGCAGTCTGTGAATGACATGTTAGGATTTGGGTTTAAATCCACAACCATAGATGGTAGATCAAGGTTATTACATGCCTAACTTATATACCAATGGACTAGTGAGAGTTGCTTACATCCGCTTGAAGGGGTCACGGTGGGAGAGTTGTAACAATCTTGCATCCCATCTGTGGGATCAGAGTTCGGTTCCCTGGCCCGACCTGTCTGGCGACAATTGGTACCCGGTAATAATTGATAGCAAGGGAGTACTGGTAGTTGCTTGCTGTTTGTCAGACAGTTTACAATACAAATTAAAAGATGGGGTTTTACGTCCCATTCAATAGCCAGAGTCATATTGGGACAGGTCCTCAGCATTGTCACTTGTGGGATTCAAACCCACAGATGTGACAGCCTATGATTAGATGCCAAACTTGCTAATCACTAAACCTCATTCTACAACGCCGAAACTTCACCAATTGTATGTAACGGTTTCCTCTGCCTGTAAAACTACCCTCTACATGACCTGTACAGTGTTGAAAGTGAAAAAAAAATAAAAATTCGCTTGAATCTACCATCACCATATTTTCAGTATATCGCAAGTGTTGCCTGACTTGGATTCACCCAAGACCGCTTACTTGACAAGTCGACCACAAAGCCCTGTAATTACTATTAATTATACTTAGTTGGATATGAATACTGCACTGCTATGTGGTTATCAGCATATATTCATAAAACATACTTCCTTGCTGCCAGGTATTGCTGGCTACCATTTGTCGCCACTATTAAATAAAACGTTCATATTTCAGTTATGGCCGCAGTTTTTGGTAGCCTTTTGTTTTTGATTTCCTTCTATTGACTTTTGAAGCAGTATTTCCTTCTTTGCTAGACTTGGGATGTACCTCTGGTCAGAAATGACCATTTAAATTCTGCCTGGCGATAAATGGTACCCGGGAATAATTGTTTGCAAGGCAGTACTGTTTTTCTCTTTAATTCATGTTTCCATGCAATCCTGTGTATTATGTATCCAGTAACTGGATATTTAAAAAAATAATAAAAAAATAAGATCAAATACTATAGAAATCGAATTAAGTTCTGAATACACAATAGTTTATAAACATACCATAAAACTTTGTGCAATATATATCTATATATCCGTATTAACACAATTTCACCATTTCTTTTGTTTTTATTTCAGTCATTTGTCAGAGTCAAATTACAATTTGTTTTCAACAAAGTACCAACATGGACTGGCGGTAGATGCAAAGGATCTTGTTTGCCAGTTTAGTTCAAGTTATTTGTTCTTCCGTTAAATCACACGTGTAAGATTCAATGTTCACCCCTTTGACTTCAGCTCAACCATGACTTCACACAGAAATGTCATTCAGCCGTGACCCACTTGCAGTTCCACATTTTACGTCAATTATTTGATATTTGTGGAAACCCAATAGCACCTTTGCAGAAAAAAATTGCATTCCGTGATAACGATCTAGAAACTTTGTTTTTGAAGGATTAACAAGAAATATTAAGTTGTGCTAATGAAATAAAAGTTTTGTTTCTGAAGGGTAAAAAAATATGTATATTCCGTGATAAGGACTTAGAAACATTTTTTGAAGGGCAAAACTTATGAAAGGTGTGATAACGACTTACAAATTTTGTTTTTGAAAGCGTTAAAAATATATAAGTTGTGAAAACAAAACAATTTTTTTTAATTTTGGTGGGTTCAAATAAAAATCTCAACTTGTTACTATTGGGCTTCCATAGATATTAAATGACGTTGAAAAGTATTTCTTTCTTCAGTTTTCAAAAGGTTTATTAATTTAAAGTTGGAGTTTTACGTGCCTTTCAATAGCCAGGGTCATATTGGGACAGGTCCTCAGGTCATATTTGCCATATGTGGGAGTTTATGAAGTTGAATCCATGATATCTGTGTGTACTTTCAAGTTTAATGATTAGCATATTTTTATAAACTATATATATAATATTTTATGTTTGTGTAATATTGCGGTACTTTTGTTGATTCCCTACTAATGCCCTTTAAACATTGGACTTGATATCAGTATTATTTAATATTGGTTTGTCAAAAAAAAAACGGCAGCAAATATATACGTCCATCTGGGCTGTGTCAAATGCTCTTGTTTTATTTGTATTATCGGCTGGTCTATATTTACTAATAGTATTGGCATGTCACTGCTGGTGTGATAAGTCATGTCAGTAAATGAGTTTGTGACCTACATGTGCGCCCATGTCTGCATTGTTATAACGACATAGTTGACATTCAAAATAAACAACTTGCAGGGTGGTTGCTGTTGTTACATCTGACCTTTTTCATATAATCCTCTCTTCTTCCAATGAGATTATGGTTTGGATGGGGTTTGTTTGTTTGTGTATCAAAATAATTAGAAATGTTCTGGACGAATGTTTAGAAAACTTCCAGGAAATATAGTCAATAGACGCCAAGTGATTTATCTGGGAGTCACAGTCGATTTGAATGTACTTGTCCTTGTATAACATTTGACAGTTTTTTGTTAATGTTAACAGATAAAACAAATTAAAGGCTTGGAAATTCCAGGTCACCTCATAGTTTCTGTGTACACATGAATTTTAATTAATTATACAAGTCCGTGTACTTATGTTTCAGGAACCTGACTTATTTCATTAAATTATCTGATCACAACAGTAAATCTTTAAGCATTTTGGCATTTCCTTACAGAAAAAGTTTAATATACGTTCCGGATTAACCTACAATTTTTGATTTTCTGTTGCTATCCACTGCGAAACGGTCTCTCTTTGCTATTTCCAACTTGTGTTTTAAAAAAATTTTCACACAAAGTAACACAAACCTCCTTTACAAAATCAGATTGAACATGTAAATAACAATTATAATTCAACTTTAACAGTGCCCAATCTCTGTGATAAAGACACATCATTAGAAGCATAAAATTTCAGTCAAAATATCCCGGTGCATATGCAGAGGCCAGCACACAAGATTCTAATTCTAGTTGGATTTTTATAGTGCTTAATCTACCCAATTCAAAGGGGACTCTAAGGCGCCACAATACCATAACAGTTAACCAGTTTCAGTATCCAGGGACAGAAAAGAGACCAAGCACCACAGAGAATGACAGGGGGTGTGTAAGACTAAGGTGGGGCATGCCTTGGTGTACAGGTAGGTTTTGAGCTGCTTTCTGAAAGCACCAAGTTAGAAAAAAACTTAAACTAGAGTGGGTGTTGAAGTTATTATTTTTACATTTACAAAGGGTAAGCAAGAAGGGTGCACACTCTAGTACAAGAAGATAACTAGCAATATAGCTGGTCAGGGGCTTAGCTTATGTATAAGGCAGTATGTCTATGTGTACCAATTTGAGTTATAAATGAGATACACAATAACCCATCCCCTAGCAAATATCTCATAGAAGCACAACTTTCTGAAAAATCAGGTGGTACCAAATCAAAAATCCTAGCTTATCCCCTATTTGGTGCATATAACCCTGGATTCGTCTATTCTGAACAGAGCTGTTTCTTGAACATATCGGGCTGATTTGGTTTGATTGTGTTTGTGTTTTGCTTCTTGTTAAAACAGAATTTGTCATATAATCAAAATCAGGACGAGTATCAAGTCAAACGATATATACTGCATACTGAAAGTCGTAACTTGTGTGAAGAAAGAAACTCAATTTAAATATTGTTTAAACAGTGAGTTGACTGGAGATAAGGAGTATTGATGACCCAGTCAGTTTCTGGTTTGCTGTTGCCCAGTGCAGATGTGCTTTCTCCAGGTTGAATTTGTGTTCACATGTTGTTCTCTATCACATAATTGGACTTTTGGTTAAGTTCAGGTTGTATAAAATACTCTCTTAATGCCATGATAGCAGTTTACAGGTTCCTACAATGAAAACTGGACCCAAGGGTTTTTTGGGGGCAGAAATGTTGTCACTTTTTTAAATACTTAGCATATTGCGTAATTTGCTTACAGAATAAACAGTAGTAGTACATTTTTTATCTGAGGTTTCTGTCAGAGATGTATTTATTTAACCAGGAATTATCATGATTTTTATGCTTTCCAATTTTCAGCTTTTCAATTGCAGTGTATTACACGGCATCAGTGAATAGCATGCTACAAAGGTCAATGTAGTTCCTATATGATCGTCAGAAACATTCCTTTCCCTGCCTGGTAAACAATATTGACATGTTTTGCTGTGTTAATTGATAGAAGAACATGACTGGCTGAGCTTACATTTAAGCTACATTATAACACACACTGCATCACAAACTGCTGTTTCTGCAATGTGTCCGATCAGGATATCGCTGCCAAAAAGCGGTAACTGTTAGCCAGTCCTGTGGACCTGCCCAGTATCAGGGTCTAACCAGCTATAGGTGAAGTAATCCTGTGTAACCGGTTCCTGCAATCCTGCAAATTCCTGTTGGCTCCACAGTTCTGCTAAAACTCATAGGAGCTGGCAGGACTGGGCAATTTAGACTACATCTCAGCAGGGGTAGGCTTATATAAAACAAGATCACTCATAGAGTGCAGACCTCTGCCAAGGGAGCTCAATTTCTGGACTATCATCAAAATCCACCCTAAAATTATCCGGCTATAAGTTGCTTCAAAAAAAGCCTGGATTCAGATGATCCAGACAGTGATCCAGATTACTCCCAAAAGCTATTCACTTGTTCTGTGTCCTATTTAGGGTATTTCCTGAAAATTTCATCAAAATCCATCCATAAGTTTTTGAGCTATTTGTCTTTAAAAATTACATTTCATGGATCCAGAAGATCCAGATAGTGGTCCAGATCACTCACAAAATTGAATCATTTCTTCCTTTTACCACTTTTTCCTTTTACCATTTCTAACATATCCTAAAAAGATCATCAAAATCCATCCTAAAATTATGTGGCAGCCTGGATCCAGATGATCCAGATTACTCCCAAAATCTAATCACTCGTTCCTTGTCCCATTTAGGCCATTTGCTGAAAATGCCACCAAAATCCATCTATAACCTTTTGAGGTATCAGTTTTTAAAATAACATTTCATGGATCCAGAAGATCCATATAGTGATAGGGATCACTTCCAATATTCAATAATTTAATCCTTTTACCTTTTCAGACATATCCTGAAAATTTCATCAAAATCTGTCCATAAGTTTTTTAGTTATCTTGTACACAAACATATCTGGCAGCGTGGATCCTGATGATCCAGACAGTGTTCCAGATTACTCCCAAAATCTAATCACTTGTTCCTTGTCCCATTTAGGCCATTTGCTGAAAATGTCATCAAAATCCATCTGTAACTGTTTGAGGTATCTGTGTCTTTAAAAATAACATTTCATGGATCCAGAAGATCCATATAGTGATACAGATCACTTCCAACATTCAATCATTTCATCCTTTTACCATATACTGATCCGGATCACTTCCAAAATTCAATCATTTCATCTTTTACCTTTTCAGACATATACTGAAAATTTCATCAAAATCCGCCCATAAGTTTTGGCGTTATCTTGTACACAAACACATGTGGCAGCCTGGATCCAGATGATCCAGATCACCCCCCCCCCAAATCTAACCACTTGTTGCTTGTACCATTTAGGCCATTTGCTGAAAATGCCATGAAAATCCATCCAGGTATCTGTCTTTAAAAATTACATTCATGGATCCATATAGTGATCCGGATCACTTGCAAAACTCAACCATTTCATTCTTTTACCTTTTCAGACATATCCTGAAAATTTCATCAAAATCCGTCCATAAGTTTTGAGTTATCTTGTACACAAACACATCTGGCAGCCTGGATCCAGATGATCCAGAATGTGATCCAGATCACTCCCAAAATCTAACCGCTTGTTGCTTGTACCATTTAGACCATTTGCTGAAAATGCCATCAAAATCCATCTATAACTTTTTGAGTTATCTTTCTTTAAAAATTATATTTCACGGATCCAGATAGTGATCCGGATCACTTGCAAAACTCAACCATTTCATTCTTTTACCTTTTCAGACATATCCTGAAAATTTCATCAAAATCCGTCCATAAGTTTTGAGTTATCTTGTACACAAACACATCTGGCAGCCTGGATCCAGATGATCCAGAATGTGATCCAGATCACTCCCAAAATCTAACCGCTTGTTGCTTGTACCATTTAGACCATTTGCTGAAAATGCCATCAAAATCCATCTATAACTTTTTGAGTTATCTTTCTTTAAAAATTATATTTCATGGATCCAGATAGTGATCCGGATCACTTGCAAAACTCAACCATTTCATTCTTTTACCTTTTCAGACATATCCTGAAAATTTCATCAAAATCCGTCCATAAGTTTTGAGTTATCTTGTACACAAACACATCTGGCAGCGTGGATCCAGATGATCCAGAATGTGATCCAGATCACTCCCAAAATCTAACCGCTTGTTGCTTGTACCATTTAGACCATTTGCTGAAAATGCCATCAAAATCCATCTATAACTTTTTGAGTTATCTGTCTTTAAAAAATATATTTCATGGATCCAGATCCATATAGTGATCAGGATCACTTCCAAAACTCAATCATTCATCCTTTTACCTTTTCAGACATATTCTGAAAATTTCATCAAAATCCATCCATAAGTTTTGAGTTAACTAGTACACAAACACATCTGGCAGCCTGGATCCAGATGATCCAGACAGTGATCCAAATCACCCCCAAAATCTAACCACTTGTTCCTTGTACCATTTAGGCCATTTGCTGAAAATGTCATCAAAATCCATCTATAACTTTTTGAGGTATCTGTCTTAAAAAATTACATTTCATGGATTCAGAAGAATCATACAGTGGTCCGGATTACTTCCAAAACTCAATCAGTTCATCCTTTCACCTTTTCAGATATATCCTGAAAATGTCATCAAAATGCGTCCATAAATTTTGAGTTATCTTGTACACAAACACATCTGGCAGTCTGGATCCAGATGATCCAGACAGTGTTCCAGATCACTCCCAAATTCGAATAACTCGTTCCTTGTCCCATTTAGGCCATTTGCTGAAAACATCATCAAAATCCATCCATAACTGTTTGAGGTATCTGTCTTTAAAAATTACATTTCATGGATCCATAAGATCCATATAGTGATCCGGATCACTTCCCAAATTCAATCATTTCATCTTTAACCTTTTCAGACATATCCTGAAAATTTCATCAAAACCCATCCATAAGTTTTGGAGTTATCTTGTACACAAACACATCTGGCAGCCTGGATCCAGATGATCCAGACAGTGATCCAGATCACCCCCAAAATCGAATCACTTGTTCCTTGTACCATTTAGGCCATTTGCTGAAAATGTCATCAAAATCCATCCATAACTTTTGAGGTATCTGTCTTTAAAAATTACATTTTATGGATCCAGAAGATCCATATAGTGATCCGGATCACTTCCAACAGTCAATCATTTCATTCTTTTACCTTTTCAGACATATCCTGAAAATTTCATCAAAATCCATCCATAAGTTTTGAGTTATCTTGTCCACAAACACATCTGGCAGCCTGGATCCAGATGATCCAGACTGTGATCCAGATCACTCCCAAAATCTAATCACTGGTTCCTTGCCCCATGTACGACATTTGCTGAAAATTTCATCAAAATCCATCCATAAGTTTTTGAGTTATCTGTATTTAAAAATTAAATTTCATGGATCCAGAAGATCCAGACAGTGATCTGGATCACTCGCAAAATTTAATCATTTCATCCTTTTACAATTTCGGACATATCCTGAAAATTTCATCTAAATCTGTCTTTAAGTTTTTGAGTTATCTTGTTCACAAACAAACAGAGGGCCAAAAATGACCCATGGTCAGGTACTTTGGTGGTCAGTGGATGACTTTCAATGAAGATCTGTAACCGGTAAGCCTGGATGCTGGTACACCATCATGTATTTAACCTCCAAAGCCATTATCAATAGTTTCCATGCAGTATAGCCAGCATTAAGTGTGAAAATATCTCCAAAAAGGCCAAAAATGACCCTCAGTCAGGTACTTTCACGGTCAATAGATGACCTTCAATGAAGAGCTTCAAGGTCAAATTTCTGCATGCTTACAGAGGACATATATATGTATTATACATACCAGCCATAGGATGATCCAACTTTCTGTATATGAGTACTGGGCCAAAATGTGAAAAATGGCCAAAATCTGACCTTTAAGTGGCCACCAGTGACCTTGAGATTGAAGGTCAAGGTCACAAAACAATAGCGTTCATGGCATTGCCCATATATACCCACATACCAAATTTGAAAGGTCCAGCTAAAATATTTTTTTAAGTTATCGCGTCCAAAAGGAAATCTCTGCGGCGGCAGCGGCGTGCCCGTACTGAGTCCTAAGTATCCCCGACTTTCGTCCGGGCATACAAATATGTTGTCTACTTGCATGTTTTATTTATCATGTATGAGACATCTGCCCTTGCATCTTAACAGTGTCTCCATGGCTGCTTTCATATATAATCAAATATCAATCAAACTTGTGCTGACAGGTAAAGCCTCTCTTACATCCCATCGTACGTGCACATATGTCCTGGTTTCAGAGAAAAAAATCTGCTAATTTGCAAGGGATACTTAATTTGCGTGCATTGTTTGTATATGTCCTATCGTACACTCATGTATGTTGCATGTATATAAACTCACTGTGACACGCCTGTTGCTGGTCGCAGTCTGTACTTGGACATTCAGAAAGAATACACCTGTTTGCATGTGGAAATCTCTTCGACCCCACTACTAGGCTACGCTCATATTTTTCAGCAATATTCGTAGTATATCTCTTACACCCATCATACGCCTTGGTTACAGAGAAAAATTGGCAAATGTATGGCAAAAACGCATCCATGTCTCAAGTTTTCCTTGCTAGTGTTACAGGTGGTCCGTATTTACTGTGGGGCCTGTAGTCTGTTTTTTAATGTTCGGGAAGTTACACTCTTGTTGGGAAAAAACTAACCTTGTTTGCACTTGTAAATCTCTGCTCAGTACTGCACCAATATCGGGCTACATTCATTTTAACAATATTTGCAGCACACTTGTGTGTGTATACACGTACGATGGGATCGATAAAATGGCATCCCCATTGTACGTGCACGTATGTCCTGGTTTAAGAT
The DNA here is from genome assembly GCA_964017235.1 of Sabellastarte sp. h YS-2021. Taxonomy (NCBI): domain Eukaryota; kingdom Metazoa; phylum Annelida; class Polychaeta; order Sabellida; family Sabellidae; genus Sabellastarte; species Sabellastarte sp. h YS-2021. The sequence goes on along the minus strand of OZ024939.1, from coordinate 19,425,669 downwards.
AAAAATTGGCTGATTTGCAATGTACACTTAAGTTACACACGCGGATTGGCATGCACATTATTTTTGCGTGTTCACAGGATGGTTATAAACACGTCACTGTCTAAAAATCATGGTTCATTACCAAGTGACTGTGTATGGACGAAAATTCAAAAAGATCACACAGCTGGTGAAGGTATTGGTTTTCACTTTATCTCAGGGACCTTTTCATGTTATGTAAAGCTGTACTTATGCAAGTAAAATTAAACTTAAATAATTGTGTAACTTGTAAAGTGCATTTAACTTATGTACATATTCATGTTGCATGAAGCCCATCAGTAATTTTTAGTGAGTCACTCTGTGCATGGACTGGACACTATACATATATTTAAAGGCTTCAGCTATTAATGTAGTAGTCATATTACTAATACTACTTTATTGTAGAAATAATCCATGAGCATGAGTGGATTATTTCTATTCTAACATGACATTTAAGCTTATTTTTGAGACTTTATAATTTTTTGTTTTTAATTTTATAAGGAATAAATTGTTTCACGTATATTTGTTTACCTTCTGGTGACCTTAGCAACCGGCTGTTCCATCTATTGTAGTTTTAATTTGACATAAAATATGTCTAAGCTATTTCAACAAATATACAAATCAGCATAAAATAACACTATAAAATAAAACATTATAAAATCTTACGCTATTTCACACTATAAAATTTAACATTATAAAATTTGTAAAATTATGAACGCAGGATGGAAGGGCAGTGCGATTGTTGTCTGGTAATATGTGCGCATAGAACTGAAAACTCATTTCTGCGCACCTTGTCATGTTAGAATACATATTATATATTACATGTTAATTGTATAGACTAATAAACTTATGCTCTGTACTTGCTTGCTTTCCCCCTTGGGGTGTTGGGACTCTATGTCACATGTGTGAACCAATAGTAATTCTAAGATAAGCTTGTAATTTTGGTGATAAAATTTCAACAAATATCTCAAGATAAACTGCTGAAGTTTTAAAATATGGATTGCTGCAACTGGTAAACTTGATTCAGGATTTTCATCAATTAGAGACAGAAAAAATTAATTTTTTGCGTAAATGTTGGGGGGGGGGGGGGCTGGTGTCTCACACAGTGATAAATGGATAACAAGCCTATTATGTGAGCTATTAACACTAAAATTATACAAATTACTGATAGTGTTCTTCAAGTTCAAGTTAAAAAATACCATAATCTGATCATCACTTCTATTGCTGGACAGCAACGCCATTTCACAAATACTCTGGCCGTATTCACAAAACAAGGATTTAAGAAAAATGTGCCAAAAAAGCAAAAACTTCATTGTTAAAGAGATTGTACTTGAACTCATATTTCTTTGGTTAAAGCATTTTGTGAATGTCAGTCCAGTGGAAGGAGTTGCTGAAAATGATATTGAAATGAACCGTCCTAGTATAGATTGACTATTAATGATAAAAATGTTAAAGTTCAGCTGAACAATGTCTTAACATATCTGTATATAATCTCTTTGATCGTCATCACCAATTCCGAATTCCAATATTTTAGCTGGCTGGTTTATAATTTTGCTGCTTCCAATTTAAAAGGCTGTAAAATTTTTGTTGACAATGAAATTGTTCTTGAGTCAGTTATTATGTTGTTTAACAATTTTGTGTCTTTAGAAAAATCATTACAGTAACGACAAAATTATACTCTTAAATAATAACCTCAGAACAGCGAACATTGGGCAATATATTTGTATATTACTGTCTTTATTTCACTATAAATTTCTGTATATACACGTAGCTGTGCACTCTGTTCTAAACATGCTTCTGAGAAGCAAGATCTCGGGTTATATATTAATGTTTTTACAACAATTTTATGCACACACAAGTCATCCTATAACATACTCGTACATAATACTTACTATTACCTACGGGCAGTACAAATTGAGTCATGGCCTTAATCAGCTGGACCAATTTTGATCTCATTCACTTTATACCTCATTAAGATAATTGTTAAACAGTAATTCCTATGTTTTAAATCTTAATTTGCTCATATCATTATTGTGATGTACCTTTTTTACCCTATCAAAAGTTAGTTTATTTATTTATTTGGGATTTTACGTCACTTTCAACATTGTACAGGTCATATCACGACTGGCAGTTTTGTGGGCAGAGGAAACCAGTACATACAGTTGGTCAAGGTTCTGTACTGTAAACTGCCGACCAACGGCAAGCAACTACCAGCTTTCCCACATAAGGTCTGGGTTTTGAACCACTGACCTCAGAGGTGGGAGATGAGTGTGTTACCACCGCACCTACTTATCAGAAGATATTGTTTCCATAATGTTTTCCCCTATTGCTGAAAAAATCTGCGATCGGTTTATGTGTCCAGGTAGCTAGCATGTATGGTTAATTTTGAGCCAGGAATACCAATTCTCGTAAGACATTTAACACGTAAACTAAAAAAAAACTACACCTCTTTCAAGCAGTTTATATCCACCTCTATTCCTCTTCTTGGTCTATAGCATCCGGAATTTTGCTAGAATCCCGATCACATTTAATTCTATTAATAGAACCTCTTGTAAGAGTGTCATTCAAAGGTGTTGTTTTTTTTTCATGTGTGGTGTTTTGCCAAGCGATTCGAGGAATAATTGTAATGATAAATACACATAAACTGAAACTGGTCCCATTTTGTAAATGATAAAAGAACCATCAAAAATTCCTGGATCTAAATGGTGTTCCGGATTACCACTACATAGCAAACAAATGGGTTACAGTAAGATAGTAACTTACAAACACAAACTGATATTCTGATGTTGAGAAAGTGTTTTTGTTGTGATATAGGAAAACTGAATCAAGTAATCTACCAACCAGACTTCCGACTTCATTTGACCTGTGGTCATTTGATAAATTCAGTAAATGTACATGCTCTTCCATATGGGATGGGTATAACCATAGATCGAAACACTGGGTCTAAATCTATTTCACCATAGAACTTAACTACATTGAAATATGTATATATATACTAGTATATTTACTTGGATGTGGTAATGATTAAATTATTAGACATACAATCAGTTAAGCCTCATTTTGACTTTCCTTTGAACAATTTTTACATATTACACGAAATTCTCCGTATTTTTTCATCATATGGAACTGACTTTTTGGGGGAATCAGTATTTCTATTGATTGGGTTATATATGATTGATTGTTTTTTTTATTATTTTGTTTGTTTGTTTTCTCAGATATGTTACACATATATTAAGTACACTGGCTGTAGTTTTTTTACATTTCTGCGGTCCTGTGACAGAAGTTGGTGAATGTCTGTGTACCCACAACTGCCTTTCAAAACAGATGGAGAGTAGACTATCAGGCAGCTGTTAGCCGTAAGGTTACCTCTTGGGTAATTGACTTGACAAACTTCAGAATGATAACCTTTCCTTTTTTATCATTGATGACATAAATATGACCAGCATGTGATGTTTCACAGTCTTTTCAGTCATTATGCCAAAGCAATGCAGTTTTGTGAAACGGCTGGACTTGGTTCTTTCCAGTCTGCAACACTGTGTGTTTTCACTTTGAAAGAAAGTTTGAAATTATCTCATCAGCAGATTTAACAGATAACAGGTATAGTTGAGTGGAGTGATCAACGAAATCTTGGACCATTTATGAGTGATAATGCAATGTTGTAGCATCACTTTGTAAATGCCAGATGACCATAGAAAATGACTTCCAACCACTTCTAATTACTTTGGTAGCCCCATCCAAATATGCCTTCTACAATATCATCATGAAATTCTTGCAATAGCAAACTATATTCCTTATACCCCAATCACGCTATGGCCAGTATTTGTAGTTATACACACCAGGAAAAAACTGAGCCATAATGCACATTCTGAGAAACAAAGCTAAAAAACTTTAGCTACTGTTTTGCTACAGAAGAGAATATGGTAATTGGTAGGATAATGGACTGAAAAGAAAAGGTACTGTAAAGATACAGGAAGGATACAGTAACCACACAATTTTGACTGACTGTGCATAAATAGAAAGAGTAACACAGAACCTTGTAGTAAGGTAGCAGAGGAATCTTAAAGGCGGGTGTGAGTCTCTCACTCAATATACCATCACAACCCAAATTCCCCATCAGAGGATTTCCTATAGGTAGAAACTTTCCGATCATATTTACCCTTTTGCCTGGAAAACCTGGTTACAAACCATTTAACCCTAAACTGGCCTTACTGGATATCAAAAGTGAGAGCTGTCACGTGCTGAGGCTACTACACTTGCGCTACTTGAATTTTTGGCTGCCTTTGACACAATTTACCATGATGCTCTTCTAAGCTGTCTCAGTAGTAGTTTACAGTCTTATTTTGTGTTATCTACGCCACCGATTTCAAGCAATTAAAATTGGGTCAAGCCTCTCTGAATTGTGAGCTGCTGTCCACTGTGCCACAAGGATCTGTCCTTTACTCCCTGCTCTTCTATCTGCACACCAACCCTTTGAGTAAGGTTATTGGAAGGCACCCCAACATCAAATTCCAATTTTATGCCGACAACATCCAGTGGTTTGTTCACATGTCTCACAAAAATGCAGCCCTGGCTTTTGACAAATTTTATTCATGTATTCATGATGTTCAAGAATGGATTTTGTCAAGTATGCTTAAGTTAAGTTGATAACACAAAACTTATCATCTTTGGGTCTCATACTCAGCTCAAGAAGTTAGATCCCTACATTCCTGTCACGATATTTGGTAATTCCATGCATCCAGCAGTTGTAAAGAACCTTTTAATTTGGTTTGATGCTACTTCTCCCTTGCTGATCGTGTGTGCAATATTTGTAAGGCTTGCTTCATTCAAATGCGTGACCAAAGGCAAGGCAGACAGTATTAGACAGATCAGGATCCTATCCTGACAGTAAATGCCATGGTGAGTAGTCTCCGTCACTACTGCAACTCTCTTTTCAGAAGTCTGCCTAGTTTCAAAATGCGCATATTGCAGTGTATTCACAACACACTCAGTAGGATTGTCACAAACTGTAATACATACTCAAGGTCATCTCCAATTCTCAAACAACTCTATTGGTTGCCGTTCGAATTTTGCTGCATCTTCAAAACTGCCACTTTGATTTATAAGTTTCTTCACAGTGGTCATCAAAGCTATTTTAGTCATCTTTTATCTATTCTTTGTGGAAAATATGGCACAAGATACAACCTTCCAGATAAAAAGTTCATGGAGGTTCCTCAAGTTTATCCATCCGTCTCTGTTGTATCGACCTGGCTATGTCTATGGAATGACTATTGTTGATTTGGTTCTGGTGTTGCACCTTAGAGTCTGTTTGGGCAAAGATTAAATGCTATAAGCACAGAGGAGAATAAAAGAGAACAAAAAGGCAATTCCGCTAGTGGAGATCCTGATCAGATTCAACCCTTTAAATAATGCACCCTGAAGAAACTCCAATCAGGTTCTCTACTGGTGGAATTGCTGAGTATCTTGAAAAAGGAGTCTCTGCTGTGAAAATGTACAAAGTTATTTGTTATACTGCTGTTAAAGTTATTTTATTCAGAAACACTCTAATATGTAAGGTAAGAAAAATATACGAATTTTGCGATAACATGCTCAATGCACTCAAATAGGCAGACACTCAATAACATCATCCTGGAGTGTCAGTATCTTGCAGTCACAGCTACAGCCTTTCAACGGTTCGCTGAAACAAAAAATTGCAGAATCTTATTTCGACTATGGTTATATGGTTACTTGATTAAAGAAAACCGTTACACATTGATTTATTCTTCATATAACTTAAATATCTTCATGTACAAATTTAGATTTGAACAAACTAATTTTAATTCTTCAGAAATAATCAAAATTCACAGATTTTTCAAGTTACATATTCACAAATTCATTCAGTTAGTTTTAGAATTGAGGTGTTAATTTGAGATTAACAATGAATATGGAAATATTATAAACACAACTAATGTTGAAAGAAATGTTTACCATATATAAATCACACTGAAAGTGTTATTACCTGAATATATTTGTAAATGTTTCAACAAATTACATTGTGACAGGTCAAATAAATGGGCGGAAAGGAAACAATAATAGATGTCCAGAGTAAACCACTTCTCACCGAGTAACCAAATGATCCAACTGTCTAAATACCTTATTAGTAAGGCTAGGCAGTCCCCACCAATACAGAGGTTTTGAACAACGTTTTTGCACTATGCTACAGGTCAGTAATTTCTGTGTCGAACGTCATTTCATAACGTCAAAAGTACCAGCCTTTACGTATTTCACATTAAAATGAACCTTGCCACATTGATCTCTGTGTGATGTTGTTATAGGGATATACCATAAAAATCCATGCTCTACACAAATTTAGAGCACGACTTCGTGATCCAAACCCAAACCCTATTCTAACATGATATGTCCATAATAAAATATTTTATTACCTTTTTGTGACAAATTTTACGTTTTCAGAGGCTAACGATAACCGAAAGTAACAGCCACAGCTTCGTGATAATATTGAGCATGGTATTTTTTTCAATTAGACAATCAGAAACTCTGTTACATAGCCGTCATGTTAGAGTTTAATTTATGTTGTGTTTTTGTGCTAATTAACAGTTAAGCTGAATCAACATATCAAATATATCAACATATCACTGTATATTATATGTATATGTGTTACAGTCAATCTGTGAAACCAGTCATTACACACAATGACTGAAAGTAATGACTGAAATGGTCAGTCATTACACGTAATGACTAAAATTGTAAGTCATTTCAAGTCATGACTGAAAATAAGGTCCAGTTATTACGCATAATGGCTGAATTGAGATAAATAGCTTTAAATAGATCCTCATAAGACTCCTCCATCATAAAATTTAAACTTCTGTGTGACATGTATGTCCAACTGAAGAATATACGATAAATCATGTAAATGAAAGTCTTGATATAGAAAATACATAAAATGATGAAAATCATGGGTTGCAGATCTTTTGGGCCAGAGAAATTTGACCTTTGCAATCTTTTAGGTTAACATACTCAAAAGTCCTTATTTCTCCTTCATTGTTAGTGGTGCTGGAGGATAAGGAGTAATAATAATGAAAGAAAAGCTGTGCCTTATAGAAATGGCAACAAATGAATAGTACATGCATTGCTCATGGTTGACAATGTTTACTGAGGATTTTGTCAGTAAAATTTGGAGAATAATTAATAAAAAAAATGTAACAATTTTCACGCATCAGAAATAAAATATGTAAAAACAGAGCATAAAACAAGTAAGTATCACAGATATAATCTCTAAAACTGACATTTAAAATGTTCAAGAAATTAGTTCAGTCTATGGATTTCCTCACACTAAATCCTGCAGTTTAACCATCTATAAATCTATTTCGTGCTTTAATTCAAGATGTACAAAGATGGATGTTTCTCTGTAAATTAAAACTGAACCCTGATAAGCTGAATTTTCCGGTCATTACCCTTGGCAATATTCTTTACCCTGCTGGCAGTGTTAAAAACCTAGGAGTGTGGTTTGACACTGACATTTAAAACGTGTTTGCAAGACATGTAGGTTTTGTTTACTCCGAATGTGTGATCTCTGTCACAGTTAACAGAATTTAACTCATGAAGTTGCCGCCTTAGCTGCAAATACGATGGTTAGCAGTTAGCAGTTAACTGTTGTAACTCTCTGCTCAAGTTTCAAGCTTCATTAACAGAGAGTATTTAATATACTGTTGTACCTATTGTAACAAACATCAGAAAGTATGCTCAGGCAACAACAGTCCTTAAGTGACTTTTCACTGGCTGCAAGTTGAGTATTGTTGTATATTCAAAACTTCAACATTGGTCTATGAATTTCTCCGTAGCAGTTCTCCAAGTTTTTTTTGGCCATCCTTGTCACTTAGCAGTTGCTCCTACAGCACCAGGAATAGTCATCCTGAATGCCAGTACCAGGCAGTTCCTCATATTCATTCTTCTGCCTGCCTTCAATGCTCCTAAGATATGTACAACATCTGTTGCCTATTTAGGAAAATGCTTGACCTGGCTATGTTAAATGGACCCAACAATTGAATACTTTTATGTATAGCTGCACCTTAAAATCTACCAATGACAGATATTAAGCACTATAAAAATCTGTTACATTAGATTAGATATATCAAAATCTGGTCTTACCTGTTTCCAACCTGAATGAAACATATGCACAGTAATAAGCTTATTAGACATGGGGCATTACTGAAATATGAACATTATATTTTTCATTGGTGGACATTGGTATCTGGCGTTAGTTTGTACCTTGATGGTCAAAGACACTTTTGCCTGAACAGTCCGTCACATGGTGAGCAATTTTTATTGAATTTACTACTATTCAAAGTGATGGAGGAGCTTATGTTTATGTATTCAAATACACTTGGAACATAATTTCACACATTTCTACATTTGTCTCTTCTATGTAAGATTCTTGATGGTTATAAAATCAGTATTCTGTGCCACATAGGCAAAGTCAAAGCTAGGGTTTTCCAACCCATTCAATGGACAGGGTCTCCTATCGATAAATGAATGAAACATACTCAGCTTTCTTTGTACACATTTGGTATGTTTCTGGGTGTTTGAGGACAGCGATTGTTTTAATGTATTATTTAATGTCACCTTTAAATATAGTATTATTAAATATCTTCATCAAAATGGGGTTAAGGTTATTTAAATTGAATGAAAACTGCATTATATGACCATTTATTGTAAACAAAGCAAGGCACAAATGGGGGTGTTCCACTGGGGCCCTCTTGTCAGTAACTACGAATTTTTGGAGGGTCAGGCGCAATGTTTAAAGAGTCGGTTAGTGTTGGTTGTAGTTTCCTGGCTTGTCATAGTGGATCTGCAAAATATCAAATATGTTTGATATTCCACCGACCCTTCATTACTCTTGATCCTAACCGTGGCTCCACCCACCTGGAAACTGGCTTGTCTGTCTATAGCTTGTCGTAATCACTTCCTGGCTTGTCCTGTGCAGTAACTATTTTGTGTGGAAACACTTGCCGTCTTGTCATAGTCCAGTAGCAGGACACCACTCTACAGCAAGCCATGGAACACAGCCAACCTTACTTGAAAGCAAACCAGCCTGTCATAAACAATCCGGACCTGACTTGGTCACTTCTTGTCAAGACAGGAGGTCTCCAAGACTTTGGTTGTTGAGTCGTTAACATCACAGCAGGACAAGCCAGGAACATAGCATCACAAGACATAAAGACAAACTAACAAGGTGGGTACAGAAACAGACAAGCTGGGAAGTGTGTAGGATAAGCCGGCACCAGTTTCCTGAGTTACCGCTTGTCAGTTATGAAATCTCAGGCTATATAAGGAGGTTCGTTGTACAGTGGTTACATTAATACTGTAAGGATGTGTAGGTTTCTCCTGTTGCCAGGTGTCTCAGCGTTATTGTCAGTTTCCATCCAACTTCTAAGGGCTTCCTCCTGACTCCCTTAACTTGTCTGTTAGGGGTTTACAGCCTCTCTTGGTAGTTTCCTGTCTTGTTGTGGAGAAAAGCACCCCAACACAAAGTCAGGTTGGGATCTTGTTGGAGACAAGCCGGGATGTTATAGGTCTTGTCAGGGAGAGGAAACCGAACCACATTATTTGCACTCTTTTTTCTGGATTTTCATCCCCAACTCCAAACATTTGTAACCAACTTTAGAGTTGTACAGTGAATTTTCAGGTCGTCCCCAGTGGAACACCCCACAGAGTTTCCGCACAACTCTGAAAGATTTTTGCAATTCACAAAATCCTCCGTAATGAGTGATTTTCAATGGGAACTGACCCTGTAATGACTCTACAACTCCGGGTTTGTTGCAAAAAGTCGTGGAATTGGGGACAAAAACTACAAAAAAATGCGCAAAAATGCTGGGTCAGTTACATATCCCCGACAGAATGTAGCATATACTAGCTTATCCAGATCCCGACCTGACTTGGGATCGGGATCATTTTCTTCACAACAAGACCGGAAAATACCAGGACAAGCCAAAAACCCCCAATAGACAAGCCGTAGCAACCCCGACCAGCCATACTTTTTTTTTACCCTCAGAATCTTAAACTTTTTTTTGTTCTTTCTAATGCCCATATGTATATATCAAGAGTGTACCTAACAATATATAGAAACCAGAGAGACAGAATGATATATACATATGCTTGAATTTTGTTTTTTTCTCGTTCTTCACAGTAGAAATGTTTTTTGTTATTTTATTTCGATTTCTTTTTTTAACAAATTGGTGAAAAAATGATAATTACCATGTGTACAAGGGTTTTCATCATTGGGTTTATCATGTACTTTATTTCATTATTTTCTCAATTAGTAAATTTCTTTTGATAATATAACAGTATGTATACAAACATGCTTTGGACATTTGTAGAAATATACTGATACTAATGTAATAACACTAAAAATAGTTCTTATGATAACAAAGGAATATGAACCTGAATAAGTACTCAAAGCCATTTTTTTTTGGCAATGTAGTCATTTCCTTATTTTGTCAATGTATCCACAGTCAGTAGTGGTAAATATGAAACTACAGTCGAAGAAATGGCATTAAAAGAGTTAATAAAGAATGTGAATGACACCGGAAATGTACAATTTCTTTCAAAAACTACTTATTGGATGTCACTTACAAATTGTACTGCACTAGCTAACATTTACTTGAATAATATTCATGAATATATTATACCATGAGTATTTTATGATTACCAATTACTGGACTTACATTGACCAGCGCAGAAGGATGATAGACTGGTGATGTTTTCTGTTTGGTGTGTTTTCTGACTCAATTGCAAGGTCAGGGGTAGCTCAGCTGCCACTGCTGCCCAGGAAGGTTACTTGGTTCCCAGGACGAGGGCTTCTTCTTCATACTTTTCTACATCTTCTTCATCTTCGTCTGTAGGGTTACAGAGAAGGCCCATAAGCCCTGAGAAGGGCTCATTTCACCACCACCTTCAGTAAAAACCGATCACTCTATAAATCTCTGATGTTAACTGTAATACCGCCTTGTTAAGAGACTCAAATACATTTGCACTTAACAGCATATCACGTTTGAAGTTATTCTTTATTTGCACCTTATTGTAAAATTATGAGTGGTTATTTTGAGTGAGGATTTGGGTTGTACGACTTTGTAAATTTGGTGTGTGTGACAGAGAGTAATCCACCAGAGCTCACTACGCTGCTAAGTCATGTAAACCATAACCAACAACCATCATATACGAGCCAGACCAATTTATAAACAATATGCAATACCCACCAGGCTACTCAACAACTATCCAACCATCAAATCTGACAGTAACTTACTGTGACATGTTCAATGTCTCTGGCTGAGGTGCCCGTCTTCCTGCCATTTGTGGTTTAAAATTACAAACTTAATCCAAAAAGCCAACTGTTTGGTCATTGAGTTCCTTAACTTTGTGGCAATCTCAAGTGCAATACGAAAGATTTCGGACGTCAGAGCAATACACCAGAGACTAAATATTAAAGAAACGCAATGCTTTGGCATTAATTTGAACATTTTGCATACGTTATGTTCATGTTTCTTACTCTCCTATTTTCTTTGGAATAATTTATTATCCAGTTATAGTGATTCACTCTTAAACATTGCTTGTTTGATAACACGTTAAATAGTTTTAAATTTTCAGTTTATGAATTGTTTTACTAGGGTTTTAACGATCAACTTTTACATTTGTACTTTTCCTCTTCTAATATTTGAACTTTCGATTGACCTCTTTGTACTTATCTCACAATGCTTCTTTGTGAGTTTCTGTTTTGTACTTTTTCATATGACCTTGCGTACTTACTTCTGTTTGTGCCTTTTCTCTCAGACTATCTGTCGTTTCCGTCACCCTTTTCAACTGGGTGGGGCAATTAGGTTTGTTTAATGTGTACTCAACTGAAGACTCTTTGAACTTGTACAAATGACCTTTTACCTTTTGGTTTGATCTTTTAGTTGGGGGTCAACATTATCTTGAATAACTTGATTGTGTTTTAATTGAAGTTTTTTATCAAGTGGGAAGTAGTTATATTATGACCTTCTGTGCGGGGCTGTTGTATAATAATTCTTTTAAGTTGTAAATTATATTTGTAAGTATTGTTTGGATATGGTTAAGGTGGGCGAAAATATGATATTAAGTACTGTTTTGAATGCATCATCAAGTGGCAGTTCTTCATTAATATTTCGGAAAGTATGCATGCTATACATGCTAAAAATATTTGAATACATGATTAGAAAGATAACTTAATAGTGTTTCAGCTCGTTTGTGTTGCATTAGTATGTAGAAATGGTGGAGAAATCACAGGTTTTTAATTTACAATAATTTACAATGACAAATGATATGATATACAATCACTAAAACTACAGTCATTTTACATGTCTCTGATGAGTACACAGAGTTTGTTAGAGATTACACAGGTTATTAGATTAAGACAAACTATGAAAACCATACTTATCTCCCGCCTGCAGCTGAAGACCGTGGTCAGAAGATTATAAAACTGTATGTGCGTCCGTACGTGCGTCTCTTCATCATGTTTTACATAAACCTTAATATCTCATTCATTTATGAAGATATCTTTATTAAATTTGCAGGGAATGTTTATGGCTATGGAAACCTGTCTGAGCAAAATTAGGAAAAACATATTTCTAAATCTTGAAATATTACAGCTAGTTTCATCAAATTTGCACCAAAGATATATGGCTAAAAAGCTAGCCTGATGGTACTTTTGGCCTAGTTCAAAAAACAAAATGGCCACCATATCACAGGTTTAATGCCAAACGAGGCTATCCTATTAAAAAGGCCTTATATCTTATCTAATATTGCTCCTGGAGGTTCGGAATGTGAAAACAACTTGTAGGAAGTCATGGCCTGGGAATCTCTTCCAGGTGTTGAATTTGACCTTTGACCCCTGCTTCAAGGTTAAATGGGGTCATCAAACTAAATCTTCCTTATTTCTCCCTTATTGCTGAAAAGTGAATGAACAGTCCTGGCCTGCAAATGTTTTGCCTGAGAAAAATTTTGGCCTTATTATGAAAATCAAAATGGCTGCCATAGCCAATTATTTCAAAATCAGTAAGATGCTCCAAACCTGAAATATTGCAGCTAGGTTCATCAAGTTTGCACAAAAGATATATGGCTAGGAAAGTTAGCCTGATAGTAATTTGGCCTAGTTTCGAAAACAAAATGGCCGTCATATCACATGTTTAATGTTAAATGGGATTATCCTATTAAAAAGGCCTTATACCTCCCTTATCATTGCTACTAGGTGTTCCAAATGTGAAAACAACTTGAAGAAAGTCATAGCCTGAGAATCGTTTCCAATTGCTGACTTTTACCTTTGACCCTTTCTTCAATGTCAAGTGGGGTTATCTTACTACAAAGGCCTTATATCTGCTTTAGTTCTCAATTATTTCTGATTCTTAGGCAGGAGACAACTGCTGAGGCAGTGGCCTTGCGCCATCTGTGATAATATCTGTCCACATGAGATAAATACTTAAGATAAACACAAATTTAACATTTAATCATTACATTAATCCAAATAAATACATGATCATATCTGGAATTACATATGTGATTCCAAAAGTATCCATGAAATAATACAATCAATAAAATTATCTTAAATACATAAAGGGGGCAGTCAGTTTCCAACTAACAGGAGACCGGATCACCCAATGAAACTTGACCCAGAAAAAACGACAACAGCAAAGCAGGGTGACCCAGGGAGTTTTACAACAAGTTAATAGAATCTAGATAAATATTTTATGTATACGCCCCTTGAGACATACGTGAGTGCATTATATGACCGGAAAAATTTTGTAAGGGGACATTATGAAAGTACCTCAAACCCAAACAAGCATTATAGCAATATAGCATGTGAATTTACAGAGTACAAATGACATCAGAGAGGCATTATCTGGATCTGAGTGTATATAAGACCATACATAATCTGATGACCAGGACCTTCAAAATGAATGAAAAGTAAAATAATGAGGTTGATAACCTAATTTAACATTTATAGCTCAAAGTTTTCCTAACCTTGGAGTCAATGAGTACATTCCAGCCTGAAGGATATTTTTACTGAAACAATGGTTGATTTTTAACAGGGAAGTAGTGGAAAGCTTTCTTAGTGCTATGATAGGACACATTTTTGCTTTACCTAAACCAGACAATGAGATAATTTTTACTTTGCTTTGGGACTGAATGGTTTTCGACCATTTTAACAGAATTTTTAGCATGTTACCTTGGAAAAACATGTCGCCTGCAGATATATGCCCGGTGAAATCATAAGTGTCAAACGAGTGACGGCACAGGTTTGAGCATCTAAAGAAGCTGAAAAAGGCCATCAAAAATAGTTTGCCCTATGTATAATTTATCACAGTGCATGACCAGGGAATATAGATCTGCAATGCATCTAGTGATGCTCAGTGGCCTGTTAATTTAGAGTGATTTTACATAATAATAAAGCGTTTGGCTTTCTAAACACTTTGCGGGAAGGCCATAAATTATGAATTTGGCTTTTAAGGCAGACACATGATTGCTCCACATGTTAGGAGAGACACCATTTACATTTAAACATTCCAAAAACTAACACAACACTGACATTAACTTTTGCCATCAATACACCCATATAACAATAGAAGGCCACAAAAACTCTGAACATTGAGGAGTAGGCAGTTTGAGCGCTTGGTTTGAAGGCAGAATTCAATCTTGATAAAGCTTTCTCTGTCAGACCTTTTAATCTAGATTGACCTACAACAAAGTATAGCATCAGTTAAATATCATTATTAAGGTCAAGGTGACTTAATGACACATATTGCCATAGGGCATTTGGAATACATTTTTTTTACTTTATCTACAGACTGGTCTTACCTGGACAACAAATCAGCTATTACATTACTTTTACCACTAATATGTACAAACTGAAACTCAATATTACAACTTGCAGACCACAGTCAGATATTTCTGGCACAGGCGGCCATATGGGGTCTCTGGTTCTGTCTGACTGCAAACACACATCCAACTGCCATATTATAATGAAATATCTTTACCCGCTTGTTTTCCAGTGCACCTCAAATAATTTGACAGCAACCAATATATTAATCATTTCTAAGTGCACGATATCTAAGTTTTGATTTCCCACGGGGATGGGCAAACACACTTCCCAACCCTTGTAAACAGACATCTTAATGCACTTGAAAGTCAACTGATTTGTGGTCATACACAGCAATGCCATTGAATTTTGGCAGAAATATTTGTACAACCTAACGTCCCTGTGAAAGTTGTGATCCAGAGGGATACGACTACTATTATGAGCATTTTTCAACACTTGCAACACTCGATTTTGGAAAACCCTGCCGGGTTTCACACATTTATGTATGTACACAATGTTACCTATAAGATATTGTAGTTGTCTTTTTGTGTGATATTTTTCCCAGTCTATTCATTCACTTTTCTTCAGGAATACAGACAGATCCAGCCACAGTGTTGATTTCAAAGCCCAGACAAGTAATCTTAGTACAAGGAGGGACTAGTTTTTAGTGCTTGAAGTGAGATCAAGGTGGCCAAGCAATTCATATGAGAAATCAAAAGAAGCCTTGCTTCAGACGGTACACCAAACCCAACATAATCATCAATGTACTCCACTATTCTGTGGCCATTTGACCCATAATATAATGCACAGCATTGCTATGATGCTGTAAAAATTTGGGAACCATATCTGCTCTAAAATGGAAAACATGTATCTACATAGACGTAACGCCAAGATAGATCTAAAAGGTCATAATCCAATGGATCTACTTTTATGTGTCTAAATGCTCTTGAACATCTATTTTGTACAAAAGACACCCTTTACCCAAAGCTTTTTACTGATCAGTAATGTGATCAATTGTGGGCAAGGTGAGATGAAAATCAATGCCCATATTTCAATTTTATCAATGCGTGCATTTACAGTTTAACAAAGAGGCCAAGTAAGGTCAACAATGACCCTGCAAGTTTCACAATTTGGTTTTTCTCCTAGTCAAAATAGGTGAAATGTGACCTCCAAGACAAGGATGTTGACAAGGGCCAACAATAGCTTTGAACTGTAATTCCTCACCCAAATAAGCTTCAATATA
This sequence comes from Sabellastarte sp. h YS-2021, assembly GCA_964017235.1. Classification (NCBI taxonomy): domain Eukaryota; kingdom Metazoa; phylum Annelida; class Polychaeta; order Sabellida; family Sabellidae; genus Sabellastarte; species Sabellastarte sp. h YS-2021. The sequence continues at coordinate 19,409,551 of OZ024939.1, read as the reverse complement.
CTTGGGATATTCAGTTGCAGACTTGTGATTCGACCCAGTCCACTTCAGAGACAAATTCTGTTTGAAATCTAATGGAAAGCAATGACATCAGATCAATGAGCAAAGTATCCCAATATCCGACTAATTCTTTTTTCCATTCAACTAAGTTCAACTGTGAATCAACGTTAAGTCTTGGACCTAAATAATCGGGTTTGTTGTACTGTTTGACAATATGGTGAGCAGTAATGGGACAGTAGTCAGCCATGTCTTATCCAACAAACGAAAATCACCCAATGGAATAAATCCAAATTTGAAATCTGTTTGGTGTTTATGTGTTCTGAATTACAAACAGGGACTGACTTGCCGTCATGACAGCATTTTATGAATGTAGAACTGAGATAATTATCGTCAAGTCCATCGATATAAAAAATCTTCATTTTATCACTATCCCCTGCAGTAACACGAGTTTTATCACACACAGCATTTTTATTTTTCAAATTACAAAAAGGGACTGACTTGCTATCATGACAGAATTTTGTCAATATAGAACTAAGATACTTATCGTCAAGTTCATTGATATAAAAAATCTTTATATTATCACTATCCCCTGCAGTAAGCCAAGTTAGTAATGCAAAACTGCCAATGTAGACTGCCTCAGTACACAAGGTTTTACTGGCATGGAAAAGGGTAATTAATTTTTGCATTTTCATAGTAAGTAAATCATCAGTTTCAGCAGATTGAAAATCAGAGCTTGTCACAAATCTAGTGTAATATTTTGTTATGACAGGGACCAGACCCACGGCTACAGTATTTTTTATATTATGCTGCACACAAATAAAAAGATCATGAAATTCATAGCTGCCACTGAGAAATACATTCTCAGAGCAGCCTCTTACTCGTTTTTAAATCCACCTTTTACTGCTCTGTAGTCTTTCCCAACATGATTAAGTTGTTTACCATTTTCTAGGCAATTAATTCACATAATAAAACGGCATGTCAGGCCTTAGACGCCCCCCACCACCAAAACCACCAGCTGAAATCAGCAAGATAGGGGAGCATAGTTTCCCTTAGTTTTTTTAGATTTTTCATCCACAATGTTTCTGGCAAAGCCCTGAAGCCATTGTGACCATGTAAGCTATTCATAAGACAGCCTTTGCCAGTACTACCTAAAATAGAATCATGGGGCCAGAGAACTTTCTTACCAACAATCAATTCAACATTGCTCCCTCTCTTTGACTCTAACTTCTGCTTTTGATTACCTTGTGCAAAAGAACATTCTTCCATCTCATGTAACCTGGAATCAACTTGTTGTTGAATGTCCTTGCTTGATTTTTACTCAAACTAGGCACCAGAGATTCGTCAGAAGATGAGTGACTTTCTTGTTACAGGTGATGATTTACTAACCCAAAGAAAGACTACTTATCTTTTCTGTTTCACAGAATGTTGTTTCACTTGAGCGACTTTCTCCTCCATGTGATCAAGTCTTGCGTTGACCCTTTTCAGCTGTTCCAGGATCTGTGTTTGCACATCTGACGCCTCCTCAGAGCTCTGACGCTTGACAGGTGATGCTGAAGTCAGAAGATGCCTTCCAGTTTGAGGGACTTGCCTGCCGAGGCACTTACTGCATTTAGATTTATTGCTGGGCAATATCAAGCCCTTTATGATTAATTTATAGTCAATGTCCTAATAATCTGGAAATATAAAGAGGAACCATGCACTGTATATATTAACTTTATGCCTGCTTTAACTTGAGGTATAATTGACAAATTATATATCAAATCTCTGCCAATATGGCATTGCAAGAGTAGCTTAGGTTAGATTGGTCCTCTTATATCAGAAAAAAACAGGCTTAGGGTTGTCTATACAGCACACAATAGATAGTCAAGAATCCACCGGATTCAGAACTAAGCGCAGCAGAGTCAGTTCAATCACAAATCCATGAGAATCTTGTAAATATGTCCATTATTCAATCTCAGCATAACATAGCACAGTCATTAAAATGATTCTGATTAAAAATAAGTAATTCTAAAATGAATAAAACACATGAAGTTCGTAAAATCAAAGCTCCATTAAATATTCAAAAACAAAACACACAAGGAACCAATAAAATGTTTCAGTCTTAACAGCTGTGGCTCCAAAATGTGTACGACCACATGTTTCCCCAAAGCCCCAGACTTATTAATCCTAGCCAATGAGAAGCCAGGACCCATTAACCCCATGAATATTCATGAGAAAACTCCCTCATTTGGCACTTCCAAGTGACCACAATGATTTTGAACTTAATCAGAATATCACCAGTGATACAGTCATTTCCTAGAAGAAAACCCCCTTAGCCTGGTATCCGACCAAGACTGAGAGGACAGCCAGAGAGACCGACCCCCAGTGACCAGACACCAAGGAAGATTGCTGCCTCTGATGCATACCATTACAGTATATATGAAAGCCAAATTAAAGGATCATAGTCAGACTGGGGGGCATTGGGGTAAACTCCACCTTTCAGAAGATAAAACTTTTGACATCTGTACTTTTTCTGTACTCTCCCCACCACAGAAATGCATCTGATAAACTGGACATTTGTGAGCCCATGCATTTAGCTGTCAAATTGAAACAATACCAAATCGGATTAGACTTTTCGGAGAAATCTTAATTATTACATACTCTCTTATATATAAATAATTATCCTTCATTTGCACAACTGATGTGTAAATAAGGGAGTATTGTGATTTAGGTACACAACAGTTGTTGTTAAAATAGAATGAAAAAGAAAAGATTTCTTTAAACTTGTTTTCGATGGGTAGGATAGCAGAGTCATTAGTTTTAATTATCAGGTAGCATAAAAGTGTAAGAAGAGAAGAGACTCTGCTCTTGCATTTAGATCTGTGTATGATGAAAGTTACATATCATCATAACCCTATATGGACAATTTGCTATGTTATGGCATCTTTTTCATTGTCTAAACCTGTTTAGATCCCTAGTTCTATTTTGAGGGCCTCACCTGTCCATTATGTGAGGTATTAAATTATAAAAATTAACTTACTTATTAAATTTGCCTTTTTATTGCGTTAATAGATCTTACCTAATTGGCTATTTGCTAGAATAACTACCACTTGGTAGATGGCTCAGTCACTAGGGATTGCAACTGAACTAAAAATTTTAAGGCAATGGTAACCTTAAACAGGACTCCTGTGGGTCCTACAGGTTGATTGCCAGTGTCCACGTTTCCAGCAACATACCGATGCTAAACCCTTCCCTTTTTACAGACCTGCTCTGAGGTAGGGGTGGAGAGGTATGCGTTCAGTCTCCGTAGCAGTCCTAATAGAAGGAAGTAACCAACTGACTGTGATGAGTTTCCTTTTTTTCATATCTCTATCTCCAAATTAACTATCTCAAAAATAAATTGCTGTATCTGCTGGGCAGCAACCACTGGACCCAGATGGTAGAGCTCCAACTCAGCCCAGGTTACATCTTTCAAATAAAATTATGTGAAGATGTTATGTGACTGCCAATGGCAGGCTGAAAGAACCTGTTCTGAAGACACCCCCTGACTGGAAGACCTTAAATGGAGCAAAGGTCCTAACATCATGGGCTTTAACCTGATGTAAGGTTAGAGCCTCTTGAGGAGATATCAGGAACACTGCTTGTCCATGAGGAGATATCTTCGTCGAAACCTTTCATGAAAGAGACAAAGACCAGCTCCTTGTTCTGCCTGAAGTCTGACGTCCTATCCAAATAGTAGCACATGGCTTTGACTGGACATAGGGACCTATCAGCCTTGAGTGATTTATCCAGAGTTGTGGTCAGGGATAGGGTAACCACTGGGGCCACACTATTGGGATCCTCTCTGGCCATCTAGTTCTTGGACAGAAAGCTGGGTAAGGGGAAAAGAGACACGTTGGACCAGTCTGACTAGTGTCTGATTCTATTCTATTCTATTCTGTACTTTTATAGCGCTTAATCTCTGCAAGGCAGACTCTAAGGCGCAACACCAAAAATCAAGTTTAAGAAATCATCTGTCCATAGCCGTTGCCAAGTCCAGTACCACGGAGACGCCGGATAGAGTGTATGCTAAGGTGGGAATGCCTTGTGGAAGAGATATGATTTTAACCTTTTCCTTAAACAGGTGAGAGTTGGGGCAGAACGTACCTCATTAGGCAAATGATTCCAGACTGTGGGGGCATCAAAAGTTAAGCTGTGGCCAAAGTGATTTTTGGATTTATGTACAAATGGACAGAATTGAGGAACCTCCAGGAACCTTTTATCTGGATGGTTGTATCTTGTACTATATCTTCCGCAACGAGTGGGCAGAAGAGGACCAAAGTAACTGGGATGATCACTGTGAAGAAACTTATAAACTAGAGTGGCAGTTTTGAAGATACAGCGAGATTCAACTGGGAGCCAATGGAGTCGTTTGAGAATAGGAGATGCCCGCGTGTATTTGTTACAGTTTGTGACAATCCTGGCAAGTGTATTTTGAATACACTGTAGTTTACGCATATTGAGACTGGACAGACTCCTGAAGAGAGAGTTGCAGTAATCAAGGCGACTGCTCACCAAGGTCTCACTCCAGCGTTTGCCAGAACCCAAAGCTAAGGGGAAGACAGTCTTGAAGGTCAGATGCTTCAACAAAGCCTCTTTAATGGGTTTAGAGAGAGCCTTTGTAAGCTGGCTAAGCACCAGGGACAGGTTCCAGGAGGAAATGCTCCTGTGAACCTTGGGTCTATCTCTGTGGGAGCTATCCAAGAGATGAGAGAGATTATTATCTTTGCTTACATTAATGGACATTGCGGTCTCTCTAATACTCAAACTCACGTACTTGTGCATTAAATTGTATACTTTTACATTAATTTTACATTTATCTAACTAAACCAGTGGGTGACTGTAATTCTAATGTATCATTTTATTTTTTTACAGTAGTCTCATAGTATTTGCATATCACAGTCAAATAGTAATAATGTATAACATTAACATGGAATTGTATCCAGTTTAATTAACACTAGTATTTTGAGGAAAAATTTGTAAGCATCTTTGATAATCGTATGATTCAAATTAATTATAATGTGTTATCAACAGGTTATATTAAGGCCACCATTGTTTTCCTGTTTATTGTGATTGACTTTAATGTGACCTCATTCTGGAAACGTACTGATATAACTTTACATTAATGTAGATTATAATGGATCTTTAAGGCTACCATTGTCGTTTTGTTTGTAAATTAAATTTAAGGTGGCCTTATATTGGAAGTGTAAATAAATCATATATATAACATAGAATAAGCTAATACTTCTCCGAGTGTTGCTTTATCACTGTGTGCTCAAAGTAGGGCACTCATTGTCATCTTTGCCACATTATTGGGCGAATTTCCCAGCATGTATGCAATGGCTGATCTGTAGTCATCAATAGTACTTGGCTGTAATTTCCTGTCCTTGAAGATATACAGGAGCAAGTTAGCTATGGGCTTGATAGGTGATGCCCTGAAGTCCACCTGATTGCTGTGGCACAACTTTGAAAAGACAGTCCACCTTGTCTCATAGACTGAACTAGTTGAGCCTATTTGAGATGCCTCGATTTGTGCTACCACTGTCCCCCCCCCAAAAAAAAAAAAAAAAAAAACGCTGAGGCTTTAGGAGCCAAGCATGCAGATGAAGCATGCGGTGATATCGGCGAAATCGGCGATATTACGTTTTTACCATTTCGTTATGAAACAGTTTTAAATTGATGTATTATGATTGTAACTTGTATTTATTTACCTTTTTGGTGTCATATACTGTTAGCCTTGTTGTGTATGATTGCTGTAAGTGGTTTGTATTGTATCCTCATGTCAATGTGCAGAGAGGATGTTGTCACTTCAAAGTTTGGGAGAATACTAAATTTTAGACCAATAGGATTCCTTGTTTCAATTTTACAGGTGCAGACTTTGAGTTATTCTCCCATGTCTGGGATTTCTCTATAAAAGCAGGGTGAATTGTGTCATTCTTTGCTGAATTGGTATAGGTAACAGAGGACAGACATGTCAGGGTAAAACCTGGTATTTTCTTCTGTTAGATTTTAGAAATGTCAGGGTAAAACCTGCATGGTATTATTTTCATAGGTTGCAGGGAAAGTTGCAAGATGACATTTTAAAGCAGGCAGGGAAAGGAGAATGTTCTGTACATAATTTCTGTTTGATTTCAGGGTAAAACCTGTTTGGGAATTTACTTTAAAGTATCATGATATTTTAACTGTTTATTTCAGGGGAACTTGGGTTTTCATTTAATACTTTGCTGCTTGTTGTATTTAACTATGTTTGAATGAATTAATGATGAAGTAGTTTGTATTTATTTCTAGTGGCAGGGTAAAACCTGGCAAGAATTGAATGGACTGAGATGTTATAGATGCATGTGGTTGATTGTGCATGATGTGTTGATTTCAGTCATATGATTATAGGTTTCAGGCTGAATGCCGGTGATTTGATTAATGTTTCATGGGGTAAAACCCATGACTAATTGAATTCATTTCAATTCATTTCATTAGGTACTAAATCTACTATGGTACTTGATAAAGGATGGAACCAGTGTTTTAACATAGAGTATGATCCAAGGTCTAAGTGTTAGTAGACAGTAGGTTTCCAGTGTTATGACTTGTTTTCAATTCTTTTAGTTGATTCTGGGAATTATTTGAATGTATATAATATAAATGTGATTTCTGATTATTTTTGATACTTTTGTGACATTAGTGCTTGTACCAATTCAGCCCCAGCAATTGCTGGTAAAATACTTGTTATATTTTGTAAATAAATGTTCTGTTATGTGACATAAGGCTTTTTCTTGACATTAGTTCAACTCAAGACCCTTGGCACGTTACAAAATTTGGTGGCAGTGGTGGGATACATTTGAATAAATGTGTAATTACTTGGTGCCATTGTTGAATGTAATGTCTTGAGGTATATTAGACACTAGATCTAGATTTGTTGTTTTTTTTTTCTTCTGCTTAGGTAAAACTTAGCAGATTCTGTGTTTGTTTTTGTCAAGGTAAAACTTGACAGAAACTTTGATCATATTAGATTTTGTGTTTAGTTTCTGTTGAGGTAAAACTTGACAGCTCTGTTTATTTGGTTTGTTTTCTGTCACATAGGATTTGACAGTATTTTCTGAGTTTTATTTGAGTGCTGTGAATATTAAGATGGATACTTATATGCAGCATATCAATGAGATGGAGGGACAGTACAGGCAATCAGAATTGCCCAGGTCCAAATATAAGATTTTACCTGATGTTGGTCATGAGCAAAGAGAAAGATGTGTAAGCTTTGAGGGGCAAGAATCATTTGTCACTTTTGATCAGTATTCCCAAAGTTCTAGGGAAGGATGTCAAAGACAAGGTTATATGCCTGATAGGGAGCGAATTTCAGAGAAGACTGGTGAAAGGGTAAAACTTTACTCAGTCCCCAGAAGTCCTTGTTTTGAGGATATTCATAACCCTAGTAAGGTAGAGGAAGGTAGAAGGGTGAAACCCTCTACTGATTTTGTTGAGAGAGAGTATTATGGAATGCCAAAGGGTGGAGTTTCCTTTTATGACCGATTTCCAGGTGTTGCAAGGTATGACAGGGTGGAACCCCCCAGTAACACTGTTGGTTATACACAAGACAGGTCTGACCCGAATATAAGGTCGCTTCAGGAAGAAATAGGAAGGTCAGATAGACCACATTCACCTTATTTGTCAAGGTCAGGGAACATTCAGAATGTTCAATCACAGAGAAATTTAAGACCCCCTGCTTATGATGGAAAGTCTAGTTTCAGTGATTTTGTAGTTCAGTTTGAGCTCATTTCCCAGTTGTCTGGTTGGAGTTTAAGCACAATGGCTTTGGAACTAGCATCTTGTTTAAGAGGTACAGCAGTCTCTGTTTTGAGTGAGTTAGAATTCCATGAGAGAACTCATTATCCTAGTTTGAAGCAAGCTCTGGCAAATAGATTTGAATCAGGGAATCTTAGTCAGATATACAAGGCACAGCTGAAAAGCAGGGTAAGGAAATCAGAGGAGAGCATACCTGAGTTGGCTCAAGAAATAAGTAGATTGGTTAGATTTGCATACAGTGATCTTCCAAGTTCATTAAGGGAAGGCATTGCTAAGGATGCATTTATTGAAGCATTGAGTGACAGAGAGCTTGAGTTAGTTGTGTTTCAGCGTCATCCCAAATCTCTTCAAGAAGCTGTACAAGTTGCACTTGAGTATGATGCTTTTAGAACAACTAGGCAAAAGCGGACTCTGGGAAGTGTCAGGGAAGTTCTTAGCAAGGATGAAAGTGATAGTTATGCTACTTTACAGGATAAAGTGTTAGATTTAGAGAGACGTTTGGAGGGTCTTAGAATCATGAAATCTGATAATATAGATCTTTGTGAGTTAGGTTTTGAAACTGGGAATTCTAAGGACAGAAAATCATCCAAGAAGTGTTTTTCCTGTGGGGAAGTGGGTCACTTCAAAGCTAATTGCCCAACAAAAGTTTCAGGGAAAGTGAGTCAAAGCAATAGAGTGAATGCCCAGTGTGATTATTGTGGTCGTATGGGTCATACTATGTTGAAATGTTGGAAGTATAAGGCTGATCAGCAGAATGTTGAGCCTACTTGTGTGTTTTGTGGTATGAAAGGTCACTACATGATAGACTGTGATAAGTATAGGTCTCAGCTTCCATCTGGCAGGAGTGAGAAGGAATCTTTAAAAGAGAAACAGCTGACGTAGGGGGCCATACTTCAGCTGACTTGACCATTGGGCCCAGAGTTAACATATGTGAAGATGGATTGTATTTAAAGGCAAAGTTAGGTGGTGGTATTGAGGTTAACTGTTTGGTTGACACAGGGGCCAACAAATCCATACTCCATCCTAAGAAGTTTTATTCCATCCCATCTAGCATCAGGCCTTCATTGACAGAACTCACTAAGAACATTGTACTAGCCAATGGTGATAGGATAAGGGTTTTGGGACAAGTGACCATGTCCCTTGAGACTGGATTGGGTAGATTCAATCACAACTTTGTTGTTGCTGAGACAAATGAACCAGTTATACTAGGGAATGATTTCTTGTCAAACAATTGTTGTGTGATTGATGTGGCCAATAGCTCTTTGAGTATAGATGGCAAAAGTGTTCCTTGTGTGTTGGAGAGTAAGGTTGGTTCTTTGTTTAGACTAAGGCTGGCTGAGGATATTGAGGTTCCCGGGAATTCAGAAATGATTCTTCCAGGATATTTTTCTGATTCTAGTGATACTGTTTTGCCTGAATGTCTAATGATAGAATCTTCTGAGAGGTGTTGCAAGAGGGGTATAGTGTTGGCAAAAGCTTTAGTTAGTACTGATTCATCTGTTGTTCCTGTGAGGGCAATGAACCCATCTGATGAGTGTATCAAGTTACATAAGGAAACAATCTTGGGAGAGTGTAGTATTGTCCAGGATATAAGATCAGTTGGTGAAGCTGATTGTTCAAAGCTTGATTCAGTGACTTTATGTAGTACTAATGGTGATCTTCCTGAGCACATTGAACCAGTATTTGCAGGTTTTTCTAGTAGTCTGAATGAAGATCAGAGGCGTCAGGCTAGGGCTTTACTTCTCTCTCATAGTGATCTCTTCGCTCAGTCAAAGCTAGATAGAGGTAAAACTCATCTAGTGAAACATAAGATTGATACTGGTGGTCATGCACCTATCAAACAAAGACCAAGACGGTTACCCCTGGCAAAAAGGAAGGTTGAGCGAGAGGAAATTGATAAAATGTTAGAAACTGGTGTAATTGAATCGTCTTGTAGTCCTTGGGCATCTCCTGTTGTTTTAGTGACAAAGAAGGATGGTTCAATTAGATATTGCATTGACTATCGTCAGTTGAATAACATTACCATAAAGGATTCTTATCCGTTGCCTCATCCACAGGATTGCTTAGAGTCTCTTAGGGAAGCAAAGTGGTTTAGCACTCTTGATTTACAAAGTGGTTATTGGCAGATTGAGATGGATCCAGAGGATCGTGAGAAAACAGCTTTTGCTAGTTTAAGTGGTCTGTTTCAATTTTGTGTCATGCCATTTGGGTTGACTAATGCCCCAAGTACCTTTGAGCGACTCATGGACAGGATATTCCAGGGGTTAAACCCTGATATCTGCTTGATTTATTTAGATGACATCATTGTCAAGGGTTCTACTTTTCAAGAACATCTAAATAATTTGAGGGAAGTTTTTACAAGATTAAGGGCAGCTGGTCTGAAATTGTCGCCTAAGAAATGTGAATTGTTCCGCAAGGAAGTGCGTTTTTTAGGGCACATTGTGTCGGCAGAGGGTATAAGGACTGATCCCCAGAAAACTGAGACAGTTTTAAGTTGGCCTATTCCTAGATCTTTGAAGGAATTGAGGAGTTTTCTAGGGTTGTGTTCTTACTATAGAAAATTCATTCGAAACTTTTCTACCTTAGCAAAACCCTTACATAGGCTTACAGAGAAGAATGTAAAGTTTCACTGGAGCATAGATTGTCAAAATGCCTTTTCTAAGCTGAAGGAAGCATTGGTGGAAGCTACTGTTCTAGCATATCCAGATCCAAAAGGGAACTTTATTCTAGATACAGATGCTAGTGGTGTGGGTTTAGGTGCTATTTTGTCACAAGAGCAAGATGGACATGAACGAGTGATAGGTTATTACAGCAGGTCTCTGACAAAGTCTGAAAGGCGCTATTGTGTTACTAGAAGAGAGCTTTTAGCTGTTGTTGATGCTTTGAAACATTTCCATACTTATCTCTATGGTGTGCCATTTGTGGTTAGAAGTGATCACGGTTCTTTGCGTTGGCTTTTGAATTTTAGAGATATAGAGGGTCAACTTGGAAGATGGAGTGAGTATTTAGGGACATATAATTTCCAGTTGGTACATAGAGCTGGCAGGTTGCATGGTAATGCAGATAGTCTTTCTCGTAGACCTTGCAGTGATTGCAGGTATTGTGATAAAGTTGAGATGAAAGTCAGTCAGTGTGTAGAGGATGAATGTTCGTGTTCAAATGTGAGAACTGTTTCAATGCAGGGTGTTACTGAGGCTTGGATTGAGGGTAAAACCTCAACAGACATCTGTGAAGCTCAGGAAAAGGATCCTTACATTGGAATTGTTAAGGCTATGATAGAAACTGATCAAAGGCCAAAGTGGGTTCAGATAGCACACCAGAATAGTGTTGTGAAAGCATACTGGTCTCAGTGGGATAGACTGGTTTTGAAGGATGGCATTTTGTATAGGAAGTGGTGGCTCACAGGGAAACATAACTTTGTGCTTCAGTTGGTCCTGCCTGAATCTCTCAGAGGTTTAGCTTTGAATCAGTTGCATGACCAAGCCAGTTCTGGTCATCTAGGCATAAGACGTACTCTTGCACGAATGCGTAGTCGCTTTTATTGGGTAGGGTGTAAGAGTGATGTTATAGTGTGGTGTCAAAGTTGTGAGGTTTGTCAAAAGAGGAAGTCCCCAGTGAGGAAATTTAGAGGTCCAATGCAGCAATACAATGTAGGTGCCCCTTTAGAGCGTGTTGCTTTGGATATACTAGGTCCTTTGCCTGAGACTTATAATGGCAATAGGTACATTCTAGTCATTAGTGATTACTTTTCTCGTTGGGTAGAAGCTTTTGGTATGCCAGATCAAGAAGCTAGTACTGTTGCTGATTGTTTAGTTCAAGGCTTTGTTTCAAGGTTTGGAGTTCCAAGTCAGATTCACTCAGATCAAGGAGCACAGTTTGAGTCGAACTTGTTTCAGGCCTTGTGTAGGATTTTAGGAATTGAGAAAACTCGTACCACACCTTATCATCCCCAAAGTGATGGTCTCGTAGAGAGATTTAATAGGACTTTAGAGGATATGCTAAGTAAGGTGGTTGAAACAAATCATAAGAACTGGGATGATTGTTTACCATTAGCAATGATGGCCTATAGGTCATCTATCCATGAGACTACTGGTGAAAGTCCAGTTAGGATGATGCTAGGTAGGGATATTCAGTTGCCAGTTGATTTGATGTTAGGAAAGGGCATTCCTGAGACACAAAGTGTGGTATCTGGTGTTGCTTATGTAAAAGAGTTGAGAGAAAATCTGCATAGAATTCATGATATAGCTAGGGAAAAGTTACTCAAGTCTAGTGATAGGCAAAGAAAGGCTTATGATTTCAGAAAAAACTTCAAATCTTATGCGGTGGGAGATACAGTATATTTGCACAACTCAGCTAGGAAACAGGGCACTAGTTCTAAGTTTCATCTTCCATGGACAGGGCCATTTCTAGTAGTTGGGAAGGTGTCAGATCTTGTGTATCAGATTCAAAGGTCATCCAAGTCTGATTTGAAGTATGTTCATCATGACCGATTGAAGCCTGCTCATGTCAGATTGGACAGTTGGTTACAAGGATCAAATGACAAATTTTTAGGATCTACTTTAGATCAAGGAAATAAGAATGGGAATTCAGATTCACATGATGTCAACAATTCAGCAGATGATAGGGAAGAAATTTTGATTTCTTTTCCAGGTTCTGAAGAGGTGCCAAAGGACCAGCATGTTTCTAATTCATCCAGTGGTAAAACACTGGACAATTCTTTTTCTTTGCCAGAGTCACAGAATTCAACTGATTTGTCCAATGGTGAAACATTGGATGATGCTTCTGATGGAAATGATTCTCTATCCAGGTGTGAATGTACTACCAGGGCTGGTAGAAAAACCAAATTGCCTAGTTTCTTACAAGATTACGAACTAAGATTTGTTTGGCAGATCTAGGCAGGCATTCATTACTGCATAAGGGTAAAACCTTAAATGATTTATATTTATTCATTCTACTTCTTGTTTTCAGTGGTGGAGTATGTGCAGAAGTAACTATATATAGGTCAATAGAAGGGTAAAACCTTCAGTTAGATAAGTTTAGTAGTAGTTAAGTTTTTTTTTTTCCTTTCAGATTGCAAAGGTGTAGGAAATGCGGGTATAAATCATACAGTGTGAATGAAGCAGATGAACATGAGAAGGAAGTTCATGGACTAAAATACCGTTGCCCAAAGTTGGACTGCGATTTTGTTTTTCCCTCAAGCAAGTGGGGCAACTTTGATGAACATTGTAAAAATGAACATGCTTTATTTGAGGTAGGAGAGCCTATTCCATTGAGTGGTAAGAAAGGAAGTAAATCTGCAGTGATTCATCATGAATCAAAGAAAAGACTGCTTGTTCCAGAGGTGAGGAAGTCTAAATCCAAACTGAGGAGGCTGGATGATGTGCAGTTGATACCCTTATGTTCCAAACAGGAGGTACCGTGTGCTTGGACGAGAATAGACAATTTTAACCCTTTAGGACTCAGTGACAAAGATTTTGTAAAGGCTGACCAGGAGAATAAAGAGTGTATTTCCGATTGGGAGCAGGAACCTGAGGATGGGTTCTTGGAATTGTTCGAGGAATTCGATACACCAGTTATTCAAGGAGTTGTGGATTCAGGACCTGCATGGAGGTTAATTCCTGTGGATGTTCCAAGACCAACTCAAAGTATCTTAAGAGGACTTCCTCAACAACAGAGATGCCATGACCCGAGATTGGTTTAAAATGATGAACTGTTTTTGTTGTTGTTTTTTTTTTTTTTTTTTTGTTTTTTTTTTTTTAATGAACATTATGAACATTTAGAAACTGTTTTTGTTTTTTTTTGTTTTTTTTTGTTTTTTTTTTGTTTTTTTTTTATATGTGTGTATGATTAAATATAACATGGAATTTCATATTTTGCATGCTTATATTGTACTTCATATGATTATTATTATTATTGTTATTATTTGTGTGTGTGGCATATGATGAGTTAGGTTATGGTAGATATATTGTCTGTAACCTACTGATGCTGCAGTTGTAAAAATTGGGATGCCTAACTCGGGACGAGTTAGTTTTTATCAGTAGGGGGGTAATGAAGCATGCGGTGATATCGGCGAAATCGGCGATATTACGTTTTTACCATTTCGTTATGAAACAGTTTTAAATTGATGTATTATGATTGTAACTTGTATTTATTTACCTTTTTGGTGTCATATACTGTTAGCCTTGTTGTGTATGATTGCTGTAAGTGGTTTGTATTGTATCCTCATGTCAATGTGCAGAGAGGATGTTGTCACTTCAAAGTTTGGGAGAATACTAAATTTTAGACCAATAGGATTCCTTGTTTCAATTTTACAGGTGCAGACTTTGAGTTATTCTCCCATGTCTGGGATTTCTCTATAAAAGCAGGGTGAATTGTGTCATTCTTTGCTGAATTGGTATAGGTAACAGAGGACAGACATGTCAGGGTAAAACCTGGTATTTTCTTCTGTTAGATTTTAGAAATGTCAGGGTAAAACCTGCATGGTATTATTTTCATAGGTTGCAGGGAAAGTTGCAAGATGACATTTTAAAGCAGGCAGGGAAAGGAGAATGTTCTGTACATAATTTCTGTTTGATTTCAGGGTAAAACCTGTTTGGGAATTTACTTTAAAGTATCATGATATTTTAACTGTTTATTTCAGGGGAACTTGGGTTTTCATTTAATACTTTGCTGCTTGTTGTATTTAACTATGTTTGAATGAATTAATGATGAAGTAGTTTGTATTTATTTCTAGTGGCAGGGTAAAACCTGGCAAGAATTGAATGGACTGAGATGTTATAGATGCATGTGGTTGATTGTGCATGATGTGTTGATTTCAGTCATATGATTATAGGTTTCAGGCTGAATGCCGGTGATTTGATTAATGTTTCATGGGGTAAAACCCATGACTAATTGAATTCATTTCAATTCATTTCATTAGGTACTAAATCTACTATGGTACTTGATAAAGGATGGAACCAGTGTTTTAACATAGAGTATGATCCAAGGTCTAAGTGTTAGTAGACAGTAGGTTTCCAGTGTTATGACTTGTTTTCAATTCTTTTAGTTGATTCTGGGAATTATTTGAATGTATATAATATAAATGTGATTTCTGATTATTTTTGATACTTTTGTGACATTAGTGCTTGTACCAATTCAGCCCCAGCAATTGCTGGTAAAATACTTGTTATATTTTGTAAATAAATGTTCTGTTATGTGACATAAGGCTTTTTCTTGACATTAGTTCAACTCAAGACCCTTGGCACGTTACACAGATTTAGGTTCAACGGATTCCTGCTAGGGGGGCTAGTTGAAGGGCTGTATTAGTAGATTGGTCAGATAGGGCAGAACCAGAGGGATCTGGCTTGACTAGATCCCACAACCACAGCATGTTGGGCCTCTCTGATGCAATCAGAATGATCCTCATGCAGGGATAGTCCCTTAACTTTGCCACCACTTTGCATGATATGGCAACTGGGAGAAGGCATATGGGTCCATATATTCCTATGACAGACTAAGTGCATCAACTGGCCAGGTCAGGAGGGTCTGGAACGGTTGACGAAAATTGTGGCAGCTTGTTGTTGAACCTCGTAGCAAACTGGTCTATCTTAGGTTGGTGCCACCTGTTGGATATCAACTGAAACACCTCTGGAAAAAGAGACCACTGTATTTGTCTGACCAGCCTGGATAGCTTGTCTGCTACCATATTCAACTTGCCTGGAATGTGTCTGGCCTTGAGAGTCACCTGTTTTCTGGAACACCAGGTCAGGATTCTCCACAGAAGGGTACACAGTGGGCCTGACCTCATGCCTCTTTCCTTGTTTATATAGATACCCACTGTAGTGTTGTCTGTTGCTCTAACAATGATCTTGTTTGAGGAGAGGTCTTGGAACCCTTTCAGGGCCAGGAAGACAGCTTTTAGTTTCAGATTTTAGTCTTTTTGCCATTTGCTATCTGCTTTCTGGAAGGGACCAAGTTCCCCTTGCAATTGCTGACACAGAGCTACTAGAGTTTGTGTATGCTAGGCACAGGTTTGGTTGGATCTGGCTCTGACCAACCAGTTATATTGGTACTGGTAGAATCTTAAATCGTAGTGTAAAGCCATCAGTTTTACCTCTTTGCCAACACCTTTAATTCAATGGGTGCTGTGGACAGACCAAATAGTAGGATTGACCTTGAACGTGAAAACATTTGATTTCCTGGACTGGCTGTTTATTGGGATGTGAAAGTAGGCATCCTTGAAATATATGGATGTTGTCCACTCCCTGACTGAAGGGAGGTCCTTATAGTTTCCATTTTGAATTTCTCTATTCAGAATAATAAGATAGGTCTCCACCGGTTGTTGGGTTTTGGCACCAAGAAAGGTCACTTGAAGAAACCTAGAGATTTCTGAGTTCTGACCAGTTCTACTTTATTCTTTTGCATAAGCGCATGTAATGCCTCTGTCAGGTAGCTGTTCCTGATGACATGTACATAGCTATGGTCGGTGACCTTGTCAGATTTGCCTAGATCGATCTGGAAGGGGAGAGTTTAGCCAAAATTGTTTCCCAAATTGGTACAATCTGGCCCCTACAGGTAGATCTGGAGCTACAACTGTGACATTCATGACATTTGGAAAAAAAAACTCAAGTGATCTACTTAGGAAACAGTTCCTGCTTGGTAGGCTGGCTGTAAGTATGATACCAGCCAACTTTTCTTATGAGATGTACCAGTCTGTTAGTATGATGGCCTATCACGTCTTCTGCTTTAGCAATGAGATTACCTGCAAAGAGGGAGCTCAAATGAAGAGGCGAGCTTGTGAGGGAAGCCAGTGTATCTTGCTTGACCATGACATTCAAGTAGTCCATATAACTGTCATGACGTACAAGGATGAAGTTGGCCATGCTGATGAATATACAGTCTGAAAGGTGCTGCATAGTTCTGGAAATAGCTTGAGTGATGCTCTGGTTAAAAGTCATTAAATAAACTAGTTCCTGTATGGCCTACTGTGTCTTACTAGTAGACTTCTCCTTGAGATTGCCACCCTATATAATCTTAAGTTGGGTGGCCAAATTGTCCTGGACCTTTGTGAGACAGTGACTAAAGCCGACTGCCTGGTTTCACATGCAGGACTCGTCCCTGGCCGACAGCCCTCACCCATCTTCTTAGTGTATTCTGGGGTATAGGTAATGGGGGTAGTGACTGACTAGCAATTCTGGGGAAGGAACTGTTCAGTCTAGCTAGTTTATTAGTTTAATAGTGCACTTTAGACCAGAAAAAGTCCTTTTCAGCATACATATCATACCATTTCTCTGCGTTGGGAACCCTGATAAGCCTGTCCCTTGTCAGTCCACTAGTATCAGAACCATGGGTCCAGTTGCATTCAGTGAGAGTGATGTTGAGTTTCTCCATCTTTCTACACATCCAATCATCTGTCGGCAGCTTGACAGAGACTTTGTCGGTTGACTGGGTTCTGGGAATGGCAAATGGATTGTCATCTTGTGCTGAAGCTGAGCTCACAATTTCAGGGAACTGGTGCCACCCCCAAAAAGACGTAACCCCTCTAATAGTTCTGTTCATCACTCAGTTGCTTGTCCTGCTCTGTCTTAGCAGTGTCCTGACCCGAAATATCGCCCTCTTCCTCCATGTGGTGAGCAGGTGAGATAGCTATGCTGCTCCAGGTCAGTGTTGTGTGAGATCAGATCAGAAATGAAGAAGAATATATTCAACACCCACAACAATATTACTTTACAAGGGAAATACTGGATGACTTTAAAGGGTACACTATATACCTGTAAATATGTGTTTCTATCTCTGATCTCTGTCACTAAAATTGGCATCTTGATATACCATTTTAGGTACAGAATTTACAATATTTCTTGACAATTAAAAGTAACTTTGATGTTATATTTTATTTAGACCTTATTGTTTTTATTTATGTTTGATTTAGTTGCTGACAGGCATGGCAGAAAGATCTAGACACTTTCTGAAGGTATGATGTTCCTGCCTTGAAAACGTATCTAAAATTAAGAAACATTACATCTCCATCTAAACAAATCCAATATTTTTTTTTGATTTTTTGAGATATAGAATTACAAACACGTATGTTAGTTTAGCTGCTGTATAAGTACAACACTAAAATGAGAAAATGTTATACTTTATTGTGAATGTTTTTGTGGAAATATATATTGAATGGGGCAATAAAAAAGAAACATTTCAGTAGGGGGCAGGAAAGATGTTTTGGTTGCAAGGGCGGAGCTAGTATTCCTAGTAGTTTGACAAAAGGTGCATGTGAAAGAATACTTGAGAAGGAGTACCAACATACTTTGGAGACAGAATTTGAGATTAAGCTACCTGATTCAGTGTATGACCTTGTAGAGGGGTGGCTGAATGAAGAAACTGGAAAGAAACACTAGTCACTGTGTTTCATTGAAGACATATCATTTTTGTGAAAAGTGAAAGAATATATGTGTCATCAACCAAAGACTGTTAAGTGACTACGAAGAACAGAAAGCCTTTAACTACTTCAAGTCAAAGTTTTTGTATGAAGCTTGTAATAACCAAATAACTCCAGATTCCATTCATTGCTTTCTGTGAGCTAAGTGGACACCGTCAATGAGGCTGTGGGACATCCCACATGACCCATGGACATATATTAGGAAGGACACTGCACAAGTTTTGCAGGGTATATGTTAATAAATTTCTGACACATTCAGTAATGTAAATGTGTTCCCTTTATATATACTCAAACTAAAAGACATGTCGGGGCAACCTGGAGTAACAACAATTTTTCTCTGGAACACAGGACTTTGTTGACCACCCAGTGAAGGCTCAAGGCGTCCACTTTCCAAGCTTTCAGGAACCAGTGAAACAAGCCTGAGAAGCTTGTGGTTGAGCCTGTTGGCAAACAGTTCCACCTGAGGTGTGTCCCATCTGTTGAACACCTCCTGTAATAGAGATAACTCTACCTGAACAACCTACTTGTGTATGTATAGTTTGTCGGCTATTACATTCAGATGGCCTGGAATGTTTCTGGCCCTCAGTTTGAGGTTGCAACATAATAGCAGTCCCCAAAGGAGGGCACAGAGAGAGATTGCTCTCATACCTCCTCCTTGATGTTTGACTCAGCTCTCGTGTTGCCCATCGCCACTAAAATGGTCTGACCCCAACATAATTGCCTTAACCTCTTGAGAGCCAACACGACCACTTTCAGTTCGAGAAAGTTATATGCAATTTGCTTTCTGGCTCTGACCAGAGACCTTTTGTCGTGCAATAGCTTGAGTGTGCACTCCAACCTTCATTTATAGCATCTGTAAAAAGTTGTAGAGCTTGCTGAATGGGGTGCAGAGGTCGGCCAAAAAGTACATTAACTTCATCCAGCCACCATTCTAGGTGAGGATGGAGAGATCTGGACAGAGGAATCTTCTTCAAAGACTCTGGAATTGCCAATGATTTTTCAGGTCACTGAATGGGTCTCTTGTGTAGATGGCCTGACACAACCTACTTCTCTGTGACTGTCAACAGACGTATAAGGGACATAAACTGCTGGACTGAGCATGCGTCCAGATCTATCAGGGTCCTTATTTTGCAAGTAAGGCTTTTCTACCATTCATGAGTGGGTTTGACAAGATCCCGAAAGAAGTTGAAATCCCTACAAAGTTGAACACCTGTTGGAGAATCAGTTCTGACTTTGATCTTGGCACACCTCCAATATGGTCTGAGTATG
The DNA here is from genome assembly GCA_964017235.1 of Sabellastarte sp. h YS-2021. Taxonomy (NCBI): domain Eukaryota; kingdom Metazoa; phylum Annelida; class Polychaeta; order Sabellida; family Sabellidae; genus Sabellastarte; species Sabellastarte sp. h YS-2021. Next base: position 19,390,062 of record OZ024939.1, on the reverse strand, counting down.
TTGTAAGCAAGTTTCCTGGCACAAGGCTCTGATCAAGTAGTTGTCTAGGTACTGGTGGATTCTTATACCCTGAGTCTGCGCCATAAGTTTCACTTCTTTCACCACCTTTTTAAACTCCAACTAGGTTGAAAGGAAGAGCCTTAAACTGAAAAGTCTGGCTGTTCAGATTAAACCTGAGATACTTTCTGGATTTCGTAAAGTTTAGACAAAGTTACGCAAAATTTTGCTTACATTTCGGTACAGTAATAGGCTATTAACAAGGATAACATAGGTTAGACAGTCCCTCTAAATTGCAAGCAATAAGCATAAGGTTGTCTATCAAAGCCCAAAACAGTTCTATAACTAAAATCAATCAAAGTAAATGAAGTGCCATGAAAGATTATCTCACCAAAGTTTGTGTTCTAAAAGCCCTGACATCTAAACGTGCATTTGAGGTAGCATATCAGCTGGTGGATATTTTCTTACTACTTGGAACTCCTCACATTCTGCAAAGTGACAATGGGGCCAATTTCACAGCAGCTGTGATAAATGAACTCAAGGATTTGTGGAAGGATTTGGTCATTGTATATGGCAAACCATGAGATCTCCAGAACCAGGGTTCAGTAGAGCGTGCTAATGGTGATATAAAAGACGGATTAGTTGCAAAATGAGTAAGAATGAAACTAATGACTGGACTATAGGCCTTCTCCAAAAATATGAGTTACCACAGTGGTATTAAACAGACTCCCTACTGTGCACTTTTTGGTATGGAGGTACAGATTGGACTTGTATCATCAAGTTTTCTCATTGAGGTTTTTGACCGATTACAATCAGAAGATGACTTGAAAATGGTATTTTCATTGAGTCTAACTGTTTTTAAGTCTTTTGTGTTTGTTACAGACTGATACACACTATATCCTATCAATGGTTCTTTTATATTGATTTTAATCATTCCCAAATTAACTGCTATTGATTATATATATATATATATATATATATATATATATATATATATATATATATATATATATTGCTATTTTGTAATAGATTATTATTTTTATTAAATAAATAAATCTTTGTGGACATAAAATATGGTCAATTTTTTCCCAATTAAAGTGATACTTGACAGAGTTTGATCAACACACGTCAAAGATGATTTGATTTTCCATCAAGTCCTCTTAATTTAGGTCATTGGACACTTGCTTTTGCTAGAATAATTGAAAATATGATTAGATAATCACATCATATTAAGGGTGATAACTTCTTTAGTGTCATTTAGCTGAAGTGCAATTAACCTATATCAAAGATTTTTGAATGCTCTAATCATTACTTTTATCCTGTCATTTAGTCAATTTTGTTAGAATTATTAAAGTGTAATTGATTTAATGAAGATAATACTATATATGTTTTAATAGATTATATGTGACTTTAAACCCATGACTTACTTTGTATAACATATATCTTCTTATCAGAGTATAGTAATTTTCTAGGGGCCTATCTGACCAGGGTATTTTATCTTGGGAGCACATTTGACAGGGGCCGATTTGTCTATGATACAGTTGGAGGAGAGTGTGTTATCACATTGAGTTTAAAGCACTGACTTTTAGTGTGTCTACTGTAAACTATTCACAGTAATCAGAAAAATTCCAATCAGCAACAAGTGTGATAAATAAGTCAATGGAGACAATACATTCATTAGAAAATAATGAGTTGATAAAGAACATAAAAGTAGGAAAGTGAAATAATATTACCTGTTCTGGTTGTTTTAGCTCATCAGCTGACAGACAGTTTAAGGCAATATTTATTTATTTATTTTTCTTTTTTTTTGTTTGAACTCATAAGGCAGAATAAAACTAGTCTAATAAAATAAATACAAAAATGACAATGAAGAAAGTGTGGACAAACAATACACTGCAGCTGAGTGGACAGCTCAGTTCCCAACACCAGTCAGATAATATTTAAACTTGACCTTTGAGATGACTCAGGTCAAGATACCTGACCTGTAAGAGAACATATTTAAAAGAAGCATTACGGGTGAAATTACTTTTATTCTTTTTGATAGCACTAGGGACCACGGTGGCAGAGTGGTAACACTCTCGCCTCCCACCTCTGAGATCTGGGTTCAGTTCCCATCCCAACCACAAGTGGGAAAGCTGGTACATGCTTACCGTTGGTGGGCAGTTTACAGTACAGAACCTTGACCGACTGTATGTACTGGTTTCCTCTGCCATTGTAACTACCCATAGTGATATGACCTGTACAGTGTTGAAAGCGACGTAAAATCCCAAATAAAAAAAATTAAAAATAATAGCACTAATAGCATTTACAATCCAAATTAGAGTTTACCTCAATAATAAAGGAAAATTATCTTAAGAAATAAGACTTAATTCAAGAAATAAGGGTGGGTTAAAATTCTTGTTGACAATCCTAAATCTTTATAGATCTTTTCAACAAAAAATGCAGTTTTGAGTCATGTGATCCAACTTTGGTAAATACAGATTTTCATTGTGTTGGTTTGTACAGTGATTCATATGCAGACTCAGTATTTTCATTTTTCGGGGGTGAGAGTAGTATATATAGGCCTTACACCTGCCCCCAGGTAACTTTAACCCCATTAATTAACTTTGACTCCCACCACAAACTGGGGGCAGGAGTAAGGCCTATATCACCCAACTTTTTAACCAAATTTTTTTGTGTTTATTAGACAGTATGTTTTAGTATGTATTTTCCTGGATGAACTTTGAATCAGTTGTTTATCATATGGACAATGGACTTGCACAGAGGAAAAAAACTTTTGTATATATTCAGAAAAGCCTGTGTTTTTTTGCCATTTGATGAACAGATACTAGCTACAGTCTTTCATGGACAATATACAGAATAGTATCCATGTTAAATATCACCCAACTTTTAACTAAACTTATCCCCCAAAACCAGGTAACTTGGTACATCGGACTGTGAGGTTTAATATTTCCAATTAATCAGTAAAAAAGTTTTTAGAGTTCCTAGTATTGAACTACGGCACCATGGACATTTCTTTAGTTGCTCTGCACACCTCTCACAACACAACAGATGTCGACAAGGTAGAAGAACCATTGTAATATCACCATCCATACAAATCTTACAAGCCGGTGCTGTATCTAATCTCTTGTTCTCCTGAATAACTTGTTCATCTTCAATTTCAAATATTGCATCCAATAAATCCACGGTTGTAATGGTATTGCCTTTCAACTTTTCCAACCCATCTCTTTTTAATTTATCAGAAAATCCTAACTGACATACAATCTTCTCTGCACTTTTATGTACTGAACACTGAGTCATATTAGTGTAATCCTGGTTTAAAATTTCGATGGCCCTCACTTTAGCAAATTTACAAAATGGAAAATGTTTAAGATGTTCTTTCAAAGGAATATCTCCTGTAACCCAATTATACATAATTCCACCACAGAAGGCACATTTCACCCTGTCTCCTGGTCCGCAATAGAATAACCCTGCTTTAACTAAATCAACTGGCGACACAATTTCATCCTTTGACCATTTATCCAAGAAGCTAGCCAAACGAAGACCTTCTGATGTATATTGATCATCTAAAGCTTCTACCATTTTAATTGTGTTAAAATCATTACCAAATCCTTGTCACACAGGGAATTAACTGTACTTCATCTTTTGGTCATTTATACCTCCAAGAAGCTAGCCAAATGAAAACCCTCTGATGTATACAACTTGTTAAAATTTTTAGTCATTTCATGTATTTTCCTGGTTAAATCTTCCCACAAAATCACATGGACAAATGAGCTACACAAAAAAGCTGGGGGGTTTCTTTTTTTTAAATTCTTCACTTTGACCTCAAAGAATCACAAAATCTCAAACACTTAAGACTTATCACATGTAAGCAATCCACCATATACATAATTGAAATTGGATTTCAGAATCTATTTTTTGGTTTCATCGGATGGTATATTTTAATATTTCCTTCTACATATAATAAAATCATTTTTTGTTAATTTTAACCAAATATCCACTTTTGCTTTCAGACTGTGATCCTTTTCTGTTGACAGATAAAAATATCCGAGAAACAGCAAACTGAATGTGTAAAATAAAACAAACACATCCAAGTTATTATTCCCAGGGCTACACTCATAGCAGACTTGTCACATGTAAACAATCCACTCTCTGTATATTTAATTAGATTACATAATCCAATTTTTATTTTTTTATTAGATGATATATTTTAATATTTCCTTCTGGTTTTGTTTTATTTTAACCAAATATCCACTTTTGTTTTTCAGTCTTTTTGGTTGACAGATAAAAAATCCCAAGAAACAGCAACTGAATGTGTAAAATAAATGAAACACACATCCAAGTCACTATTCCCAGGGCTGCACTCATTGCCTCTCCCTGAAATAGATGAAGAATAACCACAACCTAATGTATATGTAAATATATATTTGTACCTCTACAAAGCAAACAATTGATTTATAAATATGACTATTTTAAGTAAGTAATGCAAATATATCATATGTTGTTCATCCCTGTGAGATGTTACATCTAGATACATTTTTATAGTTAACTGAATATTTTTTTTACCAGCTGAATGAAAGAAATAATGAACATCTTACCTTTTTTTTTAAAAAAGTCTATGTTCCATCCAAAACATTGCTTTGTCACTTGACTCTCTCAAAAAATAAACAAAGTCCAAAATATGAAAATGTTAGAGGTCTCTCTCTACATATATTAGTTATATACAAAATCTAGAAATGGAAAGGGACCCACAGTGGTAGAATGTTAACATTCTTACCTACCAACCTCTGAGAATGGGGTTCACTTCCAGGTCTGATCTCAAGTTGGAAAGCTGGTAATTGCTTGCTATTGGTGTGCATTTTACAGTACCTTGATGGACTGTATGAACTAGTTTCCTCCATCTGTTGTAATATGATCTATACAATTTGTTGAAAGCAATGTTAAAACCAAAGTAAATGCGTCTGACTTCAAAGCAGCCATTTGTGAAAGATTCAACCGGACACTAAAATAAAAAATGTGGAAGTATTTCAGCAAAACTGCAAATTGAATTACACCTCTATCTTACAAGATATTGTACAAAGCTACAACAACAGTAAACATTCATCCATTGGAACGTCACCAAATCGTGTCACAAAGAGGAATGAGAGCAGAATTTGGAATCATCAATACAAAGATGAAATTGATAGACGTCAGAGCAGACATAAGTACAAGATAGGATACTTTGTGAGACTGATACATTTAGACAATCCTTTCACTAAAAATATCTTCCAAGATTTACAAAAGAAGTTTTCATTATAGCGGACAGACTTAATACCAAACCTGTGACATATAGAGTAATGGACCAAAAACAGGACATTATTAAAGGTGGATTTTATGACAATGAGTTGGTAAGAGTAAAGATAAAAGACTAATGAGACGTACCACCCACCTTCACCACTTCTTGTGGGTGGGTGTGTGTAATTTGTTCATACACAAAAAACAATGAGTTTTGAAGTTTTTGATGCGCGTCTAAGGACACCATTTTCTGCAGTTGTAGCCGGTCTGAGCATGTGCTGGAAAACTCAGTTTGTTCTCAAGTTATTGGAGTCTTGGAATACATTGGTGGATAGTCAATTCGACTACATTGTGTAGTCATATGGTCAAAAAACTGAGGCATTAGAAAAAATTAAAAAATTATATGGTGACAAAATTACTCTTGTGGAAGGGATACCAGATGACTTGACCAGTTTCACCAAACAGAAACAACATGGTGTATTTATCTTTGACGATTCTCAATCCGACATCTGTGATTCTCAAGAAATAGCGGATTTGTTCACCAAAAAATGTCACCATGAAAAGCACCATTGTGATATTTCAAAATCTATTTTGTGAGGAAAACACAGAAAAACCATCTATAGGAACGCCTCATACTTATCTTATTTAACAATCCTCTAGATTACACATTATTCCCTAGCCAGAAAAATCTATCCACAGAGGTCTAGCATCATTTTAGACATGTTTAAAATGCAATGAAGAAACCTTATGGTTACTTATTTATAGATGGAAAAGTCAGCACACCAGAGGATGCTCGTTTTAGAACAGACTTGTTTGGTAAAAATTTCCAGAGAGTTCTTGTACCCAACAAGGCATAAAAAATTATCCATGTGACAGATTCAAACAACAGTTAGTGTAATAGTATGGAAGAAAAGAGACAAAAGATAATATGGGATCCGCTTTAAAGAGAAGAGATTATCTCACATTATTAGCAAATTCAAAAGATGTGAAAAGAAGGAAGGCGCTTTTATATGTAGCCACAAAACAAGAAATTGATGCTATATCAGAGTGCTTGTTAAACATAGTAAATGGCCGTGTGAGAATTTCACCCTCTAAAATTGGAAAGTTAAAGAAAGTAAAAAGACACCTTAAAGATCTCACGAACAAAAGGTGTTCATTTAAGAAAAGAAATTCTGAAACAAGAAGGGGGATTCTTAACAAGTATATTACCGGTGGCATTGTCTGTGCTAGGTTCACTTTTTGGAGGTGGGAAATCAATTATAAAGAGGCTGCAATTGTTCCACTGGAAGTATTTAACAAATTTAACTTTAACCCAGAGGAGAAAGAACTTCCCCCCAAAAAAACTGGTGGCATACTTAATGACGAAACTCTTCCTCCAGACATTAAAATTAAGCTTTATAATCAGAAAAAGAAATTGACCAAGAGACCCCTTCCAGAACCGCAACTTGTACAGATTAAAAAAGAGGCAGAAGCAGAGGCTCCATCCGAAGATATCATATTAAACTAATTTCCCTTGCGAACAAGACCTGTGGTTAATTTAATTTTAAAATATATGAAAGACTCGCGAGGTATCTTATCTTGGACAGATAACATGGAAATTGTGATCAAGGGTGAAACAATACAGGACAGTAATATTATTCAGTTACTTAGATTTGTAACAAACAGTTTAACCATTACATCTGCTAAAGATATACCCGTGGGAGCAGAGGATTTTGTTGATACATTGGTGGATATTGGTGTTCCTAAGGCATACATACAACTACCACGAAAGAGTCCGAGAAAGACTGAGTGGGTGAAAGTTTGAATGGACCGTGTGATACTTTGAAAAGTGACACTTTTTAATGTAAGGAAACAACAATTTTTCTCATGACGTCAAGATGAGAATCATCAAATATTATCCAAACACAAAAGGAATAGAACACCATTATTGTCAATCCGGGGGGATATACCCGTTTTTGTTGGATCTCCCATTCAAAGAGGTAGTGGATTAGGACAAATATTATCCGGTTTATTCAAATGAGCACTCCCAATTCTAAAGAAAAAAGTATTACCAGCAGTTGTCCGTTCTGGAAAAGAGGTGTTATCAGACGTTATAATAAACAAGAAAGGGGTAAAACAAGCCTTATTAGACACTGGGAAGAATCGCATCTCAGAAATTGTGGGAAACACTCCTGTGACAGGTAGATCTAAGAAGCGTAAAAAGAGCTCTCTGCAAACCAGTGGGAAAAGAAGAAAGTTAAATGTTGTACTATAAATTAAAAAAATATGGCTATTCACCCACAGTCCTGCGAGAGTGCGATGTCTAATCTAGAACTCTTCACTGTACCGAGCACACATATTTCAACTGAGGCATCGAGATATGTCGAGCACAAACCTATAAGCACTGTAGACAAAGGTAGTGATCTACATTTCAAAATTAAAACCGACGAGAGTGAATATTTAGATTTTAGCCACAGATGGTGGAGTACTTAGAAGGAAAGTAGCCGACGACGATCCCACAGTACCAGATCGATCCATTGTATTTCCTGTCAACTATCTAATTGCAGCAATGTTTAAACAAGTAGAGGTTTGTCTCGGAGGAAGATTAGTGTCTTCAAATGACACGATGTATCTGTACCGAGCTTTTCTGGAAACGTTACTCTCATATGACAAGAATGAATTTCTGGCAATGTCATTATATTTTCCGGAAACAAAAGACTTAGAAGCAATAGCACCAGTAGCCCTTGCAGACACGAGCAATGTGAATCCTTCTGCAGTCACAAGATTTAACAAATGGTTAAAAAGTTGGGTGATATAGGCCTTACTCCTGCCCCCAGTTCGTGGTGGGGGTCAAAGTTAATTAATGGGGTTAAAGTTACCTGGGGGTAGGGGTAAGGCCTACATATACTACTGGTGAGGGGTGAGTATTTTAAAAAAAAACAAAAAAAGACTTTGTTCATCAACATGTTTACTGTATCTATAACTGGATATTTATAACTGTTACTGTATAACTTTTAATTGTTATGACACAGCATTGGCAGACAGGAATGGGAAACTGGTAAAACTTTTACTTTATCTTGCAATATCCCATTTTTCTCATAAAAACACTGTAGGATACAGTTTAACAGAAAGATTTCAAAATACTACAGATTTGCTTCCATTTGTTAGAGATTTTTTCAAAGGTACATGAATCTAAATTTGCCAGTTATTAATAAATCTGCCAGACCTTTAAGACAACATTGAGGAGGACCTGAAATCATGGAGTGTGATTAAAAAGCTCATCAAATTCCTATTATTGGAATACAACATTCAAATATGTTCAGCTGCTCATCATGGAAATAATTTTTTTGTGCATTTTTACAATAAAATTTATTCTGATTTTCACAGATTGGAACTTATATGTGGATTCTCAATCAGGGTGAAACATGTGAAATATTTCCTCAAATTTATATGATGATATTGTCGTGATGAAGTATCAATCAATCGATCAATCAGTTGTCCAAGTGCTTAATCTCTATATCTACAGATTCTAAGGCACACCATCCATTTCGTTAGGCATAAATCATCAATACGTTAGACATATTCCAAGTCGCACCCAGGGAGGCTATCCAGTGTTCGGTAGTTAGAACTAAGGTGGAAATGATTTCTGAAATAAGTAGGTTTTAGTTGACTTTTGAGACATGAGAGATTGGGAGCACTGCGTATATCATGTGGAAGATCATTCCATAACTTTGGGGCATCATATGAGAAACTGTTGTTGAAGTGGACCTTTGATTTATCGGCCAATAAAAAGCCTAAAATAATGTGATTTTCAACAACCAGTTCTTAAAATATTCTTTGTGTATTTCAAATTTCTTCCAACATGAAATCAAAAGTGAAATACTGGTTTTACCATTCACATTTCTCGGATGGTGTTTGTACTTCCTATTCTCTATTGAGAGGTTAGGAGATACAGCCAGTAAATTGGAAATACATTACACATATTTTCAAATGAAGCTGCCAATTTCAATAAAATTGTATTCAACCGTTTTGTTTTTCCTATTGAAATAATACTTGAAAATAAAGTTGTGTGAAAAGAATTATGTTGCAAAGCCATTTTCAAATTCTAAGTTTAATACTTAAAGTTTGCATAAAACAAAATAATTCAAGTTATAAAATATCTTAAAACTGCTAAAATGCAGCAAAACTGCAAAGGCAGGAGTGTTTGTTTACCTAAGTTGGAACAAGTGAGGGGATGTTGAAAAGGTCTATAGCCCCCTCCTTTGATCTGACACAAACTTGAGAAAACAGTGGGTGATAAGTCTTAACATGTTGTGGTAAGGTATCTTATGTGAATAAAGTTATCATGCTGAACTAAAATCTAAAATCAAAGTCAAAAGAAAAACAGAAAAGACAGTAACACAACAATGTCAGGCCAGTGTGGAGTCACAGTAACCAAAGCAATAAAGTGAAAATAATTCTCACACTGTCGTCTCTGGCTCTTTTAAATTTTTCTGGTGAATGACATTAATGTTACATTGTTACACACATATTTTGTTTTCAATATATATATCCTGTTTTTGGAGAAAACAAACTGAATGTAAAAAGTGAAAATTAGAACTTGTCTGTCACTTGGCTGTTATGGAATATTGAACGGAGTTATTCTGAGCTTTTCAAAAAAGAGAAACAAACAAAAATAAACAAACAAAAATATCATTCCACAGGAGAATAGAAGCTTTCCTACAATCTGATATGATTAGAATCTGCACCTTGATGTAACTGCATCTCTTTACTATTTCCATAGAACAGTAATAAATAAAGGCAGTGGTTTTCAAGGCGCAGTATCTGTGTTATAGTGGTCTTTTAACAGAAGTAAAACCTTCAGCTGATAATTTTAATGATGATGGATATTTATTCTTTAGTTATATCTAGGGCATTTATACAGATATGTGTTTTATTATGATGACTGATTTTGGGCGATTTTGAACCTGAAATACTGACTAGGCTAGGTAGATGAGTAAAAAACCTTACGTCCTCAGAAGGGATTGAAACGGTTACAAATTTCCTCCCTCATATCTGTCTGTATCTCTGTGAACCTGTTCTGTAAAAACATATGCTCTTGGTTCATCAAACTATGGTTGTGGTTCTATTGTTTGCAATATATAAACTCCCCAGCAACACTCCCTCTGCCAAGAGCGATTATAAATAGCATCAGAGATGCCCGTACCCTACAGCCTGGGGAAATAATTTTCAACAATATGAGATATAGAAGTAGTGAACCAGTGCAAAGATCTGGATATTGTCAGAGCAGTGTCAGTTATGTAAAGGTCCAAATTATGTTTAAAGGGTTACTACACCCCCAAAACAAAAGGTCTTTAGAACATGTATTACTATATGGTAAATCATTTCCCAAAACAGAATTTTGAAACAGCTTAATTAATGAGTAATAAGCAATTAGAGAAAATAAACCACTGCTATATATGACAATACTTGGCCCAAGCCATGGTAGTTGCTCGCCCTTTTGGCATTAGAGATTAACACTATAAATGAATGGAGCAGGAGCCTGCGGGTGAGATGCAAGTCAGACTTTGTTAAAGATTCGAACCCAAAATCCCACACAAGATGGTGAGGTAAGGTATTTGACTGAATGAGAAATTACTTTTATGAAAATTAGTGCTAACAACAGTAAAAGAATCAGTTTGGGAATTTTTATTTTATATGTTAGCAGAGTTGTATAACATAAAAGGGGATTTAAGAATTTTCATGAGTTACATTGAAATTTTTAAAAACCAACATACATGAAGCATGCTAATAGATATAATACAAGCACATCTGCCACTGTATCCTAGTGGGTAGTACACTTGTCTAGGAACTCAGAGGACATGGGTTCAAACCCAGGTACAGGCTGGTATATAGTGGCTCGGATGACCACTTAAAATAGTGGACCTCTCTCATTGGATCCTATCCCCAGTGGCAGGCTAAAGAACCTCAAGGATGTTTATAAATAGTCATACCTGAGCCTCTATATTCCAGTTAGGGGAATGTCAGTTACTTGAGCTGTACCTCAGATGGGTTTAATAGCGCTTTGAGTTCTGCAGTATACAGAGATATTGTGCTTAGTATAAATACATAATACAAAAACACGTAGCCTCATTATGTACAAATAACATAAACACTTTAAAAGTTACATTCCATCAACATGTAAGTAGTAATGGCTTCAATAATTAACTTAGACGTATCACAGAAAGTCACCTATACAGGTACAGCAAAGGTATATGGTCAAAGTTGGGACACTTCCTAATAAGCCATGAAAACAATACTGCTTATCATAGAGGAAATGAATATGGTCACCCTAGGGGGAAAATGAACTGGGAACATGCCATTCACAGGTACCTTCCCTCTGGAGGGTGCGGGCAGAGGGGAACAAGTTCAAGGTCCAAATGTGAAAATTCTACACAGAAAAAATAAGTAAACCCAAAGCCAAATCTGATGACAAAACTCTCTACTGGGGATCAAGTCCAGAGGGGTACAGCGAAGGGCGAACATGCCCTGAGGCGGCTTAAATCCTCAAAAACCAGGGAAAGCCAAGTAAGCACATTCTAGCAAGAAAGCATGAGGTAATAACCCAAGGGTAGAAGAATCTATATCGATCCAGTACAGACCTCCCTAGTGTAGGGTCAGGAAACTAGGGGTCAGGACTAAGGTACCGTCGGTTCATTAGGGGAGAGCCAGGGTCAGCCTGGACTGCCTAAAAGCCCAATAAAAATGCTATATTGTACCTCCACAAAGTGAATTTTCACAGGGTTGGGCAAGCCCAAGGGTCCTGTTACATGCAAGATCTAGTCAGATAGTGTAAGCAGCCGGATATCCCTTAGATCACCTCCCCCTTTTACAATCATATAAAATCCACCAAACACTTTTACAATTTGCATTACCTTAAGGCCACCTTAACCCTTCTCACTGGCCTAAGGCTGAAATTGAGCCAAGGCATATAAGATTTAATGACTAATGGCATAAGACCAGATTCAAATCCTCGACCATAAAGGCTCACAACAAAATTTCATGGCCTTATATTCAAATTCTTAACCTGGTAAATAAGTCCTATGAGACCAAATTCAAGAACCCCTATTTCTAACCAAATTTCTTATCTCGAAATATACTGATCTCTTACATAACACTGGGTTAAGGTCACCTTAGGACCATTGTAATTGCATCCAGGTCACCCCAGAATACTCTGCAATCTGTAAATATCTGTAGAATAAAGTAGTATATATTCCCACTTGGGACTTTTTATTGTACATCTCTAAACTAGACATAGACTAGGGCACTGCGGTGCCATCTTATTCAGTGCTGAGTCGACCTTATTAGTGATAATGCGAAAACTATTCTGGTCATTCAGGCCAGAAGTTATTACTGGCTGACCCCCTTTGGCTGACCCCTGTATTGCCGCCAAATGCTGGCAGCCATCATGAATATTTTGTTTTCAATCAGGCAACACACCTATTAGTTAACACAAAGTTTGAAAATTCTATTTTCCTCCCCCCCCCCAACCCTACTCATCTCACTCATGGTGTTGTCCGGGAGCAAGTTTCAGCAGGAAGGTACCCTCAGAACCTAAATTAATACCCCCTTTTGTGGAGGGGGCGGGGGTGTTCTCAGCTGTGCGACAAGGCTTGCTAACTTTGCTAGCTATCACGGTATCATCCTCCTTGTCTCCAAATCTTGGTTGGGGTAGCAGCAGGCTCATTTGCCCAATCCTATTTGCATTTATATCTCATTATTCATCATTTCAAGGGTATCATTTCATTTCACTTATGTATATTTGCTTAATAATCTTTTGATGATATGAATAAATTTCAGTTTGTATGAAATGTCAAATGGTATGACAATCAATATATAAATGACTAGTCACAATCAGCACATGGGAGTCGAATTTATATCAAGTGCCTCTGATGCAATACAATAATCACCCCTGTCTCAGCTGATGGAAGGATCCAACCAGAAGTCAAATACTATGCATGTTCGATTTCTGAATATATTGTATATGTATGGGAATATATGCTGCAATAACATCGCGTGGCACCCACAATATTTTATAAGGAACTGTGTAACAGTCTGCCTAAGGTATGAGCTAGGCTACATACAGAACATTAACGCAAATTTGCTGATTGCACTGCTGCAGTTGTGTGTGTGTGCACTGACATCATGATTGCTCATATATTTTCTCTGTTTTCTGCACCGGTAAGTCATTCAGATATAGAAGTGTAGATATACTTGAAATGGCCTCATTTTAAAACTGAGAAAGAGAACTAGGATACTTTATATACTGCACCTTATCATGGCCTGATGTTTAAGCCTGTTAAAAGATGAAATAACGTGACAAAATGATCCGAAAAGTAATGAAACTGAGCCATTGTAATGATTTTACTACCACAGTCAACAGAGAGAAATGTAAAACAAGTATGTTTATCACGTATACACACACTGGGTGATCAGTTGAAGAAAATATCAATTTGTTCCTATATGTTATGATTTGATGTGGAATATTGGAAACATATTAGTATTTTGGTCAGGTTACAAGCATGATAAGGATGTTGAGTAGTCTCATAGCTTTTACTGTTTGGTATATGTTATAGGTAGGACCAATAGCATGGGTAATTATAATATATAAAAGTTGCTACTGGTAGATATTTATAAAGCATGGGTAATTCTAATATGTAAAAGTGATATAAAAGTCATTACTGGTATATATGAGTTTAAGTAAGTACGTGATAGGTAAAGTATGAAAAAGTGTGCCTTACTGGGAAAATAATGCACACTTTACAAGACCCCGAAGGGGTCGAGTAAAAGTGTGCATTATTTTCCCAGTGAGGCACACTTTTGAATACTTTACCGAACTTAAAGGTCACCAACTTTTGGATACAACCCCCAAAATAATTCCATTTTTTTAGAAATGTTTCAAAACCTCTTGACAAACCAATTAACCTAAATCTCAATGCACTTGATTTGTGGCTATTTTTATATTTGTCTCTGTATATTGCCCATGTGTTTATATTGGTTTCTGGTATTTTGTCAGTTCTGTAGAATTTTTACTCTAAAATGGATTGCAGGAATAAAAGTGACTCAAATAATTTGTTTATAACTGAGAACTGTTTGTAACTTAGAACACTTTTGGAGCAAATGAACTGGATAATTCAACTGATTTACTGGAATTAAAACACACTTCTTGTGTCATCCTATTGATGAAAAGGTGAATTATTTTGCAATGTACAATTTTCTGGTCTAGAAAATAGGCACCATTTGACTGTTTCAGGTGTCTGTAAATTGGAACGAAAAAGTGTGCATTACCTAAAAATAATGCACACTTTTAACAATAGAATGACATCACAAGTGTGCTTTAAATAGCAGTAATGCCACAGATAATCATTTTCATCCAAATGAAATTTGCCCAATTTTGTTTGTAGAGTCAGTAACCCTGTTTTGTTATCCCTGTCCAGTTTTGTTGCAAACTTCACACATATGTGTGATGATACAAACATAGATAATATGTAATAAATACTAAACTAAACCAAAAAGGAAATAATTTGGAAACCATTATAATTTATAGTATTGAATTGTTCATTTCTCAATATCTAGCAATGCCATATGAACTTCACTAATTGAATCCAGATGTATTTCATTCTTTTTCATAAAATTATGAAATATTGAAATATATTAAGATGTTTGAAACTACTTTGAATTTTTTTTGAAATAAGGAACAAAATTGTACAAGATAACTACTTGTCATATACAAATCCTTCACTTTACTAAACACAGATTTGTAATGAGATAGACTAAAGCCAGATTCTCTAGTGGGGCATTGCTGATGTAAGAGCACTGTCTCACTGATAAATTTACCTAAGTGAAGAGTGTGTACTGTTACCTTGACAGGCTTGTAATAAAAGTCATTTTATAAAGTGTGTTGTTTGTTTTGAGAGTTCTATTTATGGGCAATGTATATAAATACGCCTACACCGCGTAACCAATGTCCTTACCAAATGTCAACCTTCTACACCTTACAGAATCCAAGAAATAGCCTGGACAAAATTTTTAAACCAAGGTCACTGCGACAAGGTCAAAGATCAGATCAAGGTCACACCATGGAGTTGCACACCTAAAACCCCCATCCAATGTCCCTACCAAGTATCAACTTCCTACACCTTATGGTTTCTGAGCATATTATTGACATACGATTTTACAGGTCAAGGTAACTTCAGCAAGGTCAAAGGTTAAAACAAGGTCACACCATGACGTTGCACACATCCACCTCCTGTTAATGTCCCTACTAAGTATCAACGTCCTACACCTTTTGGTTTCCGAGATATAGTCCAGACAAGATTTTATAGGTTAAGGTCACTACAGCAAGGACAAAGGTTAAATCAACACCACACATTATGTTGCACACCTACACCCCTGACTAAACTCTCTACTAAGTATAATCTTCCTACACCTTGCGGTTGTCAAGATATAGCCTGGACAATATTTTATAGGTCAAGCACACTACAGCAAGGTCAAAGGTCAAATCACACCCACACTCCAAACTAATGTCCCTACCACATATTAAGTTCCCACACCTTACTGTGTTTGAGATATAGCCTGGATAAGATTTTATAGCCAAGGTCACTACGGCAAAGTCAAATGTCAAATCAAGGGTACACCGTGATGTTACACACCCACACTTTGTAATCAATGTCCCTACCATGTGTCAACTTCCTACATCTAACGGTTTCACAGATACAGCCGGGACAAAGTTTTGCCACCGCCCGCCTGAATACCTGCCCATCTGGACAACATGGGTGAACACAATACTGCTCAAGGGCTGTGGGGTTATAAATCTAACAATGCTGTTTCTGTTCTTGGGGGAGGTCACACTGTGTTAAAAACAAATAGCGTGTCTAGTAGCTTGGGATGTGCAGTACTTATTAAATTGCTTGAATATCATATCCTGAATTGCTTGAATATGACATAAATTAAACATACAGACTGAAATGAAGTATATACAAGAACATCCTTGGCAACATAGCTCAGATTGCTTGTGTGATATGTGACCATTAAAAATAAAATTGATATTATTATAACTTTTTCATGGAATAAAAATTAGAAAAAGCTGTGTAAGAAGACTTTCTAATCATATATACTACATCTTTATAGGTTATATGGTTTATCAAATAATTGCAAAAAAAGAGCACTTCTTGCATATTTGTTGTCTAATCTAATCTAATCTAATCTACTGCTTTGCAAGCGCAATCTCTTCCCCACAATGAGGAACTCAGTGCGCTAATTAAACAAAATCATTATCATATGGAAGGGACGTTCAAGGTCGGTAATCCAGGATTATGGGTGTGACCGGGAGGGAAGGAAGACTAAGTTGGGAAGCTAGAGCTGAAGAGGTTTGAGGTGCTTCCTAAAAGATGCAACAGAAGGACTATTTCTTACATGTAGAGGGAAAGAGTTCCAAAGGGCAGTGGCATCATGACTGAAGGAATTTGAAAAGTGCATAATTGATTTGTGAACTCTATGATCAAAAGTGGGGGTTTGAAGGAACTTGAGTTTGGGGTTACTTCGCCTTGTATTTCTAAAAGAGGTGTAGGGGTGGATTAATCCTCTTAGGTAAACTGGTTGACCCTGGGTGAGAATTTTGTATGTAATAAGACCAATTTTAAATTGTACCCTGTATCTAACTGGTAGCCAGTGGAGTTTTTTAAGTTGAGGGGTAATGTGAGAGAATTTGGAGGAACGGGTGACAACCCTGCAGAGTAAGTTTTGGACTAGCTGCAATCTCCTTAACTCAAAATCAGTGAGCGATAAGAAGAGTGAATTGCAGTAGTCCAGCCTGCTGCTCACCAAAGCATTCGCTAACAGCACTGATGTATTCAGGTCTAGAAGGGGACAAATTCTGTAGAGGTCTCTCGCTTGTACTCTAGTGGACTTAATGACCTGTGACACATGGTTTGAGAAAGTGAAATTAGAGTCGAACACCACTCCGAGGTTCCTGACACTTTGTGCTGGTGAGACCTGATTTCCCAGAATATTGATAGGGAAGTGAAGGAGGAGTTGGAGCCTATGAGAATGAACTCAATTTTGTCTGGGTTAAGTTTTAATTTATTTGCGAACATGAAATGTCGTTTAGGCAGTTCTTTAGTTTTTGGATAGAGTGAGAGAAATTTTCTGGTGAAAGTGTTATGTATAACTGGGTATCATCGGCGTAAAAGTGGTAGTTGATGCTACAGTGGGAATGAATGATTGAGCCAATTGGGTTAGTGTAGAGAGAGAACAGGATTGGTCCAAGGACAGAGCCCTGGGGTACTCCATAGTGGAGTGCAGCAGGATGCGAGAGAGTACTACCTACCTTGACCGAGTCTGTCCTTCCCGACAGGTATGATTTGAACCAGCCAAGTGCTAGCTCACTGAGTCCATAATAAACATTGAGTCTGTCCAGGAGAATGGTGTGGTTAATGGTATCCAAAGCGGCGGATAGATCCAGAAGGGTAAGGGCAGTGACAGAACCCTTGGCCATGTTAAGAATAATATCATTTTGTATATTAAGGAGGGCACTTTCAGTGGAGTGGTGTTTTCTATAAGCCGATTGGAAGGCAGTCATAAGGCCGGCTTCATCGAGATGAGTTTGTAGCTGGATGGCTACTACCCTTTCAAGAATCTTTGAGATAAAGTTTAAATTTGAGACAGGCCTGTAGTTTTTGAAAACTTCTTTGTCTAGGGATGGTTTTTTGAGGATAGGGGTAACATGGGCCTGCTTGAAAAAGTTTGGACACTTACCTTGCTCAAGAGAAGCATTGATTATTGAGGTGATGGGGGTAATCAGAATATCCAGATAATCCAGAACAAGGAAGGTAGGCCAAGGGTCTAGGGAACATGATTTACTGGCAGAATTGGTGATAACTTTAGTAACTTGATCCTCTGTTACAGTCGAAAAAGTGGAGAACATAGGGGGAGGAGAGTCAGGGGTGATGTGTTGCAAATTGGCAGAAGCAGAGAATGTTGAGCGTATTTTTTCAATTTTTTTCTGTGAAGAACTCCACAAACCTGTCAGCCAAAAGCTGAGGGGGCTTTATCGATGGGAGGATCTTGGCTGGAAGTCTGTGCAATACATCGCCCAGGACACGCCATAATTTTTGTGGATTGTTGTGATTGTCCTGAATTTTCGCTTTAAGGAATTGAGATTTGGCTTGCATGCAGATTCTATTATATTGATGGACTTTTTGCATGTACAGGAATCTATTGAAGGTGGATTTATCTCTTCGCCAAATGCGTTCAAACAAACGTTTGGTCTCTTTTGCCGCAATTACAGTGTCGTTAACCCATCCTGGGATGTACTTTGCCTTGGGATGTGGTGTGTAGTAGAGCATGTTTGTCAATAAGGGTCGACAAGGTGGAGTGATATTGTTTGTAGAGAGTATCAGGTTCTTTGGAGGATTATTGACCAGTTCTGAAGCAAGGAGATCTGCTTTCATTTTCTCTTTGTCGATTTTATGGTATTTTCGAAAGGAGACAGTAGCACTATTCTGAAATCTAAGGGTTAAAAAATTTAGAGTGAAACTAACTGAGATATGGTCAGAAAAAGCATCAGTGGTATGGGCGTTGGAAATATTGTCATTGTTGGATTTAGTTAAAACATGATCAAGGGTATGTCCGTGAATGTGAGTAGGGAAATTAACTTTCTGAATTAAGTCAAATCAATTGATCAATGAGTGAAAGGTTTTTGAATTTGAACATGTTGTTTCAAGGTGAAGATTGAAATCACCCATGATGGCCGATGATGCTCCATATTGGTGGATGGTCTGGGAGCTTTGCTCCTGAATGTTTAGATTTTTATTAACTCTTTCAGGTTTGGTATTGATACTAGCCCGAATATCAGAGTAGTGTACCTCGATGTGTCCCTGAGAACATACGTTGCACCTAACTACATGTAAAACTGCTTCAGGTCATTCACGCATGGACAAGGCTTGGACATGACCATGTACAGAGGCCTCTGCAATTCCAGCCCCTCCCCCATTAAATGGAGGATGCCAAAGGACTCTCTCTGGTCCCTAAAGTGTCATAAATTTATTTATTTATTTATTTGGGGGTTTACATCACTTTCAACACTGTACAGCTCATATCACGACGGGTAGTTGGAAGGGCAGAGGAAACCAGTACATATAGTTCGTTAGGGTTCTGTACTGTAAACTGCCGACCAACGGGAAGCAACTACCAGCTTTTCCACTTGCGGCCGTGCCAGGAATTGAACCCCGGCCTCAGAGGTGGGAGGTGAGAGTGTTACCACTCTGCCACCGTGGCCCCCTAAAGTGTCATAAAGTACTACCGTGAAAATGTGAGGACCTTAGAAATATCTTTTCTCCCATCCATGCTCCTGGAAATTATGTGTTGCGCTTCATCTTGGCCAAAACACAATTTTTTTCTTTGGTTTGGGGGCAATACTGGAGCAAATCTGGGGAAAAATACTTTAATTAGTTTCTTTTTTTGACTATACTTATAAGCTGCGCATATTATATTTTAATTGAAAGAAGCAGACATTAAAAACACATATTTAAAGGTTTGGCCTTTCTGTGTTAAATTAACCAGGATATGTCAACCAGTAGGCTTGCCAGTCTATCAAAAGCAAAAATCTTTAAAATATCCATTGCATACAATATGTTGCTCCAGATAACATTTTTCTCAATTCAAAACTTCCACCCAGAAGTAAAATTGTTTTAGGATACAATAGAATACATGATTTATAATCTGTTGGTAAATTTTAGGGGCCGTCTTGTCAGTAATTAAGGATTTTTGGGGGTTGAGAGCAATGTTTATATAGTTGGTTTGGTTTGGTTGTGGTTTCCAGGTGTGTTGACATGCATTGGCAAAATTTCAAACATTTTTGATATTTCGCAGACCCTCCCCAACTCATGATACCAACCGTGGCTCTGTCCACCCAGAAACCAACTTGTCCTAGTCACTTTCCATCTTGTTGTGTCAATTCCCGTCTTGTCCTAATCACTTCCTATCTAGTCCTATTCAGTTTCCATCTTGTCCTATCATGAACCAGCTTGTCTGAGGAATTTCATGTTTGTTCCTCCAGCCAATCGAAACAATAAAGGCTGCCAGAAAATCCATATTAGCTAAAATGTAGAAGTTGCGCATTATATTTTGACTTCTTTAAACGTTAAAAATACTTTTGTCTTGACAGAACTACTGTAAAAAATAGAGTTTTATACGCAAGTGAGGCCTGAGTTACGTAGTCTTCCATAATGTTTTTGGTGTATTTAAATATGTCTTATTTTGAAATGTGACGAATATATGTGAAAAAAATATATGTACAATCATTTATAACACCCAATATATGGTAGAAATTAGCGTTTTATGCTAAAATGAAGCCTGCGTTACGTACAGTCTCCCTTAATGTTTTAGTGTATTTAAAAATGTTCTATTTTGAAAATTGATGAATATATGTGAAAACAAACATGTGTACAATCATTTAGAAAACAGCTAGTGTATTCAAATGATAAGTAAAAGAACAACATTTCTTCATCACCACTGATTTCCTTGAGAAATCTTTCATCACGGAAGGATATTTAAGGCTAAACTGATACAAATCATTGTTTTAAAATGTTGTTTACTGGTTATAGATGTTTTGAAAAAGGAATGTGTCAGCTTCTCTTTTTGATAGAAATATAATTTATTTGTAAATATATAATTGTGTTGACAAATTTATTATAGGCTTTGAATATGCATCAAACATAAGTTTAAATACCTTTGACCTAAAACTTTACAAACTCGAATATACATCAAACATAAATTCAAATACCTTTAAACTAAGACTTTACAAACTACTTCTGCCATTTTGCGCAACTTCAAATATCTCCCAAAACGAAAATTCAAACTTAACTCTTGACATTTTTATGTTTTGGGACCATCAAACACAGTGCACAATCTCTGTATCATGGGTACCTGGATTTAGAAATGATCATTGCAATACCAATTTAAGGTTGTGATTTTGGTCAATTTTTCTATCCAATGCAGTAAGGTGTGGCAGAGTGGTAACACTCTCACCTTCTACCTCTGAGATCAGAGTTCGAAGTAGGAAAGCTGGTAGTTGCTTGCCATTGGTCGGCAGTTTACAGTAACCAACTGTATGTACTGATTTCCTCTCCCAATAAAACTACCTGTCGTGATATGACCTATACAATGTGTTCAAAGGGGAGTTAAAACAAAAATAAATCTCTTTGGAAAAGTATACAATTTCCTTAAATGTTAACTTTGCATCACATTGTCTGCTAACGTGTGTGACCTGATTGGTTTTCTGATACATCAAAACGGATGTTTCAAATTGTTTAACCTGTAATAGAACATTTTTTGTGACAACTAAAATTGTTTAACTGTAGTTGTCAGATTGGCTTTTAGTAAATACAAGTACACCAAATAAAGGGGTTTTCTTTGGTGACATTTTACATTATTGGCACCTTCACTGAAAGTAGCTGTCTTTAAGAAAGAATAATACAAATATCCCACACTTTCAAAGGATTATTTGCATAATGTTGAGCACACGGCATTGCTCAAAATACAAAACGACATTGCCACATCAATGGACAAGGGTGCAGCTGTTGGATTAGTCCTTTTGGACTTATCTGCAGCTTTCGATACAATAGACCACTCAATCCTATTCAACTGCCTTCAGCGCTGGTATGGCATTGATGGGGTAGTGCTTAAGTGGGTCCAGTCATACCTCAACTTACGCAAGCAGCAGATCAAAATAGATGGACATCTTTCAGATGCTTTTCAACTCCCTTACGGGGTTCCCCAGGACTCAGTTCTAGGGCCACTCCTTTTTACCCTATACACAACCCCTCTCAGCTCAGTTATATCTAAATTCAATGTCACCCACCACTTATATGCAGATGACACACAAATTTACTTGGAACTCGACTCTAGGAACTTCGAATCCAGTATCAATGAATTAACAAATTGCCTCGAGGCGGTCCAGGCTTGGATGGGAAATAATAAGCTTAAATTAAATCCTGACAAGACAGAATTTATAGTGATTGGTGATGATCAAATTAGAAGTTCCCTGAAGTCATCATTCCCAGTGAGTTTGCTTGGCAACACCATGGAACCAGCTGAATCGGTAAAAAACCTAGGTGTCATCCTCGATGCTGAAAATTCAATGCAAAGAAACGTGGCTAATATATGTCACATAAGTTACTACCATCTCCGGGAACTACGAAGGGTCCGCAGGTACTTAAATCATGAAACAGCTGTAAAGGTGGCAAATGCCTTGGTAAGCAGTCATCTGGATTACTGTAATTCACTGCTTTACAACACAAAAAAGGCATATACTAGCAGACTACAAAGAGTTCAAAATGCCTTATGTCGGACGGTGTGCAAGCTAAACAAATATTGTCATGTTACACCCTTCCTGCACAAACTACACTGGCTTCCCATTCATTACCGTATATTGTTCAAATATAATCTCCTCACTTATAAAGCAATACATTTCAGCCAACCTCCATATCTCTCCGCTCTAATTAGGCGGAGTGATCTAACACGGGGCAATCGCCTATCAATTTCCTCATCTAAACCAAATAAACGCTCAGGGCTACGCAGTTTCATAGCAGGGGCTCCCAGAGTGGAACAAGCTTTCTAAAGCCATTAGAACCATAGAAAGCATTTCTGGTTTCAGAAAACAGTTGAAAATATACCTTTTTAGATTGGCTTATCCTCCACCATAGCCTATCTCCCCTATCGGACGCTAATATGGAAACGGACCTTTTTTCTGGAACTGGACTATCCCTTTTTGCACATCAGCGCCTTAGAGGATGTTTACATCAATTTCGGCGCTATATAAGTGTTTCTTACTTACTTACTTACACAGGCTTCATTTATTACAGTAAATTGTCTTAGACAGTACCATAAACTGTTTGTAGAAACAGTGTATTTGTTGAAATTTAAGATATTTATAGTCCTCAGGGTAAACAGGAACTGAGTAGTAAGCATCTTTTAAATCAACTGAGACAATAAAACAGTTTGGTCTCATCATAGCCATTGCAGACAATAGGGTATCCATTTTAAAGTAATGGTATATCACATGGGAATTAACTCTTTTCAGATTTAAAATCATCCTGTATTTCCCATCTTTTTTGGCCCTCACAAAGGTGTTGGGCACAAAATCACCACTTTCTCTGAAACATTGTTTAATCCCCCATGTTTGTTGAAGCATTTGTATTTCTTCAATAATTCCTGTATTTTCGGTTGGGGTGAATTTAAACTTGTTTGGGAGTAATACTTGATTGGGTACTGTAGCAAATTGTAAGTGCTCTCCCCTGATGACATTTAAAATACTTTCATCTTATGTCATAGCTGACCCGTTTTGTATAAACTATTTAATTCTGCCAGCATTAAAATGTTTTATTTCTTCAATACCATTGTTAACATAATCAATGAACTCTATCTTATGTGGATAATTGATGACAGAGTTCACACTCAACAGGGTTGTTAGCTGTACAGGGGTTGTTGCAGTTACTGTGTGTGCTTGTATTTGTCCCCCTGTTTTTGTGCTGCCAAAATGGCCCGTTCTTTCCTGCTTCAAAAGAAATAGTTGATGTCTGATGAATGTCTCTCATATTTCCGAGCACGTCATCATCCAAACAGAAAGTCTCTTACACAAGTCTCTAGGCACAGCTGGCAAAGCAAGGCCAGCATATTCACTTTTCAGTATGTGTGCCAACATTTCCCATATACGAAATGAAACTTCATGTGAGTCATACCCCAAAAGGACAAGGGCATCAGTAGCCTTTGACACAATGACTGGAATACCCATAGTGGTCTTGTTTCTGGCAGCAGATATCAGGTATTTTATGACCTGAGTTATGGCAGTGGCATTGGCTGGCAAGGCTGTATGAATATTAGCCAATTCAAAATCTTTCCTTTTCTAGGAAACGGCTCAGTTTCTTCTAGATATCATCATTACTGAGAGTTTGGAGCAATTTTCAGTCCTGACATATTCTTTTTGCTTCCTCCTAATAGTGTCATACGTCAATGTAGTTTTAAAGTGAGAGTTCACTTTGGTAATTTGGCTCTCATAGGTGCCCCCACTTTGTCAGGTGACGTGACGTAAGATGTTGGGATCATCAATGTCATCCAAGATGTCAGCATCTGAGGCATGCTCTTTGACGGACTGGGTGTCATCAAACAAATCACTGAAATCACTGATATATCATGAGGTTTACTTGTATCCAAAGGTTCGCTCACATTGTTTTTGCCACTTTTGCCAAAGGCTCATCCAAATCATGTCATAGTGGTGTCTCCCCTGTTGGCCCGCCATATACTGAAATGCCTCTCCCATATTTTGGAGGACTTCAAACAATTTACCCAATTTTTATTTATCTGTTTAAAGGCAGCATTAGAGTCTTTTCTTGAGGAACCAGGTTTAGAGACCTCCTCATTATTTATGACACTACTGTCAACTGACATGTGGGCTAATTCTTTTTTTTCCAAAGTGTCTCACAGTTTACAATGTATTAGAGCCTTCTCTTGAGAAACCAGGTTCAGAGCCCTTCTCATTATTTATGGCACTACTGTCAACTGACATGTAGGCTAATTCAAAGTTTACAATTTATATACTTCAAGCTGAGCTAAAACTCAAGCTTTTAAATGAAGTGTGTAAACATGCACAAGCTGAGCATTACTCTAGCTATTAAAATGCATGAACATAAACCCTCCAACTGTCTATGTTGCAAAGAAGTCCCAAACACAAATATATCTCTAATAATAGCGGGAAGGGTAGGGTGGGAATTCCCTTGTCCACTAGGTAAGGTATTAACTTATACAAATTTTTATTTACTTATTAAACTTTCCATTTTATTGCGTTAATACATCTTACCTAGTGGACAGATGCAGAATAACTACCCATTGGAAGGCGGGTAGGCCCAAAAGGGAATTCCTCAGAACTCTAGATATTCAACGGGTGGATCAGGTAAAGGGTAAGTAAACCGGGTTATAGGAATGACACCCGTTCTCCCCCCCCCCCCTTTTGTTTGCTTCTATATAGGTCTTGGTAGAGACTCGACCAGATAGTACCGTGAGACCTAGAAGGGAGTGAGAGTTCTGAAATCAATGAGGAAGACGAACAGGAGCTGTTGATACCATCCTAAGAATACTTCTTGGACCCAATTTGGATCATGGCAGACCAAGAGTAAGGATAGTGGAAGGTTTTTTTTTTTTTTAAAAAAAACAACATATGTACAGTATATACAGTATATACAAAATGTACCTTAAGTACTCAGCCAGATTAAGTTACTTGCCCTCTTGGATCTGCTGAGTAGCCATTATGG
The DNA here is from genome assembly GCA_964017235.1 of Sabellastarte sp. h YS-2021. Taxonomy (NCBI): domain Eukaryota; kingdom Metazoa; phylum Annelida; class Polychaeta; order Sabellida; family Sabellidae; genus Sabellastarte; species Sabellastarte sp. h YS-2021. The sequence continues at coordinate 19,364,467 of OZ024939.1, read as the reverse complement.
GGCCTAAATGATACAATTCAGAATCCGCCCAACCTAAATCTTTCAGATAGAACTGAGTAAAGGTATTGTGGGCTTTCCAATGACAGGCTGAGAGGATCTGGTCCAAAGAGACACTTCCATGGAAGGCCTGAGAATCCGCAAAAGCCCTAACATCATGAGCTTTAACCTGATGCAATGTCTGAGCTTCTTCATCCGAGAGCTGATAACAGAGTAGAACAGTCTGTTTAATCCAGGAAGAGATAGTAGCCGGGACAATGTCCTTCTGAAAACTCTTCCTAAAAGATACAAAGACTAGGTCCTTGCCTTTGCGCATGTCCTTAGTCCTATCCAGGTAGTACCATAAGGCTCTCACCGGACAGAGCGACTTATCTGCTGAAAGGGTCATGTCCAAAGAAGGAGCCAAAGCAGGGATGATCACTGGAGCCACAGCTGCTGGGCCGTCCCTGGCCAGTTGGTTCTTGGATAGAAAACTGGGAGAAGGATAGGAGACCTGACTCCAGTTTTCCTGGTGCCTGATATTCTTGAACAACCAGGCATGAATCTTGCTGCGTCTCTAGCCAGAACCTAAGGCTAGAAGAAAGACTGTCTTAAACGTCAAGTGTTTGAGAGAAGCCTTTCTCATAGGTTCAAATGGAGCCTTAGTCAACTGGTGGAGTACCAAAGAAGGTTCCAGGTAGGTATTCCCCACCTTCCTTTGGGCTTATCTCTATGGAAGCTATCTAGGAGGCGAGTTAAATTTTCATATTTACTGATGTTAAGCTTCTCATTGCCTACCATGTCCGCAATGACTGCTCTGTAGCCGTCAATGGTGCTTGGTTGCAAGTTTCTTTCTTTGAAAAGATACAAAAGAAAGTCTGCAATCTGATTTATAGAAGGCGACCCGACATCCACCTTGTTTGACTCACACCAAAAACGGACCACTGTGATTTGTATATGGCTCTGGGTTGAGAGTCTCTGAGGAGCCTCAATTCTTGCTGCCACTTCTTCAGAGAACCCTTGTTTTTGAATGGAAGAGGTTCTAGGAGCCAAGCATGTAACTTTAGATTGCTTAGGTTCCAGTGAGGTAGTCCATTGAAGGGTTGAGTTACCAGATCCTTTTGCAGCAGAAGTTTGAAGGGAATCTGGACTGATAGCTTGACCAGGTCCCAAAACCATGGCATGTTGGACCACTCTGGGGCAATCAGAATCATCCTGCGAGAACCCTGATCTACTATCTTGGTGATCACCTGATTGAGCAGGGATACTGGAGGAAAGGCATAGGCATCCAGATTTATCCATGTCAGATTCAGGGCGTCTACTGCCCAAGCTGTCTGATCCGGTACCGGTGACACAAATTTGGGAAGTTTGAACCGGGTTGCAAATAGGTCTACATGCGGTTGGGCCCATTTCCAGCACAAGAGATTGAACACCTGCTGAGATAGGGACCATTCTGTTTGGATCACCTGGTCGTGTCTGGACAACTTGTCCACTATGACATTCAAGCGGCCTGGAATGTGTCGAGCTTGTAGGGTTATTCCCCTGGGATGACACCAGGCTAGAAGTCTCCAGAGGAGGGCACAGAGAGAGCCTGATCTCATACCTCCCTGTTTGTTGATGTAGGAGACCACCGTGGTGTTGTCCGTTGCTACAAGAACAATCTGGTTCCTGCAAAGATGCTCGAAGCTCTTGAGGGCCAGAAGGACTGCTCTTAGCTCCAGGAAATTTATGTGAAGGAGACTTTCTGGAGTGGACCAAACGCCTCTTGCAGAGAAGTCTCCTAAGTGTGGGCCCCAACCTTCGTTTGAGGCGTCTGTAAACAGTTGAACAGTGTGTTAAAGAGGGTGTAAGGGTTGCCTTGACAAAACATTGTCACCATCCAACCACCAGTCTAGGTGTGGATGGAGTGATTTGAGAACCGGAATGACCTTCTCCAAGATCTCCGGAACATGCCAGTGGCATTTCAAGTGGCATTGGATAGGTCTCATGTGAAGACGACCCGACAACACTTGTTTTTCCGTTGCTGTGAGCAATCCTATTAGAGACATGAACTGTCTGACTGTGCAAGTGTCCTTGTTCTTTATGGAGTTTAACTTCTCCTGTAGGGCTGACCACCGGTCCTGAGTGGGTAGGACCCGACCGGTTGACAGGATAAACCGGTAGCCTACAAAATTGAAGTCCTGTTGGGGTTCTAGTTCTGACTTCTTCATGTTTACTACCCATGCTTTATTTTGCTCTGATAACGACCGGGACTTATTCCTTTCTTTTGTGGAGGCCTGTGTGAATGAACAGTAGGAGCAATATCTACAACAGGATAAGACACATCCAAGTTTGCAGTCCATGAGCTTACGGGGTTTAATGTTTTTGACACAACTGAGTTTGAGACTGTCTGAACAACTGAGCTGTTTAAAATTTGAGTCTTTGGAAACATTTTGTTCTGAAATTTTGGATCCAACTGAACTGACTCTTGGACCCACACAATAATTGTCATTTCTAGTGCTTGTAAGACTAGGATTTGGAGAAACGAGGTTTGGAACCCCGTCCACGTCCGTGTCCCCTGGAACGACTCCTACTAAACTGATGCCAAGGCTGCTGTTGTTGCTGGGAAGCTTGCTCAGAGGAAGTACAGGCCTTTTTATCCCTGCCTTCGTAGGGTTTATATCTGTGGGAGCCTCTCCAGCTAGTGTGCTGAGGAGCACCCGGTCCGGGTCCCTTAGCAACACTGCTGGATTCATGTTTTTGTATGTCTTGTTCAGCTGTCATAATGGCAGCATCCGGGAACAACCCGTATCCAAACATGGGAGCATTATGTAAGAGGTTCATAGTGTCTTGTTTAACTCCCGGTTTTACAAAGTCCAGGTAAGAGTCCCGTCTGAGTAGGATCAAGTTGGACAAGTGCACAAACAAGCTGTCAGCGAGATGCTGAAGAGACATGCCCATGGCCACAGATACCCATTGATGAAAGGCCATGAGGTCACGCAGGTCATTCAAAGCATTCGTAACTTCTTTTGGTGCCTTCCCTTTGTAAGACGAGAACACGAAAGAGCAATGTTTTGGGACATCTCATCTTGCAGCTCTGTTGAACATATGCTAAAGCCCACTGCGTGATTTATAATATAACTGTCTTCTCTGGCAGCCCTTTCCCACTGACGGAGAGAATCCTGGGAGATTGGTCTAGACGGTGGACCAGTTGAAGGGTATGCTGAAGCCCTAGTGATTCTGGGGAACTGAGTTCACCTTGGATTCAGTATTCCGCCAATTAAAAACTGAGCGTCCTGGTCTGTGAGGGCCTTCCAGTTTTAACAAGTGCATTTTGTACCATTTGGACTGGGACTTTGGCACTTTGATGAACTGGTCACGTTTGAGACCTACAGAATCTTGTGATCTTGATGGATAGCCTTCTGCCACAGTGAGATTCAAGCATTCTGGGGTGTTTGCCCTTCCAGGGATTATTGGACTTATCTGGCTCTGAGTAGTCGGTTTCAAATGTGGGAATGTGATGCCAGCCCATATAAGATCTGACAGATCGGACTGTTTACCTGTACGACATATCTTCAGTTTGTTCCAGTGTCTCAATTGAATCTGATAACTGTCCCTCGTTTGAACCGGAAAATGAATCTGACCGGTCATATCATCGTCAGAGATCTGTTCATAAGGTGCAGTTTCTGTATCCGGTGGATAAACACAAGCACCGGTAAAAGTCTATTCCTGGTCAGGTTAGAAAACAGTGGATGATGGCCGGCTGGTGGGACTGGTAGCAAGTCTATCAGTGCCTGAGGAAGGCTGACTATTGTCCCCTTTAAACAAGGCTGGCTGATGAGCAGACTCCAGACCGGAGCTGGTATCAGCCGGAGGGGAAAAAGAACGTCCCTGTTTCTGGGTAAAGGTCTTTGAAACCGGTGAAGCAGACCGGTCACGTTTTTTCTCAGATCTACTCTCACGTTATGTCCTTCTGTTAATGTAATGCTCCCTAATTAATGCAGCAGTAGTTAAAACACTGCAAATGCTCTGGAAGTTTCTTATTGTATTTTGACATCGGTTTCATAACTCACAAAAATTTGCAATAACCTGCATTCATACATTTCACTTCATATCCACATTACTTTTTTGACAATTTATTATTTTGTTTTACTTTTTGCATAATTATTCACTGATTCATTTTATTATTTCCCCTTCAATATTTATAGTACTTCTTTATTTTGAATCACTTTATTGTGCAAAAAGTCTCAAAACTCAAACTTATTTTATAAAATACTTCTACTAAAAACTTATCTCTACTATTTGTGTGAAGAACTATTAGTCTATCATTATGGCATCACCCAAACAAAAATTTGGTGTGTGTGGTCATCTAATGGTCGCATTTGATCAACATGCAATATGTGCATGTATCAGGGATAAAAGCCAGGGCTCAGACAAAAAGTGTTTTAAAGCAGGGCTTTGCCTTTTGTTGTGTACTCACACAAGAGCAGAACACACAATTTGCCACTCATTTTTACAAGTTAAAAAAAAAAGAAATATGAGAGGAAAACTGTCTTTCCCTAGTCAATGTAAGGTCTGTCTCGTTCCTAGGGCAAGCCGACAGTGATTCTTCAACAAAGACAGATCAGCCTGTTAAAGAAAATAAGAAATTTACAACATCTAAAAAAAGAAGTCCACACCACCTAAACACTATCATTGACCATGTGTTTGAAGAAGAGGGTGAATTGTCGGATCAGGAGGGTGGTCCCAAATATGAGCCTGACCAGCGATTATCAGAAGAGCAAAACTACAGGGAAAGTTTGGGGTGTCCAGTCAAACATGGGCTGGCACCAGATCCTCGAGTTTGACTCATCATCATCGTCATATGATGACAACCGATTGTTGGACCCAGGTCTCAACCGACCAGCAAGATTTCTGTGAAACTCCCAACTGATGAATGGCTGTGTAGGAAACTGGAAGAACTGAACATTACTCTTGTTGAGGGCTATCCTTCCAGAAGTTCAGAAGCCAGGGGTCTGCAGAAAGATCAATTATAAAGATTCCCCGGTCACAGAGCAAGTGGTATGACTTTCACTCTAAAAAACATGATACTTCTGGCTCCAGTCTCTTACTGGTGCAATGAGTTGGCTAAGTAAAACAGTGCATACAGCAAGATGGCCAGGCAATCAAGGCTCTCATCTACACCACCAATCATCATCCCAAGAAACCCTCAGGAAATGGGAGAAGGAAGCCAAAGAGTCCTTTTTCAGCTGCAATCAGGCTGCCTACTTCAGTTGTTGCCTCACCAGGATGCACAAAACATGACCACTCAGTTAAGAAGAATATAGAAAGAGAATGCAAAGGGAAAGTCGTCATTGAAAGCGCAGGTGCTACTGAGGAACTGGCCTATCTTATGAACTTTAATAAACACCACAGTTGTTTCCTACAAAACAAGGAAGGAGGCATGAGGTCGTGCCCCCTGTTTCCCCCGCTATGGAGAATCCTGACCTAGTGCTCCAGCGAACAAGTTACTTTTAAAGCCTGACACATTCCAAGCTGGCTGAATCTAGTAGCAAAAAAGCTATCGAGGCTAACGTCTGATCCTTAAAACAGAATAGTCTCCCCTTCCATAGGCATTCCAGATAATATGCGACAGGTGACACCTACCTCAGGTAGACCTGTTTGCAATGAGGTTCAGCAACAAATTACCTCAGTTTGTGCCACCAGTGCCAGACCCCTTAGACTCTTCCTTGGGTGAATTTGGGCCCCTATGCCTTTCCACCAGTAACCATTCTGGGCCAGGTGGTGACAAAACTTAAGGACTACCCATGCCGGAGAATCGTGATTGCTCTAAGGTGGCCAAACAGCTCTGGTTCTGGGATTTGAGGACCATGTCAGGGCAAATCCCAATGTGACTGCCTAATTTGTCAAACTTACTCTCCATGTCTGGCTCCTAGAGTCTCAGCTATCAAGGAGCAAGGTTTCTCTGCTGCAGTGGCAGCACAAATTCATGCTCCTCAAAGAGGTTCAACCAGATCAGTTGATAAAGCAAAGTGGGCCATTTTTACAAAACGGTGCAAGAGTAATCAGGTTGACTTCAGGGCTCCACCTATCAAATCCATAGCCAACTTCCTCTGGTGTCTGTTCCAGGATAGAAAGTTAAGCCAAGTACTATTGATAGCTATAGATCAACCATAGCAGATAGCAGTCAGCAAGGATCCAATATCACTCGTCTCCTGGATAGTTTTCACAGAAACAGATCTATGGGTCACAGAGGCAACCCCTCTTGGAACCTTTCTCTGGTACTTCACCAGCTTACAATGTATCCTTTTGAACCCCTTGAAGAGGCCTCATTGAAGTACCTGACCTTCAAGGCTGTGATCCTCCTGCTATTAGCTCTCTAATCAGGGGGCCCTTACTCCACATCAAGTTAACGCCCATGATGTTAGTGCCTTTGGTGCTTTTAAGCCCTTTGAGTAAGCAGTTTCCTTAGAACATTTATTGTCAGTCTGTCAGTGGAAATCGCACAACACCTCACACAGTTTTACTTGAGGGATGTGGCCTGGGCTGATTCAGAGTTCTTTCACCTGGGCCAGATGGTAGCAAATCCACCACTACCCCATAGCTAATTGTCCATTAGGTAAGGTATGTACTTATACAAATGTAATGTAATGCTTAAATTGGTGACTTGACACTCCAATTGGTGGGACACACTTTATTGTCGAAATAATTTTCTCTTTTTCTTCTATGAAAACTTTGATATTGTAATGGATAATTTTATAACAGTGCAAAACTTTATTACTCAGTAAAAACTGGAGACTAAATCTGTTAAAACTTAAAACTTTAATCTAAAAAGTGAAATGTAAGCTGTCTTTATAAGCTGAGTTCATATAGTGTCAAGTCTGGTTGGCAAAAGAACAACAATGGCACAAACATTCAAATTGACAATGTGTAAACCACAATAGTGGAACTAATTACTTGTGACGTGTCAAATAATAAAATAAAAATCCAAAACAAGTTGGGAAAATGTGAAGTAGCTCCAGTCCTAAATAACACTTTTTTGTCAATGGAGTAGTGCCCTGGTCAAGTTGAGGCAAGGGGTTATTGACCTGTGTGACTACTGTCATGCTTTAAATTTTCCAGATGATAAAATATTGGTCGAAGACCAAATGATAACATGTAATAATAGTGCTTCATCAGCTAATCAGTCTAGTGTTAAAAACATAGAACTGGGAAGCAACAGGGTAAAACTAAATACCTATGCCAACCTTAAGACTCAGCTTTTCAAATAATGCCTCCCAACTCTGTACTTTTCCCTCAGTTCACATCTGCTACCCTGGAGTACTGACACAGATTTTCCGTCATCTATCCCTTTTTTGTCTAATTTCTTACTCTCGTGGAGAAGATATGGCACTTGCAAAGCAGTAGATCTTAGGGAGGTAACAAAGTATTTGACAGATGAGGCTGCTATCCTGGTGGCTAATGCCTCGGTGAATGGTCGTCTTGACTACTGCAACTCTCTCTTCAGAAGTCTGTCCCGCTTCAACGTGCCCAAACTGCCGTTTTTTTTCAAAACACACTTGCTAGCATTGTCACAAATTGTGATAGCTACACACAGGCATCTCCCATTCTCCAACAACTCCATTGGTTGCCAGTCGAATTTTGCTGTATTTTCAAAACTGCCACTTAGCTTAGAAGTTTCTTTACAGTGCTCATCCCAGCTATTTTGGTTCGCTTTTGTCTGTTCGTTTTGGAAGATTATAGCACAAGATACAACTGTCCATATAAAAGGTTCCTGGAGATTCAATAATATTACCCACCTATACATAAATAGAAAAAAAAAACACTTCGGCCACAGCTTTGCTTTTGATGCTCCTGCAGTTGGGAATGATCTACCTGATGATGTTCATTCTGCCTAGACTCTTTCAGGAAAAAGCTAAAATTTTACTTCTTCCAAAGGGCTTTCAGCCCGTAGCATATAAAGTATGATATTAACCTGGATATGTCTATGAAATGATGATTATTCTAATCTAATCTAATCTACTGCTTTGCAGGTGCAATATCTTCCCCACAAAGGGGAACTCGGTGCGCTGACTTAACAAAAATTATTATTATATGGAGAGTCGAGGGGCGTTCAAGGTAATCCGGATTTGTGGGTGTGACCAAGAGGGAAGGAAACTAAGTTGGGAAACTGGAATTAATTGTTTCCTGAAAGATGCGACAGAGGGGCTACTTCTTATTTGGAAGGGGAAAGAGTTCCAAAGAACCGGGGCATAGTGACTGAAGTTATTAAGTGAAATTATTAAATTGGTTCTAGTGTCGCACCTTAGAGTCTGAATTTCCAGAGATTAAGCACTATAAAATTACAGAATAAAATACCATTATAAATGAGATCAGCACTATCAAGACAGCCAGTAATAATATTTTCGACGAAATGGTGGTAACTGAAAATGTAACTATGTTGGAGATTCTTCATAATACTTCATAACACATGTACCAAATCTTGAAAATTCTAATTTTGAGCACATTTTGTGATTTTATTCAGTAAGTTTTTTTGTTGTATTGGTTTTGTATATCTTGCAAATGGTAGACTCAATTTTAACATTTGAGGATAACCAAACAACAAAAATAAATAAACAGTTCCAACACTAACTGAATGATTATAGTGATTTGGCAGTTCAGCTTGCACAAAATCCTAACCAAAGATTATTCACAGATTTCCAAGCTGAGGTATTATGACCTGTACAGTTTATGCTAATTTATATCGTTTAAATCCAATCAACCAATCTGTTTTTTTTCAACACAAATAGCTTGTAAATATAGTGCTCATATAAACATTCATTATTTCACAGCACAAATATACTTGCCACCTGACCTGTTATATATTTGGTGAAATCGCATTTTAACAGCACAACATGGTTTTAGCACCAGGAACATGAATCACTGATAGCCAGAATTAGAGTCCTTACCTTTATTATTAGTTGAGTTATTATATAATAAAATGATTAATTACAAGTAAAAAAGAAATGCTTAAGTTTATTCACATTTAAGCAGTGAAATATTTTTACCATAATGAAGAAACTCATTGTAGTTTTTAAAAGGTTATGAATATTTTTACTGAAAGGTCTTATTCTTCAAAATAAAACTTGTTTCGTGTTAACTTGTATCATATCATTATGTATATTATGTATGGCATGCCAGTCATATCAATATTATTAAATTGTACAAGCCAGAGTATTTTGTCATTCAAATCGACAAACATAAAATTATGTGTTGTGGTTTCATATTCTTGATTTTAGTCACGACTCTTGTTGATTTTAGGTCGGTTCAGAGGGTTTTAAATGCAATCATTTATGTGTTACACTAGTTTTTGTGTCTCTTTTTGACTCTGTTTATAAATATATACACAAGGTTTCGTTTATATCTTGATTCAGCGAAAGGTAACTAAACTTAAATTGCATATAATGTGCTTTTTAATTAGTAATGGCATGAAAACTAGTGTGTTTACAAAGAAGTGTTTTTGTAGTTGACGTGTGGATACTTTATTCATGTTTTCAATCATTTTAACTTACAGTTCTCTTTTTGTATGATCCTTAAATAACATTTTAAATGGCTTTATATGAAGCAGGTACTTGCAGATAAAACTGTGTGGTTATAAAGCTTATAAGTATTGTAACCTTTATACAAAGTCATTGCTTAATGCTAGCGATGCACCTCAATGTGATAACAATTCTGAGTAGGCCTAATGTTCACACAAAACAGTGAAAATTCAATCTGTATGTGTATATAACCTCTTGCTGTGGCAGAGGATCAGTTCTTATCTTCGCTTTTCAGTAATATTATCACATTTAATATTTTTGTGATAAAGTGCATTTATGAACTTGTTGAGCAAAACCTCAGGACAATGGCAAAACACCTGATTCAGCACAATGTGTATTTCTGATTTATAACAATAAAAAATGGTTTTATGTGATCCTAACATAAAATTCAGAAAATAGAAACTTATAGTAATGTGAACTTTATGAACCAGATGTGTTATTTTATTGATATTTATGTTCTGTAACTATCATGTATTATATTGTCCATTTATTAATTCATTTATTAATTATTCTGTTGTTTTGTTATCAACAGAGCAAAAAGCCAGGGGAATGTCAGCATTCGTTGCAGCAGGTGTTCGGGACGGCTCTGGTAACAAAGCCTACCAGAGTGGAGACAGATTGCTGTACCTCAACACCCATGTGAATCCTGGTGGACATTACAACAACACCAGCGGGGAGTACAGCTGTGGGAAGACTGGAGTGTACTATTTTACCTTTAGCATCTATGGATACGAAATAGCAGATGGGAGCAGTAACTCAGTGGCAAGTGCAAGTTTAATGAAAGATAGTGTATTGCAGGGCGAAGTCTTGGCCAGTAATAAAAACAAGGAGCATATCTACATCTCACTCAGCCAGTTGCTGGTTGTGCTGTGCAATGCTGGGGAGAAGGTCTGGGTGCAGAGTACACATAGCAATAATTTCATTCATGCTCATTCTAACACAAATGTGTTTGCTGGTTTCCTTCTCTCCATGAACTAAGTATATTCACCTGTCAATTCTAACATCAATATTTTGTCTGAATGGAATGACTCCGAACATTTTGTCAAGAATATTGCTGATATGTAATTTATATATATGTTGTGGTACTTGATCATGTTACACCAAGTTAAAAATAAATAAGATTATACTTAACATCCTTAACATTTACAAAAAAGCTAAAAATGCAGAATGTTTCATGTGTTTCTCAACTTAAAAATACCCACATTATTCTTATAAATGAATTTTTACCAAAAAATGATGACACAAAGAGTATGTATCTGTATCTTAACAACAGTGATCAAACTCATCAAAGAAAATTGTTATAAAAACACATTTATGTGTGATGTCAGCATTTTGCAAAACTGCGTCAACATACGCACAAGTAATATTAAATATCAGTGAATATTTGTTTGTTGAAAACTTCAGCAGCTTGTGTACAAGAAAGATATAACTTGTCTTCGTGTTATATTTTATGCGCATTTTATGTTGCTTGAAGAAGAATATGTAGTGATGTTATGTGTAAAAAATAATGAATTTTACAACTGTAAAAGTTCTTTTAAAAGTAAACTAATGTGTAGGTATTACTGAAAATGTAAGTAACCCCATGTATTGTCTCAGAATACAGACAGTAAAAATGTCTGGAAAAAAGCAACTCCTCTGTTAGTATTATGTAAAATATTTTGACAATCGTAAGCAACATTTCATTTGGAGTGCATGATGAAAGTTATAAGTTATGATAAAATGACAAAGTGTATTTTGTAACCTGACACATTTGTTGTAACTTAGAAATGGAAAATAGATATAGAGAAATTTAATTGTGTATTTTCATTTCGTATAGTATATTTGTTTGAAATATGAACTTTTCAGAGAGATATTTTGCTCATGTAACACATTTTAGTGTAAAATTTAAGGAAATTTTGATCTCTAATTGCATTTCAGGTCTGAGTTTTATTTTATAGAAACTGGTTTACATAATGAATCGTGACCATCAGAGTATTCGGTATTGCATTATTTTTTAATTAAACTTTATATCTGTCTAACTTATAACAAGTTAATTATGAAAAGAAACCTGATTCGTTCTTACATATAAACTCTTTTTGTCTGTTTGGTCTTTTGATATCAGTAGTCTATAGATTTATAACCACTAATTACTAGACATTTTATGAATAAAACTTTTTTCTACATCAGTGAATTCTCATGGCATGTGTGTGAAAATTAATTGTGATGAGGTAAAAGCACTTCATCACATGTATGTCTGTGTGATTCCTACTGAGCCCAGGAAGGGACTTAGAACTGTTTCATTATATAATTATTTTATCTCATTACCATGAGTTAGATAGTTATTCCAATAAATTTGTAAGTTGTGGTAATGAGATACTAAAGTGTTGTTATGAGATACTAACTTGTGGGAATAAGATACTAAATGATTATCACAAAATAATAGATCCTTGTATTTCCATTCATACTCACTCCTTAGGAACTTATTCTCACCACTTACTAACTCATTTCCACCACTGCGTATGTCATTCCCACCATTTGGTTACTGGTTCCCACCACTTATTAAGCCATTCCCACCTATACATGATATAGCTTTAGTTAATTACTGTCCAATCATATATTCATCTATTTTAGAGCATTTAGTTGCACACATAACTATGAGTATTTATGTAGGACATTGGCTGTATTTCAGCAATTGTGTACTCACAGTAAAATATATAAAGGTAAAAAAAAGTGGTTAAATAGCTTTGAAGAAAAGGTGTTAAAATACTGTTAAAGAAGACGCATCTGGTTTATTTAGAAATGATTATTTTGTTCCAATTGTTGCTGATTGTAGAATAAAAATATTCTGTATTTGTAATTCTTTATTTAATTATCTCTTGTAGAGCATTAGCTACTCCTGTAACTCGGTGATTTTGCTATTTACTCATATAGGGTAGAACATTACCTACTATTGAACCTTTGTAATTCAGATGTTAACTCATCTATTACTAAAACATTAACTGTATCGCAAAAATCTACAGTTTACTCATTCATTGTGAAACCTCTGTTTCGCTAATTTTTTCTAAAGCTGTCAAAAGACTGTAACATTAGACACAGCACTAGTGTAAATCTACAACTAAATACTTCATTACACTTCTTTGAAAAATTGTGTGATGTAAAAATATTTTTTCTCATTAGAAATAAATTTGGTTAACTTTAAGTACTCAATATTTAAATTTGAATTTCATATGACTGTACAACATTAAAAACAGGACTTAAACTCTTTGGTTATGGAATACAAATAGTGGACAATTTAAAATGTGATTGATGATGACCCCAATCTAGTAAACATGGTAGATCACTCATTTAAAATGTTTTAACAAGTCAATCAAGGGACTGCCTGTTACAGTTCACGGGGTATGCTCGGTAGCAATTACCAGTTGCTTTTAAATTGCAACACAAAAAGACAAAAAATTTTACTTAACAAACTTATTCAACAATTAAAATAAGTCGACCAATCTGACCTGACCACAGTTCTATCCATGTAATTAAATGCTACGTATCACTGTATCCGACAATCTGTCCTGTGATCTATTCGGTGTACACAAACACATCGTCTGTATTTCACCAGCAAATTTCTCTCACTGCATAAAGAACTGCATAAACGACATTCAAAATTTCATGTTTACAAATAAATTAAAGCTTAACCCAGACAAAAACGAGCTTATTCTCATAGGCTCCCCCAAAAATCGTAAACAACTCCTCCCTCACTTCCCTATCAATATTCTGGGAAATCAGGTCTGCCCAGCACAAAGTGTCAGGAACCTCGGAGTGGTGTACAACTCCAAATTCAATTTCTCAAACCACATGTCACAGGTCATAAAGTCCGCTAGAGTACATGAGAGACCTCTACAGAATTCATCCCCTTCTAGACCTTAATACATCAGTGATCTAAGCGAATGTTTTGGTGACCAGCAGGTTGGATTATTGCAATTCACTCTTCTTATCACTCACTGATTTTAAGTTAAGGAGATTGTAGCTAGTCCAAAACTCACTCTGCAGGGTTATCACCCATTCCTCTAAATTCTCTCACATTACCCCTAAACTGAAAAAACTCCATTTGCTACCAGTGAGATACAGGGTACAATTTAAAATTGGTCTTATTACATACAAAATTCTCAACCAAGGTCAACCAGTTTACCTAAGAGAATTAATCCACCCCTATACCTCTTCCAGAAATACAAGGCGAAGTACCCCCGAACTCAAGTTCCTTCAAACCCCCACTTTCGATCGTAGAGTTCACAAATCAATCAAACACTTTTCTAATTCCTTCAGTCACTATGCCCCAGTCATTTGGAACTCTTTCCCCTTTCATGTAAGAAACAGTCCTTCTGTTGCATCTTTTAGGAAGCACCTCAAATTTCACCTCTTCAGCTCTAGTTTCCCAACTTAGTTTTCTTCCCTCCTGGTCACACTCACAATCCTGGACTTCCCTATGATAATAATTTTGTTTAATTTGCCCACTGAGTTCCCCTTTGTGGGGAAGATATTGCCCTTTCAAACCAGTAGATTAGATTTAGATTTATTTGTTGTTTTACGTCAGGTTCAACAGCCAGGGTCATATTACGACGGGTAGTTTACAGGTGGAGGAACTGCACTGCACTGCACTGTAAACCACCGGGCATCGGTAAGTAACTACCAACTTTCCAACATGAAGAGCCCGGCTCGATATTCGAACCGGCGGCCTAAGAGGTTGGAGGCGAGAACTCTAACCACTACACCACCGACCCCCCCAGCAGTAGATTAGATTAGATCTATAGCCTGTAATCTGTTCAGAATCCATTATTTACAGGTTAATTTCAACACCACCATCACATCATATCACAGACAAGTACACCATACATGATTAACACAAACTACCCATCAACACAATATGTATCATAGTGAGCATGTACATATTTCTTGGAAAAGTTCAGTACAGTCAGTCCTGACAACGAAAAATCCTATTCTGGTTGAAAGTGTCAATCTGAGAGGTGGAACCAGGGTCAGCCTGGCCCAACCTGTCCCGAGCTACAAAGGCCTATATTAAGCCCCAGGGGGTGGGGGAGAACTCCCTTATGCTGGGACAAACATAAGGGGTCCATGATGTTTTGTAAGGGGATATTGTTGTCAAAAGTAAAAGTAGCTCCAGAACGTCTAAAAGAATGGAACCCATGCCCTATGGGAGATATATGCAAGATGTTGCGAGTTGACTTGACAGCATCTCTGACATGTGTATCTATAACCTGCAAATGTGGATAGTAAGCAGTGGCAAATAAAGGAGCAGTGGGAGGAAGAGGTCTGGATTGTAAAAGGGTCTTTAGGGCCCTAATAGGGCACAGATAAAAGTTGTCAACCCCAGGCAACTGTACCATGTGAGATGAATTCCCATCCTGGATGGTTTTTGTCCATTTTATTAATAGGTGTGCCTCAAGAGGGGGGTGGGGCAAAAATTAGGTTTTTTTTATGTTTACAAAACAATATTTTATGTACACACAAAAATTACAGTAGACATAACACATAAACAACACATACACAAGATTACAATGTGTAACAGGATATGGAACAACAATTGAACAACATATTACATTTGACACAAATCTGACACAGGATTTTCTGTTAAAATGGAGCAGTTATGATATAACCAATTTTCAATATTATGAAGGACAGGTTGATCCTCGGTATTTTTAACATATCTTGTAAAATACAAAACATACTTTGCCAAAATACATAAAAATGATTTAAAATTAACTGTTTTCCATTGATGTGGCATACAAAATATAGTGTTTTGCTTTAAGAATAATAATTTTACTTTTCTATTCTGAGCTACCTTTTCCCATTCAAAACCAAGTATTATATATTTTAAATTAGTGTCTAACTTTGTATTACCTGTATCTTTACACCATGATTTCCATAATCAAGACCGGAAAGTTTTGACTATTGAGCACTCAAAAAATAAGTGTTCTATAGTTTGAATTGATGATAGACACATTTGACAATTCGGCGAAGTTTTTCTCTTCAGTTTATATAGCAACTTATTTGTTGGCACATAATGGAATATGATTTTATACTGCATTTCTTTCACCTTATTTTCAACTGGTAGAATATGTGGCAATATAAATATATTTTCCCAATCAGCATCAGCTATTTAACCAAATTTGCTGTTATACCAATTAATGTTGTTATAACCTGTTTTGCTTTTAATATATGTCAACACTTTATGTGTATAGAAGAGCTTTAACTTTTTACTATTTAGCTTCTCTAAAGACATTTTCTGATTAAGTACACATATACCTGTAAAAGCATCAATGTTTACCGCTTCTGATGGTTGAAGGATTATCTTATTCCTGACAGCCATGACTACTTTTCTCCAGAGTAAATAATCTCTTGGTGAAGCTCCTCTTTTTAACCAAGAACTAAATGGAATTATTTTGCCAAAATGATCATTGATGTACCAAATGCCAGCTTGAAAGAGAGAGTTACTAAAATAGTGTGGGCAACTTTCATTAAATAGATTTGAAATATACCAAACAAATTGTGATTTTTTTCCATCTAAAGTTGACATATTTTGGTATTGAACCACTTTCCAGTTAATTATAACTTCTTTATAATACAGTGGCAGCTTTGAATAATTTGGAATCATATATTCACTAAAGTTACATCTGAAGAAAATATTTGTATTACCTATTCCTGGGTTATCTATAATATATTTTTTCCAAAGTGAGTTTGCATTGTCAGGGAAATGTTTTATCCACAATACTTTAGTTACCTTATCTATGAAATCGAAATCATGCATGTTGTATCCACCATTACAAAAACTTTGCATAAATATGTTTCTGCTTACTTTATCCATTTTACCATTCCAAATGAAACTGTATATGGTAGTGTTAATTTTTTCTTACTTTTTTCTGGTATGTGAATAACTTTTGCTAAAAATAAAATTTTTAATATTCCCAATGTCTTAACCAACAATACTTTGCCTATCAGTTAAAAATTTCTAGATTTCCATAGATTTAATTGAAGTTCTAAATTTTAATTGGTTCACCCAAATTAGCCTCTTCTACCTCTGTTTGATTATGTCCCACATATACACCAAAAATTCTGATTGTTTTTTTCTGGCCATAGTATGCCAAAAGGTTTAGACATAGAATATTGGCTTTGGCCTACCCACATGCCCTCAGATTTAGTATTATTCAATTTAAGTCCACTTATATGTTCAAACAATTTTAACAACCCAAAAACCTCCAGACCTGACTGTATATCTGTTAATGAACATGCTAAATCATCTGCACCCAGATGTATAGCTTTAATGCTCTTATTGGATCTTATTGCTATGGCTAATAATTTTATACAGATGATAAAGAGGTATGGTGATAATGGGTCTCCCTGCCTTACACCTCTTCCAACTTGAAAATATTGGCCAGTTATTCCATTATTTATAATACAACTTGATACATTTTTGTAAAATGTTTGGATCCATTTGATTAAATCTAGGCCAAAGTTAAAGATTTCCAAGCATTTTAATATAAAATTCTATTTAAGTGAATCAAAAGCCTTTTCAAAATCAAGAAATAACAGGTATGAGGACAATTTGTCATTGTCTGAGTGCAAATTCTATTTTACAACCTTTTACGAACCCACTCTGATTTTCATGAATTATGCTTGTTAGTACATTTTGAATTCTCGTGGCCACTATTTTTGCTAAAATCCTATAATCCAAGTTTAATAAAGATATTGGACACCAGTTACTCAGCACTAATCTGTTTTTTCCGGGCTTTTGGAACAAAGTTAGAACTGCTTGTCTTGACTACTACTAAGTTCCCCTTTTTGAAAACTTTCATTGATGTGTTTATTTTATCCAAAAAAAATTTATAAAACTCAATTGTTAGTCCATCATTTCCTGGGGACTTATTTTCCTTAAAAGTATTAGTATAGTTTTACACTCCTCAACTGTGACTTACCCTTCATACAATTGTCTTTGAGATTCGCTTAACTTTGGGATAGTTTTGTTGTTGAGGAAGTAAGTCTCTTCACTTAAATTTATGTTTATTTCTTCTGCACTAAGTAATTTATCATAGAAGCTCTTCTGGTATGTTGCAATCTCTTCTGGATCTGTAATAATCTGACCAGAACCTGATTGAAGTTTTCTAATATGTTTTTAACATAATTTTGCTTTTCTAATTTAAAAAAAAAATATTTTGAACTTTTTTCACCTTCTTCAATCCATTTTATACTGGATCGAATTATAGACTCTTGTAGTTTATTGTCCCCTATTCTCAAGGTTCATTAGTTCTTGCCTAAGACTTTGTTCTCTACTAGTTGGTTTTCTTTTCATTTTTTTACTATATTCAATTGTAAATTTTCTTATTTCATACGTCAGTAGTTCCCACTGTACCTGTATTCTGTTCAACATTTTGTATTGTTCTACCAATTCTTTTAACTTTTCACTGAGTCTGTGTAAATAACATCTTTAAAAGTGCACATTTAAATTTCTGGTATCCATTACCTCGAAATTTTTCATGAAATGTATTAAAACCAAGAATAATTGCGGAATGGTCAGTGTGTATACTTGGTATTATATATGGGGGATAAGCACTTATTCGAGTGAAAAATAAACAAGTGTATACAATATAGTAATAAACACTATTATGTTTACCCAGTGAATTTCCCCACCTGTTTTAAAAAGGTGTTAAAACCTGGCTGACCAGAATGTGTCCTGTAAATAAGGTTTGACCGTCAAACCAACCGGGAATAAATCTCTTCTTGGTGGCTCTGTCATTAACAAAAATTAGTTTAACAATGGGTGTGAGAAAAACAAATACTATCAGTACATAATTTAAAAAAAAAGATTCTCATCAGTGCTTTTTCACAACAGACTGCATGATAATCCCTTAAAATCACCAATTCACTTCTTCCGTTTCATAAGTTGATGATTTTTAGGCATCTATAGAAACTGGTGTATGGACTGATGGTGGTATATAATGCTTATATTTAACTCATAAGGCTATGTTGTTCTTTATTTCACAGTTATTAACAGAATCATGGCAGAATGCTGTAGCACTGATGCTTCCGTACCTTCACCTGATTTGACACTGGAATCATCTCAGTTGTGGTCAAATGTGGCTCTTAAGACATTTTTGAAGTTGAGAAACAAATCTCTGCATGGTACCACGGAAGAACTGGCAGCAAGGTAATTATTTATATAAAAACTGAGTAAAAACCCTTACCCTCTTTTACCAATACTTTCTCAGTTTTTTTTCTGAATATTTACAGTAGGTTGGATCAATTTGAGTTCAGGAACATTGTCCTTCCAGAACTTTGCCCTCTTGGCACATTGCCCTTCAGAAGATTGTCTTTCAGAAACATTGCCCTTCACTAAAATAGAGGGGTTTGAACTTTGCCCTTCACTAATTTTAAAATTTCAATGTAGGAAATAGTTGTATATATTTCTACAGCACTTCTATTTGTTTTAGTTTCCTTAAAATTGATTCTAATCTAGGTATCTCTAAATAAATGTCGACGTTTTTATTATTCAATGTTGTGATACATATATATAATACTTGCCTTCTTTACATTTCACTTTAAATATCAATTTTTTTATTATAAATTGTTGTGCAGTCATGTCATATTGTTATCTATATTTGTGGTATATTTATTTTTTTATATGTATCATTAGTAAAGTTTTCATATTGTATTTGTAGAGCATTTATTGCATATGAAAAGAGAGTACCAGTCAATGCCTCCGAGGAATATGATGTTAGATTTGCTCTGAATGACTACAAGGAAAAGTTGATGGTGGATGGCCACATGCTCCCAGACCCATTTACCCTGAAAAAAGGATGGCAGACAGTGAGAGAGTCCATCGCCCTTTGGCCGAATCTGTACCTTACAGACATTGTGCAGTACCTAAACATGGGTTCAACAAAACAATTTGTAGGGAAAATTCTTAATGAATACAAGCAAGGGAAAGCCTACATGTAAGCAATTTTTTAAACTGATATTAATTCACATTTATATCCCTTATACGGATGCTTAAGTTTGCTAGAGCACATAGTCAAATACCAACCCAGTTATCATGTATACTTAAACAAAATATAAAGAGGAGGGGATGTTGTTTTACGCTTCTTTAGGAACACAATCCTAAATGTAATGATTAACTGGGTATTACAAATGCTCATGCAATGATTATGTCATCTCAAGCCAGTAAAGTTACATATGTACTTCATTGTAAATTAATTTGTTAGTATATATTAGGTAAACATCCAGAATGACATCCATAAAAAGTTGATCACAAATTAAGATGAAAATATAACATGAAAGCATAGTTTATTTTATATTACTTTCATGCATGTCATTTGTGAAGTTTTCCTATTACCCACCATTTTTACCTCTGCCTGCTGGAGGTTATGTAATCACTGGGGTTTGTCCATCTGTCTGTGCTTTTTTATTAGAAAGGTTACTCAAAAATTGAATGCATGGATTTCATTCAAATTTAGAATGTTAGCTGAAACAATAAAATTTTGGAGGTGTCACTAGCAGTTGTCTCTGATATCTGTTATATATATCTATGTGTATTTTTGTACTGTTATAGATACTACACAGCTGGTTGGGTTGGTGAGGCACTTTACCATGAAGTACACATGCCTCTTTATTACCAAAGTGAAGCCCACCATGAGGCTGAGTGAGAAAGGCTATGAGGTGTGGGTGGCCGTGGTTAAGAAGAAAAGGGAAGAATGTGGTGGAAGAGTACTCAGTGGATATTGTACCTGCCCTGCTGGGTAATTATATATTTCAGAACAGAATTTTATAGCTACAATGACATGGTATTGTGTATGCAATAACTTTTTGGGTATCTAAGCACATACAGACATTTAATTGGAAGAAAATAACATGGTAGCATGAAGCTATAATTATATTTTTTTAATTTTCATGCAAAATACATGCAAAATGGCAAAAAGTTAAGTGTATTGTCTAGACAGTTAAATGGCCTGGTCTGTACTAGTTTTAATAATAAATGGTTGAAATTTGAATAACTGTTGTAAACTTTGGTTGTACTTCATCCCTGGTTACTGAAATATTCTTAGGGCATAACAATACAATTTTGAGGTAAAGTTTACATTCAAAGATATGAAAGGTCAGTAAATGTACATCCATAATTTTAGCATATTACTATCTGTCTGTTATGTGAAATTGACAGGTTGTATGGCATGTGCAATCATGTTTGCGGTCTGCTGTTCCACATAGAAGCAGCCGTTAGGAGTGGAGCAAATGAAGTGTCCAGCACCTCGCTTCCATGTGAGTGGAATGTCCCTTCTTATTCGTACTCTCCACATGAACCAGTGGAACTGTGTTCTGTTCTTTTTAAGAAAGATCAGTTCACCAAAAGAGACAGAGGTTATCGTTTTCTATATCATTAAATATGTCTATGAGAGTTTACCCTTTCTTCATGTATTGATCAAATATTCACATTTTTTTTAAATAAAGGGTCTTTTGAAAAGAGATCATAACATAAGTTCAAGATAAAAGTAGAATGTTTGTATTTTATAATAATAATCAATTCCATGTTCATAAAATTTTGCATTATATTGCCGAGTAATAAAAAGTAACAAAGCATTACCTTTTTTAAAAAAGAAAGTAAAAATGTTGTTTTTCAGACGCTAATTATAAATATGTAAGTGCTATGCAATAGAGAATGTCAATTGAAGTTTGATGATGTAATTAAAGTTCTTTTATTAACATGTTTCTTTATTTTTGTAATGATTATTTTGTTTTCTTATTTTTTTATAATTAAACAATTGTGCATAGTTGGATGTTAAAAACAGTTGTGCTTGTGTCTTCTTGGAAATGGAAAATGATGTATCGGGCAAGTAATAAAAGAACCAGAATAGGCTGACAGTGGAAAGAAACAAGACATCTCCATGCTTTTCCTGCAGGGAGTTTTATTTTGTTTTACTTATGTCTAATTGTCTTGCATAAATCTAAACATGTTTATAACATTTTGCAAACATACACATGCAGTAAATGACAAAACTATATTCGTTTTACTTTACTTTGATCATGAAAGATAGAAAACATCGGGAGTAATCATACAAACTGGGGGGGCCTGGGTTTGATTCCCAGTGATGTCTTAATAAAACATCATAGCTTAGTGACAGAGCACTCAGTTTGTTAGCTGTGTTACTCTTTTGTTAATTTAATTCTAACTTTTCTTTATGTCTTACTTCTATATTTTACTGTCCAAGTTTATTTTTTCACATGGTTAATTTTCAACAGGTTTTTTCAAATTGTGTTTATTTTTCAAGTAAACGTTTTCTTTAAGCTAATTTTTATGGAACACATGCAAAGGTAAAGTTGACAAAAAGTAATGAGATAAATCACTGTTTTTTCAAAGGAAACAAGGATGTATCTCACAAGAAGATGGCAAAACAGTTTCGCTCATGTCCAATCGAGCAAGAAGACCAATTGAATAATGGAGATCAAATTAGGGAAGACCTTGCAAAAATTTGCAACACTGTCCCCAGTCATGCTTTTTAGCTTTATATAACAATAAGCCAGCAGTACCGGTAGATCTAAGTGTGCCAAAGGCACCCATGGAAATTGCCAAGGAATAACATTTGAAGAAAGGTGCATACCTTGAAAATCTGATGGAGGCAATGAACTTGACGAAACAAGACACAGGCATATTATGTACAAAAACAACTGGCCAGGCAGAGAACACAATCTGGAAACAGCAATGGGTTGGTCCCTGCACTGGTAGCAGAAGCCAAAGGATATATTCCAGACGCAAAACTCTCATGAAAAATCCCAAAACAGATGTCACTTCACTCATGAAGGATGTTATGGGCTACTCATAAACCAAGCAGACCAAAGCGATGAAGCATGGAATTTCCATGGAACCAAACACCAAGGCTAAATTTGAGGCAGTGATGAAGATACAGCATAAGGGGTATCGACAATGTGACACGGGCCTTCATGTAATGGCAGATCATCCCTTCATGGCTGCATCACCAGATCTAATCTGCAGCTGCGATTGCCATGAAACTGCAGTTGCAGAAATCAAATGCCCATTGATCTTTGACCAGGACATTACACCAAGCACATATAACCACCTTGAATATACAGAGAGAAATGAAGTGCGTTTGTCCCCCAAGTCCCCTTACTATTTCCAAATTCAACACACCATGGGAGTTACTGGGTACAATAAAGCCCATCACTTTGTGTACACACCAAAGAAATACCACCACGAGCTGGTGAACTTCAATGCAGAGCTCCGGTGTGACATGGTTTCAAAATTCACACACTTCTGGTAAACTTGTGTGGCCAGTGAAATGTTAACTGGTACATTGTTCCAGGGTTGGGGTCAAGTACATCGAAATGTACTTAAGTACAAGTACAAGTACTTTGTTAATTTTCAAGTACAAGTACAAATACAAGTCCTTTTTTCATCAAAGTACTTAAGTACAAGTACAAGTACTTTTCAAAGTACTTAAGTACAAGTACTTTTCATCCGTGAATGACAAAGTAAATAAAAAAAAACACCACCAAGTTTATTTAAACATTTATACAAAATTTACAATTATGCACTAATTAGTTGTTATCCACTTATTACTATTATAATTGTTTATTCTATTTTAGTGACTACCGATATTTCACAAAACAACAGATACAACATATAAAAAAATATCCAGCCTGCTATTGGGCTTATAAGTCACTTTAAGTTAGAAATTAATTAAGTGTTGTGATGATGGAAAATTAGTTAATCTAATACTGTAATAATAATAATACTACACATAATAAATTTTATGTTAACTAGTCTATGTAAATTGTAAATTGAAGTATTATAGAGAAAGCAGAAATTACATTTTCCTTTAAGAAATAGGTGTCTTTCTTTGGAGTACAATGTTATCAGCCAAAATTGCTATTCAATAAAAGTGACAAGTAAACTTAATGAACTAATCCTCACCTTCAAATGTTTGACAGAAATTGAAGTGACTTTTGTGCTGCTTGCTATAACCTTTCAGTATAAGCTGGAATCTCAAAATGCTTTAAAACAGCAGCCATTGTGCTAACACAATGTGATTACCATAAAAGTGAGTGGTTTGTCAATCCCCCTGTCCTAGTACTTTTAGTGGTAAGACCATGGCCAGTGAGAGAAATAATCTTTTTTCTGTAATCAACAGTCTTGCCTACTCCAACAATCCTCTGATCTCTATTCATGCATTGAAAAAAAATCATTCCTGAGCAATTACATCACAGAGACTGTGTCAATCTGGTCCTTATGATTTACTTGGACCAATTGAAAGCTCTTTAATGCCAGGTGCAATTTACAAAGAATACTCATACCAGGGTAGATATAATTAACTGAGATCAGGCAAGTTCAAAGTAGACAGTTATAGGAGGATTAAAGAAGGGGAGTAATATGCAGTCTTGGAACAATTGTCCCTCTTTTTAAGATGTGATTGGCTTATTGAATTGAAACTTAAATAATTTTATTCATTATTATTATCAATTATACTAAACTTTTTAAAAGAAACACTATTATCAAAATGAATCAGATATATCAGTGAAACTTTTATGAAAATTTTATCTAAATGAATGTTTATCAGTAAAGATATGGAGAAAGCTCAATTCAGTTGTAATGATTATATAATACACAAACTTTTGCAAAATTAGCAAAAAATTACTTAAACTAAAAGTACTTAAAAAGGACTTAAATGTACTTGTAAGTACATCAAAATTAAAATGTACTTAAGTACAATTCAAGTACATGTACTTGGAATTTAAAAATGTATGTAAGTACATTTTAGTACTTTGAAAAATGTACTTAAGTACAAATGTACTTAAGTACAAAGTACTTTGACCCCAACCCTGCATTGTTCCAGTAGATTATTTCTAGTCATAAAGTTGCTGATGGTCACAACTACTCAAAAGAAGGTACAACTTCTGACGTTGCCCCCCCCCCCCCCCCCCCCCGTCAACAAGCACCGTCAGCAAGTTCTTGTTCTATGTGGTTTCATATTTCTTGTACTGGCAAGGAGAAAACCGCATTCTCTGGAAAATGGAAATGCTTCCTTTGTTTAAAATGACAATCACTCAACATTCACACGCATGCAAGACAGTAAAAGACTTGTTTGAGGCAATAATTCTTTACATGTTGTTAATACTGTAAATATGTGTAATATAGAGGTAAAATACTTTTCAGACAATAGCTAAAATTAAACGTTTGTACCATACAAGAATTTTCGGAAAGTTATGTAAACATGTAATTGGGTGATACGAACATGAATTAGAATATTATAATGATTTGTGTGAAAAAGTCAGGACTCCTATGTGACAATATTTACCTGAGTAACAACTGTCTCACAGTAATTTACAATCTCAAGATTATGACCAAAATTACTTATATGCACCTTGAGTTTTGGAAATTCCAAATGTTATGTCCAGAGGCCACATAAATTTTCCAAAATGACACATATTTTAACTTTATTATGGGTGAAAGGAATGAATCTTCAACTTGAAAGCCATTTATGGGTAAGAATGAAGGTTTTGTACACTTAACACTTGTATATACGATGTTTACTGTCAGTACTAATCCCCAGAATACAAGTTTTAAATATCTTGGTCTATATCATGCCCAGGTTTGAACCTCTGGCGATATAGGAGGATATCCTCATTCATCATACACAATGACGTCCCTATATTCAGACTGGCAAAAAAGTAAGAAAACTAGTTGAACTTAAACTAATTTTTATACATTGGCACCTTTATTATTAGTTAAGGCTGCACAAACTTTTACAATATCATCTAAATGGCGGACTAAAGTAATTGGAGCTTCAGTTGCCAAGATCCTGAATGTCTTAATCCGTCGAATCACTTGTTCAATCAGTATCTTCAAATTTGCATTTCTTTGTGTTTTTTCTACTGCAGATGTGCTCATCTGGGCTTGTCCACGTAAGCTTGGGGGGCTTTGCTATATTAACAGTTTTTTTCACATTCATCTGCAATATTGAAACCCTTCTCAGCTAAAATGGTGTCATATGGATCATGTAAAACAAGAAAACCACTCCTTAATGTAATTTGCTTATCAGATGCCCGACCCCCATACACTTTGGATACAAATGTTATGCATGAATTTGGTGAACATGCAACCAAAAACTTGGCAGTATTATGATGTTTGTACGAAGAGTATGTGCTACTCTGTAGCTTAGGATCACTTGGTGTTTCAATAAAAATTTCTGACGTGTCCACAATGGATCTGATTGTGCCAATCGTAACGATTGTAACATTTTGGTTTTGTAGCACTAACATTTTCTTTTGGGGCAAACCACACTAAATGACCTAATACTTTACTCAACGATCTCAGCCAAGCATGAAAAATACGGGATGCGAGCGTAGATGATATAGCAAAGCGAAACCCTAAATCCTTAAAAAGAGAACAAAGACGTAATTTCATGAGTGTCAACAAAAATTCATCTATGCTGGAAATCTTCCTCTGGGGTCCAAATTTTCTAGGGTTTTGTTTGAATTTTCGGCTTCCCATAAAGGGATGAGAAAATCCATGCTAACGCCGGCGTACAAGCGGGTAAATATAATTATGAAGGGAAACAAAAAGACCTTTCGCGGGAATGCCAGTAAAAATGAAATGTCCTGTTTCACTTTTCAGCTGATGGTAACAAAAGCCCTTTCACTTATTTCTTTGACATGTTTTCTTCCATGCCGTATTTTCCATCTTTAGCTGATTTAGTTGAGCGCTAAGTTTTTTATTTTGATTTGTGAGAGAAGATACTTGTTCTTTCAGTGACCTTACCAGTTTAAGAAGAACAAAAATCAAAAACTTTAAACCTAAAAGTTTTGCAGAAAAGAAGACTTCTGTTTCATGGGATCTGCTTTTAATGGCAGGTGTTTCATGATGATGGACATCCTTGTTCACAGTTCTTTCCTTGGGCGGGGGCCTCTTCTTGGGTAAAACAGCCTTGTTATGCCCCAAGTTAAGTTCTGAATCTGGATGTTCTTTTGTAATTTCCCCTCCAATAAAATGTTTTGAACAAACACGCTACAAATAAAAATTATTGAAACATAAATAATAGCTTGAGCGATGGAGTAAGAACA
This sequence comes from Sabellastarte sp. h YS-2021, assembly GCA_964017235.1. Lineage (NCBI taxonomy): Eukaryota > Metazoa > Annelida > Polychaeta > Sabellida > Sabellidae > Sabellastarte > Sabellastarte sp. h YS-2021. Next base: position 19,337,828 of record OZ024939.1, on the reverse strand, counting down.
CAAATGAACAAAATGATGATCATTATAAAAAAATTGGCACGTTAATCAAGGATAAGTATTTTTAAAATTTAAATGAAAACAGTAACCCAACATTTTGTCACATTCTTTGATACAGTGTATGACCTCAAATACATGTAAACAAATTGTGCATTGATAAAGAGAAACTCAGAAAAAAACTGAGTAACAGAACTACATTTCCTCAGCAATTTTTGCATGGATTATAATGTAACAAACTGTAATCGATGCACAATAAAATTACCTTTCCAATGGTGCATGAAATATATCTGGAGGTGTAATAGTTTCTGAGATATTATCCAAAAATCGAACATTGTTTACATATATCTCACAGTATTTATCCATAGTACAAGGGTGCGGCTACATACAAAAAATTATGTCCCAGTCTGTATGTTCCTGTATTAAGGGCAAATACGTTGCATGGTGGATAACAAATCCTGTTGTGCAAAAGATATTGCCAGATTAAATTAGTAAAATTACTTGATATTTGGAAGGCTCCTTGTACTTATGACTTCCTGCTTTTTCTACACATTGACAAGCTCTTAGCCACCTAGCTCTGCCTTCAGAATTTTTTTTCACAGTTGCAAATGGATATAGTCTACATAAAAAAAATAAAATTAGCAATGCACCTAAAGAGAGAAACAACCCCCACATTGGTCCAACACAATCTGCTTTATTGAAGCAAAGATAAAAACATTAAAGATGAAAAGGTAAACTGTAAATTACATAAAAAAATTCTTGTGTAATCCCATTTACTCTGATAATTTTTTATTTCATCTTTATGAACTTATGCACAACAGAGAATTTTGCATTATTACCTCTTTAAATCATGGTCATCTCAGACTGCTTGGGCATTTATTAAGCAACAGGATTGCATTACAATTAATTTATATAAGAAATCAAAGGAGCATTACCGAAATGGTCTCTCACATGGACAATGGTCATGTCGCACTTCATATTCCACGCACACTTCTTGCATCCATCGATGAATTTTATAGTCGCTATTTCCACAGCCAACAACATAACATGTCTTGCCAGTAACCATTTTTCAAAGTGAAAATCTTCAAAACCTGAAAAAAGATGCTTAGCTTTTCAATAACTAATTTTAATGATAATAATAGTAGATGTACTTAATACCATTAATTAACCAATTGAAAAATCAGTATTTCCACCCTTCAAAGTTATATTTGAGAGTGTGTAATCTGAAAATCTGATTGCTTTAGAAAAATTTATTATTCAGTTTAGAAAGGGGTATAATCAATAATCAAAACCTTGGAAGTTTACTTGAGGTTTCCAAGCCTTGTGATCAGATGACAAAAGATTTTAAGGGTCAAGGTCAGTATAACAAGATGAAAGGTCATATCAAAGTCATACTATGATGTTGCACAGCTACACATCTTAACAAATATTCCAACCAAATAGCAACAGTCTACAGTATCTAACATATGTCCAGCACAAGATTTCAAAGGGTCAAGGAATCTATGCCAAGGTGAAAGGTCATATAACTGTAATTTTACTTTTACAGCGCTTCATCTCCATCACAGGAAGGACTCTAAATCAAGGCGCTATATCATTTTCCATATTCAATCTTGTCCAGTATCCACTTGCCTGATATCTCTGGGAGGAAACCAGAGTACCCACAGTAATCCCACGCTGAAGAGCTGCTCAGGCAAGGTGAAAGGTCATATCAAAGTACACTTACCCAAACTGTCACTCTCTTTCTCTTGGTGGGGAGTAGCTGGTGTGAACAGAATGATTTCTAGTCCCAGCACTAGTCTGCAGGTGTCTAACAGGACATTACAAGAATTCGTTCATCACACTGCTTCACTGCTGAATGAAGTAAGAAATAACACAAAAATTAATATTTTGACAGATATTACAATTAAAAAAGTTAGAAGATTTGTATCAATTTGGTGCTCTACAATTATTACAATAAAGGGAGATATTCTTTTATAAGGACAAACTCAGCCATACAGTACACCCGTGGACATAATTTGGAACGGACATAACTTGGAACGGCTGTATTTGAGTGTACGTAATGTACATTAGATTTAAATGAAATGATACACGTTTTATTTTAAAATTTTGCTTTCATTTTTTCAATGTGGTTGGTTCAAATACAGCCGTTCCACCTCATCCCATACCAACTCACCCCATGTGAAAAATCACCCCATGAAACAATTTAAGTCACCCCATATTAAATATCACCCAATAATAAAGGAATGGATACCCCATATTAATTTTCACCCAATCATAAAGTAATAGATGTGCTTGGTACCATTTTTCTCAGTAAACAGAGCTTGCTTTTATCAAAGGAAAATAAGAAATACAGTATACTTGTGTCATGGGGTGAGTTTGTACATGGGTTGAGTTGACATATGGGCTAAGTACTAAGTAGTTGTATAAAAGAATATGGGGCGAGTTGACACACAGTGTTTGTTGTTCACATCTTTTATGCCACAGTGATATTTATAGGCAATTTTCTCTTTTAGTATTGTACTCAACATTTGATGGTAGTTTAGTGGCAAATGTAAGGGGGGTGTGGGGGGCACACACCCCCTTTCAGAACTTGAAACCTGTGTAATTAGGTCTTTTCTTCCCCCACTGCCCTTGCTTCCAGTAGATCCCTCAGCCCCGTACCTACCAAACTAAGGCAGTTAGAGTATAGTACTGTACCACTATCATTCCTAAAGTATGAAATAAAGTTTTAACATAAATGCCTATTTTTCACTTATTTTGCGGGAATAGTTTTTATTACATGGGATATAGATACAAACGCCGTTTAAAGACCTTTCCACTCATATATAATACATTATTGTATGTGAAATAGTTTTGGAAATATTCCCAAAAGATGGTGAACAACAAAACCAGGAAGTAAACTGCTTAATTGGGCGATAATATGGTATTTATAACAGTATATTTAAAGGAAAACCATTTGAGAGCAATTTGTGCATGTGAAATGGATTGTTATAATTAACTGCTTTCTCTAATTAACATACTTGTTTAAATAAATCTGCATTCATTGGAATTTTTCATATTTTCATCAAGAAAAAAAAGATACTTTCTTCATGGCATGTTTACTCCACCCAATTAAATACTCAAAAGGGTGGACGAAACTTACAAATCGTGTATTAATTTTATCTGTTGTCAGTCAGATTTATTTTATGCATTAAGAGGTACATTAATTCTTGTTAATCAAGGAAAACAAAAAGAAGGAATTTTAAATTACTTTTTCTTTTGCCTAGAAAATGGACACACAGAAACAGTCAACCACCCATCAAAAATCAATAAAACATCTGTGACTTTTTCGTCCCCACTGATGCACTGTAGCGTGAGAGAAATCAATACTTTCTGTGCAGAAACAGTCAACCACACCATCAAAAAATCAATAAAACTTCTGCGACTTTTCCCTCCCCACTGATACACTGTAAATTGAGAGAAATCAATACTTTCTGTGCACTGAATTCTCAAGTGTGGCAGTGCCTGTTTTTTCCCCTCAGGTGTGGAGAATGATCACACACTCACATACATGCACACACTACACTGTTTTTATCTCCCGCTGGGCTTTAGCCCGAGAGGGAGATTATGAAATGATGCCTGTGTGTGCGTGGGTGCGTGTGTCATGCATATTTCTCCAATACTACTACAGCTACAGATTTTTGGTAAATTAATTGTCCCAATGAATTTTCACACCCTTGAAAATGTTTTTGGTTTTATGGATTTAGGCCTGAAGATAAGTGAGTAATAGCAATCTTAGCTACTTTGAGTAAAGGACTCATAACTCCAAAAACTATTGCACTTACAGGTTTTTCTTCAAATATGTTGTTCAGCTACTTTGTCCTTAGCTATAAGATGGTACATAGTTTGGGGTTCTGTTGCATGCCATAAGTGAGTAATAGCTATTTTCTTATATGTAGCAAAATAAAGACATAAGTACATGTCAAATATCTTCAAAAGTATTTAAGTTAGGGAAATCTTTTCAAATATGTTATTCATCTAGTTTTTGATAAGCTATCACATAGTAAAGTTTCAGACCTGTTGCACATTGGATAGCTGAGTAATAGCTACTTTAAAATTCTGACTGTTGAGTAAATCCATTGTAACTCACAAACTACTGCAGTTACAGTATTTTCCTAAAATAATTTGTTCAGCTACTTTTTCCTTAACTATAACATGGCATATCATTTGGGGTTCCATTGCATGTCATAAGTGAGCAATAGCTATTTTCTTATTTGTTGGAAAATTATGATGGAAATAAATGTCAAATACCTTCACAAGTATTAAAGTTAGGCAAATCTTTTCATCTGTTATTCATCTAGTTTTTGATAAGCTTACTTTCCTGTGCCCTTTATATTTTTGTTGCTTTTGCAGATCTAGGTCAATAGCTAAGTGAGTAGATAGCTGAGTAATAGCTACTAAAATGAGTAAATGTCTTTTATCTCTAAAAGTATTACAGGTAGGTAATTTCTTCTAAATGAGACATTCACCTTCTTTTGGGTGATCTACCACATAGTGAAGTTGCAGATCTATAGCTTTATGCATAGCACACTCACAGCTACTAAAATGAGTAAATGTATTTTATCTCTAAAAGTATTACAGATAGGTAATTTCTTCTAAATAAATCATTCACCTACTTTTGGCTGATCTACCACATAGTGAAGTTTCAGATCTATAGCTCTTTGCATAGCTCAGTCATAGCTACTAAAATGAGTAAATGCCTTTTATCTGTAAAAGTATTGCATCCACGCAATTTCTTCTAAATAGGTCATTCACCTACTTTTGGGTGATCTACCACATAGTGAAGTTCCAGAACTGTAGCTCTTTGGATAGCTGAGTAATAGCTACTAAAATGAGGAAATGTCTTTTATCTCTAGAAGTGTTACAGGTAGGATATTTCTTCTAAATAAGTCATTCACCTACTTTTGGCTGATCTACCATATAGTGAAGTTGCACAACTGTAGCTCTTTGCATAGCACACTCATAGCTACTAAAATGAGCAAATGTCTTTTATCTCTAAAAGTATTACAGGTAGGCAAATTCTTCTAAATAGGTCATTCACCTACTTTTGGGTGATCTACCACATAGTGAAGTTGCAGAACTGTAGCTCTTTGGATAGCTGATTAATAGCTACTAAAATGAGCATATGTCTTTTATCTCTAAAAGTATTACAGGTAGGCAATTTCTTCTAAATAAGTCATTCACCTACTTTTGGGTGATCTACCACATAGTGAAGTTGCAGATCTATAGCTTTTTGCATAGCACACTCATAGCTACTAAAACGAGTAAATGTCTTTTATCTGTAAAAGTATTACAGATAGGCAATTTCTTCTAAATAGGTCATTCACCTACTTTTGGGTGATCTACCACATAGTGAAGTTGCAGAACTGTAGCTCTTTGGATGGCTGATTAATAATGAGCAAATGTTTTTCATCTCTAAAAGTATTACAGGTAGGCAATTTCTTCTAAATAAGTCATTCACCTACTTTTACCTCATCTACCACATAGTGAAGTTCCAGATCTATAGCTTTCTGCATAGCACACTCATAGCTACTAAAATGAGTAAATGTCTTTTATATGTAAAAGTATTACACAGATAGGCAATTTCTTCTAAATAAGTCATTCATCTACTTTTGCATATTATATTGATGACAGGTCCTTGGCATGTGCTTCCTGCACATCATTTTGGAGGATACTTTGGGCTCTAATGCCCTATCAATTGAGCTCACGTTAATGTCCATTACACTATCCTTTGGTGCCCTGACTATCTTATCCTCCACTATCAGTTTGTCCATCAGCGATCTGGTCTTTTACTTTTTATTCCTGGCATCCCGAATAGTGGACAAAAATTAGGTCTTTCCTTAAAAAATACCTGGATGATGAGAACTGCCTTGCAGAATGAGGGGCAATGTTTGAGAGCCTGAGAAATCCATAGAAAGCCACTAGAAAAATGGCCCTGTATAACACAGGGTCATACAGAGAATCACAAGCCTTAGAGATTTCATACATCATTCTAATGTCAAATACGCCCCTTGGGGTGGGTCTGAAAGTAGAGTCAATGGACAAACTCCTAAGAAACCTTAGGACCACCGGGTGAGATAAGCCATGAGTGTTAAGGTCATAGAATTGTGAAAAGGATGAAATGGATGAGAAGTAATTCCTAATTACTTTTACTTTTTTTCTAAGAATTAAAAAAAATCAGAAGGTTTTGAGGTGAGAGGTTAATAGGAAGTGAATAAAACAATAGGACAGACAAAAATGTAGCAAAATGAGTTCTATGAGCTTGAACAGTTGAAGGTCTATATGCCTTGAGCATTCTATTGCATGCTAAGTCAAAATACCTTGTGGATCCTGGTGGCTCCCTGAAATTAAATACAAATCTCCAAGTTAAAATAAGTTACTGGTATGGTCTCCCATATGTAGCTATTCTTTAAGTGTTCTAGAGTCTTGTAAGGTATGCCTTTCTCTGAATGGATTCTAGAGAGAGAGTCCGCTATTATATTTTTGTGACCTTGTATGCGAATAAGCTGAAGGTCAATGTCATGAACTGCGGTAATAAACCAGATATGCCTAATATATGCATTGAGAAAACTATCCTTAGTCTTGCCAGAGTTCGCCACCTAAACAACAGCCAGATTGTCACAATGGAAGGAAACTGAGGAACCAGCCCAGTCCCTAGCCCACAATTATAGGGCTACAAGTACATCAAGCATTTTAAGATGAGTTATATTGGGCTGAAAGTCAATATATGTCATGATTGGGGCTGCATAGACCATGTTGTTCCAGATTTCTCCAAGTCCCGTCATACAGGCGTCAACATGTAAGGAATTCATCTCTCTAATGTTAGATTTGAAAATTTTTGAAGATCCTGAAAATTTTGGTAAACAATTAAGGAATCAATCAATATCTATGAAAAATTATTGTGTAAGTTTAATTTTCTTTGTGTGAGAGCTGTCCCTGGATACAGACAAAATTCTATTCACAAAGATTTCAGCAGGCGTGATGCACTTATGCAAGTAAATGAGCTTACCAAAAGTGATTGGAATTAGCGTCTAGTCATGCAGGTTTTTGACTTGACAGCAAGACATTCAACATAGATTTCCTCCATTTTGATTTTTTTTCTATATAAAAGAAGTATTTATCCAGATCATTGGTGATACCCTAGACTTTCATCAAGTCCTTTTGTCTAAGGTATTATATGTGGACTGAAAGACTTTTTTACCAGAATGTGGGGCTGACAAAAGGACTTTTCTCATAGGTCGCAGGAAGTGACTGGCCACCTAGTGAGAAAAACACACACTGCAAATTACTGGAAAAATCTCATAAGACTGTCAACCAATGAAACTATCTGTATTTGTATCCAAACTACATCACTATAAATACACCCACTGCTGTCCATGTGGTTTACCATCAATGTGGCTGATCAGTCACTGGTATTCGTCAATAAAATAACAATGGCTCAGTCTCCTGTACTGCTGTTCTAAATGTATGTGTTTATTTGTCCAGACTGTTTTATTTCTTAAATTATCAAGCCATTGCATTTGCAGGGCAGTAAAAGCCAGTGGTGTACTGATATAGTATATATATATATATATATATATATATATATATATATATATACCGGTTGTGTTTTACAAGAGTTAATTCATTCAGTAAATGTTCAAGGACATTTACAAGTTTAAGCAGTAATAAATCAAGGTTTTGTGTGCAACACAACTGAAATGAGTAAGTCTGTTTATATTATGTTGGATGAGAAGGTTGTGTTTTACAGAGTGTTTGTCTGTGTTCCAGATTAATACAACAGTAATGAATAGTTTTTTCTGATTTTCATTTTTATGTCAGCTCTCTGGCTTGGGTGTACGGGTCCGCGTGAACGACTTCTCATCCAAAACTACAAAGTGCAGAGACATGTTTTCTTGTTTTTTTTTAAAAAAAAATAGGTAACTTACCTATCAAGGATGAAAAATTGTTTAAGACATGTAGATCTGTTCGTTCGTTTGCTGGAGCCACCCACCCTAAATGTGAAAATTTCAACACTTTATTACAATTTTCAGGTGGGTTGCGTGTAACCAACCCGCTTATTAGATTGATGTGTCCGATGTCCGTCTATCCATCCGTCTGTTTGTCTGTCCACATTTTTGAGTCCACCAGATAGCAACTGGTGGATACTATGGATTTGACTTCATTACGCTGACGCCGCCACTGCCGCCACAGTGTGTAGAGAGATTTCACCGTTACCGCTCTAACTAAAAAAAATATTATAGCTAGCCTTCTCAAATTTGCAGGATATATTCATAACCATAAAATCTTGCCTGGGAATATTTTTGGCCTCATTTTGAAAAACAAGATGGCTGCCAGGGACGTTTATTCGACTTTAAACAAGGACTTTTGTTGGTCCTCTAGAGCAAAAGGCATTATAGTTAGAGACCTCAAATTCGCAGGATATGTTCCTCATTATGAAATCTTGACTTAGAATATATTTTGCCTCATTTTGAAAAACAAGATGTCCACCACAGGTGTTTCTTTGCAGTCATGAAAAGTGCTTATATCTCCCTTATTATTGGTCCTAGAGGTTTGGGATGGTAAACCATCTAGGAAATCATGGACTGGTAATCTTTTGGTGTGGTCAGATTTGACCTTGGACCCCTCATTCAAGGTCAAACGAGGATAGTCAAACTTAAAAGTGCTTATAACTCGCTTATTATTGGTCCTACAGGTTTGGGATTGTAAACCAAGCTATAGAAAATCATGGGCTGGGAATCTTTTGGTGTGGTCGAATTTGACCTTGGACCCCTCCTTCGAGGACAAACGAGGATAGCCAAACTTAAAAGTGCTTATAACTTGCTTATTATTGGTGCTAGAGGTTTGGGATGGTAAACCAACCTATAGGAAATCATGTGCTGGGAATCTTTTGGTGGGTTGGATTTGACGTTGGACCCCTCATTCAAGGTCAAACAAGGATAGCCAAGATTAAAAGTGCTTATATTTCGCTTATTATTGATCCTGCAGTTTTGGGATTGTAAACCAACATATAGGAAATCATGTGCTGGGAATCATTTGGGGTGGTCGGATATGACCTTGGACCCCTCTTTCAAGGTCAAACGAGAATAACCGAACTTAAAAGTGCTTATAACTCGCTCATTATTGATCCTAGAGGTTTGGGATGGTAAACCAACCTATAGGAAATTATGGGCTGAGAATCTATTGCTGTGGTCAGATTTGACATTGGACCCCTCCTTCAAGGTAAACGATGACAGCCAAACTTAAAAGTGCTCATAACTTTCTTATTATTGGTGCTAGAGGTTTGGCATGGTAAACAAACCTACACAAAATCATGGGCAAGGAATCTATTTCTGTGGTTGGATTTGACCTTGGACACTCCATCAAGGTCAAACGAGGATAGCCAAACTTAAAAGTGCTTATAACTTGTTTATTATTGGTCCTAGAGGTATGGAATGGTAAACCAAAATCTAGGAAATCATGGGCTGGGAATCTTTTGGTGTGATCAGATTTGACCTTTGGCCCCTCTTTCAAGGTCAAATGAGGATTGCCAAAATTAACAGTGTTTGTATCTTGCTTATTCGTATTCCTACAGGTTTGCAGTGTCACACCAACCTATAGGAAATCATGGGCTAAGAATCTTTTGATATGGTCAGATTTCACCTTGGGCTTCTCCTTCAAGGTTAAGCGATGTTAGAATGGCTTTGATGAGTTTTCTTTCTGGTGGATACAATTTGCATCGGTTCTCCAATGCGATAGGTCTAGTTATTTCTGGACTCTAACTTGTAAATGCTTTGTCCAATTGAATTCAAACTTGACAGGGAAATAAATAACCATCATAGCTAAGTTGCTTTTGAAATTGGTGTAATTCTGTGGGTTTGTTTGTCTGTCCATCCACATTTTTGTTTCCGGACTCTAACTTGAAAACACTTTGTCCAGTCAAATTCAAACTTGACAGGGAGATAGATCACTATCATAGCTAGGTTCCTTTCAAAATTGGTGTAATTTCGTTTGTTCATTTGTCCATTTATAGAATAGATACAATTATGTAACCTAGATTACAAGTTTTACATTTCTTAGCACGTCCAACACATTTACCTTAACTGGGTGACCTAACATTTCTTTCCTTGTTTCTAAATTTAATTACAGCAGTCGCTAACCTTATTGCTGCCTGCACAACCTGCCTTTTGGGGCATTTCTGACCCTCTTGTCTCATTGACTAAGGGGTTTCTCTCATATCTTGCACATATGTACTAAGCCACCACAAGTAGATTCTCTTGTGTGAATATCAGGCCTGGATCTTTCTTAGTTATTTTTATGACTTCTTAAATTAATTTTTAATGCATTAAAATTCATGAAATCATGCACCAAATCACTTATAACTTGAAAACTATTGCATTTAGAGCATTTTGTTGAAATATGTTATACAGCTACTTTTTCCATGGAGAGTAACTTGGGAGTCTATCCCAATAGCTAAGTGAGTAATAGGTACTTTTTCACTTTTTGGTAACTTCCATAATGAGTAAAATCACTTGTAACTTGAAAACTATTGCGTTTAGATAATTTCATATAATATGTTATTCAGTTACTTTTGGGTCAGCTATAACATAGTAAAATTGCAGACCTGTAGCCCATTGCACAGCTGAGTAATAGCTACTTTGGGGTTATCATTGTTGAGTAAACCAGTTAGAACTTGAAAATTATTGCATTTAGAGTATTTTCTTTAAATATGTTACCAACTTTTGGATCAGCTATAGCATAGTAAACTGGCAGAGCTGTAGCTTATTTCATAGCTGAGCAATAGCTACTTTCAGGTTTTCACTGTTGAGTAAATCAATTGTAACGTGAAAGTTTGCATTTAGAAAAATGTTCTTTAAATTAGTTATTCACCTACTTTTGGGTCAGCTATAGCATAGTAAAATTGGGGACCTATAGCTCATTGCCTAGCTGAGCAAAAATACTTTGAGATTCTTACTGTTGAGTAAATCAATTGTAACGTGAAAGTTTGCATTTAGAAAAATGTTCTTTAAATTAGTTATTCACCTACTTTTGGGTCAGCTATAGCATAGTAAAATTGGGGACCTATAGCTCATTGCCTAGCTGAGCAAAAATACTTTGAGATTCTTACTGTTGAGTAAATCAGTTGTAACTTGAAAACTACTGCATTTACAGTATTTTCTTTATGTATGTTTTTCATTTACTTTTTACATCTTAACAGTTAACTTTTAATTTACTTCTGAATACCATTTCAGGGTATAAATTTGAGTCATTTTCTTCTTTTACTTCTACTCTGAAACTGTTTATGTGTAGACCATATTCTGGATTGAAAAAATATGGAATTTTAAAGGCTCCATTTTCAAATGTATGAGTCAAACTGGGGTTGCCATATGACAAATTTTATTGTTTTGCTTATAAACATCTCCTTTATTATTACATGGAAATTGGATTAGATTCCTCCCCTGGCCAAATGGGGGTAATAAAATTGGCAGAATGTTTCGACAAACCTTTTAAACCCCAACATAAGTTCAAGTCAAAGGGTTTGAACCCTAAGCTTCCAAAATTTTAAAGGGATTAAAAAAGACTTGTAACAATTAAAAGTTAAAGTGCTTAATTTCTAGATCCTCAACAAGTAGAGGTTACAACTTCCCACACCTTATGGTATCTCATATGTAGCCTGGACAAGATATTAAAGATTAAGCTCACTACAGCCAGGTCAAGTGTGAAATCAAAGTCACACCATGACAATACAAACCTATACCCCCAACCAATGTCCTGACCAGGCTTCAACTTCCTATACCTTAGAGTTTTTGAGATACAGCCCAGACAAACTTTTTCCTGCTACCGCCCTGACAAAATACCCGCCCATCCATCTTGATGCCATGAGTGAAAACATTAACATGACAGCCCTTATGTGCTTCAGGGTAAAAAGTGGCAATGAACCAAAAGTAGCACGTATAACCAAACAATGTAACTATAACAGATACAAAGAAAAAAAGCCATTTTCTCATTTCACATACTTTTAAACACAGAAAATAGCTATTACTCATTTAGCTGATAAAGTAGCTGAACAACATATTTTAGTAAAATGCTGTAAATGCAATCATTTTGGGGTTATAAGTAATTTACTTAACGTAGGTACTAGTGCTGTAAGTCGTGAAGAAATACTAGAGTCGACGCGTCGGAACTAATAGACGACGGTGAACCGACGAAAGTCGTACTAGTGTTGACGTTGATAAAGGACTTCAGAAGAAATATACTTTATTAATTAGACGCTGTTAAATAAAAAACGAATTTCTGTAGTTTGATCTTTGACCCTAGGCAATAAAGTACTGAATCTCGCGGTTAAAAAATTGAGGGAAGCAGCCGTTGTTGTTTCCACTTGAAATCCGTGACAACTTAAAAATGTTATTGCTTTCTTTAAAAATGCAAATTATCATAAGATTTTATAAGGTAGGTACTATCTTTGTCTACTAAAAAGATTTTGATGAAAAATCGATCTTTATAATATATGAACCGACGCGTCGTAATTTTAACCCTCATGACCGACTATGACCGACCAAGTCGAGCCGAGTCGTTACTGCACTAGTAGGTACTAGTGCTATTACTCACTTAGATATGGGTCTAGATCTGCAATAATAGGAAAAACACTGAAGACTGGATGATCATCAAAGAAATTCTTATGCTATCCCATGGATACAATTAATATGAATGGGTTAGAACTCAAGGCCTTTTTAATAGGATATTAAACATGTGATATGGCAGCCATTTTTTTTTAGAACTTAGCCAAAATTACTATCAGGCTAGCTTTTCTTGCCATATGTCTTTTCTGCGCATATGATGAAGCTAGCTGGAATATTTCAAGATTTAGACCTTTATGATTTTCAAACAATTAACTATGGTGGCTATTTTGTTTTCCAACATGTGGCCAAAATTGTGCACAGGCAGGTTTTCATAGCCATAAACATTTCCTTCAAATTTGGTGAAGATATCTTTACAAATGAATGAGATATTAAGTTTATGTAAAAACATGACGAACGGACGCACGGATGAAAGGCATTTTATAATCTCCGGATTAAAAAAAGCCATCATCTTGTAAGAAATTTGAAATAACCACTTTCTGATATTACCTTGACTCAAAGTCACCATTCAATGATTTATTTTTTCATAGTGCCACTTGGATATGCCTTAAACTTCACCAATCACCAAATCAAAATGAAATGAAACCTAAGCAAACAGTAAAATTCTTGGGAGATGTTGATAGTTATACTTGAAAATTTTATTTACACTGTATAAATTCAGAGTTTCCCTATTCAAGTACACCTAAATGAAAAAGAAATAATGAGTACAATAAATGACTTAAGCGTGCCTGTGTAGGAAAATTTACAATGCACACTGCACAGGAATCATCTGGCTATCTATATCAACAAACACTCCCAGCCAGCTCAGATGTAAACACAAGTATGCTAATGTGTAGGGGAATCCTCTGGGATGTGTGCATTAATTTACATGTGGTAAAACTCATTACAGGGAACACCCCCTGGCTGAGACAAGTCTTTGTATTTCTCTACACAGAAGCTTTTTTTACTCATCATGTGGGTTCATAATGATTTCATGTATGTCAGATTTGCTGGAATAAGAAATACAAAGACTTGGAGCAAGTCTAGTGATACCCAAACGTGTCAGAACCCTTGAAGGGGGAGATAACTTATCTTGGAATCAACCACAACATCAGGAAAACTGTACTCCTTCCACCAGTAACTGGGATCCCACTATAGATTTCAACCTGGATAATTTCATTATTCCACCCACAGTGGAATTCACTCACGAGATTCAACCAGAACCTCAAAGTGTTTTTTCAACTGATATCTGCAAACTGAAAACAGCCAGTAGCCAGACTGACAGGAGTAAACCACCTAAGAAATTGTCTGTTAAACACCAACACAGTAGTACTTCACCTGTCCTGTTCAAAGACAAGGCGGTGCAGGAGAAACCCATCATGGTCTCCACTGGTACATCTCCTCATGTCAAGATGCAGGACTATTATGTTATTCCTTTGGATGAGTCACCTTTGGCCCACTCGTCAGGCACTCCTTTGATGACTCCAAGAGAGAGCAGAAATGTACTCTTTGAAGGACTATCACCAATTCAGTGTTATTACACTTCTGAATTTAGACAGGCATTTCTGGAGAACAGTGGAGGGGTTGAACCACCTGACACCTTCCCTGTGTGGTCCCCAGAAGACCCACTCCCACCGCCCAATGCAGAAATTTGGGACTAATGAAGACTGTTAGTTTATTATAAAAGCCTTTCCTGCACACAAACTGGATATTGGAATAATTACCATATTATTGACATTGTGTTAAATATATTAATCTGACACTGAAAATAGACTCATGTGAGTAACTATTTCTATTTCATATACTTCTAGCAGATCCGGTTTTTTTACTATAATTTGTAAAAAGTTATGTAATTTTATTTATTTATAAAATTGGCAGGACAATTTCCTACCAATCCCACCAGTTTTTTCTGATTTTGAATGTGTTATTTTGCCACCAAACAAAAAACCTTTTTTTTCCCAACAAAAATAACAGGGAAAATTTTTGCTCATATTTTTAAATAAATTTATGTGCATACTTTCATTGTTCCTTTAACCACTTGCTTTATTATTAAACATTATATTATAACTCATTATGTTATTTTATTGTGTTTAAAAATAGTCATGCTGGAATCTATATAAGATTTCAGAATAGCCTTCAGAATATTTTCTAGTGCAATCATGCTCCTGTCTAACAAAACAGTAGTTAGGTATTCCCACACAATTGTGGAATCCACTATACAGTTGGACAAATCCTGCATGAACATAAGATTACAGCCACCTCCTGAGGACAAGTGTGAGTGTCTATCACAATCCCACACTACACTGAACTTACTAGAACTAGATATATGTGTTTACAATGGAATTCAGGAACCAGACTTTATTCAAACCTTCACTCTCATATTGTGGACTTTTACATTCATACTTATTGACTTTTTGCGTCATAATGCACAAATTGAATACACTATGAACTATAATGCTGTCCTGACAATAAATCATTTTTTATTGTTTTTTTAATTAACTGTTATAAATATTTCATGTTATTGTGGTGTAAGTAATTATTCATCACAGTTTTCAACTATATAATAACCCAATTGACTACTATTCACTGGGCTTGTAACTGCACCGGACTACTATTCACTCAGGAAAGCCCCTAATAAGGATTTCCCTGAGAAATAAGTAATACTTGGTCTTAACCTCTATATTTTCAACTGGAGGCTATTTTCAACTTACAACAATTCAAGAGAGTTTATAAAAACAAAAAATCCAAAAAAATCCAAATTTACTCCTTTGCTCCGCAGGAGCATAGGAGCAACTCCCCTGATCCGGAGGAGCTTGACGGAGCCATTTTTTCCACCTTATAGGGGAAAATTGGCCCACCCACTTATTGCCTCTGATGAGAATACTATACTAAAGAGATTCGAAATAATCAATCATACAGAGAGATTATAAGGCTCAGGAGTTTGCACTTCACTTACACACTGACTAACTTTATTAGATAACTTATCTTGGTTCATGGGAAGTCCTAGGTCTGAAAATAGATCAAATAAGGCCTTGTAATGAAGCTCTGCGTCATTTGCATGAGAAACAATGATAAAATCATCTACATAGGCAAAGATCTCACAATTAAATTGCCTCATGTACAGGATGGTGTCAGACGTCATCTGGAACAACGCACTGCCATGGATCCAGCTGAACGCCAACGCAACGTCCAGATAGTATTTATTATTCCATTATATTTCAAATTTGAAGGCATCGACTGGATCCACCCGCAGATTGCGAAAAGCCCTAGCAACATCAATCAATGCTAGCATGGAAGTGCCTTGAACTCTTCTGACGCTATTCACAATATCATCCACTGTGGGAAACTATAGTGTAAAAGGTCTGCTATCAAATAAGTCCCGAGTGACTGCGTCATTCAATGATGCCCCAGCAAGGAAAGATAGGTTCAGTATGACCCTTCTATTATTGTACTCTTATTAAGAGAGGTGAGCAATGAAGGTAAGGACAGTCAATAGCTTCATAAGGGCCAAAATTGCTCCCAACTTGATTTCTTTCTCCAGATACTGATCAATAGCTGCAGTGAATTGCAAAGCTGAATAGTGGTTGCTTACTTCAGTATTACAACTAAGGTTCGAGTCCACAGGTGACAGGGGAAACCCATAAGTACGGTATTGGATAAAAAGCTTATCATGATAATCCCCGAGTTGATAATGCCAAACATCAATATTAAGACCAGGATGAAGTAGAAACCTTGCAAACTTGTAGTTGGGTAAGTCACTATTTTTGATGGCTTCTGCCATCCTTATATAAGTTCCAATATCACTGTATTCATGGATCTCCCTATCAGGTCCAATAAATGTAAATTCTGCTAGCTCATGGTTAAGGAAACCCCTAGTTTTAGAAGGATTGTTAAAATAATGTGTGGTAGCATCATTGTCGACATTAATATATCGGGTCTTTCATATAAAAAATATTGAAAGTTTCCTGCTGTCCATTGGGCTAGTGTCAGGTCATCATATTGTACTTTCTTTTTACCTGCAGGTGCATGGTACCCCTCATTTGGCCACCTATATTCTGGGACAGTGTGCACAATGTCAGTAGTATTGTATCTACCAGACTTTCTGGCCTGCCTATCTTGTAGTGCAGCCCGTGCCTGCTCCTCATAGGACTCCGGAACTTTGTTTCTGTTCAATAGACTCCACTCTAGCCATGAGAGCTTGGTTTGACTCCGTCAATTGATTCAACATTGACAGTATCATGGCAGAAGAATCAGGGCTGGATGATGAAGGACCCGGGTTCGACTGTGAAACTGTACTCACGTTAGTGGGTGTTTACTGTTCCAGATGAGATTTGTTCAATGGCTTGGTAGATTGCCTGTTAATCTTCCTTGTTGAAATCCTAGCCCACACAGAAGCAGTCACCTTTTTCCTTTTATTTGAAGGAGTTTTCTGTGTTGAGGGCATTGTGAACGCAGTTATATCACTAAAATTATAACTAAAACTTTAAAACTTTGATCACTTTTGCATAACAAAACTTGTTCTCCCATTGACTTTTGTAACAAATATGGCAGAAGGTCAGTTCAATGTTGCAGACATGAATCTTATTGGTCAGACCCCATAACCATGGAGGGATACAAAATAAATAGGAGACTAGTTTAAAGTCCCCTCCCACAAGCCGTGCTTAACAAAGTGTAGGCTTTTACAATATTGTTGGAATCATAGATGCATCATAAAAATCCTTTGCCTGTGTTAATGCCTCAACTGAAAATTAAAAATTGTTCATGTTTTATGTTACCTCTTGAAAAATAAATATTACTTGTTACTATCCTATTACTGGAGGCTCACCTATAACATGCATCAGAAATAAAGTAGAAATGTAAGGAAAACTCAGAATAAACACTGGGTAGATATGGCTATGTGCCTGAAATAATTTTCCTGTTTCTTATGTTTCACGGGTAAAGAATTTTAAGATGTACTTAATAAGAGCATGTTTAAGTGTAGGTTTTTATAATGCATTTGGAAACATTGATCCATCATAAAAATCTTTTTGTTCTCTGCCTTAACACCTCAACTGAAAATTTGTTCATCTTTCATGTTACTTTTTGAAAATCGAATTTTACTTATTTTTATAGTGTTACTGTATAAACTAGCTCAAAGTGTGAAATGTACTTATTAATGAATTTAAAAATTTCAAATATTCAAACGATATAGATTAGGGTTCTCAAAATACCCTTTTTGGTGGGACCGGGTAGGTATTGATTTCAGCGGGCGGGTACCCGGGTACTCGCACCGATGGGCGACAATAGGTGATTCTACAAAAATCTCCACATTTACAAACTTAAAACTTACAGAAATTATGGGATCCAACCATTTGCTTTATATCTCGTTGGCCACCATTTTTGCATTCAAAACAGTGCAACACAGAAGAAATGTTAACCAAGAAAAGATTTCTGTACATTCAAAACACGGTTGTTTATTGCAGTGTCTGTAAAAGTGGAGTCACATGACCTATCAGTAAAGCATTAACTGTTGCTCGAATGTAGTTTTGGAATTGAAACTTTATTTTTTTTCAGACAGGTATGTGGACTTTATTGATGCTATATTATGAACTACTGTTTAAAAATATCGTACTTTTATTTTATTAAGGTGTGCATATCACTATATAGGCAATATACACAATATTTCATGTACTCGGAATTACACAACTGTGTTAATATACTGACGATTTTCAAAGGGTATCGGCATTTGACAGTGCATAAACAACCAAAATAAAAGACAAATAAAATACTATAAGTGGTGTATAAGGATGAGAAAACATTACTCTTGTGTATTTTAATTAAATATCTTCATTTTTAGATGAATTTATGAAGTCGAGATATGTCTGTACTCGTCAGCTAAAGTGGGCGATATTGACAGTAGTTTCGGGTACTCGGGTATGTGATTTCGGATTCGGGTAAATATTCAGGGTTCGGGTACCCGGATATCCGGATACCCGTTGAGATCACTAATATAGATATCTTTGATAGTATTTTATGTTTGTATTTTTTCAGAATCTACGGGTGGAGAGATTCATAATGGGAGAGAATGGGATATCAACAGTGAACATCCTGAAATTGAGGTAATTTATACTACAGGCCTTTTACAGCTTAACATCCATGTGCATGCATCTATTTTGTGGGGGTTAGAGCTGACTGTGATTTTTGCAGGGCTCTATCTGCATTTCCGTAAAGGAAGGAAATTTGCTTTCAGTTGGTCATGCATGGGCATGAAACAAGATGGTTCCAGCTGTCAAAACTGGCCATTGTTTGTTGTATATGTATGTTTTTGGTGACTTTCCTTCCCACTTGTCCTTCCCAAAACAGGATCACGTATCCCTGTTGGAAAGGTGAGTAAATTATTGGCTATGTTGTGAACACAGAGTGTGCGATGCTGAGTTATTTTAAGGTACTGGATATTTCTGTATTCTGTACTGAACACCAGAGACTATCTCAGAGAAGGCTGCAGACAACTAAGTGATAATAACTTCTACACTAAACTTAGCCATGCCACTACCCTGAACATCTCAGAAAAGGTCTGTAAGGTAGTCACAGAAATGGAAAGCTTAAGCTGATAACTGATAAGAAGCTGGTAGAGTCTACTTAATTCCCAAAATACATAAGAAGCAAGTACCTGATGTCTGTATGTGACCTTGCCACCTTGAAATATTTGAAGTTTCTGCCTCTTATTTGGTACCGTGAGCATGTGCAGATGATTTTGCGCATGCGCGTATGAATTTCTTACTATGGTAACAGAAGGTGTGGTCCATGGTGTACATAAGGTTGTGATTTGGTGTCTTTTGGTGTAATAACATGAGTTAAGGTATTGGTCCTTTCGCTGGTCCTTTCAGTTAAGGTTAATGGAGGTTGCTTCTCGGTGATGTTTGTAGTACTGTATTTTTACTGTTATTGATGGTTAAAAAACTGTGAAACTGTGTCTAATCAGTGGTCGTCAGCCTGTAGTGTGAACATCTCAGACGAAATGGGCTGACCTGGGAGCGGTTCTGCCGCCAAGAAAAACTTCTTAAACTGCGGGACGACCACCTGTAGTATGAAAAGGCAGCTGTAGTTGGCTGTAGCAGCACACTTAGGAAGGGATAGAACCAAATATCCAATCATACCATACTAAGACAATAAGAACTGGTCTTACATAGTATGAACTTCACATTCACTGAACATTACAAATTGTAGGTAGATCCATGAGGACCTCAATGGCACCCAACCATGCAAACCTGTTGTCCCAAAAGATCGAGTCAGATCTCATTTTTTTCAAAAATATCCAGGGAAATCAACACTCACTCCCCTTGCATCAAAATGAAGGATAAGTTTGGAAAGAGCTAGTACCCCAACTATCCAATTGGATTACTAAATGTGCAATCCTCATCAAATAAGGGAAGCCAAACCAAGGATGATAATCTAAATACAGCCAACCTCAGACCCTCTCCATCTACTTCAATGACTAAGCAGTCAAACGATGCTCCCTTATTCTTGACCTCATGAACATCACTACAGGACCAGACACACCCAGTGGATGTGAACATTACACAATCTTCACTCCCTTGGTGAACTAACACACTCCCACCTCCACAGAACAATGTTTGTGATACATCAAACGTCAATATCGATATCAATACAGACATCTCCAATAATGATACCACTGCAAGCACACATTGTGTGCCCCCACACCCCACATCAAAGGGTGATAACCAGGATGGGCCAACATTGGAAGTCATGTGCAGTAGGAAGCTGACAAGGTCAAGTCTGTTTGTGCTCCCTTGCAAAACATATAACTTACTCCTGCATATTTACTAGTGACCTAGTTTCAGATGTGTTTATTGGTCGACACTTGATCCTCTTTTTTCCCAAAAATTCATCAAAAAGTGTAATGACAATACCGACTGCAAGTCTGGTCGTGGGGTTCTGTATGTTTCTCCAGGCCTGTCTGTTTGTCAGTACGGCTTGTCGGGACCTGCTACGGCTTGTCTGTTAGGGGTTTAGGGCTTGTCTGTTAGAGCTTTAGGGCCTGTCCTGGTAGTTTCCACACCAGTCTGTACAAAACATCCCAACCCCACAGCAAGTGGGCCTCTAGATCCAGACAAGCCTGTATGTTTCACGTCCTGTCGGGGAGTTGAAGCCGACCCAAAAAGTTCCCGCCTTTTTTTGAGGATTTTTGTCCCCGACCCCCCAACTTTTGCAGCCGACCTTACATATATATAGAGTCGTAGGGTCGGCCTCCAGTGGAACACCTGCATCACATAGAATAGAGCCAATCTTGACACATCTTGGAATGCTGTGAAGAAGCATTAACCAAAAACTGGTTACCAGAAACAGTTACATGAAAAAGATTGTCAGGCCACGATTTCTGGAAGTTTTCACATTAAAAACAACTAGCAGTAATGATAAGGTAGATATAAGGCCTATTGATCAAGATGACCCCATTTGACCTTGAAGATGTTACATGGTGGCATTCTGTTTTCAAAATTTGGGCACAATTACTATCAGGTAAGCTTTCCTAGTCATATACATGTGTGAAGTATTGGCAATTGTCATTGTTCATGTAGCAAATTCTCAGGATTTCTGGTGTTTAGTATCAGCGTGAGGTTTTTAGCACTCGCCATAATATGGATTTTGGTACAATTTTCTGAATGAACCTGGACAATAACAGCTCATTCTAAGGAGGATGCTAGATTTGATCAAACTGGGGGCTTGGAGCTATTCATCTTGGCAGTCCCAAGTAACCCTGAGGTTGGGCCATTGCATTTTGCGGCTTGTCTGGGATCCTTTTCTCAAGAGGGTTAAGTTAAGGACACCTGTTATTACATGACATGCTTGTGTGAAATGTCTGTGTGTAGGAGTGTTTACTACTGTAGGTCCAGTTTTGTGGATACTGTTTCACAGGTTTCTGACCAGTATATTGTGTGACTAACTGTGCCTAATTAGTGTGTGTGGAATTGTGGTGATCAAAGTAGTTGCATCGTAACATATGGAAACTGGTTATGATAAGCCCCCTCTGTGGAGTCAGCATGCCAAGCAAGATTTAAGGGGAGGTACTGGTCTCGTGGGTCAAGAGAGTGGTGATTTTTTCAGATTTTCAGTGTCCCAGGGAGGTGCAGAGACAGTTATCTGACCAAGTTAAGAATTAGACACCTGATAATTGACCAAATCCCCTACACAATTTGGGCACTTGGTAGAGTATAAAATAGTATATAAAAAATATACTGGCAATTATCAAGTTATACTATTAATAGTCAACACCCAACTTTAGACCAGTTAAGAGTGAAAGTAACACTATGGTCACACACTTCAAATTTGGGACACAAGCATAGTTGACACATCTCTTAAGCAACCCGAGGTGAACACAATTTCCTATGATACCTAACCGTCCTAAGTCATTAGGAGGCAATGGGTCTGAATGTTATATGAATCACATATAGGAAATTATCCCCAGTTTATTGACCAGAAATCAATAAATAATGAAAAATGCTTACAAACAATCACTTTTTTGCACATTTTACCAAAAAGTGCAAAAAAGGTACAATGCACCAGTGCAATTTACCGGTGCAATTGCACCTCTGAAAAAGTACTTCAGGGGGATAGGTTGCCCCTATGTCTCTAGCCTCTGATGAGAAATCACATGTTTGATTTCGAAATACAGTTGGATCTATAAAATCTGAACAGTATAAGGCAAATTCACACTAACAGCTATTAGTGAACATTCCTGTTACTATCAACACAATCTGTTTTAAATTTCTGTTTTTCACAATGAGTGTTGCCTCAGAAAGTGTTAGTAACAGCACCTTGGTAAGTGCAGTCTCCAGACTTGGTATTGATCACAACCATAAGGAGAGCACGAGATCAGACACTCCACTCCCTCAGGATAACATCTCAGATGAAACTATTAACCTCCTCATAGCAGCCAGTAGCAAGCTTTCAAAGGAGGCACCCAAGGAGCAAAATCCCAAAATTCACCACCTGTGAATTAGGTGACATCATATACCTTATTACTTGCAAAAAGTGCAATAAATATTATGTGGGTAAAACCAGTCGCCCATTCAGGAAACGAATGTATGAACATAGACTTTCAGTGAGCCAACCCAGGGAGAGCAGAATCACCCCTGTCTCTAAACATTTTACAGAGAAGGGGCATTCAGTAAGAGACATCCAATTCTCAGTGCTTGAGTGGTGTTCCCTTAAATACCATAAACCAGATTCCAATCACAGAAAGATGAGAGAGAAATGGTGGATGTGGAATATTGGGGCAATCCACCCTATTGCCATTAACCAATTTATTTAATTATTGGTACATTTCCGTGTCCCTCACACTCAGGACATACTTTGTATCTTATACAAGTTAAGAATTATGTTAATCAAGAGTTATAGAAATTCAGACTGCAAACCAGAGACACTGTGAATGACTCCCAATCACCTTTGGATGGACACAGCGGTGAGGAGAGAGCTCCAGAGACTGTTTCCAGGTCAAGATGCTGAGTCAGATCAGAGTGCTGTACGATCAAGGTCCAATGTTAATGCTAAGAAAAATGGTATATTTAGGAATTCCCAGGTGGGTAACAGGTTTTGTCCCAGTTCTCATGGTCTTGGTAGGGTGTCCGCTGACTACAGTCAGTTTGACAAGCCACTTAAGGAAAGGAGAGATTACAGTCCTGAGTTTCACAGAACATGACCAAGAAGAGTTGAGATGGAGAGGTTTAACCCCAGTGGTAGGTACTACACAGAGGACCTAAGGATCAAGGTGAGATACTATAACCCCAAGGAAATAGATTGGCTAACATATAATAGTCATTTTGAGGCTGTGGGGACACAGTCGTCATGGTCAGTTAGCACCAAATGTGCAAGGCTTATGGTCGCACTTCAGTGTAGTTTGACTGTAGTGGTGGCAGGCCTACTCACCAGGTATAATCACTTGGTACTTGGTAGCCAGGTTGGACACAGTCCATGGTATATCAAGTACACGAAAAGACTATGAACGATTAAGGCAAATATGAACCTATCACGTTGTCGTAAAGAATCAGGTGAATGTATTCCACTGTCTGCTGACAGGGTTCGCCAGTTGATTCAGAGGGCCTACCTAGATTTTACGGAAGCAGATAAGGAAGAGCAGGCCTTGAGAGTATTTTTACAAGGGATTCCTCCATGCTATGATATGAAACTTTTAATGCATATGCAGAATGTCAGGATTATGAAGGTAGCAACGATTTATGGTGCCAAACAGGAACAGGTTATAACAGATGAAAAGTATATAAGGTAAGGAAATAAGTCTTCAGCAGAAGTGTTGAGACTGATTCTGCTACAAGTGAGGTATCTAATTTGTCAGAAGTGATAGCCTGGCTATGTTCCCAGGTTTCGGATGTAGAATCAAGTCAAGATAAACAGCTGAAATCCTTACAGAGCTTGTATAACTCTGGAATGAAGTATGGACAAAGCAGAGCAAAGTCTGAAAATCATGACTGCTTCTTTTGTAATCAGTTAGGCTACTGGAAGAATAAATGTCCAAATTTTGAAGGAAAGGTGGGTTCTAGCAAAGGTTGTGACAGCAAAATATTAAACTAATTGGAGACTCCTCTGGGCAGCAAGGGGTCTTTGTTGTAATACTGCTCCAGTAAATGGCAATTGACATTTTACAACTTATACTGATAAGTTACAGGTGAAACTTGAGGTTTTTGAGAGTGCTAAGCAGTGCATGAAAAAGGCTTCTCTTAAACCACAACTTTGGTACAATAATAGGCTCAAACGAAAAGGGTTTGAACCTGGTTCACTGGTTTATTTTTTAATTCAGGAAAGGGTAAGTCCGCCACAGAAAATTGCATGAAATAGAAAGGTCCTTATGTGGTCACAAATAAGTTTTCTGAAGCGGTTTATCAGATCAGAGAGACAGTAAGTCAAACCCTATTATTGTAAATCATAAGTTAAAACCACCACCCATGGGATGCCATAGACACCTCTTGGGTAGGTAAGGAAAATGCAAATGGTAGGTCGTTATCTGTGACAGAAGCAGAACTGGACTCATAGGATGAAATCCCAGATAAAATTTCACAGAAGAGACCTACTAGTACTGATAAATAATTAATTTTGTTGGGGTTAGGTGGTAAAAAAATATTCCTAGGTAAGTAAAACCAGTATTTTGGACAAAGAGTAGACAAAATGTAAGATGGTATTTTATTGTTTATGTTACAGTTACCTAAACTGTTCGCTGATCATGGGTGTCTGGAAGAAAGAAGTTTCACAGATTACTAGGCATTATGCCAGAGCGCACCAGAGAATGGTTTGGGGCTTCAAGTGCACTCTTTGTAAAGTCATTCACTAGAAATTAGATTCGAGTTTTATGTGTAAGCACCTGGCCAGCCATATTTCTAAGGCATTCAACTTTACTCATGCAGGGTGATTATCCCTGATCGTAATGACCACCGCCCGAAATGGGCTTCGAAATCTTTGGAGTAGCTTCTAGAGGAAATAACATCTGTGGTGAATCCAAAGGATTATCCTTCGCTTGAGGATATCTCAAAGTTGTGTCAGTGATGGATAAAGTGGTAGATGGCCAATTGGTACCCATTCCACAGTGAAAAGTCTGTTAAAAGTGTCTTTTAAAGATACTTGCTTCTGCTATGATTTTAGTTATTTATTTGGGGTTTTACGTCGCTTTGAACACTGTACAGGTCATATCACGACGGGTAGTTTTATGGGCAGAGGAAACCAGTAAATACAGTTGGTCAAGTTGGTCTGTACTGTAAACTGCTGACCAATGGCAACCAACTACCAGCTTTCCCACTTGCGGTAGAGTCATAAACCGAACGCTGGCCTCAGAGCTGGGAGGCGAGAGTGTTACCACTCTGCCACCATGGCCCCTTGCTGCTTGTGTTATGAAGTTCTGAAGATGTGTAAGTGTGGCATATGTCTGTAGGACTCAACAGGTGAATTTACAAGGTTAATTTCTTATTATAAATTAGGAATGGATTAGTATGAAAAATGTGTACACTGGGAGGTCGCCAATACAAAACCCTACCAATTCGGGACTCCATGTTTTAGTACACCACAACCAAACATGGGCATTTTCTCTTAACGACATCACAATAAAGGTGGCCAAATGCACAAAATATGATTAAAAGCTATTAATTTCTTCAGACTTCAGGTTTGTTCCCAATATTTTAAGTTTTCCTTCAATTATATGAGCTGACAAGCGAGATTGAAGTTATAAAGTGTCATTACCAAAACATGGCAGTTCTGCTCAATGTAATCGCTATTACTGTATAAATTCTACAAATGCATGAAAATTGGGGATATAAGTTTTTAATTTCTTCAGATGTTGGGTATATTTCTCATATTTCAACCCTTCTTCCATTGTATGTGTTCACAAGCGAAGTGTGTAAACTCTCACCACAGTATTTCAGTAAAAGGCTCTTGATACTGAGACGCCGGGCCTACTGACCCTTCCCTATTATAAATGGTACTTGTACATTGATACTTAAGATGCTATTTGGGGGCATTAAGGATACTGTGTCATTTTGCACCAAAACCAGTGAGCTCCTGCTGCCTGTCAATCATAATGTCCTTTTTATGGGAAGGGTTTGTGTTTTAAGCAATGAAAGTCAGTAATGTCACCTGTGAGTGGTATATAGGCAGATGCACAGCTGATTTGGGTGACTTTTTGGCAGCTTTTGGCAAGCATGTTTTAGTGTTTGCAAAGGTTGTAAAACACGAATTTAGTTCATCTAAATTCCAAATTGGTACTAAATTTATGGGCTGGGAAATAATCAGGGTATTATATCTCTGAAAAAGAAATAAAAATTAATACAGAATGTGATTGTGAAGATATCAGTCTTTTATCTGGGTTTGGGTTTATGTAGTTGTTTGATAGTTTTTTGGACGTTGTAATTTAGTGGCACAAAATTTACAACTTGGATTGATCACCTGATCATGTTTTATGACTTTCTGATTAGTGAATTAAACTGGTTACCTACCCCTTACAGGAACCCAGGGAACATACAACAGGAACTCTTAAATAGGTATGTACATGATTATTCACCCAATCAGTACACAAAGTATGAATGTGGTGCAGGCAATACACACAGCAATGTGTCAGTATTAAAGGGGAAAGTTTTCCTCCTGGGACAAAAATCTCAAATTACAAAGATCATACAGTTGCAGTCCTTGATACAAGTTAATACAAATATCAACTAATGGCACAGCTTACTTGGATATAACATATCACCTTTTTTTGTTAGCACTGATGCACTCTTCCTTCCAGACTAAAACTCCTCAATGAATTTTATTACCTGATGCTGTTTTAAAGTGCACAAACTTTATTTAAATTTTCAACAGCAGATTACTACATAAGCCTCTCTGTCCACAGCAGTTGTTAATTATCTGAGACAGGTGTACATTACAATGCACTTCCCATACACCATTAGTTTGTTTACTTTAGCTTCACACTTGACAGAGTAATGAAGGTTCTTAAATGTTCTTTGACCCCTAAACTTTGGGCTTTAAACAATATATAGCTGTACATCATTCCAGTTGAATTTAAAACTAAAAGAGGCCACATGGTACTGGCTACTACTTACTCCCATTAAAGAAGTTTATCTCTTGTGGTTGAAATATTGACATGAAAATAAGAAGTTTCAAAAGAGAATTATATGGCAGCAGTGGTGAAATCTAAATGTACACTATCCATGGTATGTTTGAATGTTTTTATTTTTCTCTGGTGAATGCGATTTCCCCAAACACACAAATACACATGTAAATGAGTATGTAGTGTCTCCCCCTAGTGCTTCATGGGAACTTGCTAATTTGCATAGTACACAAAAACATAGAAACACATGGTCTTGTAGAAATGGGTATATATACTTTGTGAGCATACATTGAAACAGAAATTAATGCAACTGCCGTTATTTGATTATTTTAGTACATGGGTCAGTATGATACAGTGGGTTAATCTTTTATGTTTCTGTGGGTTAATTTTTATGTGCTTTTTAATGTTGTGATAAAGGTGTATATACAGATTCTATAAGTGCTGTAAATATACTTCCCCTGCATTAATAACTCTATAAAATAGCCACAAAACTGAAGAGTTAACTGAACCATGCTAATACCCCAGTCACACTAAAGGCGGTATGGCCAATGTTAGTAGGCATTTTGTTGAGCACCCCATTCCTGTAATTACTTGTTAAACTTCTGTGTGTAAGCTCAACCTTTCCCTGCTTCATGCACCTCTCAACCTGCCATTGATTCCAGAGTTTAAAGAAGTAAATGAAGTGGTTGGTCTACTATTGTTTTTTCTTCTGTGTTTTTACTCTAATCTTGAAATTTTCTTCTTGTATTTCATACTGATATTCTTTTCTGAATAGATATTTTTGTTTTATCATCAGACCTCACAAAGTAACCTGTTGCGGGATTGAAAGATCCTTTGGCCAGGAGAAAAGGAGATGGAATTGTCTCCACCAAGAAATTCACGATTCCACAAGCAGCCTGCGATACATAACATTGTCAAGGAGCTAACATGCCAATCATTCCAGGAAGGGAGTATGATTCTTTTTGTATTTAGTATATTTATACCAGTTGTATCTTGAAATGTAATAATGATATATAGTTACTGGACAAGAAATGTCATTGTAAAAAGTTTATTAATTTAATTTGTAATAAATCTGGAATTATGAAGGTGAACTTAGAGGTTGGCGAAATAAGTACAGCATGTATCACTGCAAGTTTTCCTAAGTCTATTTTTTCAAAAAGTCAATATAAAATTGTAGCATGCATCCTCAATTGAAAATTAGTATCACCATTTTATTTTCAATTTACAATAACATAATAAAGTACACAAACATATAAATATGTTAATAATTTAAATAAATACCAGTACTTGTAAACCACAGGAGTGCTGAAACTTTTAATGTGCAGTAACACCTCTGACTAACTTAAACCCTGTATTATCTGTGCAAACAAACAGATGATGACAATGAACAACATCAACTAGCTCACATCATTTATCAAGGTCCTCAAGACACAGCCATGAGGGACCATGTTGCTTCTAACATGGTAGTTACTGTCCAATTGTTTTTAGCTATAGTTTATGTATACAGTTTATATTTCTGTCTGTTACAGGCAATAATGTAATTAGCATCACTAACATTTTTGATTTATAACACGACCACTGCCACTGTATTGACGTGTAGAAAGATTACACATCTAGTATGTGGGCTGAAGAGAAAGAGAAAGGGATGTGCTTAAAATAACATAAAGCCATAAATAAGTGCTTTTGTGAAATGTCAGTACATGTAATTTGTTTTTCTTAAGAGTTTGTTTCACTATCTGGGGGAATAGAATATTATGATAGTACATACTGATGCTGCAGTGAGGCCCGTAATCTATTGCATCTGGCATCACATCTTAAGACTCTATTAGTTCAAATTCACTGTGTGTATACATTGCACATTTATGTATGTCACAAGTTGCCTTTGCCACTGTTTAGTCAGGAAATTTATCAATGCACAAAACTTATGCACCAAACTTAAGAATGTGATGTGTAAATACAATATACTATTACTTATGCCAAAAAAGCATTAAACATTATACCAGTATTATGCATAACACGGAAATATTATGAACTGTTTTACATTTTGACTTTGAGCGTCATACCTCCAAGTATTTATGGGTATGTATTGTTACCTTATTGTTTAAATGAGTAAACAACTCATTAATGTTACTGCAGTTTTGGCTCTGAACAGATTCCTCATGAGTAACAGTAAACTATTGTGCAATGTCAGTTAACTCAGTCAAGCTGCAATATAACAAAATGCCTTATGGAAATTTGTTCACTATCAGTTCTTAAAGTTGTTATACCAAAATATATATGATTAATTACTAAAAGTGAGAAGATGACTCTCACCCAGGTTACAGTAACATCAGTAATGGATAACGTTATGGTTAAGTACTATCCATCTGGTTAACAAGTACATTAATTATGTAGTATGTACATGTTTGATAATTGTCACCTAAAAACAAGACCACTTCCGCAGTGTTTATCTCCTGCCGGGTATAAAGAAAAACTGGAAGTGGTCAAAGATCAAATTCAACTTTTACAAAATATTCGCAGAGCCTGATATTCTAAAGGTTATTATCACAATTTTGAAGCTTAGAGAAACAAAAAGGGAGGTATAAGGCTGTTTTAGTATGATGACCCCAATTTGACTTCGGAGCAGGGGTTAAAAGTCAAATTCTACGATTGCAAAAGATTCACAGGCTATGATTTCCCATAAGTAGTTTTCACATTCTGAAGGTCTAGAACCAATAATAATGATATATACAAGGCCTTTTTAATATTATGAATCCCATTTGACCTTAAAAATGTGATATGATAACCATTTGGTTTTCAAAATTAGGTCATCATTACTCTGAGGCAAGCTTTCCTAGGCTATGGCTGCCAATTTTTTTTTTTTCAAAATGATGCAAAATTTTTTTCAGACATTTTTTCATAACAATAAAAACATTTGGTTCAAGTTTGATGCGCATGCTCCATTGATGTAATTTCTTTTCTCGGTAAACAAACCTTTCAGGAAATTAGACATTCAAGATTGTGAATGCAATGGTATTTATGTATTTCTTCTACATATCTTTGTAGGGGCCACGGTGGCAGAGTGGTAACACTCTCGCCTCCCACCTCTGCGGCCGGGGTTCGATCCCCGTCATGGCCGTAAGTGGGAAAGCTGGTAGTTGCTTGCCGTTGGTCGGCAGTTTACAGTACAGAACCCTAGCGAACTATATGTACTGGTTTCCTCTGCCCTTCCAACTACCCATCGTGATATGCCCTGTACAGTGTTGAAAGCGACGTAAAACCCCAAATAAACAAACAAACAAATACATATCTTTGTAAAGTTATCTTTAAAGATTTGTTGTGCAGATATATGTGGTTACTATTTATTTATTTATTATTGGTACACATAGTACAATATATAAGTACAAAAAGTAGAAACATGTAGAAATTAACATTATAACTGAAAGATATATATACATATATATACACAGATTTAGTTAAAGAATAAATTAAGATACACAAAAAAATTCAACGATAGTATCAAGTTCTCCCAATGAAACCTTGTGTTGTTACATTCTTTAATGAACATTAAATCAGTTATGTTACCACAGGTTATATAATCTTTTTCAGTATATAATGCAGAAGCATACTCATTACCTAACATTTTAAACTGATGTGGGGATGATGAAATATAGTTTGAATTACACTGCAATAGCTTAGTTATATGTATCACACTTTTACTAACACTGGACTGGCTACCACTCAAAGCAAGTTTACCTGCCAGTTGAACACATGCATTCTCACTTGTAAGTACTTTATACATAAATTTGTTGAACCTTAAAAATAATTGAAGATCAACTGGTAAGTCATTACATAACAGAGGTAAGTACCTTGAATGATTTTTGTAAGGAAGATTAAACAACCTTCTCAGAGCTTTTCTCCATGTAGAATAGAATTTTAATTTGTCATTTGAACTTAGATCCCACAGCACAGAACCATATAGCAGCTTGCAAAAACTTTTAAACAATTTATACTTCACTGTCACATTAGCCAAGTTGAAATAATTTAAAATCCCATTTAATGATGTATTAAAACTGCTCACAGCATGTTGAATAGTCTTAGACTCCACATTCAGACCAATAATATGACCAATTTAGATGTAATGAATCTTTTACACACTTAATATAAATATTTTCATGATAAATACCATTTATTCGCTTTCCTCCTCTTACTGGGTAGTGAGGTAACTGATACTTCTCAGCATTAAATAGTACATTACATTCTGAATCAAACTTATCACAAAGTTTCAACATTTTATCACACAAGTCAGAGTATTTCATTTAGATTTAAGCAAAACCACCTATTTTCATCAAGTGCAGTTTTCAGTTCTTTCCACTGTTTCTACGACAGAGGTGTGTTAAATCCTAAATAAGTTTGCCATTTCCCAACCAATTTTAGTCAAATAAAAACCACCAGAAAGTTGACCTCTAAAGCTTTCTAATTACATTTACTTAATAGAGGTGGGTGCAACGGCTGATTTTTTTTAAAAAGTGAGATATTAATAGTTTTATGTCAACTTCTGAATGGCAAGCCTTCTCTGCTGAACCTGCCGATATTATACTCAGACTAAAATAGAAGGAAAACATTTTCATACAACTTCGGAACACAAGTACTCACTATTGCTAACTGGTACCCAGAAATAAATAT
The DNA here is from genome assembly GCA_964017235.1 of Sabellastarte sp. h YS-2021. Lineage (NCBI taxonomy): Eukaryota > Metazoa > Annelida > Polychaeta > Sabellida > Sabellidae > Sabellastarte > Sabellastarte sp. h YS-2021. Next base: position 19,305,935 of record OZ024939.1, on the reverse strand, counting down.
TAGTATCAAAAAATTGTGGACAACATGGACCTTTGCCAACTCGACCCTGCCAACTGTGACCTATTTTAATGCAAGCTTAGCCTCTTCTATAACTTATCCCCCAAAGTTGGCCTTGTTTTTACATATGTCAATTGTGTATGCACCACATATTACTAATTATTAATTATGTATGCACCACATATTACTAATTAACGTATTTTGTGTATTAAGAGTTAAGTCTGCATTTCTACTACACAGCAAATAATTAAGTTCTGAATTATCTGATATCAATGGAAATAATCTTTAGAAGGTACATGTACTATTTTACAAATGATGGTTACATTACTGAAACTGTTACATATGGATTTGTAACAAAACCCATTTACAAGATTATGTCATTCCCTGGTATTGACAATTAAAACTGTGAAAAATGATACCTAGATTATCAAAATCCATTCATAAATAAAAAATAGGGTAGATTTGGCATAGATGGGTCTGTATTGGTGCGGGCACAGTTGATGTAGATATGTCGTGAAGTTTCTGTACTCACTTCTGGAATATCCATCTCATAAATATTAATGGGAAAATGATAGCTCAAGTTATTATGTTTACACTATTTCTTAAATAAGAAACGCATTTCAAGCGGTGCTGTGACCTAATAAAACCATGAAGCCATAGTTATAATTTTTGGCCCATGTATGAGGTTTACATTAGCAATTACCGTTTGCTTTTAAGGTGCAACAGGAAAAGAAGAAAAGTTGAACTTAACAAATTTATTTAACAATTAAAAAACAATGATTACAGTCAACTGGTATGCTCTCAATAGTACATACAATGATACAATAATGAAACCACTCTGACCTGGCCATTGTAACTGATAGTTAAGTTTGTCAACTGTATCCAGCAATTCGTCCTGTGACCTGTCCTGTGATCCGTCCGGTGACCTCTAACACACAGATATCTGTATCCTGTGATCTGTCCAATGTCCGATAACACAAAATGTCCTCATCCTGTGATCCTTTTGATATCCAATCACACAAAATGTCTGCATAGAGATATTCAGAGAGTTGTCACAACTGTACTCTCTGCTCCAAGATATGGACAATGCCCAATGCCAGCGAATACTATGTTCATTTGTGGTCTGATGTACAGTCCTTATATATAGTTAGGGAAATGTCTAGAATCTTATAGAACTAATTTAAACATAACACTTGTCATCAGAAGCGGTGAGGAAGCTCTAGAAGCTACTTTAAGGGTTTCCCCAAATCTATTAATAGATCAGTAGAATTAATGTGATTATAGAATACCAGAGGGATTTCCCATCAATAACACTCAAAAATCAATAACTTCATTACCTCAAATGTTAATACATATAATGCATAGATTAAACAATGTACTGGGACAGTGCCTTTTTATGTAACAAGAAGTTTCTTTACACTGCTTCAAGCTATGGTCTGTTACTGCTCTTAGGTCCTTTCTACATTTGGGGAGGGAGTAAACAGAAGGTTCTCCAGAGGAATTGGCTGCTAGGTATATAATAGGGAAACTTTCCAAATGACATACTCAAAGAAACATATCATAGATGAAGATGACAATGTAATGTGAGTGCATTACTGTATACAAAAGGAAGTATATTTTGCCCTGTATATGTCCCTCGGGGACAATAAAACATTATATTTCATGGTGATACTTCATTGTTACCACACCAACTATCCCAGTTAGAAATCATGACATGTACTGTTGTCATTTTCGCAATGTTGTTCAGACATTAAGTTGATTAATTTGAATATTATTTTTGAATTCAATTGTTATATTTCTATGGTCGATAACATGAAGTGCTTTGAACAAGCAAGTCAATTTCAAATATGTCTTTGATGTAATTAAAATGGATGATTTATACATTTCTGGTATGATAATTTAAATTTACTGTTTAAAGACTTAAGCTTCATGGGAATAATCTTTTTGCTTACTTATCAGGACTTTTGCAGTACATGAACAAGGTGTACAAGTGAATAGAAGAGCAGAACAACAGCTTAGGTTACAGTTAGAAGATAACAAGGCCAAGCTCTGTGTTGAATGTGAGGTTTCGCAAGATCCTTTTCTCCTCAGAGAAGGTTGGTTGAAAGAATCCAATGGTATGCCAGCCATCTACCTGCCTGATATAGTTGACTTCCTGAATGAAGGTTCATCCAGGGACATGATAAGGAAACTCTTAAATGAGTATAAGCAAGGGAAAGCATTCAGGTAATCCACAAATTTTAGTGCATAATATATAGAAATAAATTGAATGCCTGGTTTGCACTTCATACGCTTTTCGATGTATGAACTTATGCCACAAACTAACAAAATATAACTGTCTTTAATGGGAAGAAATGTCTTTTACTCAATTTACTATGCTTCAATAATGGTTAACAAAGGACAATACTAACTTGGTTTTTGAAGAGAATTATGACATGACATAGTCCATTATATTTGATCAACCTCTTTTGTGCACTTTGTTTTTGTCAACATATTTTTTATTAAGTGATATTATTTTCCTATGGTCCCAAATCTATGTGTTGGGCAATAAAGAAACTTAAAATTAATTCATATGAAAAGATTACTTAGCAAATGTTATAACTCAAGTTATGTATAGCAGAAGGTAAAATGTGCAAACTGTCAAATGTAACCTCGACTGTCTCTACTCTCTTGGAGTAACAATGTTTTACCACTTGGATATAAACACTTCACTTCTGTAGAATGTATACACACATCAATGTTTACTGATTTTCTGACACCCTGATTTATTCAGAAAACTGCACAGTACGTACGATATTCAAAGCTTGTAATCTGTAGGAAATTGTTTGTTCTACGTACTTTACAGCTGGATGGGTTGCGGAAGTCTTAATCATTTTTTTTTTAAATTTTTATTCAACAAGAAGAAACATAGACATAATACAAAACATTACAGAGTGACATGACACTGTACCACAGAAACATACAAAAAATAATTCAATTGACTACACAAAATTACAAGACAACAGTTCTTCAACTTAGGATTTCATAAATCTCTTCATATACTTTACTAAGTTTATTATTTCTAAATTTTGATGAATAGAGGTCATGAAATACCACAAGCTTTGACTTTATCTGAGCTAAGAATTCCCGAAATAAAATGGGTTTATCTTTTGTTTTCTTTTCATTAATATACCACTTTCCCAAAAGAATTAGGCAATTTATGATTAGGAGTTCTGAATTTGCAGTACATGGGATACCCAAAAGGATTTCACAAACAGTAAATTTAATTGTAATTTTCGTATTAGTATTACACCAACTTTTAACTGTCTTCCAGAATTCTGCTGAGATAGGACAAAATACCAGATGGTGTTCTAAAGTGTCTATGGCCTGGTCTTGACAGTATTTACACTCTTTTCCAATTGCATAAGTTATGTCTACAGTTTAAGGTTCTGTTTAATATTTTATACTGAAACGTCTGCAAATATGGTTCACAGGTCACTTTATTTGCCAATTTAAAAATCTCTGCCCAATTGGCTGTTTCTAAAAATGGGAAAAGATCAATCCATACCCTAAGAGATGTAGGCATATTAGAATTATTATTAATCAGTTCCCAATATATATCCTGACTCTTTAATTTACTCTTTAAGAGGTTTCATTACCTTACAGACACTCACAGTCAACCCTTTATCGGAAGGTTTGCCCTCATACGGATGTAGTTTAAGCTTTTCTAGCCACTCTTTTTCTATTGCTTTTGTTATGCTTAAGTACTCTAAGAAATTTATCTTTATTGAAAGTTTGGTCTTAAAAGCCTCAAAACTTATAAAGTTACCAGTATTATCAATAACATCATGAAGTTGTAGTTTCAAATTTTGTTTCTTATTACCTACTATTGCAATCGTCAAACAAGAGCCTCCAATTGAAATGTATCTATTGTATAGTAGATATTCACATTTTATTTCTTCAGCACAAGTGGGTGCCCTATTTTTAAAGTTATACCAGAAGTCTAATAGCTGCTGATAATACTTGGTTTCGGCACACTGTATATAAAATTTTTCCGGTAATTTAAAGTGTAAAAACTCACTACTTATGCCTAATAGTGCTTTAGTAAGTGTTTTCCATTTTCTGTTTGTTTCATCCATCAAATGTTTTATCCATAACAATTTGTGGGTAGCATGGATACTATATATATCAGGCATTTTCAGCCCTCCATCATCATACTTTTGTACTATTGTACATTTTTTAACTCTTGGTGGCTTATTTGCCCATAAAAAATCGAAGAACAATTTATCTATCTCTTCAAGGATACTAGCTGGGGTATATAGAGTGCTAAGCAAGTGTATTAACTGTGGTACTATCAGGCTTTTTAATATTGTCATCTTACCCTTCCATGAAAGTGCTCTTAATTTCCAGATGTCCAGTACTTTCTTTATGTTTTTAATCCGCTCATTAAAATTTAATTGTGTACAAGTGTTGTCATCTCTAGTGAACCATATCCCAAGTGTCCTGAAGGGACTATTTGTAATTTTTATACCCAACAGATTGCCGGTGATTTGTGACAAGTCTAAATGAAGATCCCCAAAAGGCACTAATTCTGTTTTATCTATATTGAGCCGAAGCCCTGATATCGCTCCGAAATGGTTGAACTTAATAATAGCTTGTTTTAAAGACTGTAAATTCGATAAGAACAAAGTAGTGTCATCTGCTAGCTGTCCAATTTTAAACTCTACATTATTTACATTAATACCTTTTATTAAGGTATCTGACCGTACATTTACTGCTAAAATTTCTGCTACAAGAATAAACAATAATGCAGAGATTGGACAGCCTTGCCTGATTCCTCTTGTTAAAGTAAAATAATTTGAAATATAACCATTATTTGTTACACAGGAAGAGATGTTGGAATACAAAAGTTTTATCCATCTGATGTAATTCTGACCAAAGTTGAGGGTAGACAGTGTATTAAATAAGAAGGACCATTCAACAGTATCAAAGGCCTTTTCAAAATCAATTAAGGCTAGAATACCTGATATTTTTTCTTTTGTGGTGTAATGCATTAAATCACTGATGATCTTGATATTTTCACCAATGTATCTGCCCTTTAAGTATCCTACTTGGTCTGAATTTACTAATGATGATGCAACTTTTTGTAATCTCATTGCTAGGGCCTTTGCTAAAATTTTGTAATCGGTTGCCAGGAGTGAGACAGGACGCCAAGATTTCAGATACCGTAAATCTTTATCTTTTTTTGGTATTAATTTTAACAGTCCTCTTCTTTGCCCATCTGCTAATTGTCCATGTTCAAAAGAAAAAATATAACTGTCAAGAAGTGGCTGCTTTAATTCGTTCCAAAAATATTTATAAAAATTTGTTGTGAATCCATCAGCTCCTGGGGATTTGTCCAAAGCCATATTGTTTATTGCATCAGTTAAATCTTCTAAAGTTAGACCATCATCACACTTTTGTTTGTCAACTTCATTAAGTTTGGGAATATTCTTATTGGACAGAAAAGTATCCATAAGGTCAAAATTTGGTTGACCGCTGCACCTACTTTTGTACAAATTGGTATAAAATTCTTGTTGTTCTTGGAGAATTTGACTTGGTTCACTAATTTCAACACCATTTGTTTTAATAACCTTTTTGATATATTTTGAATTATAGTTTCTCTTTTCAAGATTCAAAAAATATTTTGAGTTCTTTTCCCCATGCTCAGCCCATTTGGCCTTTGACCTTACAATGGCACCTATTCCCTTTTCAGTTTGTATATCCTCCCATTCAGCTTTAGTGTGTTGGTATTCAAGGAAATTTGTTTCATTATTATCTAAATTCTTTTCCAAGTTTTCAATTCTGTTCAAAAGTTCAACTTCTTTTTGTCGTTTTTCTTTTGCTCTTTTTGCTGCATAAAACATTGTATCAGATCTAATTTGACATTTGAGATATTCCCACTGCATATTTTTATCTGAAAAAGCATCATCCTGTGTTACTCCCGCAATTGTATTCTTAACCAGTTCTACATAATTTTTGTCATTAAGTAAATTATTATTAAATTTCCAAGTGCCTTTACCTCTTTTGTGAGTACCAAGACATTCTATTTGAAGACAAAGTATGCTATGGTCTGAACGATATCCAGGTTTGATGTAAGTACTTTTTATATTATACTGGAGGCAGGAAGAGATAAACCAGTAGTCAAGTCTTGATTGAATAATATTTGACAGAGATGAATCTCGTCTAGTGAATTGCTTAACTCCTTTATTTCTTAAGCGCCAGATATCTATTAAAGAATATTGATCAATAAGATTTATTAAATTTTTACAGTAACAGGATCTGTTTTCAGGTTTACCACCGGATTTGTCCAACTCAGGATCAAGGCACACATTGAAATCCCCCCCCTATTAGCATATTTTTATCACTGTATGTCTCAATTATTGAATTAAGATAGGTAATGAAAGTGTTTTGCTGTGCCACTTTGTCTTTAGTAGGTGCATAAATATTTCCCAGCACAAATTCATTTTCTTCGACTGTAACCGTTAGTACAATTAGACGTCCATCACTGTCACACTCAACTTTGTTCACTTTAATATCAAGGTATGAGGGCATCAGAATGGCAACACCTTTGCTCACTGACGAGCCATGTGCAAAATATATTTTAGAGCCCCATTCTCTTTCCCATGTCTCTTCATCTGCATCAACAGAATGAGTTTCTTGCAGAAATATTATTCCTTTATATCTATCTTTAAGCCACTGAAATAAACCTATTCGTTTGTTTTTATTTCTAAGACCTCTACAATTAAAAGAGGAAATTAGAATTGTTTCTGCCATATCAATATTAGATCTAATTCTGCTTCCATTACTGTCAGATAACAAAATCCTAATAATAAAGAACTGACATCGATACAAATTTGATTTAAGTACATACCATTGTTAAAAGAAAAGACAGAAACAACGACAGAGAAACAGGGTACAATAACACAGAAACCACATACAACAGAGAAATACAGCAGTATTAACAATAAAATTACATGGTCATTCAACATACAGGACAAATATAACATCAGTAACCGGACTGGTCGTATTAGATACATTTTAACATTTACTCTTTAAAAATCTCTCTAACCTGAAGTGTTCCCTGTAATTTTTTTAATATTTGTCAACATTGGAGGAAAAGCTCATTTATGACTTTTACTTCTACTGAGAGCATGGGAGAGCATATCCATCTGGTATGTGTCAAAGGTAACGTCACATAGCTGCTATTTAATGATAGGTATTTAAACAAAGTAAGGTTAAAAAAAATTAGACTTGACTTTTAGGCTTGATTTGTAAGTTGTCCTTAATAATAGGTTTCTTGAACCTATTATATGCAACAAAACCATAAATAAATACCACTATCATTGTGCAGCGCGGACAAGAGCAGTATCATGCCAATGTCTGGGAGAGCATAAATTCTGAGTTAGGTAAAGGGTTGTATAATCGTATTGTTTTGAGATAACCTTATCTGTTACCGATTACCAATATGATTAAACATATAGATCTAATGGTATACCAGATGAATATCTGGTTAAAATCGGCCTAAGTCAGCAGTTTACCATGGTTTGCCATTTAAGCTGGCCAGATCTTTTCTGTAATAAATTACACATTTCTTCTCTATAAGACATTTCATGATTCAATATATTTCCATATTTTCTATGTTGTCAAAAGTGACATTAGAATTAATTTATTTAAAATACTAATTATGTAATTTAATCAATGTTTTAAATGATAGTTACTGCATCAAATGGCAATTACTAACATATACTACTTAACTGATAGAATATATGTAAATAGTTATTAGTCTTCTATTTCTTTAGAACAAGTCTGAAACTGATTTAATGGTGCTTAATATTGTCAGCGTATCATTGGGGAGGCAAGTTCATGCACCACCACCAGGTGTAGACTTCTGAATACATTTAACAATTATTGCAGCAAAAATTACTGATATTCATACCGAATTATAAGAATTGTTACTAAAAATTAACTGTGAACTTTATCTATAAATATCAAGCAAACTACAGTATTTTCAAAAGACTGAGATATTATGGATCACCAGTAATCAAGGCGTACACAAGTAAAATTAACATTTTTTTGACCACTGGATAAATGCATATCACAAGTGATGAAAATATACACCAGACTTTAACTCTATGATATAACAATATTCATACAAATCTATGTCAGTTATATCTAAGAATTAACTACAATTTTTTTTTAAATTAAAAAGAAACAAAAAAAAAACAAGCAAAATTAACCATATTTTCAGTGTGTACAGTGTTTGATGTAGCAAAGTGTCTGCAGATTACTTATACACATGGATTATACATTAACTTACTTTACAGTTGATAGGTTATCAATTGTCATTCAAAACTCAAACAGATACTGGTTAGAGTTTATTTCCTCAGATTTGATCTAACTCTCATGAGCAATATACCAAGACGATTCTTGCCTGTCCATTTGTCCCTATTCCACAGATCCTTGTCCCTCAGCGATTTACCAATGCCCCATACTTAGAAGTCTTAATCATCCTTTTAAACAAACATCTCAACTTTGCTTTTAAGTGGACGAGTGAAACCAACAATGAGATCGTCCGGGAAGCCATATGAAGTATGGATATCAGTGAAAAAAGGTTCTCAAAAAAGTCCAAGAGGGACACCCAGCAGGGTGTGTATAAAATAGAATTTCAGCTTCCATTGAGTAATGTATTATAAATTGGAATCTGTTATTCAAGTTTAGACTAAGTTTCATTCAAGCCATATTTTAAAGATTTTACCTCTTTGTAAGGATGTGACTGAATGCTTTATCCTCGATTAATTAAAGGAATCTGCAGTCTTCAGCAGTTAAAGAACTGTTCTGAATTTATTTTATGTAGCTGTGCCTATCTGTCTTAGCGCAAACATATAACTTTTGTTACTGATTTTTGTTGAATTTATAGGAGTTGATGGTGATACCAAAGAAGATATAAAGCAACTTTGACAGAAAGTTCAAGTATGAAAAGTAACACCAAATTGTTTGAAAAATATGACAATATTTGTTGATTAACAAGTGCCATTGGGTAACTGAAGTTGAAGATGCTGTAGTCATTTAAGATAGACACATGCAGTAATACTTTAGCATTTATCATTTTTAGTGTTATTATCCTTTAATTAAGAAGTAATTAAGTACATAAATTTTTAAACTGTATTAGACAAGATTGGTCTTTGAGAAAATGCATTGTTCTTACAGTATAAAAATGTTGTAGCATTAACATTATTAAGTGGAGTGATTCCACACTATTACTGTCTGAATATGGACTTCTTATGTCATATGTTTAGGTGTTAAAGTAATTATTTTAATGAAGTTATTAATGGTCAACAATTTCTTCCCTCGGTGTTTCAAAGAGCATTTATGTGGTGGTACTACCCTCTTAGCACTCTTACAGATATAGGGATGCACATTTTAAAATATGCTTTTGGATTTCATGGGAGGTGCAACCATATTTGTGGAATTTTATTATGGGTCAAAGCGGCTGTTAAATCTGGAATGACAGATCTTTCATGTATGTCACTTCCATGCCAGTGGAATAAACTTTTAAGGGGATTTAATTTTCATGCACCAGTAGGCCTTGGCTTGACTGAATTTTGAAAGGATCATTATCTTAAAGATCCAGAAAATAAGCAGAAGTATCACATACGGCAGCTTTCTTTAGTTATGTGGTATTAGTTACCTCTGTCAAGGAGGTTTTATATCACAACCATTTGCTAGGAGTATGCCACTACTACTGGTTGTATCATCCTGAAAATGAATTAGAAGACGTTTCTTTTTCCAACTAAGATCCCATTAAATCTTGACAGTAATCTCTGAAAAGTACACTTTTTTGGACAAAATTTATTGCTAATGAACTCTTCCACAGAAAATTGCATGACCAAGAACAAAATAAAGATGTGACCACACTTGATCATACTTATTTTCAAGCCAAAGATGCAACAATTCACAGTCCACAGTTAATGAGCGCTTCATCTGTTCTAAAGCATCCAAAATTGCCAAACATTTCTCTTTGTGAAATTTGTACAGTCAATTCAGGTCAAGGAATACCGAAATGTAGTTCATGTGCAACGTTCTACAGTTAGCTTACATGTATTATGAACTCACTGCTTATATTTGTGGCTACTTGTACATGTCTTTACAATTTTCTGGTTACTAAATGTAACTATATGATATGTTTTCATGACATGATGTTTATAGTCAATTTATACACTATTGCTGCTACAAACTTCTCAAGACCCTGAATTACTAAAGATTGTGAGCGAAGCAAAGCAAAACATCAGTATACACTTACAGAATTTTTGTATTTCATTTTCCCTGTTACTGAATTAATACATAAACATGCTATACTGATATATTTTATGCAATAAGAGCAAGCAGAAATGCATAATTATGAATAATGTTAGAACTGTATTTGTCTCTGTATAAGCCAGGCTATATACCAGAAATTCATCAATTCAAAAAGTGCTTCCCCAGACAGCACATTGTACAATTTGACATAGAGAGATAATTCAGACATTACGGATGGAACATTTGTAATTTCCAAAATTCAAGCTGGTGGTGAAAATTCGGAAAATGGAAAATTTTTAAGTTGATTATATCGAAGGAAAACAGTCCCCAAAGGGTCCAAAAGTTGCTCCAAATTGCTGTAATGGTTTAAGAGATAATCATCATTCTTGAATTGTGCCAGAAGGCCACTTTTGGTGCTGCAATGGAAAACAACGGCCATAAAATAAATTTGGCTGTGTGGCATTACCCATACATACCCACATACTTCATTTAAAAGATCTACCCAAAATATTTGTGCATGTGAGTACTTCGCCCAAATGTGAAGAAATACCTCAATTTTTAACTTTAGAAGGCCGTCATCAGTCTTCAAGTGGAAGGCTGGGAGCACAAAACAATAGACTCCAACGGTTTATGCCATATATACCCACATACTTAATTTGAAGGGACTACCTAAATTTAGTTTATGTTATCATGTCCAAAAAGAATTCTCTGCAGTGGGGACAGCAGTCTGACTGTGCTAAAACGTAAGTGTCCACACCTTTTGTTCGGGATACTGTTACATATATTGGACACTATATTAGTACATTGTATATTACATATATTAGGCACTATATTAGTGCATTGTTTAATTTAAGCTTTATGTTTATACATTGTCATAAAAGATAATTGTGTTGTTGGTTCTTTTTGTGTGTTTAGTTTTAAAGTAAGGGAGTTATTGACTTTTGTGTTTTAGTGTTTATTGATCTGTTCACAGACTGGGGGAAATCCCCCCCCCCCCTCAGTGGTTATGTTAGATTTGGGGAAACCCAATTGCCAGTAGGCATCAACAAAACTTACAACAAGATAACCAAACATTTCTATTGGCCTCAAATTCGGCACTGTGTGGCAGAATTTTGCAAGACTTGTCACACTTGTCAAATGGTAGGGAAGCCAAACCAAAAAATTCCTGTAGCTCCTCTCAAACCCATTCCAGCATTTGAGGAACCATTTAGCAAAGTGATAATTGACTGTGTAGGTCCCTTACCAAAAACTAAATCCAGAAACCAATATCTTTTGACCATTATGTGCGCCTCAACCAGATTTCCCGAAGCCATACCATTGACCAACATAACAGCTCCCAAAATCTCAAAAGCTCTGGTTAATTTCTTTACTCTAGTTGGCTTACCAAAAGAGATCCAGTCAGATCAAGGGTCAAATTTTATGTCAGGACTATTTCAACAGGTTGTATTTCAGTTAGGTGCCAAACAGATCAAATCTAGTGCTTATCACCCAGAATCCCAAGGTGCACTTGAAAGGTTCCATTCCACTTTGAAGAATATGATTAGGACATTTTGTTTAGATAATGAAAAAGATTGGGATGAAGGCATCAGCTTATTATTGTTTGCAGTTAGAGAGTCTGTTCAAAAGTCTTTAGGCTTTAGTCCCTTCGAGTTGGTCTTTGGCCATTCAGTCCGTGGTCCTCTCAAGCTGTTGAAGGAAAATTCGTTATCTGAGAACACCGAGAGCCTAAATCTGTTAGACTATGTCTCAAAGTTCAGAGATAAGTTGAAGAAGGCTTGTGAGCTGGTGCAACAAAATTTGAAAACTTCTCAGTCAAAAATGAAGATGCTTTATGATAAGAAATTACAAAATCGTATCTTCAATCCTGGAGGCAAGGCTTCAGTGTCATCACCTGGCCAAATGAATAAACTACAGGCCAGAGATCTAGGGTCATACCCAGTAGCAAGGAGAGTAGAAACTCTCCAAAAGACCATTAAAAGCTGTGATAACAGACATTCAAACCAAATGTGGGCAATAACTATGGTAAAGCCATACTTCGAAAGAGGTATAACATAGCTTATGATGGCTATTAATAGAAACACTGTTAAAGATAGGAATTCAGTGTATAAACAGGACTTTGAAAAAGTAACATATGGCGTCCGCATGGATACGCCCTGTCCAGAAGCTGTATTTAATGTGTGATTTATATACCTGTAATTAGTAAGTTTATAAAAGTTATACATGGTATCAATTTTACTTTTGTATTTAGATAAATATGTTTTGTAAAAAGTTATTACCTGTGTGTATATACCTGGTGAAAATCTCTTGTAAAATTTTGTAACCCCTTGGTTTCCAAAATTTTTCTTTAAGGGGGGAGGTGTTACATATATTGGACACTATATTAGTACATTGTATATTACATATATTAGGCACTATATTAGTGCATTGTTTAATTTAAGTTTTATGTTTATACATTGTCATAAAAGATAATTGTGTTGTTGGTTCTTTTTGTGTGTTGACATTTAAAGTAAGGGAGTTATTGACTTTTGTGTTTTAGTGTTTATTGATCTGTTCACAGACTGGGGGAAATCCCCCCCTCAGTGGTCATGTTAGATTTGGGGAAACCCAATTGCCAGTAGTTTCTAGAACTTCCTCCTTTGGCCTAGATGGCTCAAGCCTTTTTGAGTTGGTTCTGTACAATTCCAGAAGGAATCTGTGAATGTATATAAGGAATGTACATCTGACCACAAGTGAACTTTGTATTCGCTGGCTATAAGGAGAGCTATTGTGTTTTGGAATATAATATAACTTGTGTTGCTGTGAACTTTTACTGGAGTGAACTGGATACATCATCTGGACAGATTTATTGTACTGTGGATATTTTGGATATTGTACATTCATATAACAGAGAGTGAATTTACTGCATTTTGGACATTGTCCACATCTTGGAGCAGACAGTCCAGTTGTGTTAACTCTCTAAATATCTCCAGACAGACATTCTGTGTGACTGGATATATAAAGAATAGCAGGACAAGAACCTTTTGTGTTGTTGAGTGTGAGACAGGTCACAAGATATAGATATCCGTGTGTGAGTGAACATTGGACAGATCACAGGATAGACCACAGGACATTGGATAGACCACAGAATATACTACAGGACGGATTACGGAACAGATTGTTGGATACGGCAGATAAACTTTACTCTTAATCTCAGTGGTCAGGTCAGCTAGATCTTATTATTGTATTTGTGTGTTTGGTTAAGAGCATACCAGTTGACTGTAATCATTATTGTTGACTATTAAATAAATTTGTTAAGTTTAACTGTTACAACTTAAAGACAACCGGTAATTGCTACCGCGCTTGCCCGTGACCGTAACAATACAAACACGTTAGAATGTGTACAAAACACCTACATACTTCTCAAAACTCTGATGTAAAGATTGTTAGTGCCAGAAAAAAACCATTCATTCCATTTCTTATCCAATGGATAATGGATAAGTATAATGGATTTTAAGTATATATAAGACATTTTACTAGTATACATTGAGAATCTATGTGCATAATCTTTGGTCAAATGTCAAAGTTCACTCAGAATCATAGTACTGTACATCAACATACTTTCCAGTGAAGTAATATTGTCAATAACAATGAAGGAATTCCTTCTTGTGTGTTGTTTGGATAAAAAACAAACATCATTAACATCATCTACATATAACAGAACAAATCTTGTGAATAATTGAAAAAAAACATCAGAGGTCACATAGGCCTAAAGGTTAGCAAGTTTGGAATTTAATCACCTCTGTGTGGGTTCAGCTTTCACAAGTGGCTAGTGCTGAGGACCTGTCCCAATATGACTATGGCTGTTGAATGGGATGTAAAACCCTATTTTTGACATTTGAAAGAAAATATCAGGTTTTCTTATATTTTTACATTCTGTTTTATTCAAACTGTTTACTTGTGTAGGCACCATACAGAGTAATAAATTCAGTGAAAATAATTAAGTTTTTTAAAATGTGAATATATGTTACAATAAAGTTGTCTAATTAGTAATTTCATAAAATACAAAAATGTTTTATGGATACTGATTTGGTCATTAAATTCGTGAAATTCCTAAACTTTCAAGTAATTTCATAAAATGGCCATCCTCAGCAGGTGAGAACACCAGCCCGCAGGAACACTTAAATGGGCAAGAGCATTTAGATTTGGGAAAATCTCAGGAACAACTTCAGTTGTAATAAGTATACAGAACCCATGAGATGTTGTCAGATGTAAGATTCACAGGCAATTATTTATTACAAGTTGTTTTCATATTTGAGGTCTAGAACCAATTATAAGGGAAAATTAGACATTTTCAGCATGATGAATCTACATAACCTTGAAGCAGTGGAATTTCATGAAATTTCTAGTTACACAATTTTACCGTAACATATATTCACATTTACAAGTTGCTCTACTGAAGAAATAAGTAAAATTAGAAGAATTTCTTTAGTGTCAAAAAAGTAGAAAATTAAAACATGTTAAAGTTTAAGGAAGGAAAAAAAGAAGAGTATGTTAAGAATATCCTCATACAGAAATCATCATCACACACACACTTTTGTAAAGTTATTGTTAAATACTATACTGTACAACAGGTATTGCAAAATTATGCGTTTGATTATTATGAGGATTTTTATTGAGAGGGGAAATAGCCTTTCAGATTCTCAGAATATGGTTTCTATTATTTCCAACTTTAAAAGCAATGTTACAGGAGATGAAAGTCCAAAGCCCCAAACATAAAATCTGTAATTTTATGACTCCAGTATGACCATAATCAGCTCAAAATTTTGACATATTCAATACTTACATCTGTCAGACTTTATGTTTGTGTCCAACAGGACTGTCCTGTGTGATTCACTTTCCACGGGTGTAATTAATACATGTACAGTCTTAATGTTTATAAATTTGAAAATTTTAATTACTTAAATGTAGCTTTTATAAGCAAAAAGCTTACCATGTGGAACTGAATGCTTACTCGGGAGGCTGCAGGCATTCGGCCAACGTCCAAGAAAAATGGACGCATAATAGTGGTGAAATACCTTGGAATCGAGGTGACCCCAGTAGTGACGTAGCCATCCACTTCCTCTTTTCAAGTTGGATATTTGCCCATACCCCCTCAGCTGTTATTCAGCGGGAAGGCAGGGTGGGACTCTCTTCAGTTCCACATGGTAAGCTTGTAGCTTATAAAAGCTACATTTAAGTAATTAAAATTTTCAATTTTATTGCGCTACAATAGCTTACCATGTGGAACTGAATGCTGGACAAATTACAGCTGAGACTGGAAATATTAGTCAATTTTTCTTGGATTTTGAATGAATTAGAATAGAATGGATGTATTAGAATCTGAGTCCTGCTTACAGTGCCCCGGTTTCAGAAAACTGGGCCTGCAAGAAGCCAAAATCCAGAAAGTAATTGCAATGACAGTACCAATACTGTCTGGATTTCTGGATTTTGGAGGAAAGAGTGAAGCCATGCTCACTAAAAATGGTATAAATAGCCCCAAGGGCTACACTACCAATGACGCCAAGCCCTGGCTCAGAAATCTCATCATCTTGCCACCCAAGAAAAGATGAAAACTAAAAGGGGATTATGGGGTCACCTGGGGAAAACATAATACATTATATATATTAAGTACTGTCTTAATAAAAAATGAAAAGACCTTACCAAACATCCTGAGGAGGTAGACATTTACCTAGACTCTGGGATTCAGACTCCTGAGACTGAAGCGAGTGTACCCGCCCCATGTCTGCTTGTTTGAAACAAAGTAAGATAGTTATTTTAACCAAGAAGAGAGCGTAGCGGCTCTGAGGTGTGTCCTTTTGAAAGAACTAAATGGTAGGGATCGAGACCCTCTCAGGTCGATCCAGACAATATCTCAGGGCCCGTACCCGACAAAAGGTCCTGACTTCTTGAATTATCTATTTACAATAGTAGTCAGAGCAGGAATAGTCACCGGAGACACACTTTGAGAACCTTCTCTTGCTAGTTGGTTTTTGGCTAAGAAATCTGACGAGGGGAATAAGGTAACCTTTTCCCATTGGGCTAAATTAAATACTTGTTTGCAGCCCAGGCGTGGATTTTACTGCGGCACTTGCCAGAGGCCAAAGCTAGCACGAAAGCAGTTTGACAGAAAAGATGTTTGAGGTCTGTGTCCTTCAGAGGCGCAAAGGATGCTTTTGTGAGCACATTAAGCACGATAGAAAAGGTTCCATTTTGGAAGATTCCTGGAACTTAGGGACAGTCCATGAGAAAACTGGAGAGTAACCTGTTAAGGTCTGAGCTTGGGAAATATGGTGGCCAGCTGGACCCAAGGTGTCAACAATCGCCGTCTTGTTACCATCAATGGTCGAAGGGTGCCTGTTTAGAACTTGGTATAGGTACACAAAAAAATCTGAGATTTGTTTCATAGAGGGAGTGGATAAGTCCACTGAATTTCCTTTGCACCAATTCTGAAATAGGGCCCACTTTGACTTGAAGATTGTCCTTGAGTATGACCTTTGAGGGGCAGTAATTCTCTCTGCCACCTCCACAGAGAAGCCTTGTTCTTGGAGCTGTCTACTCCTAGACACCAGGCGCTGAGGTTGAGATGTTGTGACTCAAAACCAGGGCATCCCTGGCCAGCCTGGGATTATTACAAATGGCAAATGAACTGCCAGATTTTGGATCACCTTGTGAAGGAGAGCCGTAGGAGGATAAGCATAAGCAGTGAGACCCGACCAGTTATATTTAGAGCATCTATGTACCAAGCATTTTGGTCTGTGACTAGAGAAACATACAGTGGAAGGTTGTGGTTCAGACGAGTGGCAAATAGATCTACATGAGGGGAGAACCATTTAGACAGATCTGTTGACAATCTGTAATGCTACCACCACCACAACCAAGATTCATAAACAACCAATTATGGCCACAACCACACACGAATGCACCAATATTGTTGATTTGACTCACTCACACGATAGTGATGACCAAAACACTACAAACACTACTAACATAATTCCAACATACAAATGTGACCAACTTAAGGTACATAGGAGGATCCAATGGAACAGTAGTACCATTAGCAAACTCCTACAGGACCAAATGAAGCAGAAATGCAATGTTACCATAACCAAATTACCTCGCAAACAAAACTTCAAAACCAGTCAACACACAAAAGACTCACCCAACTAGCTCAAAGGTATTACCCATGAGTTAGAACAACACAGGACACCACCTACTCATGCACACAAAAACATACAGACACTGACTGGGTCTCATTGCTCAATGAAGCATATAATCCATCAAGGCCAGAACTGATCAACATTGATGAAGATAAAACCCCAACATCACCATCATCAGATGACAAGGCCATTATCCTGGATAAAGATTTCCAAAATGGACATAAAAGTGATTTATTTGGGGAGATTTCCAGTTCTGAGGAAGACTAATTATAAGTCACACAAATACTATTGTGTTATTTATTCTTGAAATACAATATCTGTTAAATAACTGTAAAAAATATTAATAATATATTATTTTTCAAGAAAATGTTATATTAATCAATAAATAAATGGTTGTTTATTCATAATAACTTGTTATCTTTCTTTAGCAACTATCATAATAGTCTTACCAAGACTGATGAAATGATAACAGCAATCTTGACCAAGACACCTATTCTGGAAAAACTTTGGTAATCACCAATCTCCTTAAGTCACTAAGGAACAATGGGTTAGAGCGTATGCAAGTATTACCATAGTAACCAACCTGTTATAACCTGATTTATTAAGTGCTTACCTCCCAAGCTCAAATTAAACTGCTTAAAGGAGCCTCATCACCAATTTCACCATAACTGACTTTATTCAGTTCTGGGGCAACCGGCCAAAAACCGGAGCCAACAGGAGCTAAATACAGTACTTCAGGAGGTCAAGAATCAAAACTCACTAAGCCTCTGATGAGACCATTCCTATAAGGAAAGTCGAAATATAAGCTAAAAGAATTGAGCTATATATCAGGCTAACTTACCCACTCAGCACACCAACAACCTCTCCTTTATTTTATCATGGACAACCACCTGTTGACTAGTGCAAGTGAAGACACACTTGTGACTGCCATGGGCACAGTAGAAACACAATCAGCCACTAATCTACACTTAGGTCATGATGCACCTTATCCAGAAGCCAGACTCAGCACTGAAACCATGCAACTATTACAAGATACAGCTGCAAGGTTAGAACACAAGGACAGCACCATCACCCAACCAAGCAAGAAAAGACGGTTGGAAGCCAATGAGGACTAGAAGAGAACCAACTACCCCCAAGCCAGCAAAAGGATCTACTTGAAGACTAAAACTCTTCACAGGAAAAAACTTAGCTTGGCCACCAACATCCATCACATTAAGAAATTGGTTTCACAAAACAAGATTCCTCTTCAAGCTGATTTTAACAGCAAAATTCCTAGGGAGTAGGGACCAGACCTTTAGAAATTAATGGGTTTCAATCACCAATATATGTAAACTAGATTTAACAAATCTAATATTACAAGATCTAGGCAGCAAATATCAAGCAACTAAACTCAAAATTGACTCAAACCTAGCTCAACTACAAGAACTCTTGACTAACAGCCAGTTTGTAGAAATAAAGGAGTTTCTACAAAGCAAATATAAACAAGCTATGACCACCACCTTCAACAAGACAGGAAACAAACTGGTCAAAAAGAAACCAAACAATAACCAAAGAAGAGGCCAACCCCAGGCGAGACAAGCAGCACCCCCCAGGAGACAATCTAAGCAGAATCAGAGTAAAACTGACATTAAGTCACTTCTAGTAAACATACTAAAGACTCTATAATAGACACCCACATAATATATAGTGTTTATAATTCTATTCTCTAACCTACCAGTGTTAAATAAACTATAGACAACCTTAACAGTGCCTCAATTACTGGAGTTAGCAGGAGCTACTTTTCCTACCTCATGATTATGGAACCTTCATAACATAGACACAATCTTTGATAATGTCTGATACTATCACTAACCTCTTAAAGAAAATTATACAGGAGGCTGTTCACAGCCTACCTGGGATTCTCCCACCAGGAAAATCCTTGAGAAACCTAATAGGACATACTGTAATTAACATTTCAGACTCACACCTAACACAACCACAAACTGAAACACTCCAAAAGGGGCTTACTTTTTGTCCAACTCCTGGTCCCCCAGACAAATCCCTAATCTGGACAGATTTCAAAGACTTTCACAGAAGATTAGTCCTAAAACACTACTTCTATAATGATAACAAATTACTCTACAACAATGACCAAGAACTAATTAACTTCTTGGCTCAGAATCTGGATGATAATGAAAATCCTTTTAAACAAACCCATGCTCCGTTTAGAAATAAAAGCACATGGAAGCCAGCCAACACACACATATCATTGAATATAAGGGAAAAGAGGGGGCACCTGGGTAGGGGGTGCCATGAGAGGGCATAGGCTTCATACAAACATGTTAATGCCTGCTGGGTGGAGTGTGGGGAATGCCCAAATGTAATATAGTTCTAGGCTTCTACGCCTATTTGTGGTATTTGGGTTTATTGGATCCCCCATCCAATGTAAAATACTGAACTCCATATGTTTCACAGAATGATCTTTCTGGCTGAAATGTCTAGAGACAGGAGTGGATTTATCAGTGGAGAATTTCTGGACTCTAGAATGGTGTTCATACATTCTATTTCTGAATGGTCTCTTGGTTTCACCAATGTATTGGTGGCCACATTTTTTACAATTTATGATGTAAATTAAATTAGTGAGTTCACAGGTAACTTTATGTTTGGGTGGTAAGTGTTTGCATTTAAACACTTGGTTAGTATGAAAGCTGGTGATCTGGTCAACTTTCTTGATTCTTGGGCAGTAGGTGCATTTACCTAATCTAGTGCAGATAGGAATGTGTACTGATTTGTTGGATTCAGTACTAGGTTTAGGGGGGTATGAGATAGTGCTACTGGTGAGGATATCCCTGAGATTAGGCAGGCGCCTAAAACCAATGAGTGGTTTAATATTGAAGATCTGTGTAAGTTCCTCAGTATTTTGGATTATGTTCCAATTGTTTCTAACCAGTGACCCAATAACTTTAAAGTGACCCACATACCACAGGGACCAACACAACCCCTCATCATTACAAATGACGTGAGTGACTTCATGACGTCACTCAATGTCATTGTGACACACCCCAAGTACTATGTGACATCACTAGTACCTAGGTTACCCATTACCTCATCATCACTGAGCTGAATTTAAATCACTCCTTATTAATTGATTGACTATATCAGATGTGTTCATTGTAGTTTTGCACAGTGCTTCAACTAGTACTATTAAATACTCCATACATTAAGTGGATATTTACTGCAACTTTTATATGCTAGTATTTTAATTACTACACACTCTGGATACTATACACCTGACTATTTATATTTTATTTGTGCATTGAACAGTTCATCATGTTGTTCAAGTGTGTTATTTGTCAACAGACTTATAGTCATAAATGCAATCTCAAGAGACATATGGACACAGTACACTTACATAAAGTGCACAGATGTAACCTTTGTGATAAAGAGTTTAAGCGAAGGGAATACCTCACTAGACACCTGAAACAAGCACATAAAACCTCTAGTAACTCTAGGACTTTCAGCAAGATTGCTGACTGTGTCTCAACTGAACAAACACCGGTTAGAGATTCTTCCAGTCCTACTCCTACTAGTGACCTGGACGATGTGGACATTTTCCTCAACAGCCTGGAGGATATTCCCATTGAATCCACATTTCCTGATGCCTGTTTTTCACCCTCTACTTCTGCTCCTTCCATCTCCTCTTTTCCTTCAGTGAGCGTCTGCACTCAGACAGATGTTTGTGCCTTACCACCTATGAGGCAACCACATACCACAGGGACCAACACAACCCCTATCTTCACTAAAGATAAGACCACTCAAAAGGGGAGAATGCTTATGGAAAGCAGATGTTCACCACATTGTAGAATAGTGTCACCTCATCTGGATATACAGGGATGGGACTCACCAGTCACCAGCCCCCCCCAAAACCCCTGGATGGGACATTCCTAGTTATTTCACCACTACTTACCAGGAGGAAAGGCTAAGGAACAATCTCCCGGAAGCCATCCCTTACCAAGGACCCTTTGGGGAGGAAGATCCACTCCCACCTCACCTCGCTCCTAACCCACCTGAGTGGGGTGTAGTTAACAGTTCTGTGTCGCCAAACTTCCAGCTCATTAATTTCCTGGAGGACATTTGTGGTAATATTACACCACCCAGACTGTAACTGTTTTATTATGCTCTTACTGACAATTATCCTACATCTGGATTAATTTTACACCATATGTAAGTTGTTGCTAAGTGTTCATATTATATTACACTATTAAATTTGAAGACCATTAAATATCTTCAAATTTTCATTGATTTTTCTCTTTGAAAGACCACTTTGTCTCCTCAAATTCGAAATTTCGTTTTTTTTCTTTGATATATTTTTTCAAAGATCCAATAATTATATACATACTTTCCCATCACAAATTGTGGGATTAAAATGATATCCAAAAATCATAGTTGTGAGAGACTTATAAAGTTTCCAATTTTGCATATTCCCAAAAGTATCACAAGTAATTTTCAAGGAGTATGTTTGCTGGAATTCACGTCAAATTCCACATCTACTCTATGGAAAACCCCACTATACACATCTTGTATTACTGGGTCACTATTGTTAACTGATTGATTTCATTAAAATCATCCAAGCTCTCAATCAACAGTTGTTGCAATCAAGCTTCAGCACTTTGAGACCATAGATCTCCCAAACATATCTGTAGTACAATCACGCACACGCAATTGAGTCCCTGCTCACGCCAAACTCTGCAATCAAGGACCTGCAAACAGGGGTAATTCTCTTGAGTGCAATCAAGATCTTACTGGGCAATCACTTTTTCTGACCTGGGCCCGTATTCACTAACATTCTTATACTTAGAATAAGAATTTTCTTAGAATTTTTCTTAGAAAATTCTAAGAATAAGTATTTTTGGTATTCACTAAATTCTTATACTTAGAATTTTTTCTTATTCTTAGAATTTTTTCTAAGAATGATGTTTAAATCTAAGAATGATCAAGACCTTTCTTAACTTAAGAAAAAAAAATGGCATATTTCATGTTTTTTTATGAATTGCATGTAAATAGACAGTTGCGACGTGAACGTGTTTTCCGTGACCGGACAAATCCAATGGAACTTTTTGATGAACATGATTTCTATGAGAGGTTTAGATTCACAAAGGCTGGAGTGACTTACTTATGCCATCTTTTGCAAGATGACTTGAGTCCTGTATGCAGTAGAAGTCATGCTATATCATTGCCAATGAAAATTTGCACCGCACTGCGATTTTGTGCGACAGGATCTTTCCAAATGTTAGTCGGTGACACCAATAGCATTTCACAGCCTTCAGTTTCAAGGATTGTCCACCAGTTTATTACAGCAATGGCAGGAAAAACAGAAAACTTTATCATATTTCCACGAATGAATTTTGAAATCACTAGATTGAAACAAGGATTTTATGAAATTTCATCTTTCCCTAATGTAATTGGAGCAATCGATGGCACTCATATTCGAATTTTGGCACCACATATTGGAGAGGAAGCATATGTAAACCGAAAAGGTTATCATTCAATCAATGTTCAAATGGTAATGAATCAAGATTATGTGATAACAAACCTTGTGGTACAGTGGCCTGGCTCTACACATGACAGCCGGATTTTGCGAATGTCCAATTTATGGGATTTATTTGAAGCTGGTGAAATTCCTTCTGGACTGCTGCTTGGAGACAGTGGGTACCCGAACAAAAACTG
Organism: Sabellastarte sp. h YS-2021; assembly: GCA_964017235.1. Classification (NCBI taxonomy): domain Eukaryota; kingdom Metazoa; phylum Annelida; class Polychaeta; order Sabellida; family Sabellidae; genus Sabellastarte; species Sabellastarte sp. h YS-2021. The sequence continues at coordinate 19,282,740 of OZ024939.1, read as the reverse complement.
GTTACTTACACCTTTCCAAAATCCTCAGAATGCCAGTGAACGGAGATACAATAGGTATGTATGTTCACAGTAGACATGAAATGCATGATATCCATAGTTTACACTTGCACCCCCAGTTTCAAATTACCGAGAAACATGTATGTGCACAGAACAAATGTGGTATATGTATCCAAATTGCTGTATTTATGCACACCATGGATTAATTGATTCCAAAGGAAATACTAATTTTATACAATATAAAATAGGCATAAAATTTCAGTATTTCCCATAGAATAATAAATAAATCCAGGTTATTGCATCAACTGAAATATCAGTGATGTACTGTAGATGTTCACGTACATGCACTGTCAGTTATGTTGTGAAGTGTACCTTCAATTCTACAGTATCCCTCCAGAATTTCCATGTACCATTATCCACTTTGCTTTGATCAGTACTTTCCTACTAGTATATCTATTAAACTGTATTTGTCAGAAAACCATGTGAAATATATTTAATATTATTATTTTCCAAATTGAGGAAAACATGATGAACTTACAGTATCATGTACTGAATGACCAAAACTTTCAAAGGACCTTGACATAACAGGTGCTTACAGGAAATCGTATTTGAATATGCAAATGAAGTGGAAGTAAATATAAACATGACATACATGTGCCTACTTCAACAAAAGTGACAGGGATTTATAAGAGTGCATTATGAAAAGGGAAGTTTTTCTTCACTGTTGTTACAAAATGTGTAACTGTTCCTTAAATGGTTAAGTCAAATGTTATTCAACACTGTGGGGGGACACAGGTTTGCCTTGTTTAAATTTTCCACTTTTTATTCCCTGCAGTTGGAAATGTCTCGCATGTTAATTGTAAAAATATAGTGAACTGTATATTGTATTTTTTCAGGCAATCATTTGGCCAATTGTAAGAAGTGTGTATAAATTGTATTAGTTATTTTCTTTTCAATTTTTACCTAAACATGCAGAACAATATCTTGATATTGTAATGTATAATTTTTTCACGATGCAACTTTGGGGTTATAACAAGATTTTTCTATTTTAAGGTCTCATAAGAAAACTAGAAGTGTTATTGAAAGAGGATTTGGACAGTTAAAGAGGAGGTGGCATGTGATGCATGGTGAGGTCAGGATGGAACCAACAGCAGCTTGCAAGTTAATAGCTACCTGTTCCATTCTGCATAATATTGCCAAAGCCATGGCAATGCCAGATGCAGCAGGTGTGTTTTTGATAAATTGAACTATGGCTACCCACTTGTTTTAAGATTTCATTAATTTTAACATTTTAATTCTTTTCAGTGAAAAACACAAGTAGAATCACCTCTTACAGAAGGTTCAGTGTAACTCAGGCCACATATACATTTGAGAAGAAATCTTTGTGTGATAATAGGTCATCATCTTGTAGTTTCAATCAAAATTTGTAAAAACTCATAACAATTGTGCGTCAAACCAAATGGGTCCTACAGAAATACCAAATGAATGACTGTAGCATGAGACATGGCCTGCTTGTGATATTTTGATGTCAAATCTGCATAAAGTAGTGGAAAGTTTTCATACAAACAGGTGTCAGTAACAATTTTTTATATTCATGCAACATTTTTTGTGTATATAATAAGGTGGCCATACGTTTATTTTTACTGATACAGTTGACCAAGAGAATAATAACAATGATGCTGGGAACATCAACCCGCCACCTGATATGACACAGGAGTATGCAATGCGAAGTCACATTGCACAAGCAGCCTTTCCAGCATGAATTGTAAGTCCAATCAATGTTTGCAACATTTATTTAAATTATGAGCCACAGACAACAAAACATATTACAGATGATAACATATTTTCCATAATTATTAAACACTACTATAACTTACACAATAACATGAAAAATATCAGAATAAATAACAATATCATAGTGGATGTACATGACATGACACAATTTCTTAAACACATGTACATGTCTAATGTATAGGAATCATTTGAACAAAGTTTTTCACAAAATGCCACGAAACTTAATAGCAGCATGGGTAAACTTTTAAAACTAATGCCTTCAGCTATATATTAATCATTGACCACCAAAGTTGAAATTGTAAATACATTTTATAATATACAAACTTTTAATAAATTGTAACAGAAATAAATTAATACAAATGTCACAACTTAGTATTCAAAAATTCATAGAGCTGTGAAATTCAATAAATTGATGTACTTATGAAAGAAAGTACATGCATAACTGTTAATGCATTCAATGGACATGATGTGGTGAAAGTTGTTTTCACATTTGAAAGCAGTGAATGATAATGGAGGTTAAAGTGATTTACTCAACTGTGACAATGTGAAAATACCTATTGCATTTGCTCAGCTATGCAAGAAGTAATTAAACCAAAATGTGTAAGGGCAGTAGCTTTAGAGAATGTGCCGGACACACTAATGGCCAAACACAGGTAACACTATGGTGTAGCACACCTATAATATTCAACGAGCGTACGTACCAAGTAATGACAGATAGCTCAGAAAAAAATTAAAGATCAAAGTCACTGCGGCAACATTAACGGTCAATTCAAGATGGACATAAGTAACCATGAACTTTCATTTATTTTCAGATTGTAAACACATGGTGCCTTGCTGGAGTTGAAAGAATACATGGACAAGAAAGAAATCCACTAGTTTACTCAATATTGTCAATAACATATGTAACAGTTTGTTTCTCTGAAAGGCTGTACTGTAACAGTTGACATTTCAAGTTTATCATGGTTATTTGGCTCTCCTTCAGTTCAAGTTCTTTTTCTTTAAGTTTAATGTCAATCTCCCTGTTTCGTTCCAAATTTTCAACTTGTAATTTGAGTTTTTTAATTTGTAATGATTTGATTTCATTTTCAATTTCTCTCTCCTCATCTGTAGCAAGTTTCCGCTTTTCTATTTCCACAAATTCACTAAGGCAGCTTTCCTGTTGTGCCTTTGCCTTTGTGCCTGAAAAAAAGTTATTTTAAAAATTTGTAGACTAAGAAAAAGCAAGATTTATGAAACACTACACAGGTACTCAGTGGCCCATTGGTTTGGAAAGTTCTGCATCTAATTACAGGCCATTATCAATGTCCAGAACTGAAATTATAGATATGTAATCTGTTTATGATTGGCCCAGATATTGTGTTGATGGAATTTAAAGAAATATTATAAATATTACTCTCTTAGTTACCAATTGCTGGTAACACTGTGCTTGGTTTGTGGCTTCATTTTTAAAAATGGGGGACCCATTAAATTAGACACATAAAAGTGATGGTCACTTTCCCTGATTATGATGTGTGTAACGTGTTGAAATTCAAAGCTAGGCAGTACCATTGTTTTAATACTTATGAGGAATATGCTCTGATCATTTTGTTTCAGGGTTGGTAAAGAACTAGTTAATAGGAGTATTTAACAGGGTGGTACTTAAAGCTGCTCATCACCTTCCATTTACTATTTCACAGTGGTCGATATTGGGCAATACTGGTCAATTGGAAAATAAGGAAATTAATGATATACTACATTGTTGAGTATTTATTGCCTACTAGACAAGCAAAATTAATGTAATAATGACCCTTTCAATTGACCGGCCAATCCTGTCTTGTTTCATTTGTGAAAGGTGTAAATAAAACATTAATTTCATTAATTTCCTGTTTTTGTTGCAATGTAACATTTATATGGACATTAAAAAGTCAAAATATAACATGTGTTTATTTCTTAACTGTTATATGTACAAAGTCAATCACTACAAAACTTCAACTAAATATACACTTACGGCTTCTGTGCGTAGATTCGTTGAACCCTTTCAGCTTATCCAACAAATGGTGATTTTGAATTCCATCTGTTTGGTCCTCCTCAGTAGAATTCACAGTCACACATTCAGACTGAACAGGTACATCAGCCTCCTCACTGAAATATGTACATGTATACACACAACAGTTACTAGCTTCCTTGATATTGGGAATTACTATTATTTTGATTTAATAAATTAATATTCTCACATCTCTGGGGCTTACATGTTCAATCACCACATTCCACTAAATAATAACTTTCATTGAAAGTGAACAAGATTAAGCATAATTCAAGTTCAAGAGGCCAAAATTAAACTATTACAGATTTTCCTGTTATTTTTACATTTCAATAAACAGCTTCAACAGAAATAAAACTTTAACAGGAAAGGCCTTCCTTCCGTGTCAAAAGTTGTAATGTTACATCCCTAGTTGGTACATATGATTTCTTTTAACATCAAATTATTTGTAATTTTACCTTATTAGAATGTTCTCCATTAGTGAACTATCTAGCCCACCAGATATTCCAACTACCTTGGCTGGGGTTACTATGCCATCAACAATCTTTATGGAATTCTCAGAAGGTTGTTTCGGATGTGTGCCACCTCCTGCAACACTGAAATATTAAAAACTTCATTGAATTTCAGTAACTACACATTTGATAAAATTTAACAAATTTCTTTAAATTTTACTGAAATTTATTAACTGCACATGCCATAAATAACCAGGGAATTATTGAGATTAACATAGTGCTTAAGGACTGCGTACATTTCAGATATAGACAAAAATCTGGAAATCATTGAACAAATGGCTAATAATTAAAAGAGAAAATGAAACAGAGAAATAGAACATAAATACATGACTTTATTGCATCATTTAGGCATATTTAAAAGTGAATAACCAACGCTAAAACATACTTAGCCTTACATTTAAAAGTCCAAGCACAAAGGACTATTTCCATTAATGTCACACTTGATATACATTATATGAGTGCATTGTACTAGTGATCAACTCTTTCACTAGATGTCAACCCAAGTATTATTATGTCTCTCTGTTGTATCAAAAATAACCCCCATACAGGCTGTTCTTTCTCCCTCTACATATTCATGTAAATAGGTCAAAGTATTTGTGCAAATGTTTACAGCAGGATAATTTTGAGTATGCAGGCAAATTAAAATATGTTTACGGATTGTTACTTGGCTAAAGATTTACATAGGGATACCTTCAGAGCTGTGGTGTATTGTGGTATAGTACAGAAATTGTAATATTTCAGACAGATGTGTAAAGAATTCTCTTTTAAAATATTTCACTTTCTGTTGCATATTTTCAAATCAGAAAGTGTAATGTTTTATGATTGAATCATAATAACCTGCAGGGAATATAACATGGATTTATTTCATTTCACAAATCTGTCAAAGGACACAATGGATAACAAAACAATTTTTCAGAAAGTGTTGGATATATTATTTCCCTTAGGTGTTGTGCACAAAATGAAAATATGTGCACAGTAATGTCAAGGACAAACCTTTTACCACTGTCACGGTAGGTTTTTTTTCTACCCCCCATTCCCCCCCCCCCCCCCAAACACAAACAAACACATGCTGTGTGCTTTTTTTTACGTGAAATTTAATTGGCCTTGCTTGTCTTTTTCTTACAATAATAAAAAACATAAAAACGGGAGGGGGGGAGGTTATAAAACAATCTCACCAGTTTTCTTTATTTCTTTGTTGAAGTGGCCAACTTCTTTAACTGCCAGTTGTTGTAAATTATACCACTTCTTTTCAACTTCCCTGGCTGTTCTTCCATAACCACACACAGCATTTACTTTTGTTGTTAACTCCTCCCATGCTTGACCCTTGCTTACTTTTGTTACAGTTGCCGAAAATTTTCCTATGTATAATTCCCTGTTTCTCGATATTTCATCTATTATCATGCTGCATTCCAAATCAGTGAAATTTTTCCTTCTAGGCCCTTTAATCTTCATTGGCTCCATAATGCAGACGAAAAATGTGTACTATACTACAGATCATGTGACCTCAAGAAATATGCGTGCACATGTTTCTGTTTACAATTCTTAACAAAGAAAATTCTTATTCTTAGAAATAATTCTTAACTAAGAATTGCTTTGTGAATACAATTTTTTTCTAAGAATAAGAAAATTCTTAGATAAGAAAATTTTCTAATTCTAAGAAAAAATCTTTTTCTAAGTATAAGAATGTTAGTGAATACGGGCCCAGATCTCAACATAATGGGATTATTTATTGAACCAGTGAACCAATGTTGACCCATCTCACCATAATTGTCTTTTAAGACATTTTGTAAGCCTAAATAAGGCTTTAATATTCATACCATAAAAACCATAATCAAGTGTGAATAGTTTATTATAATTTGGAACCAATGATTGTTTTAAAATTATTTATTGGTGTGTTCTTATCCATCCATAAGACTTCTCGCACCCAGAAAAAAATATTTTTGGACCATTATTTAATAAAATATTTAAATAATGCTAGAAACTCCATATTTTGGGATTTTATCCTCCTGAGCCTCCTCTAGGAGGCTCAATCCACTCAAAAGCGGATGGATCCGGCGGCTCAAAGTGGATAAGATTTTTGCACCTTATGGGCAAAATTGGATGAAATCTTCAGCCTCTGATGATAAATTACAAAATAATTTTGAAATATTACCAAATAGCTCTTGGTTAATATAAGGCAGGTTTATTGGGTAACTGCTATTGTCACTTCACACAGCTATATTATTCTTATCATTGAATATGTTCAGACAAGCGTTTAAAACTTTCTTGCTTAATAGTAAAATCAAAAAAAGCAAAACAAATAATCTCACAAAAGAATAGAGAAAGGGCCTTATAGAACTCTGTGACACCAAAAACATAGTAATCAAGAAAGCTGACAAAGGATCTGCTGTAGTGGTCATGAATACCATTGACTACTTACGAGAAGGATACAGACAATTGAGTGATCCTAACTATTATACACCACTCAAAGATTACCCCACAAGGTCAGTAAGTGAAAAAAAATCACTCATACACTAATTACCATGAAAAACAAAGGCGTGATTAGTGAAGAAAATCTTGATTACCTCTCACCTAATAAAATAGGTGATTTAGGCCATTTCTATCTATTACCAAAAATACACAAAAAGAGCATACCAGGTAGACCTATTTGTAGTTCTGTCACTCACCCGACTGCCAGAATAAGCAAGTTTGTGGATGCACATATTCAGAAATATGTGCCCACCACCAAGTCGTACATTAGGGACACTCAGGATTTCATCACCAAAATCAAAGAAATTGGACCTATTCCAGAAGGTTCATTTTTAGTGACATCAGATATAAGCTCACCATACACAAATATCCCAAACCAAGAGGGAATTACAGCAGTAGCAGATCAATTAAGAAGTGACCAAACTAAAACTGGAATCAGTACATACATACTTGATTTATTAAAATTGGTTTTACACAATATGTACTTCAAATTTAATGGAGATTACTTCCTACAAACAGGAGGAACAGCAATGGGGACCGCTCTAGTACCAAACTATGCCAATATCTTTATGGACAAGTTTGAAACAAATGCACTAAAAAATTACCCACTCAAACCATCACTTTGGAAAAGGTTTATAGATGATATATTTATGGTATGGACTCATGGTGAAGACCAACTTAAAAAGTTTGTTGACTACCTTAATGACACGAGATGAGCCAAGAGGAAATCAACTTCTTAGACACCACAGTAAGAATCCTACCAAACAGAACACTATACACCACCTTATACAACAAACCTACAGATACTCACCTATACCTTCATTACCAATCAGCTCACCCACACAGTGTAACTGCAAATGGACCACATGGCCAGTTCTTAAGAATGAGAAGAATCTGCACCTTGAACATTGATTACCAAGCTAATGGCCAAAAATTGATCAAATATTACCAAGATAGAGACTACCCTCGTAAAGCTCTAGAAAACCATTATAAAAGAGCAGCTAGTTTTCACAAAATGACCTACTAGGAACTAAAACCAAAAAATTGAAAACACCACAAGTATTAGTGACTACATTTAATCCCAGGAACCCTGATATTTCACAAATTATCAGAGACAATTGAAACATGATAGAAAACACCGAATATTTACAGAAAATCTTCCCTGATAAACCACTCATAGGATACAGAAGACTCCCCAACCTACAAGATATTCTGACATCCAATAAAATCAGCTACCCACCCAAGGAAGCCAAACACGATATTTCCTCCCTCCCACCAGTATGTACTAGATTGGCAAAATGCACCTATTGTCCAAAAGTACATAAAATCACTGCATTTACAAGCACACACACAAAAGTCACCCACAATTGTAGAAACCTACCACTAAGACACTGAATCACATGTGAGATTCACAATATAATTTATTTGATTCAGTGCACAAAATGCAACAAACAACACATAGGTGAAACAGGGAGACCATTTAGAAATAGGATTTATGAACATATATCAAGTGTTGAAAATCCTAAGAAAGCCTTATCAACACCAGTATCAAGGCACTTCACTGCTGAAAATCATTCTCATAAAGATATGAGATTTAGTGTAGTGCAATGGTTGGGTAATCAGACAGGACCAGAATGTATGAGTAATCGTAGAAAGCTAGAACTTAAATTCATTTGGGATGTCCCCACCATTGCACCAATTGGCATCAATCAATATGTCTAATATAACCCCTCTTACTGGTATTAATGTCCAGATACCACCCTTTATCCTTAGATCTGTTGAACAGCTGCGGATGCAGTGAACCTTTTTGTTATTTGAACTGGGTTTGACCTGGACAGAAGGTCGGCCATCACATTCAGATACCCTTTGAATGTGTCTGGCTTTTAAGGTTATCTGATAATGATGTCACAGGTCATGATCTTCCACAGCAGAGCGCACATCTCCGCCGAGAGGGTTCCTCTTTGTTGATGTTGGCTACCACTGTTCTAATCTAATCTACTGCTTTGCAGGTGCAATATCTTCCCCACAAAGGGGAACTCTGTGTGCTAACTTAACAAAAATAATTATCATAAGGAGAGTTGAGGGGCGTTCCTGGTCAGTAATCCGGAGTTATAGGGTGTGACCAAGAGGGAAGGAAACTAAATTGGGAAACTGGAATTAAAGAAGTGAGTTTTGAGGTGTTTCCTGAAACATGCGACAGAGGGGCTATTTCTTATTTGGAAGGGGAAAAAGTCCCAAAGAACTGGGGCATTGTGACTGAAAGAATTGGAAAAAAGTTTGACTGATTTATGAACCTTACAGTCAAAAGTGGGGGTGTGAAAGAACTTCAGTTTAAGGGTGCTTCGCCTTGTATTCCTGGAAGAGGTGTAGGGATGAATTAATTCTCTTAGGTAAACTGGTTGACCCTGGTTGAAAATTTTATATGGAATGAGACCTATTTTGAATTGCACCCTATATTTTGACATTGAGCCATTGACAACAGAGTTTTTTCAGTTGAGGGGTAATGTGAGAGTATTTAGAGGAACGGGTGACAACCCTACAGAGTGAGTTTTGGACTCACTGCAATCTTCTCAAAATCTGTAAGTGATAAGAATAGGAAATTGCAGTAGTCCAATCTGCTGTTCACCAAAGCATTTGCTAAAAGAACTGATGTATTAAGGTCTAGAAGGGGACGAATTCTATAGAGGTCTCTCGCATGAACTCTGGTGGACTTTATGACCTGTGACACATGGTCTGAGAATGAGAAATTGGAGTCAAACACCACTTCAAGGTTCCTAAAACTTTGTGCTGGTGAGACCTGATTACCGATAACATAGATCGGAAAGTGAGGAAGGAGTTGTTTACGGTTATTTTTGGAGCTTGTTGAGTTGTCCTTTGCAACCAACACCGTTTGGTTTTGACACTGGACCTTGAAACTTGAAGGACCAGAGAAACTGCCTTCAACTCTAGAAGATTTATGTATAGGCTCTTTCCCTGTCTGACCACAGACCCTTGTAGAGGCTTGCTCTAAGTGAGAGCCCCAGCCTTCGTCTGAGGCGTCCGTAAAGAGTTGGATCTTGATGGGCCTTGGGTCCTGAGAGAATCAGGGGAACTCTGGCAAATTTTGATTGATGATGAATGGTAAGAATGTTTAACATAATGTTTGAGCATTTGTTTGTTTGCCAGTCTCTCTGAAAGAACGGAGGCCACCTCCTACTGGTGGACTGAGCAAGGCTTTCTAAGGAGTCATTGGAAGGAGGGGTTTCCATACCCTCTTCACCTTGAGTGAGGTCAAAAAAGACCTCTGGAGCCTCTGATACTCGATTTCCCCCTACCTGGGAAAACGATGGATACTGCTTGGAATGAAATGACCCACAGTGGGGGGGGTTGCCTGTAGGAGCCTCTAGATTGTGGGGAGCGTGAAAGGGCTGATTTGATAGGGCCTAAACCCTAAGTCTTTTTATGGGTGCCTTGAGGAGGAACTGCTGTCCCTTCTAAACTAATTGTGAATGGGGAACTCTTAAGTTCTTAAGATCTGGTATCTCTCCTGAATTCCCCATAATCATTCTGACTGCTTGGAAGCACCCTTAACCCTATTCATACCATGTGGGGTCTTTTGTGACCCCGCACACTGAAAATGCTTGATAAAATTTCAATACAATCAATTTTGTTTATCATATTTCATGAATTTGTTACTCTTTTACCACGTTTTCACAAACCAAGACAAACGACTTCATGTATGAGATGTGTACAAAAGAATATGGTAATTACTCCTGAGGTCATAAATGACCCCGCTGAATTAAACTATTTTGTACAAATTATTATGTAATAAAATATGAAAGAAACTTATTCTTTTCTTGCCAAATTGAAGTGTGGCTGAAATACAAATAATAGCTAGCAATGTAGAAGGTGGGAAATGTAGAAGGTGGGAAAGGTTCAGATCAAAGGTGGGCTGGGGGTATGTGGGAAGATGGATATGGATAGGGAAAAATATTTTGCCATTGTCATTTAATCACAACATTCCTGCATAATGTATAAATTGATACATGAGTTCTCTATAATGTCCAACATGATACATGATAGTAAAGCCATGCTCTTTTTTGTCATTTAACAAAAAAGTTTTCAAAAGTAAATTAACAATTTGATGTGTTATTAAGATAACAACTGGTCTTAACACGGTTATATTTTGGTGTCTAATGTACTTCAGTAAAATAAATGTTTAGTCTTTACACAGTTATTTTCATTTACTAGTAGGTATATAAGAACATGTAATTAATGTAATTAATGAAACCTTTGTCAGTTCTGTAACCTCAAGAAAAAAGAAACTAACCAATAAGTATATTCATACAAAATTTCCAATATTGATGCCAAAAACTATGAATTCTCCATCTACATTTACATTATTGTTCTGATAATTGATTATTAATACTAGAATAATACCTGTAAAAAGTCTTATTTTACACTGACTAAATTTAATATGGTTAACAAAATAAATATATTACTCAAAACTTTAACTTATATTGGCAAATCCTCAAAAATATATATGGGGTCATTTATGACCCCACACGGTATGAATAGGTTGTAAAATATGTTGGTATGAATAGGGTTAAATTGAGTTTGACCCATCTGGCAGATTTCCATGACCAGGTTGCATTCAGAAAAGACCTAGTAAAGAGAAGCCTGAAGTTTAAACTCTTGACTACCAGAAGGGGGGTCTTACTCATAGAGGCCCCAGAGGGGCTAGGAGATACAGATTTGAAAACTTGTAGTTTGTCTTCAAGATAAAAGACAACATTGTCCCAATAATACTACTTAAGATTGGGACCAGGGGGTTTAATAGCAGCCACCGAATCATCTAAATTAAACTAGCATATTTAGTTGAGGAAAAGCTGAAGGGCCCTTGGGCCTAAGCTCTTGTTGGCCTGCTACATCATTCAAAGTTCAGACTGGAACAGGACCTAGGTATACTGTCCCTGGAAACAGGATGGTTAAAAAAAACACCAAATCTTAATGTCCTCGGTATGTCCTGAGGGAAGTCAGTCAAGTCAACTTTCCTATAAAATGCAGGGACTGGTTTGAAAACCTGTTCAGAAGAAGCCCTTTGGCTTTGAGGAATTTTTGACTTGCATAGATAACATGGATTCCTCTAATAATGTTGACTCAGAAAGCACATCAATTGTGAAGCCAAACTGCTTAGTGGACTTGTGAATTGTAGGTTGAAATTTTGGTACATTGAGGAAATTGGCAACACTCTGCGTCTAGTAAGTAGTGCGGTATGTGGATAGATGTGGAGCGAAATATTTAGGGAAACCAGTATGAATAAACTTGTACACCAGGGTAGCCAGTTTGAACTCTGAGCAAAACTGAATAGGGAGCCAATGGAGTTTCCTGAGTACCGGAGTTATCCGAGTGTATTTACACAAATTTGTAACAATTCTAGCAGCACTATTTTGGATAGACTGTAATCTATGAAGAATGACTTTAGAGAGACTCCTGAAAAGTGAGTTACAGTAGTCCAACCGACTACTAACAAAAGCATTGGCAACCGAAACAGCTGCATCCTGAGTCAAGAACTGCCTAATATTTCTAAAATCCCTCCGTTGACTAAAGCAGCCTTTACAGACATTCTGGACGTGTTTAGAGAAGGAAAAATCAGAGTCATACCACAGACCCAGGTTCCTCACAGACTCGGTGGGGTGAAGGGGGCTGATTAGGATATCAATTGGGAAACATGCATTTAACCTTTCTCTCTGTTTCTTAGATCCAAAAAATATGAACTCAGTTTTATCAGGGTTAAGTTTAAGTTTGCTAGCCGACATCCATTCTTTGACATCTTGAAGGCATTGTTCAACTTATCGAAGGCAGCTGAGGCATTCATGTGTGAGAGATGGACATAAAGTTGTGTGTCGTCGGCATAGAAATGGAAGTTTATGCCTTTGTGTTTACCAATCAGTGTACTAAGGGGAGATGTGTACAGAGAGAATAGCAGAGGAACCAAAACAGAACCCTGAGGTACGCCGAACAGCAGTTTTTGTAAATCAGACAAAGTAGAACCAATCTTAGGCTGATAGTGTTCTGTCAAATAAGAAGAGAACCATTTGAGAGCTGAGCCACCAACACCGGACCAATCCAGAAGACAGCCGAGGAGAGTGGAATGATCAATCGAATCAAAGGGAGCAGAGAGATCCAGAAATACCAAGGCAGTAGCTTCACCCCGAGATCCTGACAAATGAATATCATTTTTGATGGAAAGCAGAGCCGTCTCAGTTGAGTGACCAGACTTATATGCTGACTGGTATCAGTTATCCAAGCCATGTCGATGACTGTGATCAACCAACTGTTTAGCAACTACACGTTTCACCAGTTTAGAAATGAAGCTAAGTCCAGATACTGGGCGGTAGTTTTTCAAATCCTCAACAGGAAGAGAAGCCTTCTTAATAAGTGGAATGACTATGAGTGAAAAATTGACCCATTTGGTTATAGATGGTAGAAGGATGTCAATACATTCCTTAATAAGGAATGTGGGCAATGGGTCCAACAGGCATGATTTGGTGGGTGATTTGCTGATTATTTTTCCTATTTCATCTTGAGTGACTTGAGTAAAGACTGTTAGTTTAGGAGGGTCAAAGGGGGTTGTACCATGTTACAGGACTCAGATGAATAAAAACTCTCACGAATTTTCATGATTTTATTTGAGAAAAATGTAGCAAAACGATCAGCCAATGACTTTGAGGATTCACAAGTGGGCAGAGTAGTGCCATGGGATATATGTAGGACTTTGTGTATCTCCCGCCGGAGATTAGTTTCCTGTAATAGACAGTCTTGTCCATGTTCGCAAGACGATTACACCAGGCAATTTGATGTCGAAGACGACTCCTGTTGAATTGACTTTTATCTTTACGCCAAGCACGTTCCAAAAAAAAATGTTACATTATAGTGAAAGTATTGTGTTCAGCCAAAAAATAAATTATAAAAATTTCCCCATGCTTTGTTAAACTTATCCTGCCTGAAATCAAGTTTGGCAACATATTCCTGCTCTTGGTATACTGATTTCAAGTACTTACAAAAAACATCTAATAATAAATTTCCATTTAAAGTTTTAAAAATATACATTTTTGCTGTTAAATAAATTGTGTTAAGTGGACTACTCAAGTTGTTTGTTGCCAGAGAGCCCACAATTATACAAGATGGATTGACATTAAAATTGGTCTGTAGTACCAATTTAATTTTGGCTTTGAGTACGTACTAAAACATTTGGACAATTTCGCATTCCACAAACAGATGTACAATAGTTTCAGGTTGTTCATCACAAAAGTTATACTTTCCACTTCCATGTTTATTAATTTTTAATAGATCATTTGTTCCCAGAATCTTATATAGTACTCTAAGCTGTAGCCATATCAGGTCATTGTTCTTCACAGTTTTAAAACAAATTTGGAATATGTATCTCCATGTATTTTCTGCAATGGTTAAATTAAGTGAGTTTTTCCAGGACAGAAAAGGTGCATTCTTATCAAGGCACTGATAATTTAAAAGCCAATAAAATTCCTGACTACCCTTATTTGAATTGCACAGTACTTTTATCTGGTTAGGGTAAACTGGTTTCTGCTGGTCTGTTAAATCCAGTTTTAGTTTTGATGGGTAAACTTTCATGCAAGACTTTATTCTATGGTACTCAAGTTAATTTGTTTTAATAGAATAAGACTGTTCCAATTTTTTTGTGATAAAAGCTCCCTGTTTGCAGTAAACATATCCACAACTGAAATTATACCACTCCTGAACCATACTGGAAAGTAAAGTGCTGCTTTAGATATTTTTGGATTATGCCATATTGGTTCAGACATTGCATCTGTGCTATTCTTGATTTGAATATTTTTGAAAGATTACTCTAAGTATGCCCTACATCAGCACAAAATTTATTATTAGATTGCTTAGCAAGACTTCCAGCATAGTTATTCCCAAGTAACACCATTTTATTAATCATTCCGAGGTAGTGTTTTGCCATTGAGGCCAATGGTGTCTCCGCGTTTCCATATAACCTTCGCACCAATGTTATTTTCAATGCAGAAATAAAATGTGTTATATCAATCATGTTCAGTCCGCCCTCTAAATACAAATTTGCCAAAAACTCTCTTCTTATTTTGTCAGGTTTCCCATTCCAAATAAATTTGTAAAACATGTTTGAAATTTTTTTCAGAAGTTCTTTCTTGGGGTTTGGTAGAGCAAGGAAAAGATGATTCAATTTTGATAAGGCAAGAGTTTTGATGACAGCAACCTTTCCTATAGGTGTCAAATATCTCTGATGCCACATAAAAACAATTTCTCCAATTGTTCCATCACAGGATTGTAGTTCAACTCTATCATAGTATCAAGTTTTATGGAGAAGGTGATTCCTAAAAGAGTAAAAATAGTTGCTCCCATTTTAATTTCCTCCCAACATCCAATTCACATTTGGAGTATCTTTTTGTTCCGATTCAGGAGTTAGTTTTGTCTGTATTTATCTTCAAGCCAGATACAGATTCAAAAATCTCTAAAACATTTAATGCACTAAGTAGAGATTGTTTACTTCCATGTAATATTAAAGTCGTATCATTGGCAAACTGTGTGATCTTAAATTCAGTTCCATTGATTTTTATACCTTTTAAAGTTGGCTCATTCATAATTAATAAAAACATCACTTGAGCACAAAGTAAAAATAAGTAAGCCGATATTGGATCGCCCTGTCTACAGCCCTGTTGTATGTCAAAGAAATCAAAGTACCAGATTGTAAAACAGCTGCTTTCACATTTGTATTTAGTATCTTGATCCATTTACAAAATCTTGTTTGAAGCCAAAAAGAGGTAAGATAGTATAAAGAAATTTCCAAGACATAGAATCAAAGGCTTTTTAGAAGTCAATTAACATTAGCAGGCCTGGAATTTCATTGCACTGTGTATAATGCATAATGTCATAAATCAGTCTTGTCCCTTCACCAATGAATCAGTACTCATGAAGCCTGACTGAGTGCTTGAAATAAGTTCATGTAAGACTTTTTGAAGTCTTATTTTGAGAGATGAAACGATTTTGTACACAACTGACAATAATGAAACAGGTCACCAGTTTTTCAAGAAATGCCTTGGCTTGTCACGTTTTGGCAGACAAGAGATTATGCATTGTCTTAGGGAAATGGAAAATTTTTCTGCCAAAAATCCTTCATTTAGTGACCTTAGTACAAAGAATTTTAATTTTACCCAAAAAACTTTTTAAAATTCTGATGGAAATCCATCAATGTCAGGACATTTAAAGTTTTTCATCTTTTTCAATGCCTGACTGATTTCATCAATGGTTAATGTTCCTTCCAACTCATTAGATTCCTTTTCATTTAGTTTAGATAGTCCAGAGAGGGAGTTAAGTAGCTCAATGTTATCTTCATTTAGATCTGAATCTCTATTCTTAAATAAATTTGCATAAAAATTTCTTGTTTCTTTCAAAATTTCTTTTTGATCTGTGATTGACTGTCCATTTTGCTTAACTAATTTCCTTATAGTTTTTTTTGTGTAGTAATGTTTTTCTAAAGAACAAAAGTATTGGAAGGTTTTTCTCCTTCACTTAACCATTGAGCGTATGCCCTTAACATAAGGCCATTTAACTTGTTGTTTCGAATACTTTGAAGCCTATTTTTCTTTAAAATTAATTCTGAAGAATCAAGACGTGATTTTTTTTTCCATTTGATCTATTTCAGCCTTCAAAGAATTTTCCTCTTTCATTTCTTGTTTCTTTAAAAAGGTAGAACATCTAATTGTTTCACCTCTGATTTGCATCAGTAGTAACTCTAGGAACTCACTGTCAGATATAGTAAAATTGATATTAAAATCAGATATTTGCATGACATTTTCTGGGATATAGACTGGCACTGCATATTTCAGTTTTTCCTGATCAATAAAATTATTAATTAATATTAAATACTCTTTAACCTTTAATAATGAACAGTTACATTTCCATAAACCTCGTCCCCGTTCAAATTTGTAGAAAGTTACTAGCAGCTCAATATTAGAGTGATCAGAATTAACCTGGTTTAATATTACAGTTGTCAATGAAATCAATTAGATTCTGATTTATTAGAAAGAAATCCAGTCTGGCATGTCTAATAGGATTTTTTCTATGCCAGGTGTAACGTCTCAAATCATTGTCGAAAATTTGAAAAGGATCTTTCAAACAAAGCGAGTTCATTGTTTGTATTAATAATTTTCTTGCTCAAGGATTATTAACATTTTAATAATTGTAACTATCTAAACTTGGGTTCAGTACAAGGTTCAAATCTCCACAAACAATACAGTGGTCAACATGAGTGTTTTCAATTTTCTTTTGGACAGACTCAAAAAATTCAGGGCAGTCCTCATTTGGTGCATATATATTTAGAACTAGAATATCTACTTCACACACTTTTAGCAATATTAATAATAAATTACCACTTTGATCCCTTTCGATTGTTAGAAGTTTGTAGTCAATATTTTTCCCGAACAAAGTAGCCACGACTCTAGAGTTGGACCTAACACCATTAAGTAAACATTCACCTTGCCAGATTTTTTTTACAAGTTAATGCTCATCTGTTAACCAGTGAGTATCTTGAAGGCAGAGGATATCTGGTCTAGTATCAGCAAAATAGTTCAAAACATCATTTCTGACAGTTTGCCGATATAATTTATAGGTCAGATGTCGCCATTTTTATTATTTAAGGCAACAATAGTAAAGAACATAGTATCAAGCAACCAAAAAACAGTGGAAAAGTAAGCATTATCTACTTTAGGAAAAAATAGGAGATACATGTCAAATGACCAAACCTGTGTGAAAAGACAAGCATATTGTTCTTTTGGGAGCAGGAATATTATGCCAAAGAATGAATACAGTAGAAAGACAACCGTAATATACTTCAGGTAACATGAACAGCAATTTTCATGTATATATGAATAAAAATCTTTCAACAGTACAATACATAACACACTATCAATTGTAAATAAACTTAGGTTATGACTGACCAAACATTCATTTATAATATGAATAAAGTTATATGTAAGGCTGTGATAGGTTACCCGGTTACCCGAAACCGGTCCGAATTGTTTATGAAACCGAGTGCAAACTGGTGAAGCCGGTAAGCGAAAAAATATTAAATATAGCATAAATCAATGAAATACTCGGCAAAACCTTAGTATTGTGTCAGATTTCTTTAATTACTGTAAGTTTTTCACGTTATTTTCCTTATTTATACAGATATTTAACATTATTTTTCACAACGTTTTGTTTACATCATCCGCCATGTTTGCTTCTCTGCCACTTCCACTGGGTGACACCTAAAAGACGGTTACCCGAATTCGGATCGATTCTTTCGAGGTGAATACCCGGTGTCGTCCAATCAGCCCTTTATCCGTATATTATAGTTGATAGTGACTAAGCAAAAACAAGTTTCATTTGAACAGTAATCATGAAATTACTTTCTAGGTCATTGTTGCTCAGTAATGTTTACTAAAGATTTTGTCATATTACTACTACACAGAGACATGTAAAGAGCAATTCCTGAAAACTTGTCAACCCAAAATTATATTTCAATGCAATTTCCTTAAGGTAGGACATTAAACACAAGTTATCCTGACATGATACAAGATATATTGGTCTGGGATCAAGTAATTGTGTTAGTCCATTTTTTCTTTTAGTATAAATGTAAAAGCCAGAATACAAAACTATTTCTGAATACAAAATTTTCTATGAATATGCTCTGATAATAGCTTTTAAAGTTTCTTTTTGCCAACTAGGTATATGCCCTATAGCATATAGGAATGCAGAAAGACAAAAATATTGAATTCACATCACACTAGTTCATTTTCATTTCTTGTTAATAACAAAATTCTTTGATAACATGCACAAACTTGTGCAAATACACAAGTTCAATTAATTTTGGTAAGGAACCTTACATGGTGAAAATCAGTCACTTTATTTGATTCAAAAGTAACAGTCTCTGTCATTTGCTTCGACCAAGTCACCTTTTGTCTTAAGTAGCTTCTCCCTTAAATCAGCATTTTGTGTGAATTTCATCTGGCATGCCTTCTACATTACCCCACGAGCTGACTTCTACTTCGATTCATCAACACTCTTGATTCTATGAGAAATTGCTTTCATCCTTCGTGCATGTTCAGACTTCATGATACTCTGGGCAGAAACCTCATCTCCAAAGAACAGACTCTTTTCTTGAAGGTAGTACTGCTCTACACAAGTATATTTTGTTTTTCCATCAGTAAAAACACTTCTGTGGAAGTTACTGAGAATGCTCTGTTCCCCAAAGAAAAACGTAGCAACCCGATCAGGAAAATAGCGTTGTCCTTTTGTGGGACAGTGTAGATTCTCTGGCAAGGCCTCCAAGTTATCTGCTGTATATTGTAATCCATTTACAATCAGCTTGTCTCCTCTTAAGAAACAATTCTTTACAGATAGGCATTTCCTGGCAACCCGTAAAACTGGCAGCAACACTTTCCTGTTCTCCTTCACTTTGTCAGGGAAATCTTCTTTCACATAATGCACTTTATCCTTTAGTCCCCCAACTTTCTTTCCACACCTTCTTGCGATCTGAATACAGAAGGAATCTGACAATTGTTCTGGGCATATTCATGCTCTCAGATATCATATGAGGAGGTCCTCCCAATCTGTGACATCTGAAAAATTTAATTTCTCCAGCGTTTGATATTCCTAGTTTGTCCTTGAAGATGGTACACAGTTTCATACAAACATCCTCATTTGGGGATTCACTTATTCCATCAATCAATAGATTATCTTTTCTGGAATATGTCTGTAAGGCTAAAATACTTAATATTTCACTGCTTACAAAAATACATTCTATTTTGGAATTTGGTAATAAGTTGGAAAATATATTTGTGTATACATGTGTAGGCTGTCCTGTTTTTTAACAGAAAAAGAGAAAACCAACAAAGAGCTGGTTGAACTCGAAAGGGAGAAAGTAGCACTGAAAAAAACAAAAGATTACAACAATGGAGAAGATGCTGAAAGTGATAGAAAGAAACAGTGATACCATTTCAAATATCAGGGATTTTCTTTATGAACAAAAACAGAGCATGTTTATGGGAATAAATATATGTGAAACTGAACAGTAATCAAATATCTTTGTGAAATACAAAACTAATGTGGAAATTTCTTCAGAGACTGTAAAACTTTAGGAACTCAATTCAAATTATTAAACTAATTTTACTGTAACAGATACTGTGCTTACAATTTCAGATATTACTTAATAATAACATAATAAATTCTTCATGCTTTTTTAATACTTTGTATATAGAAAGGCCAAATGTAGTATTAAAGTTTGATAAATTTACAAAGGAAACCTTCAGTTTGAGAAACAGGTTAGTTAAAAATTTTATTTATTCACAGGTAAGCAAAGTAACATAATTGATTGTTCAGATGAGTCCCTGTATTAATTAATGTAGAAGAATAAACATGCTATTTAATTTGCAAGTTGTCTGTTTTGTAATCTGAGGGCAACTTGGTTACGGAGCTGTATTTGATCTTGTGCTTGCTTGTTATGTGCTGCAACTACCTCACCATCCTGAATGTGTTGTTGCACCTCCTGCTCGTCATACGGCACTCTTAGTTTGTTACACAACTTGTGCAGCACAGCAACTGTAGTAATGATATCACAACACCTTGATGGACTGTGCATGAGTGACCCACCAAATTCACTAATACAATGAAAACAGGGACTTCATTACTTCAAAGGTTCGTTCAATGCAACACATTGCCTTTCTGTGTTGTTTGTTGTATAGTTTCTCTGCATCTGTTATAGGGTTCAAGTAGCGTGTTAGTAGATATAAGTTTATTGAGTAGCCGCTGTCTCCTAACAAGTATCCATCTGTCTGTAGGTCTTCAAACTTTGCAAAAGTGCTGATGTATTCCATATGTATGAATCATGAGTGTTGCCTGGGAATTTTGCCTCCAAGTTCGTTATTATTATGTATTTATACTCAGCGCAATATCTCCATATACTACAGGACTCAAAGCGCTATTTAACCAATCCGACTGTACAGGTACAGCCCCAACTCACAAGTAACTGACATTCCCCTAACTGGAAGATAGAGGCTCAAGGATGACCATTTATCAACGTCCTTGAGGTTCTTTAACCTGCCACTGGGGATAGGACCCAAACGATCGAAACAAACAGTGATACCATTTCAATGCTCAGTTATATTAGACATTGAGACACATACAAACTTTTGGAATGATAACCTTCATTTATGTGTCAAATCCATGTAAATGTGGTTCCCAGTGACAAAAACAATAATGAAGACATACATCACCTTGAATTAGAAACCATAATCTAGCAATGCACTTGATCCATATACAGAGACTGAGCTGAATATTAAATGTAATTAAATGAGCAAATCAAATGTATTTGTGATTATTTCCTGAACTATAACATACTTTTCAAACCATATTATGCTATCATATTACATAAACTTCAAATACTAGTCAACAAAGTACCATAAATTTTATACGTTCTGTTCTTCATAGCAGCAAATTTTTTTTCATTGCACTAAAATGATAAATATCATGATGAGAATCCATGAAATTAAAAAAGAGATGTTGTATGCATGAAGGAGTAAAGAATATCTGCACATTTATGCTGTGGTATCTCTTCTTGTTTACCAACAGCCACTCCTCTTCACTTGGCTCTTTTATGGCTGTGTTCCATCAATAGACCCAATGACATTTGGAAAGCCTGCATATTCATCGTATCCTCGTTTGACTCTGTGCACATCAACTGGCCTTTCTGGAAACTTGATGTAATCCTTGGCATTGGCTGCAATGGCACTGATAACTCGGCGAATACTTTGCGACACAGTTGATTTGCTTATTCCATGTATTTCCCCTGCACTCCTCTGAAAGTTGGCACAGGCCAGAAACTGCAGTGTAACACAAACTTGGAGTACCGCAGGCACTGCACCACTTCTCCTTGTGGGTCTTTCAAGCTGTGCACCTATATTATCCACAATTTCAAGGACTACCACCTTTGGAAATCTATATTGGTACAAAAAGTCAGGGTCATCATACCTCTCCAATGGGTTTAAACGGTCTCAAAATACCCTCTCCCTTCTCATGGCTCTCTGAACCAGTAACAACTGAAGTACCATCACATTCAAAGTATATACAAACTCAAAAGATGTTTTCTCTAACGAAATCACACGGCGTGAGGCCGTGGCGGGTATTGCTTTTCAACAATCCGAGAATTAAACTTACGAATCATGCCTCTTGCTGCTCTGACAAGTTCCTTATTGGTGTTTTTATCTTATACATATCACCCTTACCATTAATCTATTTACAATATTGGTAAAATCTGCTTCATTTCTCCACAATTATTGAAATAAACCATTATCTCCTTGTGACTCTGATTTTGTCCATAATGTTCATGTTGGAGACTTTATCTCTGACCATGCTGCTATATGATGCCAAGTCGACTTTTCCCACCCAACAACCTGCATTGAAAAAATGGTCTCTTATCGTAGGTATCACAGAATTGATATTGACAAGTTCCGCAATGACCGGAGTAATATACCATTTGTACTGTCCCCAGGAGGAACTGCGGCAGAACTGTATGACCAGTATTTGGTTGGTGTTACCCAGGTACTTGACAAGCATGCTCCTATCATCTCACGCATGACAAAACGGCAGTCAGATGAGTGGCTGTCTGATTCATATTGCATGGCTCGCTCTCTAAGGTGGCAATTTGAACGAATGTGGAGGAAACACAAGACGCAGTTGAACAGGTCAAGGCTCCGCAAGCAAATTGCCTGGTGCAATCGAGTGGCCAATAAAGACAAGTTCTGCCGGCTCATTCCTAAGAAAAAAGCCTTGCAGACACGTTTACTTCTTTCTTCACCAATAAAATCAGCAAAATCAGGGGCAATTTCCCTACTTCTGGTTTGTTCAATGATGCACCTGAATCGGTGCCCCCTGTTTTCAAAACCTTTAAGCCTGTAACTGAAGACGATGTCAGTAAGTGCATCAAAGAGTCTCCTACTAAATCTTGCCCATTGGACCCCATACCAACATTCCTCCTTAAGGATTGTCTTGATATACTCCTCCCATCTATTGCCAAGTTGGTAAATTACTCTCTCATTGATGGCTCTTTCCCAAGTGCTTTCAAAAGAGCGGTTGTCACCCCCTCATTAAAAAAGTTTCTCTGCCCAGAAACAACCTCAAGAACTATCGCACAGTGTTTGGTCTTTGTTTCCTGTCGAAGTTGGTGGAGTGAGTTGTTACCAAGCAACTTACGTCACGCATCAATAATAACAAACTGGACAATCAACATCAGTCAGCTTATAAGCCAGGAGACACCACTGAAACAGCTTTATTGTCAATAAAAAATGAGGTCCATCTCTCTCTGACACACGGCAAACCTACGGCTCTAGTTCTTCTTGTTTTCTCAGCTGCGTTTGACACCATAGATCATAATATTCTCCTCGGTTACCTGAAATCCTGGTTTGGTCTTGGTGGAACTGTTCTAAAGTGGTTTGCTTCCTACTTGAGTGATTGTTGCCAGACCATCAAGATAGGCTCCACACTATCTGAATTAAGCAAGCTCATCTATGCCATTCCCTAAGGTTCTGTTCTGCATCCATTGCTGTTTTCACTTTATACTACACCACTTAGCAAAATCATCCGCCTTCATCCACATATAAAATTCCACTTCTATGCAGATGACACACAACTATACATCCATCTCTCCCATAAGAATGCCTCTGCTGCTTTTGCCAAGCTAAATGCCTGCCTTCATGATGTGTAATGATGGATGTCTTGTAGTAAACTTAAGCTCAACCCAGAAAAAAACTGAATTTATTGTCTTTGGCTCTAAGGCTCAGCGTCGGAAGATTTGCTCCCATTTTCCTGTTAGTATTCTTGGTAGCATTCTTCATCCGGTTGATCATCAGAAATCTAGGTGTATGGTTTGATGTGGAATTCTCCTTCTCTGAACTTGTCAGATGCGCGACCTTCGTAGAATAAGACAGTATCTTACTCCAGAAGTGGCAGTCCTTGCTGCAAATGCCTTGGTTAGTATTCGACTAGACTACTGCAACTCCCTGTTTAGGGGTTTGTCATGTTTCAATCAGCACAAATTGCAAAGTATTCAGAATACCTTCACTCAGATTGTTACAAATCATAGAAAGTATGCTCATGTTACACCCATTCTGAAGCAACTCCACTGGCTCCCCGTTAAGTATAGATGTATGTTCAAAACTGCAACACTAGTTTATAAATTTTTACATAGTGGTTCTCCTTCCTATTTTCAACCATTCTTGTCACTCAGCAGTTGTTCCTATAGTACCAGGCGTAGTCACCCAGATCATCAATACCTTACTATTCCTCCTTTCTGCTCATCAGTCTTCAAGTCAGTCAAACATTTTGACCACAGCTTTGCCTTTGATGCTCCTAAGATCTGGAATGAACTCTCTCATGATGTGCGCAGTGCAGCATCAGTTGCCTCCTTCAGAAAGAAGCTTAAAACATACCTGTTTGCAAAAGCATATCCCCCATAGCCTCTCCTGTCACCCTGTGTCTCCTTGGTATGACCTGGCTATGTCCTCAGATTAATTTCAGCCGCCTTTTGCTTTATGTTCCGTTGCCTTATAGTCCATCAGTGATGGAGATTAAGCGCAATAAAAGTCCACATTAGATTAGATTAATATTACTTATGTATGACAGGAGAAAGAGGTCATTTTTTGTTCTTCAAGCTGGTGAATGTATAAGTACATGAAGTTTTTCGCTCATGAATCTTCTTTTCCTCTGGCTAATGCTCTTAGATTGCAGCAATTTAATTTTCAGGAGTCTTTTCAAATGTAATCTATGCAAGCTCAAACTCTTCAAAATTATCGTGCCAGAATGTTATCAAATACATGAGAAATAGTCCTGTTTGAAGGAACTGAATTAGTTGACTATTGCTCCATGAACAAAGTGTGGCAGTTGTGACAGGTTTCTTAAAACCGATTGTACCACTTATTTTAATGCTTATCTTTCCCCTTATATCATTGACCAATGAGACACAATGCAATTTTATTAGAATTGGCTATTTAGTTGAAATTAAACCCCATAAAAGTTGTTTCCAATTAAAATACATGCTATAAGTCACAAATCATTAATTCTTTCTTTTGATATTTGATATTATACCAATAACACATACAACATTCTCAAAATTAGTTGAAGATGTCTAGCATATAACAATTGCTTTATTTCATAGTCACAAAACTGAAAAAGCAAGAGATGGTACTGAAGCTTATTTGGAAATGGGTGAGTTTGACAGAATAATATGTTATTTGAATTTAATGTATTGTAACTTTGATGTACCTAAAGAAAAACTTAGAAAAACTTCAGTAGTCTTGTAAGTGGAAAAGTGGCTACACATGTGACCATAAGAGGATTACAAAAGTTAAAAAAGTATAATTTGAATTAAGCTTAATTTTGTTAACAGTAATGTTTCACTAAGGGAAAATAATGTGTTTACTGTGACCAGGTTTTAACAGTATTAGGGTGGTAAAAATGATTGGAATTACTTGATATTTGAGATATGTGAGGAGAGATTTGCATTTTGTAATTAAAAGAGTCATTTTAATGTCAATAAGTAAATTCTTGAGATATAATTCAATGTAATTTCGTCTTCCCATTCATTAGAAAGTTCTGATTTATGTAAATATATAATGTGTATCTTGCTGCAGAGATAAATGCCTAAGTTAGTATTTTTCATATTACTCAGTCAGCCACCTTTACAAAATAACAAAAAAGAAGTGTCATAGTATTGGCAAGGGGAATTATCAGATGTTTCTCCAAATGAGAAAAAGTTGAATTATATGTTATGCTCACATAAACAGAAACATAGTTAATTGTTAACCACTGAATCAGAGGGTGTTTTGACTTTTTTTTTAAATGCTATTGGAGTAAAGAAAATTTAGTCTAATTGAACATTGATAGAATAAGCACCACAAAAATATATCAACAATCAAAGTATCAAGGTAGAATACTGATGTGGCTATCATTTTCACTGTATTTGTGTATAGTTATTTGTCAATTTTGTGTATTATTTACAAAATTTTCTTGGGAATTGAAAAATCTTCAAACTGATCAAAATAGAGTTGTTATTTAACAAAAAATGTTGAAAACGAGATAATTAAGCTCAATATTCAATGATTAAGGTAAGAATATATAAAGATATCTTGGAAATTTAGATTATAAAATAAGGCATACATCATTCATATTTTTTTTCTTAATTTTGTAGAATCTTCAGACAAGAAAACCAAGTTTTTTTCTGGTGAGAGAGCAGATGTTTCAAAAGTTAGAATTTAATGTTCGTCAGATTATTTCCTTGTACAGTCAATAAGTTTATTCAGGGAATACACATATTTTCTCAAGAAATCAGTTCACATGTTCTTGAAACAATGTTGTAGTATAAAATGTAGGTCTACTAGTAATATTTTCAACATGTTTAGTGCTGAGGAAATTCAAAATTGAAAATAAGCTTTACATATATTGAAATCTTAAGCAAGCCAAGAAATTGCTTTTATTTTTAGACTTGCATTCCATTAATTTTTATAGATTTGATTGATGGGACAAAGGATTTTTCTTAGGAATCAGTGTCATCAAGCAGGCGGCATGTGACACAGGAAGAAAAAACTTTTATCACTGTTGATACAACAGAATGGACAGAACCTACGCCAGATTACAGTAGCTACTCAAGCTTCCAGATATGGGAGTTATGTGTCCGGGAAATGGCCAAGTATCAAAATGAAGGATATAACAACCATTCTGAGACAAAACTTCAGAAATTATTTGTAAAATGAGTCATTTTTAGAGCAACAAAGTTTTACTATGTTTCAAACTGTTATGCAAAAACAACAGCCATTTTACTGTATACACCCAATTTGCTCTCTAATTTTAACTGTATCATTTACATCAAAAGTAAGTTTCTCTGCAGCAGAGAAACACTTATATTTTGGGGTACGTTTATAATATTGCCTCAGAATATGGCCCCAAATATAAAGAATTTGATAATTTATATTGTATTTCTCTATGTCCTTGCAGTAATTTTGTGTTTCTTGTGTGAAGCTACCTATGTTATTATTTTCAAAAACTTGGGCTAGGTAAAGTTAAAGTAAAACCTCTATTTTCTTACCCCCTGTTATCCGAGGTTATAATTATCACATCTAAAACCCAATCTTGGTGTTTTAATTTTCTTATTATACAAGTTTTCTAATACTAATGTCTGACCTTATAGTTACTCACTAAAGAGGGCCTGATCATAGAGGTTCTACTGTACTATTTTGGTGACAGTGCTCAGCACCAGAATGACAAAGTAAACTAATCATTGAAAATAAATAAGAATTTTTTTTATTATTATTTCATTTTAATGTTATCATTATATGCAGAAGTGGGCCCCACAGGGAGGTCAATTAATAAATGTGATATGATAGATGGCCCATCTTGGAAAATGTAGGCAATATGTGGGCACAGTTTATTCAATTTATAGTTGTGCAAGAAAGTATATATTGATTTTGCCAAGACTGGTTTCATCAAAATAAAAAAACAAATACACTGACAGTATCAGCATTAGCGCCCCTGGGGGGATAATTTTTAAAAAGTAGGGAGATGAGCATTTACCTGAGCAATGGTGATAATATGAGTATAGGTGATAATATGAGAAACATTTAAACACACACAAGTGCAATAATTTAAGAATCCATGTCAGAAATCTCAAGTTTTTTGTCTTTATTATGTAAATAGATGATCTCATCAATGGACACTTTAGACACATTGTATCTGCCACATTCATGCTCAGACATTCAAAAGCCTTGAAAGTTCTTGGTGTGGGGAACTACAAGTTTACTAAGAGGTTATTTGTACATTTTTACAATATGGCTAAAATGATGCACTTTTCGTAAAATATAGCTGATGAAACTTGAGTAAAATATGTTAAAGCCCTCCATAAACAATCTGAAATACTAAAGTTTCTACTGTAGTACTTTTATTGTGCTTTCATCTAAAGAGAGAATCTAGACTCTAAAGACAGATTCTAGATGTAATTTGGAATCTGCATTTTGTTATACAGGCTGGGTGTTTACTGCTGCGTGCAATGATGTCAAGCATCAACTTTCTAATAAATAACTCAACATCAGTGATAACATCAGGAAAGATTTTAGAAAACTGAAACCATAAAAACAGAATTAAGTCTTTCAAGGCATTCACTCATATGCAGCTATAGTATCTCACATGCAAGCAAAATTACCCATTGAATAACACTGTTGAGAAATTTAGGTTATCTCAACTGCGCAAAAAGAGCCAAACAATCAATGGTGCTGTCCATTCAAAATTTGTCTCACAAGCTTCAACCTCAGATAGATGCATTAATTTGTCAGGATAAGTGAAAAATTTACCAATCAGATGCTGGTGTGGAATCTTTAAAAGGGATCAAGTACATGAAAGAGTATTGAAATACAATTTTTCTGCAGCTGCTTTTGACAGGCAAAAGCTGCTGTCAGTCAATTCCTCTGCCAGTTAAAGCAGATCTTTTTATATATATATATATATATATATATATATATAACAAAAAGCATATTGCATGTCACAAAAGATACATAGTATACTTGCATTACTTTTTGTGTCAATTTAGGTTTATATAATTGATGCTTTACATTTTAACAGGTATAGCATTAGTAACATATTAACAACATTACATAGAAAATTTTCAAAATATGTTTATCTAAATTCCCAATTTTTTGTTGAATGTAGATATACTTGAGTTAATTTCATACAAATGCTTTTGTTCGGTAAAAGACTTTTTGATTTCAGTTTGTAAAAGATATTTTCTTGGACAGAAATTTTTCTGTGAGCACCAAAATATATACCTTTTTGTTGTAAGCAAGATCAAGTTTATTGGCCAATAAATCTGATCATGTTGATAATACCCGAGAATTTTGACATCATCTGTAAATTTTATACTCGTCCCAATTTTAATAAGTATCCAGTTTTCTAGATTTTTCCAAAGTTCACATATTTCTAAACATTCACAAAAAAGGTGCTTGATTGTTTCTGGAAATTGCTTACAGAAAACACACAAGTTGGAATCTTTAATTTTCATTTTATTGAGTAAGTTTCTGGTACCTAAAATGTTATACAAAACTTTATACTGGAGCCATATGATTGCAGTATCTGTGGTAGTCTTAAAACATGCTTTATACATGTGATGCCAAACGGTGTTAATGTTATTATCTCTGAGTAATTCTCCCCATTTTGTGACACAGTAGGGAATGCTGTTAGTGCCAGATTTTCTGATAAAAATTTTATAGAAGCCTTGACAACCTTGTTTAGTTGTAACCAATGTCTTGAGATGTAATGGTAAGGGTGGTCTTGGAAAAGTAAAAATTCCAACTTTTTCATATTTTTTAAGAATTTATGAACACATAATCTCACTCGATTATAGTTAAAAACATTGTCATTTAAATTATGTATACTCTTTATTTCTTGAAAAGTAAATAATTCTCCATTGGTTTTCACTATATCACCTATCAAATGTATACCGTTTTTATGCCATTTTGGGAGGTAAAGTGGTTGGTGAGAAATATGAAAATTATACAATATATTTGATAGCATGATTTCCGAATTTGATTCAACTGTTTGACTTCTGCAAAGAAGAATCCAGTACTTGAAAACATTCTGCCAGAAAATATTTTGTGTTTTATGCATTATTGTGTTGCACCATTCACCTCCTAAATAAGTTGTTTAAATTTCCATAGCAATTTGAAAGCAGGATATTCCATTGCGCACCAATCTCATTATGAAGTCTCTTTATCCAATTAACTTTGAGTGCTTTTTCGAATTCAAAAATATTAATCATTTTTAGTCCTCCATTGAAATTATTTTCACATATTGTTTCTCTATTTACCTTATCTGGTTTATCATTCCATAAAAATTTGTATAAGAGCTTATTAACTTTTTTAAAGAAAGATTCTGGGGTTGGGAGTATTGTCAAAAGATGAACAACTTTCGAGATAATGTTAGTTTTAATTAAACAGATTCTTCCAATTGGTGTAAGATATCTATACTTCCATTTTTCAATCTCTGCTTCCATTTTCTTATACGCTTTATTGTAATTAATTTCAGAGATGATTTTCAAATTTGTAGAAAATTCTATTCCCAAGAGATTAAATTCTGTATTACCCCAGTTTAACTTTGTTGAGATACTTAGTTTTTCCTTTTTCCTTTGTAAATTTTTTCTACCGATCCAAATCATTTTAGTTTTTTCTTTGTTCATTTTCAAACCTGACATACTTCCATATATCTCTAATGTATTAAGTGCTGCCTGTAGAGAAGTCGAGGAACCATCGAGAATAAATGTGGTATCGTCTGCAAACTGAGTTAGCTTAAATTCTTCTGTATTTACTTTCAAACCACTGATATCTTCATTCAATGATATTAATAGTGCTAAGATTTCTGCTGCTAAAAGAAAAATATATGCTGAGATTGGATCGCCCTGCCTGCATCCTCTACCAACTTTGATTTTCTGGGATAAGTGACCACACTGAAAGATATATGCTGATATGTCATTATTGAAGAGTCTTATCCAATCAATAAACTTATTGCAGAATCCAAAAAACTTCCAAGACATTGTATATAAACTCCGTCAAACCAGATCTTGCCTGGGCACAAACAAGTGCAAAATTTGAAAGAAGTCTTTCAATCAGTGCATGCATCTTTACCAACAAAAGGGAATCCCTGAGGGAAACAGCTATTGTTGGTCTGCATTCACTTACGGCATCAGTATCTTTTCTTGATCTAGTGAATTTTGCTCTGGGGAACATAAGAATCAGCTGTCTCTCAGATGAACCCATGCAGTATATCAGTTGACACTGGAGGAAGAGAGGGTAATAGAGGAGAGCAAGAAAGAGAATGCCAGGAGAAAAAGAGAAAGAACTGATCGAAAAGAAAAAGAAAGGTGAAGCTTTAGGAAACAAAGAAACAGATTTAACTGCTGATTCCAGATCAAAAATGCACAAATTCTCTCTCTGGATCAACTGATATTTAAAATATGCCACTAAACAAAGTGTGAATGATGCCAGTGCGATGCTTGACGCAGCTCAAAATAAACAAGGACAAGCCATGCAGTGCGCAGTTGAAATAATATGAAAAGGAGGTTATTGGATAGCAAAAGACACAAGTTCCTGGAGAAAGCCATACCATCAAAGTCCAAAAATCTTAAGCATGAAAGCAGTGTGATGTTTGACTGTGTAATACATGTTGTGTTTAAATATTTTTGTAAAAGATTGTTGTGGTATAAATCTGAGATGTTTATTGTCACAGTTAAATTAGTATGATTTTTAACTGTGTTATATGTATATGTTACAGTAAATATGTGAAATCAGTAAATTTTTAACTGAGTTACATGTATATGTTACAGTAAATATGTGAAATCAGTAAATATGCGTATTTACTGAAAATTTTAGTACATTACATGCAAATATATTGAAAAAAATAGCACTGGGCTTTTAAATATTTATTTTTAAAAACTTTAGATATGTGCCTTCTGTAAAATTTTATTTAAGTTTATATTATTTTCAATCCAACACCTACTAAGGACCTATGTCATCCCTACAAATGATTAAAGATCATTTAACTTTTCACTATTTTTATGTGACTGATACATAAAAAGTGTTTTTATTGGAAATAAATAAAAGTTTAAGAAATTAATTTAATTTCTAAATTTTAGCATATTTTTGCTGTACTTTCATTTAGCAGAAATTTTACCTCGTCATTTAAGACAACATGATTTACACTCAAACAAGTCTGCATGTATTCTCGAAGAATCTCTTGTTAAACAGAGATTATTAGTAAGTGGTTTCTTTATTTTATTTCAATCAAGGCTAAATATTTTGCCATTTTCTGGTAGATTGATGGCTTTAATGTAGGTACTGGATACTTGATCAAAGAATTGTTGTTAGAAACAATGAAAAGGCCAGCTAGCCCTAATTGGATTTCATCATAGTCTTTCAGAGGGACTTAATCTCTTTTAAGGCATCTATGGTTATGGTGTAGCTTCCTCTATTGAATGGACAACATTAAAGGGCAGTTTTATTGAATCCTAATTATAGATCTAAATTTTATTGGTGACCTTCGGAAAAGAAATACATTGTTAAAATACATTGTTAAAACTACAGTGAAATTCTGTTCTTGAACAAGAAATATATCTTAATCTTATTTAAAAAACTTGCTTGTTGTTCCTTATACACAAAGCATCATAATTTGACAAATATTTGGATAATTAAATACATAAACTTGTCTATGTTACAATTTATTTTAAATGAAAAAAATATTACAAATTTTTATCACATGCAAATGCTTTTGAAATTATAAAGTGATGCTAAATGGTTATCTCAGTGCTGGATTGTAAACAAGTATCAAACTTTGAATATGACAAAGCCATGTAAAGTTTGAAATAACTGTTAATATGGAGACATAGCAGATAACACCCAGTTCTTTAAGAGTTCTTTAAAAGTCTTCATGATGATTTTAGTAAATATGCGTATTTACTGGACCAAAAAAACCCAGTAAATACGCATATTTACTGAAATTTTCAGGAACTACGCATATTTACTGATTTTGCATATTTACTGTAACATATACATGTAGTTGAATAAAATGCTGGAATGTGTGTTTACAAGATTGTTATGATACAATTTGATAAGTATGATGTAGGGTGTTGTGAGGTGATCTTGTTAATATAAATTGCTATTTTCACGATATTTTTAAGCGCGAGTTCTAGTGAGGGTCACGCTTCTAGGGATCACATTTTTTCTTTTTTTTTTAAGTGGCAATTGGCAATGTTAGTACTGGGATGGGTAACTGCTTCAGTGAACTTCTTGTGTCTCTGATGGCTTTACGGCTCGCGCTAGTAGACCGCAACAGCTGTCGGCCTTGTTTCGATAATATTCCTGTTTTATTTCTATTTTTTGACTCCTGCAATTCCTATTTTCCTACTGTCTGAGACTCACTTTTAACTTGATGTTCAGTGCATTTCTCCCGACTGAGCATCACATACACATACTTGAACACACACACATCCAGACACTGAATAAATATTTTGTGGATATCTAGTCAGTTCACCATTGTGTAGCTCACACTCTCGCTGATGTAATTACAAGTGCACCAGAGTAGTGTTTCTAAAACTTTGGAGGTTTATTGGTATGCAGAGTATGAAGTGGATCTTTTCTTAAATGTAATTACT
Source organism: Sabellastarte sp. h YS-2021 (assembly GCA_964017235.1). Lineage (NCBI taxonomy): Eukaryota > Metazoa > Annelida > Polychaeta > Sabellida > Sabellidae > Sabellastarte > Sabellastarte sp. h YS-2021. The sequence goes on along the minus strand of OZ024939.1, from coordinate 19,249,673 downwards.
TCTTCCCTTGGCTAGGCCCTACCTACTAAAATCTTGTCATTAAAATTTGTTCATTACTTTGAAGAATTATCAAGCAGAAATCTCTCTCCCGTATGATTGTGACATGGTGTTATTGGAGTTATTTTTATCAACTGTGACAATTAAGAGTAGGTCATAAGTTTGATCTTTTGACTTACAAAGTCAATCTTTTTACTTTAGGAAAATTAAATAAATTGTTTCAGTTTTACCAATTATCCCCCAGTTTTAAAATTGAGAGAGAATTATGGTGTCTTAAGGTAAATTACAAAAGCGGAACAGGGGTATTCCTGATATTTATTAGGTCTGCCTTGATCAATCTGTTAATTGTTTACCATTCATTATACATAGCTTTGTGTGTGTTTTTTTTTAAATTTAGGTCGAAATTCTATTGCTTTATATGGTGAAATGAATTAGCTTAATATCAGTTGACACCAAATTAACATAAATTTCACAACAGTGACCACGATAATCTCCACTTTATATCATGAATAGTGTATGCAAATAAGAAAAACTATGTGGGTGGGGGGTCCTCCAATATTGAGAAATGTCTAACATGTTAACATCATTTTAAAACACTATACAGTAGACTATGATTTACAGGGGGACACAATGGCACAGTGTTAACACACTCGCCTCTCACCTCTGAGGGTGGAGTTCAAATCTTGACCTTACATCAAGTGAGAAAGTTGATGCTTGCTGTTTCTCATCAGCTTAAGGTGTACAACCTTGACCAACTGTGTGTGCTGGTTTCCTCTGCCCACCAAACTAGCTGACGTGATATGTCCTTAACAGCATTGAAAGTGATGTTAAACATGTTTATGTGAGAGTCTTGAATGAGTACATATTGTATTTTGTTAATATGCTTTATGGGATCTAATATGTACTAGTTCATAACTGAAAATCATGTATAATTTAGGAGGTCATCCTTGAATTGTAAAATGATATTATTTCAGCAAACCATGAATTTCTCCCAGCCTTAAAATGTGTTTTATTGAATTTTTTTTTAATGGGTGTTTTTTTTTTCTTTCAAAGTAAATCAGTTCTCCATTTTCCTTTTAAATTTAGAGGGTGCGTGTTCAATGATATTAAAAAAAATCATGTTTTATGGGGCTGGTTTTCCATTTGTCAATTAACATGGAAGTAAACTTTAAAAAAAAAAAAAAGATATAAAAAACTATTAGCTTCATAATCCAAAAATTTAAATTTTACAAAATTTATACTCCATTTGTAATAATATAAATCAAGCAATTTGACTGGTATTTGGTTGCAATTACTTTCTCCATTTTCCAGTGGTGAAATTACCTGTTATTTAAGCTTTTCTCCTACTTTCAATTATCCGACTGTGGTATTAACCAGGATTACTCTCCAGGATAGTCGGATAAGAGAGTATGTACTGTAATACTTTTGTAAAGTGTCTGTCCACATGCAATAAATGAACAGCACACTTTGCAAAGGTCCACACTAATGTGTTTTGGTATTTGGAATGTCTTTACCAGGTGGCGGTCCTCCAGTTAATGCACCCGACGAGATGGATTACCAAATATGTGGACCATTGGGAACAGATAATATAATCGGAATAAAAGATGGGGAGGAAATGTTTTTGGAAAATAATAAGTGAGTAATGATTGCAATTGTCCTAGAAAAGCGGGGATACTATGGATCATGCACCATCATCATATGACCTTGATTTGACCTTTGTCGTAGTGACCTTGACCTTCAAAATATTGTCCAGGCCATATCTCAGAGACTGTAAGGTGTGGGATGTTTATATTTGGTAAGGACATTGTTTAAGAGGTGTGACTGTGCAACGTCATAGTGTAACCTGGAACTGATCTTTGACCTTGCTGTAGTGACCTTGACCTTTAAAATCTTGTCCGGGCCATGTCTCCAAAACCTTAAGGGGTAGGATGTTCATATTTCATGGGAACATTGGTAAGGAGGTGTTGTTGTGCAACGTCATTCTGGCATTGATCTCTTTTATTATGGCTTCTACATGTTTGCTCTTTTCGAGGATACACTGTCAGTTCGCAATACAGTAAGCAGCCGATCTCTAGTTTTGTTATTCTTATGGTGAAAACCCACAGTATATAAACCAACTCAGATGTGAACCAGCTTGAATTTAAGGCATATATTTCAGGTAAAGATTTACAAATCACAAAGAAAAATATTTTAAACTATTTTATCAATTTATTTTTCATTGTTACAGTATATGCATTTTATTAAAAAAATTACACACAAACTACACAGCCCTATACAGGCTTATAAGCTACTTTTCACATATTGTGATTATCAGAGAAGGTACACGGATCATGAGAAAATTTCTCCTGGAAAAAGTACCTTCTAAAAAAATGCTTCGTAATAAGAAAAAAATGAAACCCCCGAAAAGTATTGGTCATTTTGGATATTACTTATGAAGTGTTGTTACAGTAAGGAAAAATTCTTCTTCTTCTATATCACAGAAAAACCAGCCGATCTGCCAGTTAGTGCAAATTTGAATGAATCCATGCTGGATGAGAAGATTAACTTCTGCAAAAATGTGAGTATAATTGCACCATCTCATGAATTAGTGTCAAGCCATATGAGGTGAAAATTTATCTAAGCCAATTACTTGGTGAACTAGTATAATATAATTTTAGGATTAATAGAGTGCAACATTGATGAAAAAATCTTTTAATGCGCTTAAGTCTAGGAACTGAAGGTCCATAGACGAACACGGGTAGCAGTTATTTTTTTATAATTTCAAATATCAGTGCTTTTGGACATTTTTTTTTTTAAATTATTAAGTTATTTTTTTTCATATAAAACTTAATGATGTGAAATAAACTCCAAAATATTTTTGGCCCATCTGAGGCTATCTTGCATTCACACACACATGATCACACGAGAAAACAATGTTTGTGAACAGGCTCTGGTTATTTGACGAACGAGGCAACCATGCTCCGCAATGACCGAATCATATTTGCAACAAAGATTCACTGTTATTTGGTACAAAGTTGCAATTTGTAATGAATTACTCTGTTATTTCAAAATGTACAAGGTTATTAAATATTTTACAATTATCAAATAATGTGTGCTCATTGTTACAGTTCATAAATACATGGGCTGCAGTTTTCTTCTTCATGCAGGTAAATCTACCACCATCACCAAGTGCAGCAAAAATTACCCTGATGCAGAGAAAAGAAGCAGGCTTCTCGACCTGGAAATCATTCAAGCGGAATTAAATATCACTTACTTGAAAAATAAAAAGATTGAACATGTCAGTTTAATGAACGAGTTGAAACTGCATGAAGTGAAAAAAGTGAGGAATAAAAGAATACAACCACTCACTAAGTCATGTCTAAACACCCCAACGGTTGTACCCACAGTGGCCCAAACAGTCAGTGAAGGGGATTCATTAATAGCCCAAGCATATAACTGCTCCCATATAACTGATATTGATGAAGCACAGTGCAGTCAGTTGTGGCTCCAGTTCCCACATCTCAAACCACTGACATCTTAGTATGGGTGCCATCCGAGGAAAATCCCCTTGTTTGGCAGATTCAATCACAAAATAAGTAAATGTTAGAGCATTGATTACTAAATATTCGAGACATTATGTTCTTCAATTATATACTATACAATGCTCAAGCAACTGGCAGTGAACCTTGTTGATTCTATCTTTGTATGTAAATTAGTGGTGTCATCACGAGCGGCGATATAGCAGATTCACCGGTGTTGAAAAAGAGAGACGATAATTGAGGATTAATGATCATCCGCGATGCATCTCATACACATATTCAACCATTAAGTTTAGCTTATTTTCGAAGGGATTTCATAAAAATATGGTGAAATATTCATCTAATTTCTACTTTTATGTGGTTTTGTTTTGATTTGTGACATAACTATGGTGATAACTCTTTCCACTTCCCAGTGGAAACATGTAAGTTTTGTTTACATTTTACTGCTTCAAATACTCACCGTTTTAACAACTATCAGCAAAAATGAAACATAAAATCTTTTTTATTTCAGTATTAGTTGTCAATGCACATTATTTAAAGAGCACATTTAGGTTTAATTTATAAAGCGATGGCACCGCGATATCGCTCACTGTTTTGTTCATGGTATTGAGACCTCATATTCCCAGATGATGACACCACTAATGTAAATGTGCTCAGCTAAATTGCTGTCTTGCATAATTTCTCATGGAGTTTTGGATAATGGAATTAAGTCTAAGGTGTCAGTAGTTTCAGACTTGGAAACTGGATGCCAAACTTCAATTGTTTAAACATTTCAGAAGTATTTGTATTTTTGAATATTTTAATTATACTGTTTGAAATCTTGATGCACTTAATTAAATATGCGTGTACTTAATTTTGATGAACTTTATTGAAACAACTGATTAACACAGATATTATTTCCCATAACTTAGCCAATTTAAATGTTTGAAAATTTCACCAGCTTAGATGCCAGTCAATATGATTGGCTGAAGAATTCCACTATGACATATATATGCCTTTTTGCCTTAGCAACTCTTCGGTGTGTGCTTACACCAGTTTACTCATATACCAGGCAGTAGTAATTGTACTCTTGTTCATAAGTATTCATATGCATTTTGTGAAAAAAATATTAGCATTTGTATTCAAAAATATTTTAAAAGTATTTGTACTAATGAATAACTTTATGAATACTTTTTATGCTTACCTCACATATTTCTTGTGATGTATACTTGTATATTTCAGCATTTGTATCTTATCTCACCACTTCTGGACCTATAAAAAAGGAAATATACAATATAGGTTGCTCCATATTATATTTTTCAAATGTCCACTTAAGCATGAAGCAAATCTCCCAAACTGCTATTATACAAATTAATCTAGATTTTCTGTTGTTACAATTTCACTGTAATTTCTAGTCAATGATATTGTTAAATTATGAAATTGTATTTAAGATATTCTGTTATAATTTCACTGTAGTTTCTAGTCATCGATATGGTTAAATTATGAATTAAATTATGAATCTATTGTATATTAAATAGAGTTCAATGAATCCACTGCACTTATTCTTTTTGAAATAATTCATATTGTTTACTTATGTTTATTTCATGGTTACAATAAAGTCTATCATTGAAACTTTGTGTCTGCATATTATTTATCTGGAAAAAAAATCACTCGAATTTACCTTCAACATCTGGGATGTCAAACCTTTTGGCCAAGTTGTACTGCACAGCATACAACAATTCTGCATGCTTCATTGGGGGTTCTCAACTCTTGGTGAAGGCATGTCCATCTTCGCTTCAATTGCCCTATAGCCCTTTTAACTTTTTAACGGCAGGTCTTGTGAGTGCTGAAAATATAATATCATCTTTATAAATGCAATGTCAGTAGAATATGTTTGAATTGGTTTGTTAGCCACTGTATGTAAACATTCTTATGTTTTATTACTTCATACTCTTCATCATCAGATTCCTCACACACCTCAAAATTTAACGGATCCTCTACCTGATCAACTTCATCCTTGTCTAAATCCCTCAACTGCACCTCCTCATCAGACTCAAATAAATCACAAAGAGGTGTTGGCATTTGTTTGTTTTTAGAATTATTGTCAGTATTGGCTTTGTCTTTATCTTTAGTGTCAATGAAACTTTTGCTTTGTCTTTTGCTTTGTCTCTATGTGTACCTTAAAGCTGCCCTTGTTTCCCTTGACAAAGATTTTGCACACATTACACCACTGCCCTTCAGACCGAGCTTTTGACTGTGTCTGACGTTTCCATCTATGCACTTGTAAACTTCCAGCATCACCTGGCACAATCGCTCACAAATATCATAAGCATTTACAGGCTTGTTATGAATAATTGAGTAATTTCAATGAAACATTTCTTTTCTTCCCTGACTGTGTTTCAAACGTTATTTGTGATACTTTTCTTGAAAAGTTTAAAAACAAAAATCAATAAAAATATTATTCCTTACACTTTTCTTGAAAGTATTCCGCTCTTACAAGTTCTTTGAAATGGGGGCGGGGGTGGGGGGGGGTGGGTGGGGGGCATTTGTAGTCCCATTTTGCCCCATGTTATTTTTTGGTAAAATTGGTAAGGTCATTGGGGGGGGGGGCACATTCTTATTTTCGGATGTTCTTATTTTTGGTGATTGACTGTACATGTGCATGGATATAAACTCAGACAAGCTGTTTTTCCATGCAGTAATTGTTAAATATAGAATTTTTTACTTTTATGACTGCCCAATGAGAAAATGAGTTTTGAGCATTTTTTCTTTGTCCTAACAGGACTTTGTCTTTGTTGCATGGGGTAAATGATTAATGTTTCTATTTTTTATGTTTATGATACAAAAGATGTTGACTTGTTAGATCTGTTGCCTTTCAAGAAAAGGGTAAAAGTTATAGTAAATTGATACTGTTACTGAAGTGAATGTTTTAAAAGCTTATAGGATATTGTAGGACATATTCACTCAAGAAACAAGTCAACACCTTAATATAGCAGCATTTGCGAGCGATGATCTAAGTATTTTGGAGAACCAAAAATAAGGGGTATAGGGGCACCAACTATACAATGACACAAAAATTATTACACAACCTGGTTAATGCCAATGTGGTGTATGGTGGGCACTGTTATAAATCTATGCATTATTTAATCTAAGCTTTATTTGGAGGTATTGATTTTTGTGTTATGTGTTACTGATGGTTATTGATCTATTTATAGACTGGGGGAATCCCCAGTGATGCTATTAATAGATTTGGGGAAACCCTATAAACTACCTGTAGGTTCTAGAAATTTCTCACTGCCTCTGGTGACAGGTGTTATGTTCTATAAGATTCTAGAATTTTTGTAAGTATATATAAGGACTGTACATCTGGCCACACATAAACTTAGTATTTGCTGGCTATAAAAAAGGCTACTTGTGTCTTAGAATTAATATTCAAGTGGATATAAACTGTTTGTGTTGTTGTGAACTTTTGCTGGAGTGAACTTTCTACAGTGTCTAGATAGATTTGCTGTACTTTGGAAAATACTTATTTGACATGAGTGATTATGCACAGATTCTTCTCAGTCTAAGGTATTGTCAGTAGGGTACTTTTCTGGTAATACTGATAGGGTGTGTGCTTGTGTGTAGTGCAGATAATAAGTGAGTGTCAGTAGGTTTGTTATATGGGGTTGTGATAAAATTTCTTTTATCAAGCTTAATTGTTGGGTCTAAGAAATTACTACTCTTCGTATTAGTTTCATAAAAGAACTTTATTGATGGGTCCAAGTGACTTATGTAGTTAAGAAAATCTTTAAGAAAATCCTCCCAATGTTTTCCATATCAGGAAAAAAGCTTACAAACCAGACAGTTTATTATCTTAGAACGAGTGACAGTGTAAAACTTGTGTAGGCTTCAAACTTATAAGCTTTATTGAGATTTTTAAAATGTATATCTCCACTACCAACAGTTTGATAAAACCTTGCTCAAAACTATTAACAATGGAGTTTAAGTATGAACCCAAATATGTTCCTACCCTCATCAACAATGATAAAATGGGTAGAGGGAAAGTCTTATGAAATCATCAAAATCACATAAAGTACACTTTCTGAGACAAAGAAGGAGTAATACATATTCAGCGCTTGAAGATCTCAAAACAACCCATTTAGATAAACTTGTAGATAAAAATCATTCCCATGAGGCAACAACTAAACTTGAAGCCTCAACATGCCCATGGTAAACAGGACACAAACGTGGACTGGCTGGCACATGTATAAGCTGAAGCTGAGGTGGATGATCAGATCATTATTGATAAACAGTGACATTGATAAACAGGCACTCACAAAGAGCAGTAACTCCCAATAATGTTGATGATGAATTTATGAAGGTGAATGAACTGTTTGTATCAGTCCAAGTACTAATAGACCTACATCTGGACATTGTTTATTTAAGGGTATCACTGATATACACTTATCAGCTGTTTTTTGTCAACACATTTACTAGTAATCTGTGTATTATTACATTTAATAAATAACCATACTCACCTATTAAATAAAACAATTTAAAACTGTAAACATATATTTTATCCCTCTATATACAATGTTGCAAATACCAATCAAGTATATAAAAGACACCTGACAATGAAATTGGTATGCCATAACCATTTCCCAACCACCCTAAGACTGTAGGGGGCCATGGGATAGACTGATATGAGTTTAGGTTTACATGGCAACCACTTTAAGGTTCATATTAAAATTAAATTATGGAGAAATTGTGTTACTAAAATCAAAACTATCAAACTTTGGATGTTTTGCTCAACCCATTGACCTCAAATCGGCATTGTACCACCACCATAAAATCTGGAGCCTACCGGAGCCAATTTTTGCACCTTAAGGGCCAGACTATCTACACCCTCAGTGTCTAATGAGATCAACTCTGATCCAAGAGGGTCAAAACATACACCTCCAACAGTGGTTGGTAACCCACCTGTGTCTTGTACAAGACAACTCTATCCTATTTTGGAGAACAGTTTGAGGTGATTGAAAAAGATTTCCCCATATTTTCAAAAGATATACAACATACCAAATCATTAGCAACTTAATGACCTACTTCCTACATGATAGAGCTCCAATCATACAATTTTGTTGACAATTAACACTTTTTTCTTTGTCTGAATCAAGTTTAGAAATATGATATTGGGTTTTCAAATAAACTCATCTGGCTCACCCTTCTTCAAGAGGAAAACACATCAACCATTATTCGGGAGTATGAAATCTTAGGGTGTTTGTGCCACAAGGAACACCAGACTGGTTAATGTCGCCCCTGGGAGAACTGGACATTTCACTGAGCTATTCTTAATGAAAATTGGGACTACAACGCCGAGCCGGTGAATAAAAAAAGCACCATTTTTGATATTGTGGTCTGTATTTTAATTATTTTGCTAGTAGATATTGGTTGTGGTCTGTATTTTAATTATTTTGCTAGTAGATATTGTGGGTCTGTTCTTTAAATATTTCACAACTGTGGTTTGGTTTTGGATTGTTAGGCTCCTCCTTTGTATTGTTGGTCTATTTGTGCATTGCCATAAGACTCAAAACAGAATTCAGAGCAGGTGTGATGTTGGCCTGCAAATATAATGGACCTACCGTCAAATCCATTCTGTTCATTTATGTCAAGTCACATAGAGTTACGTTTTGTAAAAAGGCATCCTTCCGGCAGCTCACTCTGGTTCTGTTGTCGGGCGATGTCGCTCTTAATCCTGGGCCAATGAAGTTTGGATTCGCTAACTGCTGGTCCATTAGGAATAAAGGCCCAACTCTTTGTGAAGAAGTTAACACTGGAAAATTTTGATGTTTTTGGTCTCACCAAGACCCATATTAAGGCTTTAGACACACCCTCATTTCTAAATGAGTTAACACCTGAAGATTTTTCCCTTTTTCACACCAACAGAGAAAACTAACATGGTGGCGGTGTTGGCTTTTTTATTAAATCAGCTCTGGATTTCAAAACCATTCATTCTCCTGAGTTCTCCTCCCTTGAAAATCACACAGTCTCTCTCATTCTTGACGGGCGTCGCATGTTTCTTGGGGTCGTTTACCGGCCCCCTGCCTCATCTGTTGTAAAATGTTTTGAAGATTTTCTGTCATACATGTTTTTTTTTGTCTTCCTTATCCTCCTCCTTTGGGATTTGTGGTGACTTTAATTTTCATGTCGACACTATGTCTCCAACAGTCTCAGAATTTAAATCAGTCATTGATTCTTGCTGTCTGTCCCAATACATTGATTTTCCAACTCACCTTCACGGTCATACCTTAGATTTGCTGATGGCTCCTTCCGAGTTTTCTGCAATTTCTGATGTAAAACATTCAGGCTTCATAAGTGATCATAAAATTATCTCTTGTGTGGTTGACTTTCCATCTTCGGATACTCCAATGCAGAAAGTTGTTACCTTCCGTCAGTATCATAAATTGAATATTGATAAATTCAGAAGCGACCTGTAGGCCATTCCGTTTGTAAGTTCACCATCTGATGACATTGATTTATTGCATGAACAGTATGTGTCTGGTTTGTCTGGCCTTCTAGATATTCATGCACCAGTGAAGACTAAACAGCTCATCAAACCAGCACCAAGCTGGATAACTGACCAGTATAGAACTGCCAAGTGCATGAGAAGGCAGTATGAACGTGCTTGGAGAAGAGACAAATCCTCTGTAAATTGTTCCTGTCTTCGACGGCAAATAAACAGATGTATAACTACATTCTAAATAGAAATAAGGGGCGTTTCTACCATAATCTAGTTAGTGAAAATTGAGGTGATGGTAAGAGGCTATGGCAGGCACTGAATAGAATATTGAGTGGGTCAAATACCACTGCCCTCCCATCCTTTGTTGATGAAAAATCATTAGCAAACAGATTTGGTTCGTTTTTTATTGATAAAATTAAAAAGATCCGAGACATCTTCAAACACACCTGATCTAAGTCTCTTCACCCAGACAAGGAGCTGCCAACTTTCAGTTCCTTACAAGTTGTCACGGAGAGCGAAGTCCTTAAGTTTATCAAGGAAGCCCCGTCAAAAACTTTCTCTCTAGATCTGTCCCACACATATTGTGAAACAATGTATAGACATACTTTTTCCTTCATTGACAAAACTGGTCAACTTGTCCCTCAAAAATGACAGTTTCCCATATCCTTTTTAACAGGCTATCATGACACCTCTCCTCAAAAAGTCCACCCTTTGAAAAGAAGACTTGAAGACCTATCAAACGGTGTCTGGTCTTAGCTTTTTGTCAAAGTTGGTGGAGTGAATAGTGGTTGCCCAAATTAGATCTCACATGGATTCTCATGATCTCGGAAACACTTTCCAGTCAGCCTATAAGGTGGGGCACTCAACAGAAACTGCCTTGTTGTCCATCAAAAATGAGATTCACTTATCTCTTTCCAAGGGCATGCCTACAGCTCTGGTGTTGCTCGACCTGTCAACAGCTTTCGATACTATCGATCATGCCACACTCCTTTCCTGTTTGTCAGCTAGGTTTGGCTGTGCTGGATCTGCACTAAAATGGTTTAGATCCTACCTCCAGGATCGTGTTCAGTCAGTCAAGATTGGTTCTAGTCTTTTGAATTTGTTCAAATTGAAGTTTGGAGTCCCCCAAGGTTCTGTCTTAGGTCCTCTTCTGTTTCCCTCTATACAACACCTCTTGGTCAAGTCATCAGAAAATATACTGGAGTTAAATACCACTTTTATGCTGACAATACCCAGCTGTTCATTCAGTTATCCCCTGATGATAGTCTCAAGTCTTTTGACCGTCTTAAATCCTGTTTGAATGATATTCAGGTCTGGATGTCTGAAAACAAACTCAAGCTAAACCCTGATAAAACAGAATTCATAGTGTTTGGAGCCAAAGACAGATACAAATGGCTCAGTGACTCATTTCCTGTCAATATCCTGGGTAATTGTCTCTCTCCCACAGATGTAATCATGTAAATTCTGTCATCAAATCTTGTTTTATTAGCCTTAGGGACCTTCATCGTATCAGGAGGTTTTCCTCCATTGATACATCAGTGGTGATTGCAAATGCTCTGGTCAGCAGTCATTTGGATTATTGCAATTTTCTATTTTGCAGTCTGTCATCCCGAAATGCTACCAGGCTCCAATATGTTCAAAATGCTCTTGCACAGTTTGTCACCGGTGCTTCTAAGTACACTCACATCACATCCAGCCTTAGGACACTTCATTGGCTACCCATCAGACAACGAATTACCTTCAAAACCCAACTTCTGGTCTATAAGTACCTTACCACTGGCCAGTCTAAGTATTTTGCACCATATCTCTCGTTGTACAAATCTGCCGTGAATACAAGACATTCCAACCCCCAAAATTTGTTCCTCCAGGTTCCTCACTATTGTGCTTCCATCCATAAATCAAAGGTCCACTTCAACAACAGTTTCTCATATGATCTTCCACATGACATCTGCAGTGCTCCAAATCTCTCCTGTTTCAAAAGCCGACTAAAAACCTACCTATTTCAGAAATCATTTCTACCTTAGCTTCTAACTACTGAATACCGGATCACCTCCCTGGGTATGACTTGGAATATGTCTAGTGTCTTGATGATTTATGCCTTACAAACTGGATGTGGTGCCTTAGAATCCGTAGATACGGAGATTAAGCACTTGGTCAACTGATTGAGTGATTGATAAATTACAATATTGATCAAAACGAAGTATTTCATTCTGTTTATTATACCGAAAGTATTTATTTTTCATCTTTCTTAATTTAGCGGTAATTGTATACAAAAATGCAGCAGTCTGCTTTTGCATTGATTAGGCGCCATAAAAATATAGGAGCATGTTTTTTTTTTAAAAGTCCCTTTAATATAATGAGCCAAAAAAAGAAACACAAGTTTTATAAAGAATAAATTACCATATATTTTGTGGTTCTTTTTTTTTTTGATCACGTTTACAATGAAATGTGATGTCACAAGCCAATTCAATTTGCATCATTCACAACCCAGTTTTTCCTTAAAGAGACTGAAGAAAAACAATATCCTTGATTGTTGTCCTCAAATGCTGAATAACGTCATCCATGTGCCGTGACAATGACATATCGAGTAGACACCATCTGTGTAGTTTGTTTACATTTCAAGATGAAAAAGGCATCTGAGTGATATTTTTTGTTCAAAAGGGTCAATATCACATCATATTACCCGCAAATACTGCAATTTAATTGACTGAAACTCACTTGAGGTATAATAATGAATTGTATAAATTTTAAAAGAGTAATCATTACTTTGTGAAACTTTTTGTACTTTCTTATTGTGATAAATTCTAATTCAAATTAAATTTTATTGATAATGCAAATTATATTCCTCCAGGATATTCATAAATTCAAATTTCTTTTATAAGTATACGCATGTGAAAGCATAAAACATGTATTTTTAAATGAATAAGTTGATTTCTTATAGCAAATTAGACTATACTCAACCACTCTCAAAAGAAGCCTTTTGTTCTTCTTTAACCAAAACAAATCCAATAAGAACTGTCAGATTAAGGTATTGGAGGATATTTGGAATAATTTATAAATTCAAAGTGTATATATAGTATATTACTATGATCTGGAGGCAGTTCTATTTGTATGACATTGGAAAATTTAATGAATACCCTCTCTGAACAACGGGTTAACATATTTAAAGATTATGTAACCCTACCCGGTGTGGTTATGAAACTGCTTTTTGGATTTTTCACTATACAGGTTAAAACTGTGTCCAGTTCATAATTATGTTCTACTCTTATTGGAGTTCATTTTTAAAATGTTTCAACTAAAATTTTGAATATTTTTTAATTATTCCCTTTGATTTAAATTTATTTCATGTAAAATTAAAATTGAACCACACACCGCAATTGAGTACCTTAAAGTTTGATACAAAATTTAAAGGACAGTATTTTAACCCCGACATAGTTGTGACCATGCATGTAACTGATGTATATTTAGTGGATGGCTTCTGTTTAAGAAACAGAAGAGTATATGTTGTCATAATTATTTTCTTAATTGTTATCTTGTAAAAATTGGAAGTATGATCCTAAATGAGTAAGAACTCAAAAGATAATGGAAATAGGTTATGTGATCTCAGTTCAATAATGTGAAAATACCAAAATTATGTGAAGTTATAAAACTTTTTAAGCCTAAGCATCATCTTAGACATACATAATTATTGGAAGAATCATTCTTCCCATCACTTGACAAAATGATGGTAAACTACAGTCATCCTTAATCCTTGTTTGTTTTCCCTCTAGTTCCTTTGATCAGGAAGTAAAACTTCAAAATAGCCACATAGGAACCATAATGTACACATAATAATAAACTATCCTAATTTCAAATGTCCTTAAAATATCCCAATTTATAAATATTTTCATGCTAATTTCCCACTTTCATTCTTCAACAGGGTATAAATTAACAATAAATAATTAAAACCAAGACATTTAAACTGTAAAGACTTGTTTAAAGACCTTAATAATAATAATTACATGCAAACTTATTGCCATAAATAAGATGGATTGCTATGTGACTGCCTCTTGGTATGTATTTATTTATATTACCTCTATATTGGTATTCTGTATTGGTATACATTGGACACAAGAAATGTCAGAAGCAAACAACCCCATAAGGGTTGCATTTCAATTGAACTTATCTATTAGCCTATTTCCTTTTGATCTTTGTGACAAGATTTATGACCTTAATATGACTAAAAATGTGTTTTTGTAATGATGATGTGATTTTGTTTGTTAAAACGCCATGGTAGGTATTTTTTGTCTAGTTTCACATAACAGCTTTTTTTCAAACTTAAACAGTTGTACTTTTATTCTGATAAAGAGTGAAGCTTCGAAAGCTCATAATAAATTAATGTATTTTAAATTCTGTTTGTGTTTACTTGGTTTCATATTTAGATATTCAAAGAGCGAAGCAGCAGACACTTTATTGACTTAGATTATCCTGCCATGACAGTTCTACAAAGAAAATGTCGAGAAATTAAGATGAAACTAAGAAGAGAGAAATTGATTTTTTGGAAAATGATTAGATTGATTTTCCACAGGCAGCCCCTATGGTACATCATTTTTGCAAGTTTTTCAAGCGAGTACTGACACCTGAAACAGTAAAGAAATGTAAATTGGAAGAAGGTGAGATCACAGGCTTATGTGGTTCATTCTGTGGAAACTCAACCAAAGAGGGAAGTGGCAAATGCTACTAAAACTCAAGCAAGGAGTGCTTCAGATATATTACCGTTTACTGCATCTACAGAAACAGTAGTTGTAGACTGAATCAGAATCAGATAAGAAAAGCAGTTATTACATCTCCCCCGCCTCATGCCACCCCACACTTGAGGCGGCCCAATGAGGGTTGCCTGATAGGGATAGCTAGGAAGTGAGTACAGTTTGTCGATATGACATTAAAATTAAATGACTTTTGATAGGTTTCATCAGGAATATGTTAGATACCCAAAACACCACCATCATGCGTAGTATGCTACTGGAGTTCGCAGAGACGATCAAGTTGGCAGATAAATATCTCTTGGCTGCTTGCAATAGGGCCTTTGTTGCCTTGATGTACAAGGTTGACAAAACACTAACATTGAATGACTCCCAAACTTTAGCAGATAACATACTGTCAAGACCTATTAACAGGCAGCTATTTTAGGCAACCATGACGCTTATGCGGACTACTTATTTTCCCAATCGGTGTCAAGTAAGAAAATGGTTCAGAAATAGTATCAGGAGGACACGTGCCCTCATTTTTCAGAACATGACACTCAGTTCTCATGGAACTGTTCAAATCAGAAGAAAGCCAGGAATGAAGAGGAAGTTTTTGGACCACGAATGTTTAGAAACTGGGAGATATTGTTACTCTTGTGGTGCTGGGTGTTATACTCGGGGTCTTCCCCAATTTTCTATTACATTTGACAAGATCTTACATAGTGTTTCTTGTATTCATAGACTACATAGTAAAGGACCTTAAGATAACTTGTCTGTTTTGAAAGTTCTTGATTTTATTGCAAAATAAAAATAAATTGTTGTGTGCTAGATGTAGGTAAAATGATGCCTGGTATAGTGCTTAATCTTATTAGCATATATTTCGACCTCGAAAGTTAGATTAGGTCTCATCAGAGGCTATATGTTATTTTACTGACTTGAGCTCTTGAAGTACTATTTTTGGCCTCAGTAAGCAGCCAATAGTCACAAGCAATTTGTCCTTCTATAAAAATGTTCTTGTCATTGTCTTTTCTGATACAAATATCACTTTTTTCTGATCCTATTGTGTGTAGCGACTACAAAAGCAAATAAAAACCTCTAAAAGTAGGTGGTGCTTAAAAGGGATGGCACAAATCTCTAAATGATAACATTTTTTTCTGGTCCTATTTTGTATAGCGATGTTACAAGCAATCAATATCTTTAAAAGTGGATGGGGTTTAAAATCAAACTCACAATTCTGCAAATGATAGTGTTGCTTGGTTGCTTGGTTACAGAGTGACATTTTTTTACCAATGGAATATATTTAATCAGTCTGCTTTAAGATGTCAATCTGTAAGGACTGTTTAGGATTTAAGTCCCCTATGAGGAGAGGCCTGGAAGGACAGATTTTTCATGTTTGGTGCGCATGTGTATTTAGGGGTGATGGCCCTAGGGTGACGTGGCACCAGTCTATATGTCCTAGGAAACCCTTTCCTGGAGACAAAGTGAGTACAATTTTAAAAAAAAAAAATTTGTGACATAAGTTGGGAAAGGCTTTTTAAAATCACAAAAAGAAATCATTAATTTTATCACGGACAAGATAAATGAATCACACAATTCAGGGACAGAAATATGGTCCAGCTAGAGTAGACCTTGATGAGACTGTCATGTGTTTACTTTTTTTAAATAATAAAAAAAAACATTAATTTTATTGCGAACATAAATATTTTTTCAAGAGAAATGAATATTAAGAAAATAAATGTAAACATGAGATTTAATGTTTAAACATGATATTCTTGAGAAGATTGAGGTGTTTATGAATGATCATGTTATTAATTTCGTATTTTTATTTTTTAAGGGAAAGAAATGGTATCGCTGCAACTGTGACATTGACAAAGAAATAGAGGAGATTGTGAATGGCCCTCCATGACGAAAGACAGGTAGTTGGGATAAGATCACCTAGACCATAGGGTGGTAGAGGTTTTGGTGTGAAAGATACCATCATTGAACACCAACAGCTCATTCTTTTGGCATTTTTTGGATTTTTAATATTTTGTTCAAAAGTCAAAATTATGATGGGCATAGTCACCACATCCACATGGTGCCCGTTGGTAATGTGAAAACACAGCTAAATGTGACTCAAAAAAAATCAGTGGTGGGCCAAGAGGCACCACCTCCTCATGGTGCCCATTGGTAATGCGGAAACACAGCTAAGTGTGACTGAAAAAATATTTAGAAATAGGCAGAAAGGCTTGGGTTTGATTCCCAATGGTGGTTCTTGGAAATACTATAGCTCAGTGATGGAGTACTCTTTTAATGAAATAACACAGGTGAAGAACCCATTCATTTTATTAAATAATATTCATCCTCTTCAACATTATTCAAGCCTTTTTGGGCTGGAATGTCTTCAGCTTTTGGGCGGACAGGTGGAGTTTCTTCCACTACAGTTCATTTCCCTTCAATTTCCTGAATGGCAGTCATGTCAATATCTTTACCTCTCCCTAGCCTGTATCCTCTCCAACAGAGTTGACGATTCACTTTCAAATACATCAAGATCTTTTTTATCCCAAGCACCCCTCCCCCATTCCCCCTACAAGAATTATACACAGAAAAAGCCATGCAGCAGTTGTCATCTCCTCCTTATCTCTGTCTGTGTCACTATCCACATCATCATCACATCCATTAATGATCTTGACATCTGATGTACTACGGCAGTTCATAGACAAGGAGTTAAAAAATGTGATTTTTTTAAATATTCGGATGAGCAGCCAAAAAACTCTATCCAGATAAACAACACTTCTCTTTCAAACCTGGCTTTCAAAATTTTCTTTCTTTCTTTAAAGGTCACAGGAAAAGAAAAGTAAAGTTTACTTATATTCTTCAGTACACAGAAGCATAAACATTAAAACCTATCACAAGCCGCTGTGTGTGGCTTTTTCTCTCTTCCCAGTTTTGTTCAATTAATAAGTAAACAAACCTCTGCACTCGGTGGTTTCCGTGAGGCATTTCAGTGCCACGTAATAGCTACTAAACACTTCCCTCCAAATGTACACAGTTTGTTAGCTGAGTCAACTTTCATACATGTGCTGTTGTTTATAAAATTGAAAATCTACAACAGTAAAGTGTTGTAGTCATTGTCATAATTAGAATTTAATCACACAATATATTATATTATCAGCTTTATAGTTTTACAAATGATCACCTGGCAGAATGGTTATGTGTTTTGCTTGGGGTTGTAACAAGGCTTGTGGAAGGATTTTTTTTTCTTTTACAAAGGATTTTGTATTATTATATATTTTTATCAATTATAAGTAATGTGTGGGAAGTATATATAGGAAGTTTTTGAGCTTATAATTAACTATCACTGATCAAGTGGTAAATTCAAATATGATTATTTAAAAGACTAATAATGGGATATAAGTACACACAAAACTGTTGAACTACATGTAATTTTATATCAAACTAGCAGAAAGAAGTGGTGGTAAAGATTTTAAAGATTTAGATAACTCACAGCCTCTAATTATTGATTCTAGAGGATGATTTCACAGTGCCACTTTAGAAAGAGCTGGAGAGATAAGAAGCTAGCCCTGTTTTACACGAAAATAGCCATATCCATAGGTAGACACCCCATCTGTATTAGTTAAAAGACATTTCATATAAGCACTTACTGAGAATATGTTAACTGAGATGTATGTCCAAAAAAATGTCATTTTGAGGTAAATTATAGTAATTATGAATGTTTAAAAAATTTTCAAAAGATATAAGCTACTTTAAATATATATAACAAGTGAACCACTAACCACTTTCCTGTATTATCATTGATTAAAACACTTTGGTTTTCACTAGAACTTTACTTTTCAATGGCTCATGTAAATATGGTTCTGTTTTATATTCCAAATTAACCTTTGTACATTCACTGTTTGTGTTAGAGTTAGAATTTTATCCATATGCCATGATTATTCATCAAATTTAGAAATACCTTATTTCTTCTACAAACAAAATCCCACAAGTTAAAAGTATGACAACAAACTCCTCAAACTATGATATAAATGATGGGTCCAAGGAGATATACCTAATGTTTATGAGTGTGTTTTAGATTAAATCTCAGATAATGCTGGAAAACTATCCAACAGTACTCTCACCTTAAACTATAAATAGAGTCAGTAGTATGAAACACAGGTCATCACAAAAGAAACTATACTAGAACATGCAATACAAAGCAAAATTAAAACAAAGTCAAAAGGATCCCAGTCAAAAGTACCAGAATGACAATTAGGACTTATTTCATTATTTCTATTATAGCATTTTCAAAATGTAAATCATTTTACATTTGCAAATATAATTAGTGATTATGATATTTTCCTATTTTTATAGTAATGTAGATAAAACTGTCAATTAAGTTGAAAGTGTTATATGTCTGGGACAAGCTTTGGGTGATTCTCTATATAAACACATAGTAAAGCATGGAGTGGAGATAAGTCTGTTTAGTAGCTCTGACGTCACTCAAAGTGCAGACACTCGGAGAGACTTCGGCCTGGATTGGCCTTGAGAAGCACATGTGCTTGTTCAACTAAACATTTACTGCTGTGATTGTTTGTGGTGTGTTTTATTACTTTTAAATAGATGTTTGGGATATGTTACCTCCCTACCAAAACACCAAAGCAAAAAAAAATTCTTTTCCTGTGACCTTTAAAAAGACAATATGTTTAACATTACTGAACTAACTACTTTTGAACTGAAATTTAGTTATCTGGCTTAGGGTCGTTACAGAATTTTTGGAGCCATGACCAGGATTATCATGTTTTAGTTTGAAAATTAGGTTGAACAAGTAATAATCTTGTGTGATTGTTTTTTATGTATGTCTATGAATTGCTGTTATCATTTGGCAACAACACAGAGCCTTGATGATAAACAGTGATTGCATGTTTGTATATTTACTGCGACACATTTACACTTTGATGATCAGGTGACTGTAGTAAATAGTGTGCATGTGTTTTCACATCATTGTTAGCATAGGTATGGACACTTTTGGTGATTTTTACCTGGTGATATAAAGCAATGATGTTAGGAATGTGAATGAATGAGTGACACAATACAAAACTTTGCACAACAAACTAAATTGTATGTTTGTTAGGTGAACGTATTACTGTTAACATGTGGTATTCAAATAGCCAAAAAGGGTTTCATTACCTGAGGTGAATATCAGGGAGATGTGAGACAGTAATTCTATGTATGGCTACTGTTAACATGAGTTTTTTTTTACTGTTGCAAGGTTGATACTTGGTGGCATAAAACTGATATTTCGTGGGTCATTCTTCGAAACTGAGCTGGTCATTTAAATATAGTTTGAACTATTTGTTTGCCTGAACTAAATTTAGTTTTTGTATAACAAGTAGAAAATCCAAATTGGAAGTAGAAAATTGGATCCAAGTCATGTCTGACTGGATGCCAAAGTGGCCTAAGAGAAAAACTGTGAATCAGTTGACTGTATCTGGTCTTGATGAAATACAGTTCAGTGAAGTTCCAGACAGATATGTCAAAGGTGGTCTGAATAAATCAGCACCAACTGTACTTATTGAGAATCAGAAAGGTTACCCTCGAAGTAATATCTCTGATAAGTTTACTAGGGGTAAAGGGGATGATTCAGATGATGAGTATTATAATACTTCTATGAATTTAGTCCTGTCATCACACCCAAACACACCACTCCTTGCAGAGGTAATAGGGACAGGAAAATTATTACCAATGGGGTTGGCAACACTGACATCAGGTTGAAACCCGAGGATAAAGAGTGGCTTCCTGATAGAACAAGAGTGGTTAAAAACACAAAAACGGGGATATGACCTAAATACTCGGACACAAAGCTTCAAGCGTGGTGATTGGGTATGGGCATTTTATCTGCCGGATAACAAAGATAAATTTGGTCGTGGGTAGAAAGGACCTTCTTTGGTTTCTTCTAGGTTAGGTGATGTTAATTATCAGATCCAAAAAAGAAACTACTCAGCCTATTACTGTCCACATAAACAATATCAAGACCTGTACACACAGTGATACACCAGCTAGTCTGTTATCACAAGGTGATTAACTGGGACAGGTCTTAGGAAGCCATTTACGGAGACTAGACCTGGTCCATCCGAGTTGGAAGTCATCCCAGCAATGGTGAGAGTAGAAATAATGTTCTTGATCAAAAAGTAGATATGATCCTTCCATCAGTTCCAGAACCAGAAGTTAAGAAGATCATTGCTGCAAACTTACTGCAAGAAGAACAGGAGAGAAAGAACAAGTTGATTAAAGATATCTGGACCGCACTGATAAGGGAATGAATGAGAGACAAAGAAGCAAAGGATGAACTCAAAAGATTGGAGGTCAAGGAACAGATTGAGTGGAGGGCATTACAAGAGGAGTGGAGAGGCGAAAGATCAAAGAAGAAAAAGATAGAGGTTGAGATGCGGAAGTGGAAGGGATAGGTGGACCAAAAGACTCACTACTTTTTTTCTTATTGGGAGATTCTTAAATTTCTCCCAGGTTGCCTTTAGGGATTTGTCACTCCTCCATAGCTTCCTGATTCTTTTTAGGTTGTAATACTGTTTCTTTAGAAAAGCATGCAGCTGTTGTTCCTTGATCTGCCTTCAATTATTTGCCTTCCTCTTCTTCTTCTGGGCTCCCATCTGCGATATCGTGTATGGTGCCACACAAGCACATATACAATGCATATAACTTGGATAGTTTGAGTGGACATTTCGACATGGTCTCACACAATGAATAAATTTATGAGTCTATTGATTTTTATAGCAAAATAAATAACAATAGTGATGTTGATTAGGGTAATATTACTCTAAAGTGAGCCATTCGGGTACTGGACCATGATATGAGTATCCCTTTATTCTTCATCTGTGGGCGGACCATGGGTTCCTGGACAGTATTTCATTTGATGGGACTCCTGCAGTTGGCTAAGAACCTTTTTTTCCAAAAAGTGATCTAGGATCATTGGCTTCTCTCAGTGTGTGCAGAAATTCTCCACAACCAAATGGTTCACCAGCTTTGCTTCATCCTACGAGTCAACTAGAGCCTCTCTGGCTAAATCTACAGCATTAGACCCTGGTATCGCACCGCAGACTTTGAAATAAGCTCTCCCTTATAACAGCACTTAACGTTTGCATTTCTTAGATGGCCTATCTTATGCTTTATTCATGTTGGGTAAATGTCCCAAAACCATGGTAGTTTATGAAGGAGGCCATACATTCTCAGAAGCAGCTGAAATGGCAGGAGATGCAGCTTCTAAGGCTTGAGTTGTTTGTGTGAAATTGGGTATTGTATCACGGTTACAATAATGCACATAATCTTGAAATAGTCTTTCAAATTCTTGACCTTTGCATGATTCTCGTGCGCAAAGGAGTCACCTTGCATTAGTAGCTCAGACATGTGGTTATCTAATTAGACAGACTTTTTTTACAACATGTGGGATATCTTGCATATAAGCTTTCAGCAGCAAATTGCATTAATCTTCAGGTACCAGAGCCATCTTTTTAGAGCATTTCATTTCAGCAAAAGCTTTGACCAAAGAGATAGCCAAGGATGCCAATGTGCCTGGAAAATCACCCTTCTGACTAACCACCCACTTTTTTACCCTCAATGGAATTTTTGAGTTCGCTAACACTGTGGGGAATATTTTCTGTACTGTGAGAAACAAAATAATATTTTTCACACTATCTTTAGTAGTATTAGTTATAGAGTCACAAGACATCCTATGAGGTCATAACCTCTTAGACATATTAAGGTTAACACATCATAGCATGATAGTCATAATATTTGAGTCATAATCAGTATATAAGGCTTGGCTTTGGACGTCTTTCTGTGATACTTAAAGTAGTCTATGGTAATGATGGCTTTATAGTAGTATAAGGACAACAAACTTATATTTCTCCTCTTTTTGAGCAATCTGATTGGTGACAGATCACCATGGCAATGGAAGTAAATCATCATGATTACCATGGAAACGGAAGTAATGTCACGATCACCATGGCAATGGAAGTGACATCAGCATGCGCATGCTAGATTTTATCCCGCGCATGCGCACTTCGCCTACATTTCATCTCGCGCATGCGCACGCTAGATTTTTAGGCAAAGAGGTGAGTACTGTTCTTTGGGTTTTCCACCATTTCTCTGTGAATATTGGATGGATTTGTAAAAGTAAGATATCGTTGGATTTGTCTTGAAAAAATCTTTCCATCCATATGAATATTGTTAGGGTTTCCTTTTTAAGAAATGTAACAACTTTAAACACAGCATTGATCATATTGTATTCACAATACTCCAACTATCCTACCCATAATTTGCAAACAATGTAACATATATACCACATACTACTGTTTATTTAAAAAGAGAAACTTATATTCCTATTGAGCGATCTGATTGGTCGAGAGGGGTCACGTGACGTAGGTGATGTCATCATGGACACGAAAGTAGAAATAGCTATTGGTTACAAAGGTTTTGGAGAGCACGTATTAAGTATAACAAGATATTTTTAAAGGGCGGGAAAATAAGTTTAAGTATGATGTCGACATAAACTTTATGATAGATTATATGAGAGTATAGGTGAAATTAATCATTTGTTAGAAAAAGGTTCTTTTGAGAAAATTTGGTTAAATGAGAATGTGTACGTAGAAGTATTTAAACATAAAGGAGAAAGTGAAATTCACATTAGACATACAGATGAGGGTGTGATGTTGACTAAAACACATTGGGAGAATTTGGTACGTTTAATGGTAAAATATGCAAAAACGATAGGTTTTGATAGGTATTTTGGTGTATAAAAGAAACAATGGGAGTGCACATGTGCAAGGTAAACAGTATAAAAAGACGTAGAATGAAGTGCGTGTAAACTTTAGAATGCGGCATACGTGAGTGGTACAGAGTGCGCATGCGTGTGTTAAAAAAAGTAGAGTTGAAGTTGAGAAGTTGCTTAAATTGATTGCGTGGGCATGTGAACTTAGAAGTTGTATAAAGGCAGGTGAAAGAGTGCAAAATAAAAGTAAAAATGAATGTGGAGGTTGAATTTTTTAAGAGCAGAGAACAAAAATTGGTGGTATTAAGAAAGATAAGTGTAGAAGAGCAAGTGACAGATTTTGATGCAACAATAATTTTTGAAGATGAATATGAAATAATATTTCGCGAATCAAAGAGAATATAAATTAAGTGAGAAAAACTATCGGGAGTATATGAGTGACAGGCATCTTTTAAAGGTGGAATTAGACAGTTTGCTGTATATATGGGATTTTTAGTTAACATTTTCTCAGTGGCCAGAATTTTGTACGGTTTGGAATCAATTTGAAGCAGGTGGATTAGTGTATGAAAAGTATCAGTTATCAATACCAAAATCTCGAAGAGAATTAAGAAATGATTAGCTTCGAGGTGAAGAAAAACCAGTTGATATTTTTTTTTATTTTTGCAGGTTAAGATTATAAAAAGTTTTAAAAAATTTTAAGTAGAATAAGTCGTGGATTAAAAAAAGTCTAGTCGTGAATTTTTTGGAGACTTGGGGTGGGTGGACAATAGAATTGGAGGTGATAAAAATAGGAGGAATATATCATTAATCATGAACATTGGTTAAAGATGGTGGCAATTTGTTATAAATCAGAGAAAGGAGTATATTACATTGGATGAGTTTAAAGGAAATTCAAGTATTAGCAAGGAGACAGGTGAATAGAGTGGAGGGAGCGAGATTGGTGAATTTAAAGAATATTGGAAGAGTGATAGTGGTATTGGTGTATTGTTTTTAATATTAATATAACTTTTCTTGGAAGACCTTATTAAAGCTTGGTTATCATTTCCTGGGTCGATTTTTGAAAAAGCAGAATGACTTATTTTTCTGACTATTTGCAAGTGATTGGTAATGATTTTGAGATAACAGCCACAGAATTTGATTTAATAATTGTAAAAAAAACTCTGAATTAATGTTAATTGGGATGATGGAACAATGATGAAGCGTTAGAAAAGCCTTTAAAAGAAGGTATATTCAAAGGGGAATTTTCAGACTATGACAGATGGATGGAGTTGTTATATTTCAAAAACAGCTTCATTTCATTTATTTTGTTATTCTCAAACTATTTTGAATTTGAGTGTTAAATCATTTTCATATTTATTGCGTTTAGTAACAAATCATTACAAGGGTTATATGATAAAGTTTGAAGATCAGCTCACAGGACAATTATGTGAGTGTAACTCTTTTTCTAGTGATGAGTATACTTGGAACCATTTGGATCTATTTGAAAAGCGGGGTTTAAAGATAGAACTGGGTGACACAATTACAGGAAAAATGTTGTTAAAAATATTAAGCATTCAAGAGGATCTTTTTCATTTTTTGCATCATTTTAGACCAAAAAGGTTAGAAGAATTATGTTTGGCTAGATTAAATGAACAGGAAAAGAAAACTTTTCCCGGAAGTGTGCACTATAGTTGTTTCAGAGGATCAATTTATCGTGGTGTACCATATTTATGGTTTAATAGTACTGCTTTTTCAGTACACTGTTTAAGGTGTCCGAAAGAACATCATTGGGAAATTGATAATGAGCATGAATTATGTGACATATTTTCCATTTTTTTAAGCATAAAGGTTTTGTAATATCCAAAAGGTGAATTTAATGCACATACGCATACTAAATTTTTACTATGTTACTAAAATTTAGAATGTGTATGCGCAATGAAAAAATAATAGCATGTGCAGACGCGTATTAAATATTAGGATTATTTGATTTATTTGGGGTTTTTACGTTGCTTTCAACACTGTACAGGTCATATCACGACGGGTAGTTGGAAGGGCAGAGGAAACCAGTACATAGAGTTCGCTAGGGTTCTGTACTGTAAACTGCCGACCAACGGCAAGCAACTACCATCATTCCTACTTCAGGCCATGACGGGGATCGAACCCCGGCCTCAGAGGTGGGAGGCGAGAGTGTTACCACTCTGCCACCATGGCTCCTATTAAATATTAGGAAAAAGTGTTTAAAAGAGAAAGACAAGAACAATATGAATTATTCTAGATAAAGGATTTGTAAAGAAAGGAATAAAAAAAAATGGAATTGAGTTCAACTCTTTCAATATCAGTAAGGCAGGGGTTTGGGAATTATGTGAAACTACTTTGAGAAAAGAACGGAAAATCCTGGATTAATTTGAGCAGTAGTTTATTCGAGAAATTTTTTTTGATGAAGGGAGAAGTTCATAAATGGATGCAAACAGGAGAAGAAAAGGATTGTTTGAAAAATGGGAGCAGTGGTTGTTAAAGTGAAAGCGTATGAAGGGGAATATTATTTTTGTTTTGAAAAAAAGAATGGGGAATTTGTGAACAGAATTAATTTGAATGGAAAAGAATGAGTTCAATTGCACCAAATGATGGACAAAATTATGGGTCAATTAGATCCTAAAAAAGAAATTTTTGAGAAACCAATTTTAATGCAGTATTATCCCAAACATGGGGAAGTATTTTATTTTCATGAAGCATCAGCAGCTGCTGATTATCCAGATGTTAAAATTTTGAAGAAAAAATTGACTCCTCCAACAAAGTATGAGTTTATGTTAATGGGGATAAGTTATGTTGTAAGAGAAATGTTAAAAACATATTCAACAAAAAATTGTGATGGTTGTTTTATGGGGTATTGGAGTCAATTAGATCATAATGTTTGTCTTGTGGAGTGGGGTGAACAAGTAGATAATTATTATTATAGGGTAAAATCTACATTAAAAGAGGAAAAAGTGGTAGAAGTTTTTGAAGGGGCTTTAAAGATTAGTGTAGGGATAAATGAAAGTATTTCATTTGAGAGAATAATGTCCATGGAAGATAAGGGAATAATGGATGTTGTAAAACCTGTAAATTATCCTCGTGAATATGAGATGTTGTTTAAACCTTTTGTAAAGGAAGAATGTAAGTATATCAAAAGTGGTTATGTTTTTTGTGGTTGTTCACACAAGTCAAAGTTCCTTTGTGATGTAAAATGTATATAGATACGGTTGTCAACGCAAGTTGCTTGGCAACCAAAGTGACATCATAGGTGTTAAATGAAATGTCAGTCAGTTGTAATTTAGTCAAGATGTTGTACACAGTGTTTTTAGACTCTGTCGTAAAGAAGATGTGTTTAACATTTTTCAAAATTTAAAAGTGCATTTGACAGGGGACTATGTAGCTTTAAACTTAACTAAAGGAAAATTGAGTTTGTTAAAAGTATTTGTCAAAGATATGTCTATTGAGGAGTCTTTTGGGTTTAAGAGTTTTCAAGTGCCTTCATTAGACTTATTAGACGAAGGATACAAGAGGGTACTTAGAAATAGAATGTCCTGGGAGTTTTTCACTTCACAGAATCTGGACATTGAAAGTAGTTTTAAAGAATTGCAAAAGTTCTTAAATGAAAACAAAGTAGATTTGATGGAATTTCAAGACACGATTCATGTGTGTGGTTATCCTGGTCAAGCTAAAGCAATAGAGATCAAGGGATGTTCAAAAGCTATGAAGAAATATTATTTTGCTACAATGAAGAAAAGTATGGTGACACAAGTCATTGAAGAAGACAATCTTCCCACAAGTAAAAGTTTAGGACTTGCACAATGTCTCTGGGTAAATGGAGCAAAAGAAAGAAGTGAAACACTGATGCCCTTTTATTTAGGTGCTCATTGTGAAGATCTTATCAAATCCAGTTGTCAATTGATAAAAGCCAAACAAGTGATTTTTATTTTTGTGCAGCAACTTTTGGGTTATTTTCCCAGTGTGATATTGGGAAAAGAAACACCTGTGGGGAAAAAGCTATTCCACCCATTAGCCAGGGAGAAAGCATTTTAATCTGAAGATGTGGCTAGTTTTCTAAATAAAATAGTGGATCCTCTTCCCGAAAGAAGTTTGAGAATGATGATGAATTCAGCATGTCCAAAGACTTTGTTTGAAGAACTGGACGGAATTTTCGTAGATGTACAAATGCAAGACAATGAAGCGGAGAATCTATTGGATTCATTATAAACCATAACTGAAGGATCAGAAGGACTTGACAAAGAATTCTCTGCACTCTCTGGAGTTGAGAATGTTTTAGAAGATATGAGCAGTTTCCAAATGATGTGCACTGTGTGTTACCAGTTATCAAACGAAGGATGTCATTGCCATGAAACGAGGTGTGAATGATGTTTTGGTTTGTAAAAGGTAAGAAAAGTATTTTTAAAAAAACCACTAAAATACTTGTGAAAAAATATTGTCTACATTTTAAAATTATAAATCATGAAAAAAACGATAAGTAAAAGGATGTAAAATTTTATTTGAAAAGTGTTGTGACATCACAAAACCATAAAAAAAATATTGACGTCATGCGTGAAACCTGAGTTACGCATGACATTTTTTTGTAACGTCTTTAGAGATGCGTTATTTAATTACATATGTTTTAAATTTTAAACGCTTAAATGTTTGTTAAGAAAGTCTCAGTCATACAGAGTTTAAAACAAACTAAACATATAAATTATAGTTTAAATATGTTTCTTATAAAAGATAAAAGGTTTTTCTTATTTTTTGTTTCTTGTTTTAAAACTAAGGTTTTGTGATAGATATATCGTTTTGACAATGCAATTTACTTCATTTAGTTGTGTTTTGCCACTTTTTAACCAGTGACTTGGTATTGAATGAGTCAAACTATAGAAGTCTACAAAGTTTATTTTGATTTGGTATCTTTCCATAAAGTCGTAATAGCCAAGGCGGTCTCCTGAGTTTGATAGAATATCATTTACATATGCTATTCCTTTTGAAATCAGTTCTGTTGACCTACTACTTAAGTTTGGATTTGTCATATAAAAAGTTCCCCATAATGGGTAGGTTCTAAAATCAGTTGTTTTACTGAAGCAGTTTTTAAAACCATTCCATATCTAAAGCACATCCTTCCAGAAAGGATTTGAAATTTTTTCAACTAATTTCATAAGCGACTTTCCGTCCAGTTCTAAAACCATCTTTTTTGGTATTCCACAAGAGTTTTCAAAGATCTCCTGCCGGCTTCCTTCAGTTGTCAAGAGTCTCTTTAGCCAAGATAATTTCAATGACTTATTAAAATCCCTAATATTTGTTAACTTTAAGCCACCTTCCCCTATTTCCTTTTCCAATTGTTTATTACAAATTCTAACATTACCATTCTTCCAAAGAAAATCTTTTAACCTTTTTTCAATGACATAAAAAATATTGCTGGGAGGGGTCGGTAGAACTGTTAATATTTGTACTATCTTAGGCAGCATCAGCGGTTTTATTACAGTAACTCTCCCAATTAGAGACAAACTAAACTTACTATACATACTTATTATTCTTTCAATTTCACTTATTCTTTTATCAAAATTTAAGTAAAACATTTTTTCTTGAGTAACATGGAAGGTTATTCCAAAAAGCTCAAATTGGTTTACCCAATTTAGCTGTTAAAAATATGTTGTATCTTTAATCTCTCTTTCTCACTCCCAAGCCAAACAGCTAGGGTTTTTTCCATATTAATTTGAGACCCGAGTATTTTTTCAAAAGACTTTAAAATGCTGAAACTCTCATTCAAAGATTTGACTGTGCCATCAAGGAGGAGGAAAGTGTCATCAGCATATTGCCCAATTTTTATCTCTTTTTCATTTACCAAGATACCTTTCACTTTGTCACTATTCCTTATTGCTGTTGCCAGAGGTTCCACTGCCAATATAAACAAGTAAGGACTTAAAGGATCTCCTTGTCGACATGACCTTCCAATTTTAAAGAATTCTGTAAAAAAACCATTATTTATAACACAACTATTGCTATTTTTATAGAGAATAGAAAACCATGTTCTAACGTCTTCCCCAAAATTATATACTTTTAAAACAGATTCTAAATAGTCCCACTCGAGGGAATCAAAGGCTTTTTCAAAATCTATTGGAAGTGTCATACCCATAATTTTTTTTTTCTTATATACTCTAGAGAATCTGCTATTGTCCGAATATTTTCCCCAATATATCGATTTTTTAAGAATCCTTTTTGTTCATTCTGTATTATACTGGGGAGCACTTCCTTCATTCTGGAGGCTAGAACTCCTGCCAGTAATCAACATTTAAAAGTGTAATTGGCCGCCAATTTTTAATCATCTCTCTTGGTTTATTACCTTTTGGCAGTAGAGTTATCACACCTTGTTTTTGTGTAATAGATAGTTCACCGGTATTAAAAGACTCATTCAAGCTCTCAAGAACAAAGTTTCCTATGTCCTTCCAAAATGTTAGCATGAATGTCAGGGGTTACAAGAAAGATATCTAATCTTGCCATTTTCACTGGCTTTTTTCCACTAACCCATGTGAACTTTTTGGCTGTGTTATTTTCTTATCTCCAAGTATCTACCAAGTTTGCAGCCTCAATCGTGTTTAAGATTTCCCTTCTTGCTTTTATATTATTTTCCTTAATGTACCCCCGAGTATCTAGTTTATAGTCCATTGCAACATTCCAATCTCCACATATTATAATGGGGATATTTTCCTTTTGCAATAACCTATTCTTGAGGTTTATATAGAAATCTGGAGAGTTGATATTTGGGCCATACAGTACACAACGGTGGAACTTTAATTCCCCAGTATGTAACTGTACAACTAATGCATTTCCAAGTTCTATTTCTTCTACATCTACAATTTCGTAATCAAGGTTTTTTGCAAATAGTATCGCTATTCCCCGACTTTCAGAAGAATTGACTGAGGTTATTACCTCCGCTCCCCAATCATCTTTGAAACATTTTAAATTTTTTTCCCCCACATGAATATCTTGCAAACAATATATCGAATATCTCTTATCCTTTAGCCAGTTGAAAACATCTTTTCTTTTAACTGTATCCGTTAACCCCCTGACATTCATACTGTGAATTGTTATTTGACATTTCATTTCATTAAGTTATACCAAAAATTACATACAAGCGTCTGGATGACCAAACAAATACAAATAACATCCTCATTTTTTTAATACAGGTTGAGCTTCTGAAAGTCATTAGTAACAAGCTTCTATTCAGAAGTTTTTCCAAATAATATGTACATTTTGGCACTCTGCAGTTTGGTAATATAAACAAACAAAAAAAAATTCTAGAAAAAAGTTTAGTTAATGATTTCATGTCTAATAAATGAATAATGGTTTGGAGCATGGAGTTGTCTGTACCTTGGAGGAAAATAATTTTTCATGTACAACTGTGAGAGTAAAGAAACATACTAGATTTAATTCTAAAAGTGTACAGACTACATAAAAAAAGCAAAAAAACTTTCTCTTAATGTTACAAGCTAAATTATCCAGTGTTGTTACAATGATTTGTGCACAGAAACTTTCATGAGTGACCTTGTTACTTTCGTTTCACAGTATATATTCATGCATTATAACACATTTTGAGTCTGACATACGTTACACATATATTCAAATATTTTTTCATACCAGTATATATATTTTCTCAGTGACCCTATTATTTTAAGTTCACAGTATGTATTCTTGCATCATAACAATTTTTTGATTCTGACCCACGTTACACATATATTCTACCTCAGTACCACTTAGTATTCATTACCTGAGTACTGACACAAAATTGTAACAGCAATCTGTGTCACAGTGAACTGTTCACCTATAACCTTACATATACTCTTAATGTTACGTGCTAAAATTATCCAGTCTTGTCACAAGACTGTGCACAGAATATTTTCTCAGTGACCCTGTTACTTTTATTTCACTCTGACACAAGTTACACTCATATTCTACCTTAGTATCACTAAAGATTTTTTATGGTTTTATTTTGTATAGCGATGTCAAAAGTAATCAATATCTTTAAAAGTGGATGGGGTTTAAAATCCAACTCACAAATCTGCAAATGATAGTGTTGCTTGGTTACAGAGTGACGTTTTTTTGCCAATAGAATATATTTAGTCAGCCTGCTTTAAGATGTCAATCTGTATTTATTTATTTGGGGTTTTACGTCGCTTTCAACACTGTACAGGTCATATCACGACGGGTACTTGGAAGGGCAGAGGAAACCAGTACATAGAGTTCGCTAGGGTTCTGTACTGTAAACTGCCGACCAACGGCAAGCAACTTCCAGCTTTCCCACTTAAGGCCCTCACGGGGATCGAACCCCGGCTGCAGAGGTGGGAGGCGAGAGTGGTGTGGTGTTGGAGCAAAAATCTGTGGCTCACTTGATGAAATTCCATCGGTTACAATGGGAAGTAGTAAAATTCTTAATGAATTCTAATATGACTTTAACAGTGCTTAATCTGCATCAAAAGACAGACCCAAAGGTGCAACAAGATTTTATAAGTCAAGGTCACTATGGCAAGGTCAAAGGTCAAATCAAGGTCAGACCATGACGTTGCACACCTACACCCCATAACCAATGTCTGTACCAAATATCAACTTCCTACACCTAACAGTTTCTGAGATATAGTTGGGACAAGATTTTATAGGTCAAGGTCACTATGGCAAGGTCAAATCAAGGACAGACCATGACGTTGCACACCTACACCCCCTAACCAATGTCCCTACCAAGTATCAACTTCCTACACCTTACAGTTTCCGAGATATTGCCCTGACAAGATTTTATAGGTCAAGGTCAATACAGCACGGTCACATCAAGGTCAGACCATGATGTTGCAACACTATATCTCCTAACCAATGTCCCTACCAAGTATCAACTTTCTACACCTTGCGGTTTCTGAGATATAGCCCGGACAAGATTTTATAGATCAAGGTCACTACGGCAAGGTCAAATCATGGTCACACCATGACGCTGCACACCTACACCCCCTAACTGATGTCCCTACCAAGTATCAACTTCCTGCACCTTACGGTTTCCGAGATATAGCCCGGACAAGATTTTGTAGGTCAAGGTCACTACGGCAAGGTCAAAGGTCCAATCAAGGTCAGACCATGACGTTGCACAACTACACCCCCTAACCAATGTCCCTACCAAGTATCAACTTCCTACACCTTACAGTTTCCGATATAAAGCCCGGACAAGATTTTTAAACTCAAGGTCACTACAGCAAGGTCAAATCAAGGTCACACCATGACGCTGCACACCTACATCCCCTAACCAAAGTCCCTACCAAGTATCACCTTCCTACACCTTACGGTTTCTGAGATAAACTTTTTCCCGCCACCCATCCGGACACCATGGGTGAAAACATTACCCCGACAGCCCTTAAGGGCTGTGAGGTAAAAAGTGCTACGGGAGGAAGGTACCAACCGACAAGGTCAGACACTTACCGGGACTCATAAAGTAACTTCAAAAACCACCAAAGAAACCGGTTTATATTGGCCCAGACTACAATGATCATTGGAATCTGGTTACTATGGTTTCTACCAAGATGGAAGAAGATCCGAAGAATATACATACGAGAGGAAATAAGAGACCTCGTACATACAGTGATGAAGACAATTAATCCAACTCTGAAGGAGATGATGATCAAGAACCCTCAGCACATAGGGCAACCAAAAGACCCAAAAAACTACAAGCCACAGAGGACCTGCAGTTTCTACATAATTTTATTCATAGATACCACCTGATGACTCCTCAAGAACTCCCAACATTGATCAATGATCTCAAAATTAATTCAGATGACAGAAAAGTACTCAATGAAATCTTACAACACTACACTCCAGAAAGCCTTTGCCCTGGAAAAGGAAATAGCCTCCAAGACAGACTTCATGGAAGTTCTCAAGAACTACACCAAACTTCATGACAAAGCCCATCAAGGAACACACAGATATCTCTCAACCAATAAGAGTCTCCAGATATTTACTGAATGGTGTGATCAACAGGGACTATCCAAACATGAACTTGTCCAGAAATTTGAAGACATACTCCCAAAAGCCAAGCCGAAAATAAACACAATGATGTTTGAGGGGCCACCCAATGCAGGAAAGTCGTTCCTCATCAGATCCCTATTACCCATTGCACGTTTTTATGCCGAGATAAACCCAGGCATGACAGGAAACAACTTCATGTTTCAAGAAGCACCATCACTCATCATCATGGAAGAGCCTCACATAGATTCAGCCACAGCCGAGAAGTTAAAACTCATTATGGAAGGTGCCGACACCTTTGTACCAGTAAAGAACACTGCAGACAAAATCATAAGAAGGACTCCCTTCTTCATCACCAGCAACCAAGAAATGTGGAAATGGTGCACTCAAAACAAAGCAGCATTTGAAGCTAGAATGTATCACTACACCTTATGACCAATACCCATGTTAAAGAACATTCAGAAAAAACTAAACCCCCTGATGTGGAGCACTCTGTTCGCAGAATTAGAGACACCTGAAGACCTCTTATCTCTAGAACTATCTGAAGACATGCAAATCTTTCTGCAAGAAAACTATGACTCACTCATACAAGAAATAGACTTTGAAGTACCACCACCCAGTGAAGTACACTCACAAGACTCCAGTGTTATCATCATTTCCAGTGAAAAATCCACTGACGATGATGACTGCTACATACTTCCATCCCAGATATCGAGCAGACAAAACACAAACAAGATACTATCACAAGAGAAAACACTCCCGCTAAAGAAACAACAAGTTGTACCCATACCCGACAGTCAAGAAAGCATGTTCCCACACCGGGATGCCATGGATAGAAAAACAACACCTCTGACAACACCAGAACATGAAATCATAAGAAACTCAAACACACTTTGTAATGACCAGAGAGAACTGTTATGTGAACATTGAGGTTTACTTGAAATGAATGAAAATTATTTTTTTTTGTATATATTTTTATTTACCCTTTTGTAACCTGCCATCAATTCCCCTTGATATACACAGTATGAATACTTTAATTTTAATGTTCTTTTTCATCATCCACACAGATTATGATGAAAAATGAGAAAATAAAATTTAAAATTCTTAAAGTTTGGCTGGGCAACCATAAAACTCCCACCAGCAGGAGGGGCAGGTGTAGGAGAAGGAAGACCAGCCATCATACTACACAACATTGGCTACATACCATGAGACCACATAATAATTAAAATTTTAGACTTCAAACATTCAAAAGCCTTTGACAGATATACATTACAAGCATATAAGAGGCATTATATTGTATATTAAGATGTAATCTCAACATTTTCTTTCCTATTTACATAGTAGTAACTTATTACCTGACACTTTTTTGTGTCAAAAAAGACAAACAAACAAAAAAGACACCAAAAAAAAACAGTAATGTACACATGTAAAACCTTTTTAAACAGTAATGCACACATGTAAAGCCTTTTCAGCATAACATTATGCAAGGTTAACTATTCTTGCGAATTTATTTTCTCTAGAAATCTTTGTTTTTTTCAGAAAGCCCGGATAGGGTAGGGTACCCAACCGCTCGTTAGGAAATATTTTACAAATATATAGTACCACATAGGTGTCCTGATATTAACTCCTCTTTATCTTTGATACTATACATAAACTGCGAACAACCAATATATACCTAACATAATAATGTAATAATTATAACTACATTTGGGTACATGGCATACTTTCACAATACAATAATAGTATAAAACTGAATATAGTTCAACATATGTGCTCACTTACAATACTTAGTACAAAATGTTGTTATAAATGAAATAACACACATTCCATTAATCTTCCAAAGTGATTTTTTTGCTTTGCAGTTAATAGTTTAAGATAAACCTCTCCATAGAAAGACAACTGTTGTCTGATATTTCTCTCGATGTCTAAAGTGGCATATTTTCCATGATTTATACTGGTCTTGTACCAGCTACTGTATACCGCAAAACTTACAATGACAATACAAATATTTCTGTTTTCACTAATATAATTATCACATGGAATTCCAAGTATAACATGTTTAAGCAATATATTCAACTGCAAACAATTACTGATTCTACACCAAATTGAAAATATCCTTGGACACTCATACAACATGTGGCTAATGTCTTCTCTGTGTTTACAGAAGGCACACACGCTTGATATACTTTTATTCCACCTACTTAGCTTATCACCACAGGCAAGGATGTTAAGCAATATTTTGTATTTGAACTCAGAAAACTTTTTATATCTGAATGATCTTAAATTACATAAATATATGTGTTTCCAATCACTTTTGCTAATCTGTAAACTTAGTTTTTTTTTGCCACATACTTTCTGTGTAAGATCTTTTTGCCTTTTTCTCCACAAGTGTTTGATACATGTCTTTTGTGCTAATATTCTCGGGATGGACAATTCCATGTGTCGATATGAATGAAACATCTTTGTAACAGGAGTTTTGAATGAATAGACATATAGATGGATCACCAATCTTAGTAACTTTCTTATGAATAACATTTTTTAAAACAAAGAACTCGGTAATCCAGTTACTTTTATTTTTTAGTTTGTTTAGTACTTTTTCTGTAGATATAAAAGTTCCATCATTATCAAAAAGGTCTTTTACAAGAAGGAAACCACTATTTATCCAGTTTTTAAAAAACAGACATTTTTCTTTGGTTTTAAAAAGTTCATTTCCCCATATTGACCGAGAGAATATTTCAAAGTTGTTCATTTGATTTATAGGCTTAATGGTTTTACACATATTGTAGGACAAGAAGATTTGTTGATAGAACATTTGAATCTTATTGATAGCATTAAATGATTCTATTTTGCGGAAGTTCATTTTGAGCATTAAATTTATTGTTATCCCAATTGAGGATAAGTACATATTCAAAACTTCAGTGATACTATTTTGTTCAAGCAGCTTTCGAATCCATGATGATTTTAAAGCATAATGTTTGACATTCATGTCTGTCAAGTTAAGGCCCCCATTTTCACATTTTGCAATGACGACACTTTTAACAATTTTGTGTGTTTTACCCCAGAGAAATTTATAGATTAAATCTTCTAGTCTTTGTATAACATACAAAGGCACAGGTAAAACAGTCATGTTGTAAATAAGTTTTGGAATAATTAAGTTATTTAGTATGACAACTTTTCCATATAAGTTAAGATTTCTACTGCTCCAAATTGACAGTATATTATTTATTTCATGTAATTTATTTTCCCATTTTTTCTTTTCACACATATCTTTATCTGTACCGGTATATATACCAAGACACCGTAATGGGCCATTGCTAAATTTTATTCCTTCTAATAATATTCGATTATTGCCTTTCAATGGACCAAGCCATATTCCCTCACTTTTCCATATTCAGTTCTAGCCCAGAAACCCCTGAAAAGGTTTTGACAATTTTAAGTAATTGACTCGTGATCTAAAAGTGTAAGTGTTGTATCATCGGCATATTGAACTATGCATGTAGATTTTGTAAAAAGTTGTATCCCTTTTATTGTATCTTTGTTTTTTATTTCTAATGCCATAAACTCTACAGCTAAGATGAACAGCAGTGCTGGTACTGCACATCCCTGTCTTATACCACTATTCATGTGACCTTCTTTAGATATCCAACCATTGTTTTTAACACTAAAGGTTGGCTCATTATAAAGGATTCTTATCCATCTTAGAAAGTTTTTGCCAAAATTATATGCTTTTATGCATCTAAACAAAAAATTCCAGTCCAAACTATCGAAAGCTTTTTTGAAATCGAGACAGATGATTGCTCCATGTTTGTTAAAGTCTTCACAATATTGTACAATATCATCAATGAGCCTTGCACTACAGCCAATGAACTTGCTTTTAATGTATGCATTTTGATCATTTGATATCAAATTTGAGATAACTTTCTGAAGGCGTTTGCAAGCGCAAAGGTTAAAATTTTATAGTCACAGTTTGTTAAACTAATCGGCCTGTAGTTTTTTAATAGTGTTCTATCTCCTTTCTTAAAAATGAGTGTGATTATTGATTTTTTTGTTCTATCTGGTAATATTCCCTTCTGAAAAGCTTCACAAAGCATTTTCATAAAAATGGGTTTTAGTTCTTGCCAAAATGCTTGATAAAACTCTGATGTTAAACCATCATTTCCTGGAGACTTGTTTTTCTTTAAAGTCAGTACAACCTGGGTCACCTCATCTACAGTTATGGGGTCGTCACATAGCGATCGCTCATCACTGGTCAAAGATTTCAGCTTTTTGATATTCGCAAAGTATTCTTCTATATGTTGGATAGGTATATGTTTGGCCTTGTACAAGTTCTCATAGAAACTTAATGTTTCATTTAAGATTTGTCTATCATCTTCTATAACATTATTATTATCAGTCAATTTTGTTAAAACATTAGCTCCCTGTCTTCGTTTTTCAAGGGTTAAAAAATATTTTGATGGTATATCCCCTTCTTTTATCCATTTTATCCTTGCCCTTACATATTGACCTTGCTGCTTTAAGTTGTAATAATGTTGTTGTTTACTTTCTAATTCTGATTTTTTCACCTGTAGATTATTCAGTTTAATTATTTCTTCATTGCTTATATGCTCTTTAACTTCCAAATTTAAAATATTTTCATTTACAATGTCTAAATCTTTTTGTATACTTCAAGTGGCTCTAGTTCTATCTTGTGCTTGTTTTTGCAATAACAAATTGTGTAATCTTTGACATTAATTTTTACCAATTCCCATATAAGTTGACAAGACTTCAGTGATTTGTACTCCTCAACAGTTTTTTCTATGACCCCCTTAGTTTCCATTACATATTTTGGGTCAGTAAGAATAGAGTTATGTAGTTTCCAATAACCACTCTGCCACCGTGGCCCCTAGTTGGATTACTTTGAAGCCAGCTATCTAAAAGTTTACAATTCTGCATTAGGTTAGCAAATGACTTAACACTCTTATCTGACCGTGCTGAGGGGGCCACGGTGGCAGAGTGGTAACACTCTCGCCTCCCACCTCTGAGGCCGGGGTTCGATCCCGTCATGGCCTGAAGTGGGACAGCTGGTAGTTGCTTGCCGTTGGTCGGCAGTTTACAGTACAGAACCCTAGCGAACTCTATGTACTGGTTTCCTCTGCCCTTCCAACTACCCGTCGTGATATGACCTGTACAGTGTTGAAAGCGACGTAAAACCCCAAATAAATAAATAAATGATAAAGGAATGAAAGAGGAAAGAGAAAGGAGCAAAGGATGAACTCAAAAGATTGGAGGTCAAGGAATAGAGATTGAGTGGAGAGCATTACAAGAATAGTTGAGAGGCGAAAGATCAAAGAAGAGAAAGATGGAGGTTGAGATGCGGAAGTGGAAGGGATAGGTGGACCAAAAGGCTCACCACTTATTTTTTTCTTAATGGGAGATTCTGAAATTTCTCCCGGGTTGCCTTTAGGGATTTGTCACTCCTCCATAGCTTCCTGATTCTTTTAGGTAGTAATACTGTTTCTTTAGAAAAGCATGCAGCTGTTGTTCCTTGATCTGCCTTCAATTATTTGCCTTCCTCTTCTTCTGGGCTCCCATCTGCAATATCGTATATGATGCCACACAAGCACAAATACAATGCAAATAATTTGGATAATTTGAGTGGACAATCCGTCATGGTGTCGCACAATGAATAAAATTATGAGTCTTTTGATTTTTATAGCAAAATAAATAATAATAGTGATGTTGATTAGGGTAATATTACTCTAAAGTGAGCCATTCGGGTACTGGACCATGATATGAGTATCCCTTTATTCTTCATCTCTGGGCTGACCATGTGTTCCTGGACAGTATTTCATTTGATAGGACTCCTGCAGTTGCCTAAGCACCTTCTTTTTTCCCAAAAAGTGATCTAGAAACATTAGCTTCTCTCAGTGTGTGCAGAAAAATATTCTTAGAAGCAGCTAAAATGGCAGGAGATGCAGCTTCTAAGGCTGGAGTTGTTTGTGTGAAATTGGGTATTGTATCACGGTTGCAAGAATGCACATAATCTTGAAATAGTCTTTCAAATTCTTGGCCTTTGCATGATTCTCGTGTGCAGAGGATTCACCTTCCATTAATAACTGAGACGTGGTTATCCAATTAGACAGACTTTTTTACAACAGGTGGGATATCTTGCACATGAGCTTTCAGCAGCAAACTGCATTGATCTTCAGGTACCAGAACTATCTTTTTACAGCATTTCATTACAGCAAAAGCTTTGACCAAAGAGATAGCCAAGGATGCCAATGTGCCTAGAAAATCTCCCTTCTGACTAACCACCCACTTTTTTACCCTCAATGGAATTTTCGAGTTGGCTAGCACCTTAATTGCTATTCTTGCTATTCCTTTTACGTTTCCGGGATTTGGTATCACTGTTGGGAATATTTCTCTTGAGAATATTCAATCGGATTTTACGCAGCCCTTTCAGCTGTTTATGTGAGGCCTGATTGAGCAGTGCCTGAAAGATATTGAATCAGATAATTCCTGATACATGTATTTAGGTATTGTGAGAAAAACATGATTTTTTTTCACACAAAATTTAGTAGTATTGGTTATAGAGTCACAAGACATCCTGTGATGTCATAACCTCTTAGACATATTAAGGATAACACATCATAGCATGATAGTCATCATATTTCAGTCATAATCAGTATATAAGACTTGGCTTTGGTTGTCTTTCTGTGATAATTAAAGTAGTCTTTGGTAATGAAGGCTTTATACAATGGAATTTTTGCAGATCCAAGTATCGCTTATAATATTTAGTCTGTCCTGCATTGGAGAAGGCTCATTGAGTCTGGAAAGGAGTGACATGTTTACACTACCAGGGACAGAAAGAATATTGGATACATGAATTCAGTTTAATTTGGCAGAAAAAAATACATGTAAACATATACTACATCCATATACTACTATATACTACTACCTACTGTCAACCTTCATCCTCAGATGAGACCAATTTGATAAACCACCCAGCACATCTACTGCTTCATTAAAAAACCAGTCCACCCAACTGACCAATCTGAACGCATTTTCCACATAACCAGATTATTAGAAGTTTGCAAACATCGTCCCAGCACTACCTTTTACTAATAGAAATCTTGGCCATGAACAAATCTGAGGAGAATCCAAAGTTGTAGTCATTATATCAAGCAAAGTTCTTATCCTTTTCCTATCCGTCAGTAGAAGGTTTTGAGTAGACATAATGCATAATGTTGAAGTGGTTATTCGTTGCCAATGCTCTCCACCCACCCTTCGAGCCCAACAAGGGGATACCATAATAGTGTGGAGCTGAGGCCTGCACACCGATATCAGAGATACATCAGCAATATACTCAAAGAACACAGACGTGAACCTTGCTTGACCTGATTGACCAGAATATACCAATCAAGTACAACAGTATAAACCATTAGAAACAACAAACCATCACTAATTTGGAGCACTAGGGCTTGGCACTACCAGCCGATTGGTTATGCCAGGCCATCTTAACCTTCCGACTAAGGAAAATTGAGGCCAAAGCTGTGTTTTGCCTCCTCAATACTGCAACAAAGAATTGGCTCAACAGCCAGGAACCTCTCTTCCACTGACACGGATCGCAACCCACGGCAAACAGGCTGCCCCCAATTAGTTGCCTCTTACAACATGCAGGATACGTTGGGCCTCTTCTACATCCCCAGACCCACAGGGGGTGTAAAATGTGATATACAGCAGTATAAATTATTATATTTTGATGCCTGTTTTTATTGAATCACGCTTGATGAAAAATGATGGGAGAAAAAAGAAATTGTTGCATTTACATTCTCTTGTAAAGTGTAGAGTGTAGTACTCTTTTTTCACATTTATTTTGGAAGTTTTCCTATTACATCTCAATTTTGATGGAACAATTGTACCCTGGAACATTCATACAGTTATACATGTTATGAATTTTGAAATATTTCAATACTGACAACATTATCAGTACAAACTGTGGCCCATCATTGTAAATTCATTAAAAAGCTGATTTTCACTATTTTTATGAAGACCGATACACCAAAAATACTGCATAATAAATGTGTAATGGTTTTCAGGTTAAACGTTTTAAAAAAGCAATTTAAGGGAATCGTTATTGCATACTTAACGTTGCACTGAAAGTATTACAATGTAAATTGATTATTTCTTTAGCTATTATTTAGTACTATTTCTTTATATTTATGACCTTTTCATAACATTTATTATACTGGTGGTGAGGGGAATTTGGTAAAGTCTTTTTTTAAACAATGATTATTCAGGTGTTGAACTAAAACAATTATTTATATTTACAGGTAGCGAAGGTGCAACCAATAAGTCAGTGTGAGGAAGTAACATTGACTGGCAACACAACATCAAGTAACAGTAAAAATGAAACTGAATCTGAAAGTGCAATGGTTATTGAGGAAGTATGTTTTTAGTATTAAAATAAAACCTCTATTGTTCAACCCTTTTGGGAGAGTAACAATTACCTGGCCTAATAGAAAGGCCAGATAATATAAGTTTAGGGCTAAACTAACAGGATTTTTATATGGAGTTGGGAGAATTGGTTTCAGGTCAGATATTTGAAAAAAAAATCAGATAATAGAGGTTTTACAAAAGAGCTTCTAATGTATTTGCATAACACGTATGTTGGCAGAAAAAGAATTGACACTGGACAATAATTGTATGCAAGATTGAATATCTTTGATTTTCACATCTAATATATAACTGTTCCAAGGATGTACCTGTGGCCAGATGCCAAGTGTATCCACTTGAAAAGTATGACTAATGAAGTTTTGATATAAACATTCTCCCATGCATAAACCATTATATACACTGTTATGTTACAGTGTAACATTGAAAGACTAGCTTCTACAGAACTAGTTTATTCTACTAGGTGGAAATGGTGACTGAGTCACAACTCATGTACAAGTGTTTATATATACTGAGACCAGGATGTGTCTCTTAACATAACATCTCCCTTCTTTACTTTTCTTAGGTATTCTCATTTATAACTGATACATTTCATTGTTACTTGTGAAACAAATACACACATGTACTCTTAATTTTTAATATGCATAACTCTGAAAATTAA
Source organism: Sabellastarte sp. h YS-2021 (assembly GCA_964017235.1). Classification (NCBI taxonomy): domain Eukaryota; kingdom Metazoa; phylum Annelida; class Polychaeta; order Sabellida; family Sabellidae; genus Sabellastarte; species Sabellastarte sp. h YS-2021. Next base: position 19,207,111 of record OZ024939.1, on the reverse strand, counting down.
CAGTGTCAAGTCTTATACTCCTATCCAAGTTGAACTATCTGATACTTTGGATTTATGATGTAGCTCAATTAACATATCTTCTTTTTTTTATATGCATCTATAAATATATAAACATTATCTCAGTTGTATGTTACAAGGATCTGTATTTGGCAAATGTACTGAGAGTTTATAAATGTCTATTGGCCAAGAACTGAACAACTACATTATTGAGACATTTAAACATCTTAATTGATCCTGAAAGAAAGACTAACTAGGTAAATGATTCAGTGATCTGATATACAGGAATGACAAATGAACCAGACCATGTGGCAATACACTATTTGTGGTCATCAGTTGTGGTTGTGATTGTATCCTGATGTACCTGCTAATGGATGTTAACTTTTGCCATTTTCCTTGAAAAATAAGCTCATAAATGGTTTATTTAAATTTAAGAATAAAATGAGTAATATAACTGCACAACAGAGACTGCTGTATATTTCAATTATATACTAGGTTTTGGCCTCTTTATAGTACTTGTAAAGTTCAGTTCACTTCTTGTGAAAATAATGACTGACAGAAAACAATTACATACAAGTGAAAATTAAAGTAGCTTTTTAAAGTAATGGTAAAAAAAATATTATACATATAAAAAATATATAAGTCTTGCATATTAGTTCTTGAAAAAAAAACACAAAAAAGCAATATTTAATGTTCCCACAGTTGTTCACATCTTGATCCCTTGTTATTACTGGACTGCAGTTAAATTATCCAGGTAGGTATAAACTATACAGGGGATTATTATGCCCCTGTCACAATTAAACACTAAATCTCTTCAATGAGACGTCTTGGCTTTTTGTGTTCTCTGTTTGGCTTGTAACTTGCTGCAGTCATCTGTTGGTCACTTTCTGTGGTATCCTGAGTGTCTTTATTAGTAGGAGATGGTGTTGGGTCCCTCACAGGAGTTGACAGTGTGGTGGACTCTGATGTTTTGAGTAGACGTTTACGATTCCTGCGATATAAAGCACCATTATCTACAACAACATTGTATGACCTGGGCTCTACCTTTTCCAGTACTGTTGCTCAGTGTCTTGTATATTTCTTAATCTGACTGTGTCACCAGGTTTTAGCTCAGGTAGTTGACGTGCACTTCTGTCATAAAAATGCTTTTGCTTCAGATCAATCCTTGCACGTGAAGCTAATAGGTGATGAGCACTGATGAGGAGCGTTCGTAGCTTTCTGCCCATTAAGAGTTCAGGTGGTGATTGACCTTCTCCCAGTGGTGAACTTCTGTAAGCTAGAAGTGCTAGGTACGGATCCTCTTTTTCTATGTGTGCCTTCTTCATCAAACGTTTAACTGTGTTGGAAGTTGGAAGGGCAGAGGAAACCAGTACATAGAGTTTGATAGGGTTCTGTACTGTAAACTGCCGACCAATGGCAAGCAACTACCAGCTTTCCCACTTCAGGCCATGACGGGATCGAACCCCGGCCTCAGAGGTGGGAGGCCAGAGTGTTACTACTCTGCCACTGTGGCCCCTACTTGGGGCTTGAAGTCACATGTTTAAACCCGTACTTTTTGGCAAAGTTCTTGAATTCCCAGCAAAAAAACTGTGGCCTGTTGTCATTCATGACAATTTCTGGAATTCCTTGTCGTGCAAAGATGCCCTTCAACTGAACTATTACTTGGTTTGCTGAGGAGTTAGCCAAAGAAGCGATTTATGTCTAGCTTGAGTGGTAGTCTACCACAGCCACATAATTTTTTCCTTGTAGTGTGAACAGGTCTGTGCCCACTTTTACCCATGTTTGGTTTGGCTTATCATGAGGAAGGAGTGGTTCCTTCTGTTGCTTGTTGCTGTACTGTGCACAAATACTACATCTTTTCACAGCCAATTCAATGTCACGGTTCATGTTTACCCAATACATTGCTGATCTGGCACGACGCCTACATTTTTCAATACCCAGGTGTCCTTCATCAACTTTTTCAACCATTTCTCCTTTCATAGAGTCTGGTATCACAATCCTGAGACCCTTGAGTAGTACTCCATCATGGACAGAAAGTTCCTCTCTAAAATCTTAGAAAGGCCTTATGGGTTTTGCTGCATCCCACCCATGTTTGACTTTGTCCATTACAGCTGTTATAGTTGCATCTTTGGCACTCTCATGGGCTATATGTTGCCACTTAGCTTCAGTGACAGGTAGTGTTGACATCACACTGTCTACATGTATTTTCACATCCTCTTCAGTTGAACTGTGTTCAGCTGGATCATGAGGACAAGACCTTGACAATGCATCTGCCACTAATAGATGTGTACCTGGGGTGTAGCTTAGTGAATAATCATAAGCTTGGAGTTGGAGCATTAACCACTGAATACGAGGTGGAGTTTGGCTCAGTGGTTTACTAGCAATGGATATCAGTGGTTTATGGTCAGTTTCTATATAAAAGTTTCTGCCATACACAAAATGGTGAAATTTCTCACATCCAAATACCAGGCCTAATGTTTCCTTTTCTATCTGTGAATAATTGGTCTCCGTCTCTGTAAGACTGCGTGCTGCATAGGCAACTGCGCACCAGTTATCCTTATGCTTCTGAAGAAGAACTGCACCTAGTGAGCATTGGCTTGCATCTGCTGAGATCTTTGTTTCCTTGTTGGGGTCAAAGTACTTTAAAACTGGTGCTGATGTTAGTATAGCTTTCAACTTATTCCATTCAGCAACATGCTCTGGTCCCCACTGCCAGTGTACATCTTTCCGCAGTAATGATCTCATATATTCTGTCTTGTCACTTAAGTTTGGTACATACTGGGCAAGAAAGTTCAGCATTCCCAAGGCTCTTTGTAAGTCATTCTTGCACTGTGGAGATTTCATGTTACTGATTGCCTCTATTTTGCTTGGGTCAGGATGAATTCCATCTTTAGACAGCTTTTCACCAAAGAACAGAATAGAGGAAACTTACACTTGTCCAGGTTGAACTTGAGATTGTTTTTCTTGGCTATTTCTAGTACATTCTGGAGGTGCTTGTCATGTTCTGCAGTGTTTTTACCCCATATGACAATATCATCATGAATGGATTTAACTCCTTCTAAACCTTCCAGTAACTGGGTGACAGTTCTGTGCAATTACCTCAGTGGCTGACTTTATCCCAAATGGTAGTCTGAGGAAATGGTGTCTTCCAAATGGTGTGTTGAAAGTACAGAGTCTTGAGGATTTTTCACAGATGGGAATTTGATAGAAGCCTGAAGAAACATCCAATTTGGTGAAGACTGCTGCTCCATTCATGTCAGAAACAAGTTCTTGTCTTGTGGGGATGTATTCATATTCACGTTGAATATATTTGTTCAGTACCTTTGGGTCCATACACAGCCGTAGATCTCCTGATTTTTTCTCCACTTTAACCAATGGGTTGACCCATTCTGTGGGGCTAGTAAATTTAGTTATCACTCCCTGCTCCACTAGTTCCTGTAACTTTGTCTTCAGTCTCTGCTGTAGTGCCAGTGGTACTTTGCGTGCAGGACTGACAACTGGTTTGACATCTCCAGCTAATTTTATGCTGTATGTCACAGGTAGGCAGCCTATGCCTTTGAATACATCAGCATACTTCTTTGCCAGTTGGTGACTTGGAACCATCTTGTCTCTGTTTATTAAATGGACTCTTTTGACCATCCCTAACAGTTCACAGTCTTTGAGTCCAAGAATTGACTGTGTATCCATTGGCACCACTACAAAAATAGCACTTATTACCTTGTCCTGTGATGTCACCTTTACTCTGCATACTCCACTTGTTGGAATTTTATTTCCATTGTACGCACGTAGTAATACAGATTTCTTGGTGAGTTTGGGACGTGAAGCAAGTCCTTTGTAGCCACTCAGTGATAAAATATTCACCTGTGCTCCAGTATCCATCTTCAAAGGAATAAGTGACCCATTAACCTGCACAGTGGATATCCATTCATTACTACTATAAGAGTCTGTGACCTCCTGAATTAAATATCCCTCACTGTCTGTGTCAGAGCCACAATCTTCCACTGTGTGCATTTTCTTTGAAAAGCACTGGCTTGCAAAGTGGTTCTTACCTTTACATTTAAAACATATCTGTCCATATGCTGGGCACTTTTTGGGAGCACTTTCATGCTTCTGTTCACATTGCTTGCATGGAGTTGCCTGCTTCTTTTTTGTTGACCCTTTTACTGGTTTCCCTGTTTTCTGGCCCCTGAAATCCTTTTTCTTCACTGTGTGAACATCAGCTGAAGTTTGACCTGTCAGTGTTTGAAGCTGGACATTAGCGGCCTCTGCTGCTTGACAAATCTCTGCAGCTCTCTTCAGGGACAACTCTGGCTCCCGCAATAACCTTTCTGTTATTATCTTGTCTCTGACTCCCATGACAATCTGGTCTCTGATCAGCGAATCTTGTAGATCCTTAAAATTGCAAAGCTGTGCCTTGGTTTTCAGATCAGTAATAAACTGCTCAATTGTTTCTCCTTCCTGCTGCATTCGACAACGGAAGAGATATCTCTCGTAAGTCTCATTTGTGGGAGGACTGCAGTGGGCTTCAAATTTATCTAATATTCGCTTAAGCTTGCTCCTCTCATCTTCTTTGAAGGTGTTGTACACTTCCAGAGCTTCGGGACCTGCAATTGTCAAGAACAGAGCCACCTTCCTCTGCTCTGGTTTGTCTGACATGCCTGTGGCAGTCAAGTATAATTCAAATCTTGGTTTGAATTTATTCCAGTTATCCTGTACATTACCAGAGAGTCTCAGTTCTGGTGGAGCTTTTAATTGATTCATTTTTTTTTTCTGTTGTTGATGAATTAAGTGTCCTTTATACTTGTTTTAATATATCCAAATTATACTGTGTAAATTATATCTGTCACTAAATTCACTGTGTGATTTAGTCTGTTATTTGATTTCTTTTAATAGAACACAATGTTTATAATTAGAAGTATTTTACTTCTGGTACCATGTTATGTTACAGTGTAACATTGAAAGACTAGCTTCTACAGAACTAGTTTATTCTACTAGGTGGAAATGGTGACTGAGTCACAACTCATGTAGAGTAAGAAATCTAAAATTCGCCACCTCTAAAACCTTAGTTAATTTTATGAAGAAAATGATGTTTTTGTCCAAAATTGGTATTTTTCAGTTCAAAAAGCCTTAATTTACTATACATTCAACAAATCTCACCACAATTCATTTATTTTATTAGTATTTTCACATGTGGCGAATTTCAGATATGTGGCGAATTTTAGATTTCTTACTCTACAAGTGTTTATATATACTGAGACCAGAATGTGTCTCTTAACATAACATACACTGCATGCTATCCATTGTATACAATTAGTACAAAACACATTCGATTCCATTCTGTACTTTTATAGCAATTAATCTCTGCCACATACCATAAATTTATGCTTTTATTGACTACTTTAACACCAAACAAACAGCATTTCAGTACCCATCAAACAGTGTATTACACTAAAATAACTGGACATACAAATTATCAAGTTGAAATATGTCATCCTGACAAAATAAATTTTAACATAGTTCTTAGCACTTTCTTATTTTTCCATGATGATCTTAGTACTTTCTTATTTTTCCAGATATCATCAGTCACCCATGACCAGAATTACATCAGCACCAAGAGGCCGCGACCATTGGCAGAGATAGAGCGCTTGAAGAATTCATATCCTGAATTCATGGATTTCAAGAACAAGTATACAAAAGCTAAAGAAACTGTCACAATTTATGAAACAATGCAAAGTAAAGATCAAGTTGTTTCTCTCAATCCTACAAAGGAAAATGACAAAATTTTTCAGTATTACACAGGTTTACCATCATTCCTTGTGTCTGATGCTTTATTGGATTATTTCACAGATGAAACAAGTAATATGCAGTACTTTTGAACAGCTAGACATTAACACAATGCAAAAGCCTGGCCCAAAAAGAACATTAAGAGTAGAGCAAGTGACAAAAAAAGATTACATCAGAAAGTGAAACATTGCTTCATTCACATGAATGTGAGGATAAAGTTGCGGTAGACCGTGGCTTTCCAATACAGGAAGAATTGCCACAAGGATAACTATAAATAACTTTGAAAATATCTTCAAAGCATGTGCTTATTTAGTACTTCAAACAACCCCATTTAAAAGTAAACCAGCAGTTATAACTATCATTTTAATCATAACTTGAATGATTTGTTTATTAAGTTTAAGAAAGCAGGTTCTGTTGCAACAACAGGATATGAACACAATGTATCACCTACTTCTATGAATATTTTAAAATTTATTTTATTAAGAGATGTTGGTATTCAGCTGGCTCTGCAACTGCACATGTTGATGTTTAACTGGATTTTAAATGTCTCAATGACTGTGACCACAAACTACAAATTCCAGGGTTAATGCTGGGACTTTCTTGTCACTTTTTTCTTGTTTGTCCAGAAAGGATACATTTGATATTAATCAAATTGTCAAACAAAGATTTATATAATTTTAAATTATATGTATTACATGGCTAAAAGCATCGCTGAAGTATTGCCTGAGAATTTTTCAATGTTTGTGCAAAAAAGGAAAATTTAACAAATCACATTTATTGTCTTAAAAACATCTTCTCCTGAAACAAATGTGAAGAATATCAAACAAGATTTTCAAAGTATGTAGCTTATTAGGCTTATTAGATAAAGAAATTATCAATTAAATTCTTGCTGTGGTTGAAGGTACAGAAGTATATCAAGCAAGATTGTCAAAGTATGTAGCTTATTAGGCTTATTAGATAAAGAAATTATCAATTAAATTCTTGCTGTGGTCAGGCCTGTGGTAATGGTAATGAGTAATGCGCAATGCCCTGTAATGCATTACATTTTCCAAAGTAATGTAATGTGTAATGCATATTTAAAAGGGCAAAGTAATGTGTAATGTAATGCATTACTTTTGAAAAGTAATGTGAAGTCACATTAATTTTACATTACATTTCATTACTTCTTTCATGAATATTTTAAGTTTTACAGTGTATTATTTTTGTATGAAGCCAGAGTTATCATTTACTGTCGCTTCCTATTTGTTCTGCTACATGTTAAAAACTTAAAGAAAATACTTTCAGATTATTTAGTAATATTTAAATGTGACCATTTGTTATTATTAGTGTATAATTAATCAATCTGTGGTTGAAGGTACAGAATGTACCTTAGAGTTTGATATTCTGCCTAACTTACTCACTAATTACGATACTAGTATTTGTAAAATTATAATTTAGGTCCAATTTTAACAGATTTTTATTGTCAAAAGCTTTACTTTATGTAAAAAACTCTGAAAGAAATAGCATTGTGTAAGATTTTTTTAGTTATAGTATTGTTGCACTAAAATCCTTGTGCAACTTCAGAAACTCAGGAACAAATTGGAGATTTTCAATAATATGGAAAATACATGCAGAACTGCAAAAATGATATTGCTGCTCTACTTGAAAGTAAATCTATGTATTTGCAACAGCTGTCACAGGTACAGTATTTTGGGGGGAAAGGTGGTGTGTAAAAACTATGACTACCAATAGAGTAGTGTTTGTTTTACACATCTTAAATACTTTCAGGTTTATTTAAACAGTGTCATTTCATTAAAGCAAATGGGACTTGCTTGAGTGAACTGAAATTCTATACCCACATAGAAACGTGAATCAGTTTATGGGTCTAATTATGGTGAATTTTCGTCTTTGAACCTGGATAGCACAAAGAGTATTTAATATACTTTCAATGTTAATACCTCAAATAATAGGCGTGTTATTTCTTTATTACTGCGCCAGATATTAAATCCCTAATATTTATACAATTATTAAAAATATTGCCTTTTCTGTCTCTAATTGACCAAAACCCTTGAATCAGTTTGAAAAACATAATTCAACATACTTAGAAACTAAATAATATTTTGAAAGACAAACCTAGTATGGCATTTAAACAAAGTTTCAACCTTAGAAATTAATTAACCTCAGCGGGAATCATATTTCCAATAACATTAGTGATCGACCAGAGACCAAAGCTTACAGTAGTGGCACGAGATTAGCAAAATGCACCAATTAACCTAAAAGTAAAAGAAATTGGGAGAGTATCCCAAGCTTTTACACCAAGAAAGTAATTTATTGCCAAATTCTTCCATCAAAGGATAACCTTACAAGTTATTAACTTATGTAATTTCATCAGCACTCATTGTGGACTCTAATACATATTGAGAAGTTACAGGCAAAGATGATGATGTGATTGACAAGCAAACTACAATTGCCAAGAAGACTTCAAGGAATGAAGGAAATAACTAAAACATTATAGATACGCTAGTAGACCACACCCTCTTTTTTTACACTTCACACAGAAAACTCATTCTATGAAAAATTTTGAGTTTTCTGTTTTGCCATGGATGAGAAATTGTATCAACCCAAAAGTTCGGAGACCAAGAGTTGTTTTATATTGGGGTATTTCCTGTCCATCACCAAGCAGGCATCAAAATGTGTGTTTTTATGGGCCTCTGAACTGCATCCCTTAACCAAATGTAACCTTATTTTCCATTTTTTATTTGGGCCATCTACATTTTGGGCTACATAGTACATTGAGATCATGTCACTACTGACCTAAATGACCCATTTATCATATTTTTGTTACATAGAGTACTTAATAACGTCAATATAACCAGGTGAATAACCAATCACGTAGGAACCATTCTATCTTTAAATTTAAAGGAGGCAATTGATATTAGTTTGAAAGTTTTACCTGTCAGGAAAATCAAAGTAGACTGTTTAAAATATCTCTAAAGGAACAAACTAGTAAAACATCCACAGCCTGCCACAATAACCAGGCATTATACCCACAATCATTTTGAAATTCCTATTTTATGGGAGTTACTGACTCCCAATATAGAAGGCCCTGTTCCCTAAAAAAATTACAGGTGGAGTCATTTTTTGCATGATTCAGGGACTGAAGTATGGTCTATCATCAGTAGCCTCAAAAAGTTGATGGAGGTTCTACTAAATTCGTGGGTGAATTTGATAGATTGATGTAAAGAATTTAAATAGGTGATAAATTCTTTCAATGATTACGTTTTTGGACACCTCAGTAAAACTCAATGAAAATAAGGAACTAATTACCACCCTATTTAACAAACCTACAGATACTCACCTATATCTACACTACACAAGTGCACATCAGACCAGTATCCTTACCAAAGGACCATACAGCCAGTACCTCAGACTGAGACGCATATGTACTCTTGATGAGGACTTCAATAGTAATGCCAGAAACTTAACTGGATACTACCTAAAAAGAGGATATCCCCTAAGATCTCTAAAAAAACACTTTCAGAGAGCCAGCTCCTACACCCAGGACCAACTGCTAGTGGTCAAAACCAAAACAGACTCTATGAGGCCTGTCATGGTCACTAACTTTAGTCCTAAAAATCCCAATGTCACACAATTGATTCGGGATAACTGGAACATTATCCAAAACACAGAGGAACTTCACACCATCTTCCCTGATCCACCAATAATGGGGTTCAGAAGACTCCCCAATTTAAGGGACAAACTTACCTCTGCCAGGATCAGTTTCCCACCTATAGATAAACCCCTCAAACCTAGAGCTTTTACCCCAGTCTGCACTAGACTGGGTAAGTGCACATATTGTCCAAAAATAAAAAAAATGGACTCAATCAATAGTTTCTCAACCAAAGGAAATTTTCAGTGCAAAAATCTCCCACCTAAAAATCAAATTACATGTGAATTGAATAATTTGATCTATCTCATCAATTGTTCCAAATGTGGTCTCCAAGATATAGGAGAGACCAAAAGACCACTGAGACAAAGAATGTATGAACACTTCAGGATTGTTCAAAAGATTAAACTCCAAAGTTCAACCCCAGTGGCTAGACATTTCTCTAACCAAGGCCACTCTGCCAAAAACATGGAGTTTTCAGTGCTCCATTGGATGGGGAGTGACAGTGACCCAAATGACACTGTAGGTCGCAGAGACCAGGAATTATTTTACATTCCCCACCCTTCACCCAGCAGGCATTAATATTTTTCTGAGCTGTAGTGTCATCTTACTGCACCCCTAACCCAGGTGCCACCTATTTATATTCTCTTATATTTGACCACTCACACAAGAGGCCCATGACCATATCAAATTACGTCAATATGACATAATATCAACTCTATGACGCTATATGGGGTCATTGAGTATGATGTCATTCTGTATCTAACTGACCCACCTTGGTCTCCTAGATACCACTCCTACCTTATTTGGAGGCATTTTTGAATTTTAAATTGTTTAAACAGTGACCAGTTAAGAGCTGTTTTACGTTTTTCTTAAGCAATCATGTGGTTTCTATGCTCTACTTGCCACAGCTCCTTCACTAAAAGGGCAAATTTAAAGAGACATATAAAAAGTGTCCATCTGAATGTCAGATTCATTTGTGATGTCTGTAAAAGTGAGTTTAAACGTAAGGAGTATCTAACCAGGCATATGAGGTCAGCACACCCCACTCCTAGTGACAGGAATCAACCACAACATCAGGAAAACTGTACTCCTTCCACCAGTAACTGGGATCCCACTACAGATTTCAACCTGGATAATTTCATTATTCCACCCACAGTGGAATTCATTCACGAGATTCAACCAGAACCTCAAAGTGTTTTTTCAACTGATATCTGCAAACAGAAAACAGCCAGTAGCCAGACTGACAGGAGTAAACCACCTAAGAAATTGTCTGTTAAACACCAACACAGTAGTACGTACTTCACCTGTCCTGTTCAAAGACAAGGCAGTCCAGGAGAAACCCATCATGATCTCCACTGGTACATCTCCTCATGTCAAGATGCAGGACTATTATGTTATTCCTTTGGATGAGTCACCTTTGGCCCACTCGCCAGGCACTCCTTTGATGACTCCAAGAGAGAGCAGAAATGTACTCTTTGAAGGACTATTGTTACATATATTGGACACCATATTAGTACATTGTATATTACATATATTAGGCACTTTATTAGTGCATTGTTTAATTTAAGCTTTATGTTTATACATTGTCATAAAAGATAATTGTGTTGTTGGTTCTTTTTGTGTGTTGACATTTAAAGTAAGGGAGTTATTGACTTTTGTGTTTTAGTGTTTATTGATCTGTTCACAGACTGGGGGAAATCCCCCCCTCAGTGGTTATGTTAGATTTGGGGAAACCCAATTACCAGTAGTTTCTAGAACTTCCTCATTTGGCCTAGATGGCTCAAGTTTTTTTGAGTTGGTTCTGTACAATTCCAGAGAAATCTGTGAATGTATATAAGGAATGTACATCTGACCACAAGTGAACTTTGTATTCGCTGGCTATAAGGAGAGCTATTGTGTTTTCGAATATAATATAACTTGTGTTGCTGTGAACTTTTACTGGAGTGAACTAGATACATTGTCTGGACAGATTTATTGCACTTTGGATATTTTTGGATATTGTACAGTTATATAACAGAGAGTGGATTTACTGCATTTTGGACATTGTCCATATCTTGGAGCAGACAGTACAATTGTGTTAACTCTCTAAAAATCTCCAGACAGACCTTCTGTGTGACTGGATATATAAAGGATAGCAGGACAAGCACCTTTTGTGTTGTTGAGTGTGGGACAGGTCACAGAATATAGACATCTGTGTGCGAGTGAACGCTGGACAGATCACGGGACAGACCACAGGACATTGGACAGATCACAGAATATACCACAGGACGGATTACAGAACAGATTGCGGGATACGGCGGATAAACTTATTCTTAATCTCAGTGGTCAGGTCAGCTAGATCTTGTTATTGTATTAGTGTGCTTAGTTAAGGGCATACCAGTTGACTGTAATCATTATTGTTGACTATTAAATAAATTTGTTAAGTTTAACTTTTTGCTTTTTCTGTTACAACTTAAAGACAACCGGTAATTGCTACCGTGCTTGCCCGTGACCGTAACACTATCACCAATTCAGTGTTATTACACTTCTGAATTTAGACAGGCATTTCTGGAGAACAGTGGAGGGGTTGAACCATCTGATACCTTCCCTGTGTGGTCACCAGAAGACCCACTCCCACCGCCCAATACAGAAATTTGGGACTAATGAAGACTGTTAGTTTATTATAAAAGCCTTTCCTGCACACAAACTGGATATTGGAATAATTACCATATTATTGACATTGTGTTAAATATATTAATCTGACACTGAAAATAGACTCATGTGAGTAACTATTTCTATTTCATATACTTCTAGCAGATCCGGTTTTTTTACTATAATTTGTAAAAAGTTATGTAATTTTATTTATTTATAAAATTGGCAGGACAATTCCACCAGTTTTTTCTGATTTTGAATGTGTTATTTTGCCACCAAACAAAAAACCCCTTTTTTTCCCAACAAATATAACTGGGAAAATTTTCGCTCATATTTTTAAATAAATTTATGTGCATACTTTCATTGTTCCTTTAACCACTTGCTTTATTATTAAACATTATATTATAACTCATTATGTTATTTTATTGTGTTTAAAAATATTTATGCTGGAATCTATATAAGATTTCACAGCAGCCTTCAGAATATTTTCTAGTGCAATCATGCTCCTGTCTAACAAAACAGTGGTTAGGTATTCCCACACAGTTGTGGAATCCACTATGCAGTTGGACAAATCCTGCATGAACATAAGATTACAGCCACCTCCTGAGGACAAGTGTGAGTGTCTATCACAATCCCACACTACACTGAACTCACTAGAACTAGATATATGTGTTTACAATGGAATTCAGGAACCAGACTTTATTCAAACTTTCACTCCCATATTGTGGACTTTTACATTCATACTTATTGACTTTTTGCGTCATAATGCACAAATTGAATACACTATGAACTATAATGCTGTCCTGACCATAAATAATTTTTTATTGTTTTTTGAATTAACTGTTATAAATATTTCATGTTATTGTGGTGTAAGTAAATATTCATCACAGTTTTCAACTATATAATAACCCAATTGACTACTATTCACTGGGCTTGTAACTGCACCGGTCTACTATTCACTCAGGAAAGCCCCTAATAAGGATTTCCCTGAGAAATAAGTAATACTTGGTCTTAACCTCTATATTTTCAACTGGAGGCTATTTTCAACTTACAACAATTCAGGAGATTTTAACAAAAAATCCCAAAAAAATCCAAATTTACTCCTTTGCTCTGCAGGAGCATAGGAGCAACTCCCCTGATCCGGAGGAGCTTGACGGAGCCGTTTTTTCCACCTTATAGGGGAAAATTGGCCCACCCACTTATTGCCTCTGATGAGAATACTATACTAAAGAGATTCGAAATAATCAATCATACAGAGAGATTATAAGCCTCAGGAGTTTGCACTTCACTTACACACTGACTAACTTAATAATTGTACAATATTGTAATTTTATAGGGCAATATGCTGATTATTGTATGCAAGATTGACAATCTCGGCAAGCCTCGGGCACTAATGGATGTGTCAGGCCAATAATCATTGATGCAGGTCCATTTCTACAGCATATTGCACATTAAAATTGCACTATTACTACTATTATTAACTGAATTTTATATAATTGGATGGTGTGCTAGTCAAAGACACAGATATAATGTGACATCCTATAAGTACAGGCTAATAACACAGCACTGTGACGGTTTTTAATGGTTCTTGTTTGTTCTTTCTGTAAACAATTGCCGGTTTCTCAAAATAAGCAGTTAACCTACCAAAATATTTTTACATATCATCGGAAAGACACCTTTACACTGTTTTTGTTTGATGGAAATCTGTCCAGTAATAAGTGAGATATAATAAGTTGAAAATTTCAAGTGAGAGTACAATATATGTAAACAAATACTGGGTGACATCAGAACCCAGTCAATGATACACATTATTGGTCCATGGACCGGCTAGTAACAAAATACTGGGTTTTCAAAGATTCAATTCTGCACTAATAATCTACTGGTAATGCTCGCTCAGCTGATAATAATGTGCTAAACTGAGGACTTTGTCCCTTGGTAAATTAACAGGTAAGTAACAGTAAGTAGATTACCAGAACCAATACAGTAAGCAGGTTTTCATTAAATGACCCATTCTATAGCAGATGCTATCCTGAAGCTAGGTAGCTTGGGCATTTCAGGATAAATTTTATTTATTTTAAATTCATCTGCTTGCAATCTGACCTTTCATCTTTGGTCCAAAGACCTATCAAACTTTAACTTTCCCTTATTAATCTTGCACAGTAATTAAACTTCCAAGATTTTTCATCTGAACTTATATTAGGAAGTACTTCATGAGATTCTTAAAGAATTGAGATAACTCTACTGCTTCGTGGTACTTCTTATGTACACAGTAGTAGCATAGTGGCACATGACTACTTTTTGAGTACACATTTATACAAATAACAATTGGTAGTATCTTTGATAAATCTGTTAAAATGCACAAGATGTTTCTAATTTTTGAAAGTTTATACACTCTTAAGTTAAAGGTTAATGAATGATTAAAACTTGGAAAATATTGTACAATGTGTTAGTCACTAATAAAGTAAATTATTTTGTTTTATAAATGAAGGTTGTTTTATATATAAATCTTTGAATGGTTTTAGGTGTGTAATAAAACTACAAGTATGTTGTTCACTAATGCCCATTGCTGAGTTTCTCCCTGGCTACTGTAATTCTTTGTTGAAAGAGTGCAACAGTTAATACAGAGGGCATATTCCAACTTTTCAAATTTAAGAAAGAAAAAGTAAGTTATCACAAGCACTAAATGTTTACACGGGGGGTTACATGAGCATTCAATATGCACTCACACATGTACATGCAGAGGATTAAGAGTTGAAGAGAATAAGCATGGGAGTATGGGGCTCCATTTACAGGTAGTAAAAGACAAGAACTCCTGAGAACACAGAAGATCAATACTCTCTAGGAGTGCAGTTGATTATCTAAGTAAGTATGATAATATTCTTGCCCACTTATCTCATTTGTCACATGTGAAAGCAGATGAAAGCAGATTAGGAAAAATATTACAACTTACTATAATTTTATGAGGACGATGCTGAGAGAAGTGACCAGGAAATAAAAAGGTAAGTATGATAAGATAGCTGCAAGCTGACCAAAAAAGCCAATGCATCATTAACACGTGACTAAGGGGAACAATCCATACTTTTATTACACAGTGTTGTGGCACTGGAAGAACAAAGTCGGCAATGCCAGGAAAACAAAGGTTCCTTTGGATATGACAGAAAGAATTTCAACTGACATGAGACTTATAAGTTGAACAAGGGGGTGTGTATCCTCTTAATACAGCTCCATCAAATATTTATTCATATCCAAACTACTTTGGATAAACATAACTAAGTGTGAATCCATTCTTTTCCCTGCTCTTGAAATACTGGATGTACAGTCTGGTTTTAACATTCCAGCCACAGGTACACCGATTCCAAAGAGCACTGACTCAGCAGTGAGAGCTTATTAAAGTGTTGTTACAGAATAGGTGTCACATGAACACACGAATCAGAAGTGGCAAAGAGAATCTTGAATGTATGAAAAGAAAGGAAAATGGAATCCCCACCCTCACAAGACAGCCACCACCAGCAGTAAAAAGTATCCTATTGCCTCTAACAGGCACTAATTCAAGCTGGAGGGCTTATTACACAAGAGGAAGCCAAGTAGCCACCAACCTACATATTGTTAAGGACCAAATGAAAAGAGAAGACTTCAGCATTATGTGTAACTTCAGATGTTCCTCTCCTCAGTAAGAAAACAAGGTGTTCAACATAACATTAGCCTAAATTGTGAGAAGAGTATGCTTCAATCAAAATGAGTATAATTGACAGAAAACCCACTACAGTGAAAAGTACCAGAAAATTAAGGGCAATCTGTAAATACAAAGAGGCAACCAGCACTACAATGGCTAAAATAAATTCCTATGTTGTGGGAATCATTGACTCCAAAATAGAAGTCCCCACTCCCTCAACAAGAGGAGACAGGCAGAGTCACTGTCCACACAATTCAGGGACTGAAATACGGTCCAGCTAGAGTAGACCCTGATGAGATTGCTCATGTTTGACACAATAATCTATCACAGCAAATATGATTATAAGGCAGTTGATTATTTTCATCACTCATAGACACATCTATATTTTCCTTCTCACAAATATTATACCTGGAAAAATTTAAGTATTAAGATAAAATCTCAAGACCGCAAAGAAGTTGATTGGTTAACATACAAACAGCACTTGCATATAATGCAGCTTGGTCAGTCAGGGCTTCCTAATAAAGTGCTAAACTGAGGACAGTAACAAGATTACTAAAACCAATGCAGTAAGCAGGGTTTCATGGAACAATTCATTCCAGAGAAGATTCTATCCTGAAGCTAGGTAGCTTGGGCATTTTAGGATAAACTTTATTTATTTTAAACTTGTTTGCTTCCAATCTGACCTTTCACCTTTGGTCCAAGACCTTTCAAACTTTAACTTTCCCCTATTTAATCTTGCATAGTAATTAAACTTCTAAGATGTCACAACAGAACTTATATTAAGAAGTGCTTCATAAATTCCAGCCCGGCATCTTAAAGAATTGAGATAACTCTACTGGTTCATGGTACTTCCTGTGTACACAGTAGTAGCATAGTAGAACATGACTACTTTTAGAGTAGACATTTATACAAATAATAACTGGTAGTAACTGCTAAAATGGGAAAAATGTACAAGATGTTTCTAATTTGTGAAAGTTTACACAATCTTAAAGGTCAATGAATGGTTAAAAATTGGAAAATATTGTACAATGTGTTAGTCACTAACAAAGTAAATGATTTTGTTTTAAAATGACGGTTGTTTTATATATAAATCTTTGAATAATTTTAGTTGTGTTATAAAACTACAAATATGTTACTGACTGATGCCACTTACTGCTACTTTAATTCTTCGTTGAATGAGTGCAACATTTAATACAGTGGGCATATCCCAACTTTTCAAATTTAAGAAAGAAAAAACAAGTTAAAACAAACAATAATTGTTTATACAGGGGTCACATTAGCATGCCATATGCGCTCACACATGTTCATACAGATGTTTTATAGTTTAAGAGAATAAGCATAGGGGTATCATGCTCCCTTTACAAGTAGTAAAAGACTAGACATCCCGAGAATACAGAAGACCAGAACTCCCCAGGAGTGCAGTTGAGAAACTAAGAATGATAACATTCTTGCCCACTTATCTCATTTGTCACATGTGAAAGCTGATTAGGAAAAATATTACAACTCACTATAATTTTATCAGGATGATGGACATGACCAAGCAATAAAAGGTATGATAAGACAGCTGCAAGTAAACCAGGAAAGCCAATAAATCATTAGGAAAGGACTAAGGGGAATAATCCATACTTTACTATACAGTGTTGTGGCACTGGAAAAATGAAGTCAGCTTTGCCAAGAAAATAAAGGTTCTTTTGAAGATGACAGAAAGAATTTCAAGTTTTTTCAACTAACAAGAGATTTCTCTGTGGAGTAAGAGGGTGTATACTCTTAATAAAGTTCCATCAAATATTGATTCAGATCTTCATCTTTTAACATTCCAGCCACAGGTACACCCATTCTAAGGAGCACTAACTTAGCAGTGAAAACTTATTAAAGTGCTACCTAATAATGTGGTAAACTGAGGACTATGTTGTTTGATAATTTAACAGGAATAGTAACAAGATTAGCAGAACCAATGCAGTAAGCATGTTTTCATGGAACAACTAATTCCAGAGAAGATTCTATCCTGAAGCGAAGAAGTTTGGGCATTTTAGGATAAAACGTTGGTCCCGGGAAGTAGAATAGGCAAAAAGTATCCTCCTGCGTGTCGTAAGAGGCGACTAATTGGGGGCAGCCTGTTTGCCGTGGGTTGCAATCCGTGTCAGTGGCAGAGAGGGTCATGGTTCTTGAGCCAATACATTGTTGCGGCATTGAGGATGCAATACACAGCTTGGGCCTCAATTTCACTTAGTCGTAAGGTTAAGATGGCCTGGCTTAATCATTCGGCTAGTAGTGCCAAGCCCTTATTATAAGCGCTCCAAATTAGTGATGGCTTGTTGTTTCCAGTGTTTATAGGGTTGTACTTGATCGTTGTATTCTGCTGGTGTTTGGTTTGTGCTTTTGTTTGGAGTATCTAGAAGGCGGCTGCTTAACAGGTCAATCAAGGTTCACTTTTGTGGTCTTTGAGTATATTGCTAATGTATCTCTGATATCAATGTGCAGGGCTCAGCTCCACACTATTATGATATCCCTTTGTTGGGCTCGAAGGGTGGGTGGAGAGCATTGGCAACGAAAAATATCTACTACATTATGGCTACTCAAGATCTAGACCTGATATTACAACTACAGACTTTGACTCTGCTCAGATTTGCTCATGACCATGTTTTTCTTGCTGATTAAAGGTACAAATGATGAAAGACCCCTGTGCAAACTGTCACCATTTGCTGTTAACAAAGCCATTGTTGCTATACTTGGTTCCGATCTGTTTAACATAAAGAAGTTAAGAAATAGATGCATTTTGGTGGAATTGGATAAGGAAACACAGAGCAAGAAATTACTGAAAACTACAAAATTGAATCTGACAATGGACAGTATTATACCAATCGATGTTTCACCTTGTTACCGTTTAAACACTAAAGACACTGACGATGAAATATTAGAAGGCCTGAAAGCTGAAGGTATCATCAAGCTAAACAGGATTTCGGTATTTAGAGATGGACAATGAAAACCGACAGGGACCTTTATACTGACATTTCAAAGCCAGACCTTACCTACATCAGGGTGGGTTACTACAGGGTGGCTGTGTCACAATTTATCCCAAGTCCTGTGAGATGCTATAAGTGTCAAAAGTTTGGTCACACTAAATTCAACTGCAGAAAAAATGAAGTTTGCAATAAATGTGGGAAAGAAGATCATACAGACTCTCAACAATGCACAAATGAAGCAAATTGTGCTAACTGCAAAGGAAACCATGCCTCTAATTACAAAACATGGCCGAAATGGAAAGAGGAAACGGAAATTCAAAGAATCAAGGCAGAAAGAGGAATTTCATACACAGAAGCCAAGAAACAAATTGGAAAATTTAATAAGTAAATTAAATTTTTATAAGTTAATACCTTACCTAGTGGATAGATGTATTTGTCCGGCACCCTGCCGGTCACGCCAAACGTTAGAAAAAAATGTCCTGAGCTGGGCTCTGGCTGGGGCCGGTAGCGTCCTGTTCACTCGCCAGGTGGCTGTATAGCCTCCCTGCCGGTGTACTGCGCATGCGCAGCGCATGCGCTCTTCCTCTTTTCGTTGTCTACCTTAAAAATTCCCCTAAGGCTAAGATTAGCGGGAAGGTAGGGAGGGAATCCCCTTGTCCACTAGGGGGATGCAGAATAACTACCCATTTGAAGGAGGGTAGCCAAGAGGGGAATTCCCTAGAACTCCAAAAATATGTATAAAAGGTGGATCCGGAAATGATTAGAAACCAAGATACCTCGGATCACACCTATTTGCCCTCCAGTACTGGCTCGATAGGAGTACAAAAGGACTGAAGGAGGGTGAGAGTTCTGAAATAACAAGGAAGAACAGGACCGATAAGACTATCTCATTAAGCCCTTAGTCCCACTTTGGATCGCAGTAGACTAAGGACCAAGGATGGTGGTAGTTATATACAGTATATACATATGTACAACCCAGTGGATAAGGGAGCTATTGAGTCGTCTGAATCTGTTGGGCTGCCACCACCGGGCCCAAATGATACAACTCAGAATCTGCCCAGGCCATGTCCTTCAGATAGAACTGGGTAAAAGTATTATAGGCCTTCCAGTGACAAGCTGAGAGGATTTGATCCAGTGAAATTCCTCCCTGAAAAGCCCTAGAGGCTGCGAAAGCCCGGACATCATGGGCTCTGACCTGATGTAAATCCTGAGCTTTTTGGTCTGAAAGTTGATAACACAACAGTACCGTCTGCTTAACCCAGGAGGAGATGGTGGCAGGAACAATGTCTTTCTGGAGGTTCAAAGGGAGCCTTGGTAAGCTGGTGGAGCACTAGCGAAAGGTTCCAGGAAGGGACCCCTCTTCTACCTTTCGGTTTGTCTCTATGAAAGCTGTCTAACAGGCAGGTAAGATTTTCATCTGAGCTTATATTGAGGGTGTCATTACCTACCATATCTGCGATGGCTGTCCTATAACCATCAATGGTGCTGGGTTGCAGATTCCTCTCCTTGAATAGGTAAAGGAGAAAATCCGCAATCCGATTCACAGAGGGTGACCTGAAGTCCACCTTGTTCGAGTTACACCATTTGACAAAAACGGCCCACTTTGACTTGTACACGGTTCTGGTTGAGCCTCTCTGAGGAGCCTCAATTCATGCTGCCACCTCTTCAGAGAAACCGTGTTTCCTGATGGCAGAGCTTCTAGGAGCCAAGCATGAAGATTGAGATTCTGAAGGTTCCTGTGAACTAGCCCATTGAAAGGCTGAGTCACTAGGTCCCTTGTCAGAGGAAGGCTGAAGGGGATCTGAACGGATAGGTCCACCAGGTCCCAAAACCAGGGCATGTTTGGCCAACCTGGGGCAATCAGAATCATCCTGCGACAACCCTGATCCCTTATCTTTGAAATTACTTTGGGGAGCAGGGAGACTGGAGGGAATGCATATGCGTTCAGATGTTCCCAGGATAAGCTCAGGGCGTCTACCGCCCAGGCTGTCTGATCCGGAACCGGTGACACAAAACTGGGCAGTTTGTGATTGAACCTGGTCGCAAACAAGTCCACTAGTGGTGGGGGCCACCTGGAACACAACTGACTGAAAACTTGAGGGGAGAGGGGCCATTCGGTCTGAATCACTTGATTGTGTCGAGAGAGCTTGTCGGCTATCACATTTGAGCGACCCGGAATGTGTCTGGCCCTTAGCGTTATGCCCCTGTGATGGCACCAGGACAGGAGTCTCCAAAGGAGGTCACAGAGAGAGCCTGACCTCATACCCCCTTGCTTGTTTATGTATGAGACCACTGTGGTATTGTCCGTTGCCACAAGAACAATCTGATTCTTGCACAGATGCTCTAACTGTCGTAAGGCCAGAAGGACTGCCTTCATTTCGAGAAAATTTATGTAAAGGCGACTTTCGAAAGGAGACCAAACGCCTCTTGCAGTGAAGTCCCCTAAGTGTGCGCCCCAACCTTCCTTTGAAGCGTCTGTAAATAGTTGAACGGCGTGCTGAAGAGGGTGCTGGGGTTGACCTTTCAGAACATTGTTTTCGTCCAACCACCAGTCCAAGTGAGGGTGTAGTGGCTGAGGGACTGGGATAACCTTTTCCAAAACTTCTGGAACATGCCAGTTCTTCTTGAGGTGCCATTGCAAGGGTCTCATATGAAGTCGACCTGCTGAGACCTGTTTCTCCGTGGTTGTCAAGAGACCTATTAGAGACATGAACTGACGGACTGTACACCTGGGACGGCTCTTTATGAACCTCAACTTCTCTTGAAGGGCCTGCCAACGGTCCTGAGTGGGTAGTACCCGACCGGAGATCAGGTCGAACCGGTAACCTACAAAATTGAAGACCTGTGTGGGAACTAACTCTGACTTGGTCATATTTACTACCCAACCTAATTCTCGACATAGGTCCAAGAGGGTCTGGGTATGTTGTAGGCAGATTTCCGGAGAAGGGGCTCTCAGCAACCAGTCGTCTAGGTAAAAGTAGCAGTGAGCTAAGTAAAAACCAGGGATATAGTAAAAGCATTTCATCGATAATGGAAACACTGGATGTGGTTGATATATGGTGAATTAAACACCCTAATACAATTAGATATACTAGACGTGAAAATACACATTTTGGTTTTAAACAGTCTCGAATTGATTTTTTCATTATATCATGCAGTCTAGAATATTCAGTGAATAAAGTTGATATCCTACCTGGTGTAAAATCAGATCATAGCTTACTTACATTGTCTGTGACGTTAGAAAAGGAACAAAAATGGGGGCAGGGATTATGGAAGCTCAATGTTAGCTTGCTTACAGATACAAGTTACATCAATTTTATTAAGTCTGTAATACAGGAGGCAATTAACGACTCTAAAAATCTGTCAGATAATTACATGATATGGGATTTTATTAAATGTAGAATTAGAACAGAAACAATAACTTAGAACAGAAACAATAACTTACTCCATTAATAAACGAAAAAGAGATAAAAAAGACATTGAAACCTTAAATGTCAAGCTTTTAGAATTAGAAGAAAAAATATGTAGTTCACCCACACAGGATTACCTTGAAGAATATAATCTTATTCAAAATCGGTTGGAAAATATGTATGACAAAATAGCAAATGGTGCTTTAATTAGGTCCAGGTGTAAACACCTAGGAGAATTTGAAAGACCAACAAAATATTTCTTAAATATGGAAAAGGCCAATTGTAAGAAAAAACATATTCAAACATTGACACACAATGGGCAAAGAATTAAGGACCCACAGAAAATATTGGAGATGCAAATGAAATATTTCTCTAACATGTACTCTGAGGCCAATATATTTTTAATAATGATGAAGTTGACACTGAAACCTATCTAAAACTAGTAAATTTACCAAATATTTCGGATCAGAGCAGAGCTCTATGTGAAAATGCAATAAATATTGAAGAAGTTAAAAAGGCAGTTTCATCAATGAGTAACAACAAAAGTCCTGGACCTGATGGCATCCCTTGTGAATTTTATAAACATTTTTGGAATGAGATAGGTGATCATGTACTGTTTCATTTGTGCATTCAATAGAGGAGAACTCTCACCTAGTCAAAGGCAGGGTGTTATAAATCTTGTACCAAAAAAAGACAAAGACTTAACAGACCTCAAGTCATGGCGCCCATTATCAATACTGAATACAGACTTTAAAATCTTAGCTAAAGCTTTAAGCAATAGGCTAAAGATTACTTTAACAGAAATAATAAATCCTGACCAGGTAGGATATATGAAAGATAGATATTTTGGTGAAAATGTTAGACTTATTGCAGACATACTAGAGTATTGTAAATATAGTAAAACTTCATGTATCATTCTTCTCACTGATTTTGAAAAGGCTTTCGATACCATTAAATGGTCTTTCATGAGGAATATTTTGCGACAATATGGATTTGGGGTTAATTTCAGAAAATGAATATCTGTTTTATATACAAATGCAGAAAGTTGTGTCTCAAACAATGGGTACTTATCACCATACTTCAAATTATCAAGAGGTATTAGAAAAGGATGTCCGATAAGTGCCCTACTATTTTTGTTAATTGCAGAAGTAATTGCCATTTTATTGAGAAATTCTGATGAAATCAAAGGTCTATCATTCCAACAAGTTAATATAAAGCTTTGCCAATTAGCTGATGATATGACACTCTTCCTCTCAAGTACAAAGTCAGTTTTACATGCGATAAATCTTTTTGAAGAATTCTACAGATATGCTGGTTTGAAATTAAATAGGACTAAAACTGAGGCTTTTTTGATTGACTTCCAGAATCCCTTAGTATACGTAGAAATCCCTTAGTAGAAACCTTTCAGAACACTGGGTACATGGTTCTCTTTGGACAGTGAGGAAACAAAATTTTTGAATATCAATGAAAAAATGAATATAATAACTAGCATCGTAAAATCATGGGAGCATAGGCATCTTACATTAAAAGGTAAAATAACCATTTTAAAATCTCTTGTTGTCCCACACATTTTACAACTGGCTTCAGTGCTTCCCTTAAGTAAAAAATTACTGTGTGAGCTTGAAAGAATGCTTTATGACTTTGCCTGGGAAAATAAAAGGCACTTAATTTCAAAAGATACATTGATCTTAACATATGAACTGGGTGGCTTAAAAATGGTGTCTGTAAAGTGCTTAGTAGATACAGTCAAAATTATGTTTGTCAAAAGACTCTGCAATGGTGTTGATGCAAAATGGAAAGTGGTGGCTCAGGAGTTGATGGGCATACATTTAAACAACATATGTGAAAGAAGACTCATTCAATCAATTAAACAAAACATTAAGACAGATTTTTACTTAGATCTTTTGACAACCTGGTTCCATTTTTTGACACCAACTATTTTGACATTAGACGAACTTCTCATAGAAAATATTTTTAATAACCCCATGTTTCTCATCGCAGGTGAAGTGATCACTCAAAAAAGATATCAATGGGAAGTTTCAGGTATTGTAAAAGTATCTGACCTTTTTGACAGCAACAGTAAAACCTTTAAAACAAAGGTTCAGCTTGAAGAATATTTTGGTACAGCTATACCTGATATGACCCATAATCAAATAATTAGTTCCGTGGCATCTTGCTTAAAAAAACTTCCAGAAATAAAACCAGGTAATATCCCCTCAAATATAATGAATGCTTCAAAACAATGTCTGAAAGATATCAGTAAAATACAAAGCTCACAAGTATACTCTTATTGCATTGCTAGGTCAATTTCAACCCCAGTTAGCCAAAATAAATGGATAGAAAATTATCCATTTTTAGAAACTATTAACTGGAAAGATGTTTACCAACTACCTTTTAAAATACTGCTTGACACATATTATAACACTCCAATATAAAATTTTACACAGAGTCTTTGCATGCAATTATAAGCTCTATATTTGGAAAATAAAGGAAATATCACAAGGTTCAATTTGTTCATTTTTTAAATGTTACTAATCTCACATATGTTTGGATGTATATCTTGGGCACTTAAGTTCAGGTTCATACAATTATTTCTACTTTTGTAAATTGTGACTTGTAGAGTATCACACTGATCATACTGTTTATTGCTTTGTAGGAGTTTCTCTATGTTACCTCTCTTGTAGTTTCAAAGATGAAGCATATTACTTAAGTCACCAAGGTGTGACACAGAGACCTTTATTCTAAGGCAGATTTCATTATAAGATAAAACTACCCTCACTGTCTAATAAATAAATGCCCTGCAGTGACAAAGGTTTCTTATCTCACAATGCATGCTCATCAAAAAGAGATATAAAAAAGTAGTAAAATGCAATTATAGGTACAGTATAATCAACCACAGTGTGAGGGATACCTTTGTTGCATAATTACTAGTGTTTAGTTATTAAGATATATTTTAGCACTGGCTACATCAAAGGGTTATCTTATCTATTGTCTGCATTGATGTGGGTATCTTTGAACCTTGATAAATTTAGCAGAGGGTAACCATGTGGCACATGTAATAAAACTAGTTAGGGACTACAGAATTATAGTCCATTTTTCAATAATGGTTCTGATTGGTCAAGAATGATTTCCATTCTCTGATTGGGTCATCTGTAAATAATATATTGTTGTAACTTGTATAAATTGAGCAGTAATGCGTCAAAGAAAGGGAATTAAGAATAATGAGAGAGAAATAGGCAGATATGTACAGATCAGGAGTTTGCTAGCATTGGAGAGATTTATAAAGACTAATTGGATGTAACCATTTGTTATGAAGAATATACTTATAATTACTGTGTACATGAATTTGAGTGTTTGGATGTTATTAAATGTTATAGTTACTGTGACACCAATGAACCTTGGATATTTGTTAACTGTTATGAAATCACTGAATCAATAAAGTAAATCAAGGGACATAAAAGTGTGTGTTTATAAAGAAGTTATCAATTGGAGCTACACCCCAACAAACAGACAAACTAGCAAAAGACATTACACTACAACCAACACAATTTTAAGAAATAATTTCAAGTTTGATATTGTGGTGGAGATGTAAAAGATCCCATCAAAGAAATATGTCAGAAGCACAACAATCATCAAGTCAACCTAACACAAGGGAGATTCAACGCACTAGAGATATTGTGGATCAACTTGTACAACAAAGGCTTTCATCCATAACGGAAAACATTGATTCAACATACACAAATATGGATATTATGAATAAACCACCTGTTTTTTGCAGTGGGTCTATGGATGCCAATCTGTGGTTATTGCAATATAAGGATTTTGTGAAATCAAGGAAACTCAGTGATGAACAGTTTGTGGCAAGTTTTGCTGCAAACCTCAACCAGAATGCACAGAAGTGGTTCTACAACTTGACAGAACAGGAAAAACGTGATCCTACAACATTGGGCGAGTCTTTCCTCACACGCTTTCAGCTGTCACAAAGCTGTAAACAATCAGCCTTCTTCAGCAGACAACAAAATGAAGGTGAGCCCGTTGAAGACTATATAGACGACAAGGTACATCTGGCTAATCAGGCTAGCATTGCTGAAGACACTGCTGTCTGGCACACAATCAATCATATGCTGCCACACACCAAACAGTATGTTTTTGAGAGAGTGAAAGACCAAACATTTAAGTCAGTCCGCGAACATGCCAGAATGTCAACTAGTGTGCTTCCAGTAGCCGCGCCCAACATTTGTACTATGTGCAGTTCCAAGCAGCAGGACGGCACTTTTGAAGTGAGAAACCAAAGTCATATGATCCCACATCAGCAATCAGGCGAGCCAAAACAGCAGTTTCATCATCAGTCTACATCTACAACCTCAAAACAGTCATGGCAACCACTGAACCTGAGGCACAGCAACCCCCAATCACATCTACCTCAGTTCCGAAACAACAAACCATGCCGATCATGTGGTAAAACTGACCATATCCGACCAAATTGCCATGTCTTTATCAATCAAGTGAGATGCCACTCCTGCCAGAAACCTGGACATCTACAGCGAGTCTGTCAGGCCAAGACAACAGCTGTGAGGTCAAACAAGTACTGAGACAGGCAGTCTATCTCCAGATATGGTAAGGGCTCTGCAGATAGACAACTTCCAGTTTCATTTACTCGTGTAAATAACAAAACAGGACAGAAAACAAACTGTGTTAAAAAATCAACTATGATGAACATAAACAGTAATATGAAATGGCCAGTTGTCCCAAGTGTAACAACACCAATAAGACAAGGCAACAGAGTATCACTAACAGTGAGTGGTCATAACATGTCAGCATTGGTCGATACTGGTGCCATGATTTCCTGTATGTCACCTCATGTGTATAATCAGATATGTCAAGATGTTGTCCTGGAAAAATCTCAACACACTAGAGTACAAGGTGTGGGTGGCAACTCAATATTTGTTCAGGGAAAGTGTTCTGTTAAACTTGTTATTGGTGGACAAAACTTTGTTCATACTTTCCATGTGCTAGAGAAAATTTCACACTCCTTGATTTTAGGTGAGGACTTCTTAAAACAAAATAATGCCAACATTGATTTCTCACAGCATGTCCTTAGTTTCCCAACTGTCAGTGTCAACTTTGTCAAACAAGGAAAAGACAAAGTCAAAAGTGTGTTAGCAAGATCAAATGAGACTGTTGATATACCTCCACACTCAGAGTGCTTAGTACAGATACAAATTAACAACCACAAAAACAATCAAGGCAGTGGCATGTTAGAACCTATAGCTTCACTTCTCAACAGATGTTCAATCGTAGGTGCCAGATGTATAACAAGTTTAGCCAATGACATGAAATTCTATCGCATCTTCAATCCCACAAACCTACCAATTGCTGTCAAAAAGCACCAGCCACTGGCTAGGTTCATTCCCGTTGATGACATCAACATTTTATCAACACATCTGCAAGACAACAGTGTCACACAACCCCAAGTTAACAGCATCCAACAGCAAGTGGATGACAACTACATCAAAATTGCTAGAGACTTAGGGATAACACTGCAGAACACAGATTTGTCAAAGGATCAGAAACAACAACTGATGTCACTCATAGGTGCTAATAGAGACTGCTTTGCCACAAGCATGTCAGAGTTGTCCACCACTGATGTTTACCACCATGAAATTGACACTGGCACAGCCAAGCCAATTCGAAAGACCTTTTACAGAGCTACCCCGACAGTGCAAAAAGAAATAGACCACCACATTGACAATCTCCTGGAACGGGTAAAATAGAGCCATCTTTGTCAGAATGGGCAGCCCCCATTGTCATGGTTAAGAAGAAATCGGGAGAGTACCGAATGGCAGTGGATTACAGGGGCATCAATGAAGTCACTGAACCCATTCACTTCCCGCTTCCTCGTTTTGAATCCATCACCGACACCATCTCTGCAGCCAATGCCAGAATCTTTTCAACTTTGGACCTCATGTCTGGATACTTCCAAATTCCAGTTCATCCAGATTCCAGACATAAAACAGCTTTTGTCAGTGCAAGCGGCCAATACCAGTTTAAAGTCATGCCATTTGGCCTCAGAAACGCACCCCATGCATTTCAAATGGTCATGAGTCAGGCTCTCCGTAAACTCAATTGGAAGTCAGTCATCATATACATTGACGACACTCTGGTCTTCAGTGAAACATTCAGTCAACACCTAGATCATCTGTCACAGGTTTTTCAGTGTTTGCGGGAAAATAGACTCAAACTAAAACCAAGCAAATGTA
The DNA here is from genome assembly GCA_964017235.1 of Sabellastarte sp. h YS-2021. Taxonomy (NCBI): domain Eukaryota; kingdom Metazoa; phylum Annelida; class Polychaeta; order Sabellida; family Sabellidae; genus Sabellastarte; species Sabellastarte sp. h YS-2021. Next base: position 19,178,744 of record OZ024939.1, on the reverse strand, counting down.
ATTTTGCGGCGCAAGAAGTTGAATATTTAGGACACCTTATTTCCAAAGATGGACTGAAACCAAACCCCAGCAAAATTGAAGTTGTTAAAAATTACCCCCAACCCAAGAAAGTAAAGAACATTCGTGCATTTTTAGGCTTGTGCAATTACTATCGAAAATTCATCAAAAATTACTCACTTTTGGCAGCACCTCTCACCAACCTTACCAAGAAAGATGCACAGTTTCAATGGACACCTCAGTGTGACACCTCTTTCAATGCATTAAAAACAGCACTGACAACTGCGCCCATTCTCAGGTTACCAGACTTCAACAAGCAGTTCATCCTCTATACAGATGCAAGTGACCAGGCAATCAGTTACATTCTTGGCCAAAAGGATGACTCTGGCAAAGAATGTGTCATTGAATATGGAGCCCGAGCCATTAGACCCTTTGAGAGATCATGGCACACAACAGACAAGGAGGGACTTGCATTGGTGACTGGTATCCTTCACTATCACACCTACCTAGCTGACAGAGAGTTCATTGTCTACACAGATCATCGTGCGCTGGAAACTATTCTCAAAAATACCAATCTGAAAGGCAGATTATCCAGATGGTCACTCCTGCTACAACAATACAGAATGAAAATAGTACACAAACCTGGCAAACATAACACAAATGCGGATGGCCTCTCGTGCTGTGAATTATCTGAAAAGACTGACCAAGAAGATCCCATTGACATCCTTTCTATTCCAACTACATCATCTGATAGAGTAAAACTACAATACAACTTCACCTATGCCACAAAGAAGCCAAAATTTGCCATTCCCCAATTAACAGTTACTGGTATACAACCCGAGGTCAATGTAGACATACAACAGCTACTACCCATCACAACAAAATCTATAGCTGATTACCAATGGGAAGATGAAGAACTGAAACCACTTATCCTTTTCCTACAAGATGACAAAAATTTACCTGATGATGACAAAGAAGCACGGGCACTTATACTTAAAGCCCCAGATTATTCCTTGCAAGAGGGTATTCTATATCACCACCACTACATACGTGGCAAAGGTCCCAAAGAGGATCGCTTGTGTCAACAGCTAGTAGTTCCAAGATCCCTTCGCGATGACCTTCTACGGTCATATCATGACTCTCCCCTAGGCGGTCACCAAGGTGAAGATAGGACATTCAACTGCATTAGGATGAAATACTTCTGGAAAACTATGTTTAATGACATTGTGTTCTATGTGAAGAGTTGCCAAGAATGCCAGCAGGCTAAGAGAAAATTCCATGCCAAGAATGCCCCTTTACAACCCATCCCACCCAGTGATATATTTGGAAGAATGCACATGGACATCATAGGCCCCCTTACCAAGACCCCATGTGGCCATAGATATATACTTCTTATTGTGGATTCCTATTCCAAATGGTGTGAGGCATTCCCCCTGAAATCCCAAGAAGCCACAGAAATTGCTAACATCTTTTACTCCGAAATTATTTGCCGTTATGGAGCTCCTGATGTGTTGGTTACTGACAGAGGACAAAATTTTGTTTCAATTCTCATTCAAGAAATTTGTAAAATGTTTCAAATCACCAAGAAAGAAACCAGTGCCTACCACCCTCAAGCAAACGCTGTATGTGAACGGATGAACAGCTTCATTGAACAGAGCCTTAGGACATATTGCAATCAAAACCAAACAGACTGGCCAGTTTACTTACCAAGTATCATGCTTGCATACAGGACCACACAGACACCATCAACCAAGTACTCACCTTACTTCCTACTTTTCGGCAGCGAATGTAGGCTCCCAATTGACACTGCTCTTGCTCCTAGCAAGACTCTGATGCCTTCTCACCAACAGTACTTACAAAGACTGATTCAGGCACAAGAGGTTCACAGACAGGTTGCCAGAGAAAACATTCTCAACATCCAAAAGAGGTATAAAAATACTTATGACAAAACTGCATGCAATCCAAATTTCCACATAGGGCAGCAAGTTTGGCTTTACTGCCAAAAGACACAGCCAGGCCTCTCACCTAAATTAACTAAGAAGTGGGTTGGACCGCACTACATAGTAGAGAAGCGTGGTCTTTACACTTACCTACTCCGAAAGTCCTCCAACAACAGAATCATGAAATCTCCAGTACATGCCAATAGGTTAAAAGAATATCTTGATGATGCTCGCAGACCCACCAATCCACCAAGAGATTTTCGTCAATGCCATGATGACATTGGTTGTGAGGAACTCAACATTACTGATCAACCTGGGTCTCCACAAGAAAGTCATGGTGACAGTCCTCTGAAAGCAACACCACCAGACCAACCAAAACAAATTGACCGCATCCTGAAGAAAACACGGGATCAGAGAGGAAACTGGTATAGGGTAAAATACAAAAACAGAGCTCACAAGCCAGAATGGCTCCTCCACTCTGAGGTCCCTGATAATTTGATTCGTGAGTTTCACATCCATCGCACCAACCAGGGCCACAAGCGCAAACGCAAGAACAATGTGATTCATTAACACTGTTATAATCAAAGCTAGGCCACAATGCCCAATATGTTATACTTCCCTAATATGTTAACAATTTACAGTGTATCTAACTTTATACTATAGCTGATTCCGGGTGCACAAGGAATCACTACCTTGCAGTGTTATGCTTCAGTCAACTAGGGGGGTGGGTGCATTCGATCAAAATTTCATGGCCACTATTAGACACAAATTTCAACAGTTGAATGAATATAACGCTGCCCTAAATTCTCCCTAAACAATAGTACAATCATATTCTACCATTTCCTTACAACCCTTGATACACTAAGAATTAACAATGGGAATGAATACATTACTTGGGTTACGGTTACTTCTCTTCTTTTTAATCCATGTAATACAGACTTTAAGTATCATTATCTGTGGAACTGTTTGTCTATTTATATAACAGTATATTGTTGTGCAACTATGTATATATCCAGCAAATTTATATAACCATAATTGTGATCCTTGTGAGTGGTTATATATTTCAAAACTGGTACTACTATTTATCATTGTCTAGTACACACTTATGCAACAGCTACTCTTGTGCAAATTACAGTTCCAGCTTCAATTATATTATCACATGTTTATGTGGAGCTTATACTGATGCATAAAACTCAAGACATTCTACCTTACCACATGTCTTTTGTCTTATGTATTCACTGCTCAGTGTATATCAGTTCATGTTTATTAATATTCATCGTTTATATTTGTGCATGTCACAATGACATCTGTTATGCTGTTACTAATAATTGTTCTGTACACATAAAGAGATTGTAAATGTACAGCTACCTTAAGGTTCTACCTCCCTCTTTAGGTTTGGACCAGGAGGCCCAAAATGGAAGAAGGGGGTGAATATCACAAGGTTCAATTTGTTCATTTTTTAAATGTTACTAATCTCACATATGTTTGGATGTATATCTTGGGCACTTAAGTTCAGGTTCATACAATTATTTCTACTTTTGTAAATTGTGACTTGTAGAGTATCACACTGATCATACTGTTTATTGCTTTGTAGGAGTTTCTCTATGTTACCTCTCTTGTAGTTTCAAAGATGAAGCATATTACTTAAGTCACCAAGGTGTGACACAGAGACCTTTATTCTAAGGCAGATTTCATTATAAGATAAAACTACCCTCACTGTCTAATAAATAAATGCCCTGCAGTGACAAAGGTTTCTTATCTCACAATGCATGCTCATCAAAAAGAGATATAAAAAAGTAGTAAAATGCAATTATAGGTACAGTATAATCAACCACAGTGTGAGGGACACCTTTGTTGCATAATTACTAGTGTTTAGTTATTAAGATATATTTTAGCACTGGCTACATCAAAGGGTTATCTTATCTATTGTCTGCATTGATGTGGGTATCTTTGAACCTTGATAAATTTAGCAGAGGGTAACCATGTGGCACATGTAATAAAACTAGTTAGGGACTACAGAATTATAGTCCATTTTTCAATAATGGTTCTGATTGGTCAAGAATGATTTCCATTCTCTGATTGGGTCATCTGTAAATAATATATTGTTGTAACTTGTATAAATTGAGCAGTAATGCGTCAAAGAAAGGGAATTAAGAATAATGAGAGAGAAATAGGCAGATATGTACAGATCAGGAGTTTGCTAGCATTGGAGAGATTTATAAAGACTAATTGGATGTAACCATTTGTTATGAAGAATATACTTATAATTACTGTGTACATGAATTTGAGTGTTTGGATGTTATTAAATGTTATAGTTACTGTGACACCAATGAACCTTGGATATTTGTTAACTGTTATGAAATCACTGAATCAATAAAGTAAATCAAGGGACATAAAAGTGTGTGTTTATAAAGAAGTTATCAATTGGAGCTACACCCCAACAAACAGACAAACTAGCAAAAGACATTACACTACAACCAACACAATTTTAAGAAATAATTTCAAGTTTGATAGAATCCCCAGAATGTTGCTTTTGTAGTAATTTCAGTGATAATCTTGAACATTTCTTTTACTACTGTCCTATTACAAAACAATTTTGGGATAGCCTAAAGACTTGGCTAACTGTTCTTGTCCCATTTAAAATTGAGCTTACAGTTTTAGAAGTATTACTAGGTGTGGTTAATATAGACAGAAAATATTATTCTGTTGTTAACTATGTTATTTTAATTGGGAAATACTTCATTTGTAAATCGAAAAAAAATAACAAAGATCTATTCTTTCAAAATTTTCTGAAAAGTCTCAAATATAAAATAAATCTGGAATTAGGTGCATACATAAGCCAAGATAGAACTGCTGCCTTTAAGGACAGATATGGTGTATTACATGAATTTCTGGAAGAACAAATTATTTTAAAACATGAGATTTGTGTGTTTTCAAATGTAGACTTCAAAGTTCCTAATAAACTGGAAAAAAACTTGCTGGAAATATATATATTATGTGCAAATGTATTTTGTTAAAATGTATGCAGAAAAAAAAAAAAAAAATAGTCGTCTAGGTACTGGTGGATCCTGATACCCCTTGCCTGCGCCATCAGTTTCACCTCTTTGACTATTTTGGTGAACTCCAGGGGAGCCGTGGCTAAACCGAATGGTAGGGCTGTGAACTGGAAAGTCTGATGAAACAGGAAGAACCTGAGATACTTTCTTGATCTGGGGGCTATGGGAATATGGAAGTATGCGTCGCTGAAATCCAGCGAAGTGACAAACTCCCCTGTCTTCAAGGATAAGCGGATTGTTTCCGGAGTTTCCATCTTGAAGGTCCCGGTACTGAGAAAGAGATTCAAACGACTTAAGTCTAGGATTGGCCTCCATTTGCCGTTTGGTTTGGGAACCAGGAACAGGCGGTTGTAAAAAGCCAGGGAAGACTTGACCACTACCTTTTCCACTACCAACTTTTTCATGAGACTTACAAGAGCCTCTTTGAGATGCATGTTTTTGGATGGATTTGCATAACCACTTTGAACCACTGGGAACCTGGTTAGAACCGGTCTTTGTTTGAAAGGTAGAGTGTAACCCCTTTTGAGGATAGAGACTACCCGGGGATTTGAACCCATGGCTTGCCAAACTTGCCAAAAATCTTGAAGTCTGCCCCCTACATTCTGTCCGGCTACAGCACTGGGGACACTGTGAGCAACAGGGGCAAAAACACATGGATTTACACAAGATACACTTTTGACAGACTTTATTTAGTTCAGACAATTGCCGGGGCTTACTCCTTTCTTTTGCGGATGCCCGTGTGAAAGAACAGAACGAACAGGACTGACAACAGGACAATACACATCCAGAAGATTTTTGGTTTTGAACAATGGAACTTTGTCTACTGTCTGAAAAATGTCTAAGCTTGGATTTACAGACACACTTTTGTCCTGACACGGAGGGTCCAACTGAAACAGATGCACTAGACTGACTGTTGGACCACTTAGATACTTGTCATTTATACGGTTTAAAGGACTGCCCTTTTGAAAAACGGGGGTTAGAACCCCGACCACGTCCCCTTCCTCTGGGACGATTTCTGCCAAACTGTCTCCATGGTTGACTTTGCTGTTGAGAAGATTGGTCAGAAGTAGATGATGGTTTCCTATCCTTACGATCGTAAGGTTTGTACTTTTGAGTACCTTTCCAATTTGCGTGCTGAGTAGCACCCGGTCCGGGTCTCTGAGCAATGCTACTGGCTTCAAACTTTTGAATATCCTGTTCTGCGGTCATGATGGCTGCATCAGGGAAGAGCCCGTAGCCAAATAAAGGAGCGTTCCGCAGCAAGTTCATTGTATCCTGTTTAACGCCCTGTTTCACAAAATCTAGATATGAGTCTCTCCTTAACAGTACCAGATTGGCCATATTCACAAACAAACTGTCCGCCAAATGCTGAAGAGACGTGTCCATGGCCACAGAAACTTTCTGATGAAAGGCCATGAGGTCACGCAAGTGATTCAAAGCATTGGACACGTCCTTCGAACACTTCCCTTTGCCAAGACAAGAGGACAACAGAGTAATATTTTGCGACATCTTCTCCTGAAGTTCGGTGGAACAACGACTGAACCCTGCCGCATGATTAATGATATAACTGTCTTCACGTGCGGCGTGCTCCCACCTTCGAAGAGATTCTTGGGCAATAGGCCTAGAAGGAGGGCCTGTGGAAGGGTAAGCAGAGGCACGAGTTATCCATGGGAAATGGGAGTTAACCTTGGCCTCAGTGTTCCTCCAGTTGAAAACAGATCGACCAGGACGATGTGGCCCATCAGACTTAAGTAAATGCATCTTGTACCATTTCTCCTGTGACTTTAGCACCTTGATGAACTGGTCACGTCTTAGTCCTGCGGAATCTTGTGAACGAGAGGGGTATCCCTCCGCAACAGTCAAATTTAACCTTTCCAATTTCTGACACAACCAGTCGTCAGGGGGCATGGCTACTGAGATGCGTGTGGGTTTTCTTGGGTTCTTCCCTTTCCAAGGGTTATTAGACTTGTCCGGCTCTGAAAAGTCTGTCTCAAAAGCCGGAATGTGGTGCCAACCCATAAACGCTCTCACAGAACGCACCGTCTCCCTGTAAGACATATCCTCTGTCTGTTCCGGTGGATCTGCAACATCAGAGAAATGACCCTCAGAACCAGTACCGGAAGCAGACCGGTCCAAATCATCGTCAGATATTTGTTCATACCGTTCTTGTGGAAATGCACAGGCACCGGTACCGGCATAATCAAGACTGGTATCCTGTTCCGGTGGAGCCATTGGAGTTGAAGATGCAGACCGGAAAAGAGAACCGGTAGTAGACTTATCTAACTCCTGAACCTGGTTTGATCTGTCCCCTTTATGAACAACCGACTGATGAACAGCCTCCGGACCGGAGCTGGCATCAGGTAGAGGGGAGGGAGAAGGAGCTTTGGCTTTAGAAGACCTTGACACCGGTGAAGGGGACCGGTCACGTCTTTTCTCCGGTTTATGATCACCTTTGTTGCTTTTAGTTTTAGATGAAGATATGGAATCACTTTTATCAGAATGTTTGTCTTTTCTGGATTTGTGTGATTTCTTCTTATCTTTGGCATCTACCGGGGTAACAGCAACTGGAGCATCAACAGCTACCGGTTCACCGGACCGGTGGGACGGGTAGCTGGAGCTAAGAAGGGGTTATCAGAAATGAGATTCTGAGTATCAACCGGCTTGACTGCAGACATAGGGGTGGAAAACATGTTACCTCTAGAAAGAAGTGCCTCCATACGCGCAAATTGTTCTGACCATTTATCGGCAATGGCTGCCAACTGGTCTGAAGTAACAAAGCTAGGCGTCTGTTCAGATGAAGATGGTGGAGTAGAAGGAGGATTAGCAGAAGACTGAGCATGTTGGCCACAAGGTGATTGGAAGGTTGGTTCACTATCCATATTGTCAACCGGCTGCAAAACAGTAACCTCCTTTGGAGAAACTAACAGACCTGCTTTCTTGTCTCTTCTAATTTTATAAGTTGGAGTGGGCAACATATCCTTCTGGGCCGGTGTAAACCCATCACAAATTTTACACGGCTTGTCCTTCACACAATTGTCTTCCCCCTGCACCGCGCACATTTGTCATGTAAGTCAAAAAGCGCCATAACATGGCCACAGGAACCCCTTCTTTGTCCCTTCTTATCGCCCGGAGATGCCATGACACTTCTTACACACAACTAACACAAATATTTTAAACAAAGAGCTTGAGAAGAAGTATATATAAAACTTTTAAAAGTTTCTCTTAAATCCCAAGCATTCTTCATGCGCCAAACAAAAAGAGGAAGAGCGCATGCGATGCGCATGCGCAGTACACCGGCAGGGAGGCTATACAGCCACCTGGCGAGTGAACAGGACGCTACCAGTCCTGGCCAGAGCCCAGCTCAGGACGTTTTTTTCTAACGTTTGGCGTGACTGGCAGGGCGCCGGACAAATGCATCTGTCCACTAGGTAAGATGTATTAACGCAATAAAAGGACATATTTAATTCTGCGAAAACATATGCCCAAGCAGCTGCAGCAACCAAACCTGTGGTGAAAACAGCAACAGTGGAAAATAAAAACAGAAATGACTTGGCCAGATGGTTCAAAACAACCCAAAAAGTGTGCAGTTGAAAAACAGACAACTAAAGTGACTAAAACGAGTTCATCAAGTCAGACAAGTGCATCTCAAAATGACCCATTAAATTGAAAATAAGCCAAAGTATATTTGACGAAATAGCATGAGGGATCTAATGACCCTATTAAACATCACAATAAATATGTTTTAAGTGATAGTGACAGTGAAATGAGTGTCGAAGAATACCAATCACAAGTTCACAAGGGCGGAGTGGCAATAAAGTGTAAATAATGGAACCAAACAAAAATAAAATATACTACAGTGTAACTGTCGTGGCTTTTGGTCAAACTTTGAAGAAATTAAAAATTTAATTTCCAATTTTAGACCCTATATTTTAGCATTGCAGGAAACTCATTTTAAAGATACAGATAATGTAAATATTAGAGGTTTGGATCATTATTTTAAAACTTGTATGTCTGAAGTAGATGGGAGAGGCACTGGTGGCTGCTCTCTTTTTGTTAAGAAAGGTATACCCCATGAGGTACTTGAGTTAGATACAGAACTGCAGGCAGGTGCTGTAAAAGTATCTCTGCATAAACTATAACTGTATGTAATGTATATATCCCACCACATTTTAATGTTGCACAAAGTGATCTTGATAATCTAGTCAACCAGTTAGCTACACCTTTTTTATTTATTGGAGATTTTAATGCACATAGTAATTTATGGGGTTGCTCCTCATCCATAGTTTATGTAATAAGGTTGAACATCTTCTTGAATCCTCTAATATTTGTTTGCTTAATGATAAGTCACCTACCTACTTTCATCCTGCAACTGGTTCATTCACCTCAATAGATTTGTCTTCATGTTCTGCATCTGTTTTTCTTGATTTTACATGGCAGGTCCATTCTGATCAGTGTGGTAGTGACCATTTTCCTATTTTAATTGATGTAGTTAAGAGTATGCCTAAGGACAATGTTCCTCGTTGGAACCTTAACAGGCTGATTGGCCAAAATTTAAACTTCAGTGTTCTCTCGATATTAATAAGCATAGTTTTACTGACTCAACAGAAAAATTTCCTGCATTTTTAAGTAGGTTAAATGACACAGCAACAAAATGTTTGCCAAAGTCAACTGGACAGTCCACTGGTAGCTACAAACCATGGTTCAACAGTGAACAAAAAAGCTGTTTAAGCTAATCAAAATGCAATGGATAAATGCCGTATAAATCCTACACCAGGCAACATAAATGAATATAAAAACTGTCACGTCAATGCTCATAAAATAATTAAAGAAAATAAAAGGAAATCATGGCATGAATATGTATCAAAACTAAATGTAAAAACACCAGCAAAGAAGGTATGGGAAATGATAAGGAAAATAAGTGGCAAACAAAGTAGCACCACAATACACCATCTAGAAAATGATGGGACAAAAATAACAGAAGAGTAGACATGGCAAATAGGTTGGCCCAAGAAATTAGCAAGAATTCCTGCAGCAACAATTACGTACAGAATTTCAAAAATATAAAGAGAAAGCCAAAAAAGAACATCTAGATTTTGACACTGACAACTCAGAAAGCTACAATGTACCGTTTACCATTAGAAAACTATGTGATGCTCTGAAAATGTCTCATGACACAGCCATTGGTCTAGATGAAATTCATTACCAACTACTTAAACATCTACCAAGAGAATCACTTATGGTGTTACTTGATATATTTAATGATATATGGGCTTCAGGTGAAATCCCTGAATGCTGGAAAGAGGCCACTCTGATACTTATTCCTAAAAAAGACTAAAACAACCCGTCCAATTAATGCCCCATATCTCTAACGAGCTGTTTGTGCAAAACCATGGAAAGAATGATTAATACTAGATTAGTTTGGTTCCTTGAGAAAAATAATATTTTAACAAAATATCAAACTGGTTTTAGAAAATTAATTATCAATTAATAAGACTTGAAATTTTTATTAGAGATTCCTTTTTAAAAGGCAACCATCTAGTCTCTGTGTTTTTTTATTTAGAAAAAGCCTACGATACAGTATGGAAGTATGGTGTTATAAGAGATCTACATAAAGTAGGCCTAAGGGGGCGAATGCTCATGTTTATTCAGAATTTTTTATCAGAGTTTTTAAGAGTTTGTTTAGGATCGGTTTATTCAGATATACATGGGCAAGAGATGGGTGTTCTCAAGGCAGCATCCTCTCAGTTACATTATTTATTTTAAAGATTAACAGTATTGCTGATGTGATTCCAGCTTGCTTTGAAAAGTCTCTTTTGGTGGATGAGTTCTCAATCACTTGTTCTTCTAGAAATATGGCTTCAATAGAAATGCAACTTCAGTTGTGTTTGAATAAGGTAGAAAAATGGGCTGATGAAAATGGTTTTAAATTTTCTAAAACCAAAATTGTTTGCATGCATTTCTGTAATAAAAGAAAACTTCATCCAGACCCAAAATTGACAATATATAATTCACAAATCCCTGTTGTTTGACAAACCAAGTTCCTTGGTGTCATATTTGACAGTAAACTGGATATTAAGGCACACATTGATTATATTTGTCAGAAATGTGGAAAAGCCATGAACTTACTGAAAGTAGTTGCCAAAATGGATTGGAGAGCAGAGAGAAGTGTTTTAATGAGACTTTATCATTCATTTCTTCTTTCTAGATTGGAATATGGTTGTGCTGTTTTTTTAGTTCTGCTCGTAAGTCTTATCTTAAGAAATTGGAACCCATTCAAAACCAGGGCTTAAGAATATGCCTGGGAGCCTTCAGGACTTCTCCAATGCAAAGCTTGTATGTAGAGGCAAATGAACCTCCCTTGTATTTAAGGTTTAATAAATTATGTAATCAGTATGCTTTGAAATTGAGAAGTAATCCTGACAATCCAGCTTACGATATTCTTTTTAACCCCCAGTTTTATTATCTTTATGATAAGAAACTTTTGGGCATCGTGTAGAGGAAGATCGGTCTGCTGTCTGTCCTCAGCTTGATTTAATTCAGACTGTGTCATTGCCAGATGACCCACCCTGGGGTCCGTAAATCAAAGCTATCGTTAAAACAATGATGTCGTTGTCATAGTTGACGAAATTTAACCAGGGACTGGTGTAAATCAAAGACATGGTTATTTTTACCACAAAGTTGCTGTCTGGTTAAAACATTGATTTTTTACTATGACTCTAGACTGGTCATTACACTATGGTTAATACTTAAGAAGTTAAGATTGTGTTTACTTTTTGGTTCATATAAAACACAATAAAATTATTTTAATCTCTTGCTTATAAACTTAAGTTTATCACAGCATATAACAGAATAAATTTCTGATTAAAACAATACACGCTTGTGTATTTTTTTCTTTCATTCTTTCCCAGTGTTTTTGTGGCTTTCACATTTCTGGTGCAAATATCTCGGCCAATTTTTACATGCAATGTAGACTTACTAGAGGCTGAAGTTTGTCTTTTACACAAGGCTCAAGTTTCTCTTTTACATTTTCATAATGTAGTCTTATAGGTTTTCTATATCCCCATAGTGCTAAGAAGACCCTTCTGGAGAGCTTGCCTTCTGAATGTGTACCTTATGATTCCCAAATATTTCTGCACCTATTCTGAACATATTATACACATATGGGCCTTAAGCAAGGCTACATGCAATGTTTCAGTGACATTCAGTACACTATGGTTAGATTTAATACACTTCAAGTTGTTTGTGTTTGCATTTTGGTTGACATAAACCATAATGAAGGATATTGTTGTTCATCTCAAAAGCATTGTAAAAATCAGTGTAAATGTTGAAAACATTTTCATGTTCAAATTAAATCAATAATATTTTTTTCCTATTTTGTTCTGCAGTCATTTTTAGTCTGTTGTTTTTCAACTGTTAATTCTTAAATTCAGCGTGTACCAGTATATATCTTTGATAAACATAATCCACGTATGTGTATATGTGTGTACATACAATATCTACTTTTCTCTCTCAAGTGTTACTGTTCAACAAATTTAATATTGGCCTGTTTTAGGCTATACATGCTATGTGATATATTTTGATAACATACTGAAAATAACCCTAAACAGGTGAAACAAACGTTTTTAAAATGCAAAGAAGTGGAAATTGTTTTTGCTGAAGTCATGAAAATTCGTGGAAAAAAATCTGAATGGACTTCTTTTCTGTAACATTATCTAAATTTATCTCAATTTGAAAGCAAAGCACTTCTCAGGAAGTGCTTTGCTTTCACAAACAAAAAATCCTGGTGTGACCTTCTAGGCTATCTGAACCATAATTCAAATGTGAAATATTTTTGCCATAATGCAAACTGTATCAGAGGTCTTTCTAGTCTGGTAGGCTAAGAAATATATGAGAACATTATAAAAAATACTTACAATGCAATTGTGAGGAATGCCGGCTGGAGCTGCCCAGCCAGCTGGATCATAAGTGTTTGGGGGAAAATGTGTTGACCCACTTGAACACCTACTGGGCTGAGGCGTTGGTCAAAGTTGGGGTTTTACGTCCTGTTCAACAGCCAGGGTCATATTGGGACAGGTCCTCAGAATTGCCACTTGTGGGACTCGAACCCACAGAGGTGACAGCCTATGATTAGATGCCAAACTTGCTAACCACTAGGCCACTGAGGACCTCGGCTGAGGCGTTGGAGATACTTTGCCACGGAAGTGTGGTTTTCGAATACTTCACATGGTGCCAGGCAGAAGGGCTACCTGCTGACCAGTTGTCCATCACCGAGGCATTGTATGACGCGGGAGGTGTTTGGACCCAAGACATTAAGGGACTGGCAGCCAGCTACTTTGCAAACAATAATAATAGTAACAATAGCAGTAATTTGTGAGAAATAAGTTTGTTTTTTTTTAAATTTTTTTTTTTCTTATCAGTGGTTGAGGGAAGGGGAATAAAACTATGGAGAGACAGAGATACAGCAATTATAGACATTTGTGTGTGTGAATGTATATATAAAAAAAGACATTTTTGTGTATACAGACATTAGCTTGTTTTGTTTTGTTTTGTTTTTTTTTTTTAGGAGGCTGTCCAGCAACTGAGGATATCTCCAGGGCCTTATGTGAAGGCGTCCCTCCAGGACCATCTTCTCCATTGAGGCGAGCAACCCAATTGGAGACATCAAACATCTTGCTATATATACTGAAACATGTTTTGACTTGAGTTGTAGGATAAAATCCTGAAGTTTGAGCCATCTCTTTTGAGCGGGTTTTAAAAGGGCTGAATTGAGATGGTATTTGTAGCCCACAAATGAAAACACCTGAGTAGGTTTCAGTTCTGACTTTTCCTGATTTATGATCCACCCCAAGGACTTGGTTAGATCCACCACTGCCTGAGTGTTCAGTTGGGCTTCCTCCTGAGACTGGGACCTGATCAGCCAGTCCAGGTATTGGTGAAGTCTGAGACCTCTGGACAGGGCCATTAGCTTCAATTCTTTTACAATCATTGTAAAAACCTGGGGGGCTGTGGCCAGTCCGAAGGGGAGGGATGTGAACTGGAACACCTGAGACCTGTGGCAAAACCTTAGGTATTTCCTTGAGTGTGGATGTATGGGGATGTGAGGGTAGGCATCCGATAGATTGATCAATGATACCCATTCCCCCAGAATCAGGGAGGTCCTGATGGACTCTGGGGTTTCCATTTTGAGCTTTTCTACGTGTAGAAAAGTGTTGAGCCTGCTTAGGTCTATTACAGGCCTCCACCTCTGGTGAGGCTTGGGTACAAGAAACAGGCGACTATAAAACCCGAGAGATTTTCCACCCCTTCGATTGCGTTCTTTGACAGCAGAGACTGGATGCAGTCTGCCAGAGCTTGGTCTTTTGGTAGGGCCTTGTATTCTGATACAATCAGAGGAAATCTGACCAAGTTGGGTTTTGTGAGGAATGGCAGAACACAGCCATTGGTGATGTTTAACATGTTTGAGGAACATTTGTTTATTTACCAGTCTCTGCTAAAAGAACGGAGGGAACCTCCTACTGGTGGACTGAGTGGGGCTTTGGAGTCATTGGGAGGAGGGATTTCCACGCCCTCGTCCCCTATTGTGGGGTCGAAAATGACCCCTGGAGCCTCTGAAGTTTGGTTTTCCCCAGCCAGAGGAAAACGATTGGTTACTGCTTTGGGAGGAATTGCCCACATAGGGGCGTTTCCTGTAGGGGCCTCTTTTCTTATTGTGGTGGGAACCACGAAAGGGCTTGTTTTGATAGGGTCCAAAACCCTGACAGTTTTTGCCAGTGCCTTTTTTAAGGAGGAATCCTCTCCATCTTTCAGTTGCGACTTGAAGAGAGGAGTAGGCCAGAAGGGTGAGTTCCTCAACTCCTGACGTCTCGATTCCCCCAAATGGGGGTGAAGGAGGGTCATTTCAGCCTCTCCTCGTAGAAGGCCGGTGTTGCCCATAGTGTAGAGTTCCCTCTGGAGGATATGAGCTACAGACTTACTGAGGCATGCTAGGGCCCTTTGTTGAATGAGAATCCTTTTCTCAATTATATCAAAGTAATCACAGACATTCTGATAGCCCCGTTTGATGAGCTTTCTAGGGTCAGCCGCATCCAAAATCTGGTTTTTGGTCTTCCTGAGAGAAGACCTGGCACTGGAAAGGCCCTTTTCCAGAACAGTGTTGCATGCAGAAGAAGTCTTGGCAAAAGTAGCTGTGAAATTGATGGTGGAGAGGTTTTGTCTAGACTGTTGCTCGAGTTCCTTAAGGATGTGAAGAGGAACCTGGGGCTGGATTTACAAAGATTCTTAAACTCATGCTTAAACTCAGACACATAATCTCAGTTTTTGTCTCACGTGAGATTATGTTGAAATTGGTATTTTCAAAAGTAATGTCAGGTGAGAATAAACTTAAACTCAGTTTATATGTAAGCAAGCATTTCATTGGTTAATACCAAAGCAATTCTTAAACTCACACATAAACTCATTCATAAACTCATGCATAAACTCAGTCTAGAGTTTATAGCTGCTGAACAACACAGAGGCTTTATACTAATTACAGTAGAGGGTTTTCATGTTACATTGCAGCATCTGCACAAATGTTTTTGTAAACTTCACTTAAAATTTTACAAATACTGAAAAACCCCAAGACCATGATGTTTTTAACATGGATTTTAGAATGACTACATTAATTTATGTTTTGGTCTTTTTATGTATGTACAAAGATTTTTGTTTGACTTTTTTTGCAAAACTGTACAAATGTTATCTTACAAGTTCAATCATGTTTCGAGTCTTATCATTATTGTTATGTTTTTTGTTTTCTCAATTAATTAAAAAACTACAATCTTCAGCTTATGTATACATATGAATTTAACCTGAGTGCCATAAGGGTGTTCTCTATGCATAATCGCCACTGTGGTTTATTTTGAAGTGCACAAGAAATTAATTTTTGCATTGTTCTTAGTAGTAATTTAAGACAAATGGGTGAATCTTGACACATAACAAGTAACATCTTTGTCAATATGGCCCATAATCAAATTGCAGGAGTAAATTTCTCCAAAAGGTTACCACAGGTATTATGGTTCAGCTTTACTGTCATTAATTGATCATAAACTCATTTCTTGAGTCTACACTGGTGCAAACTCAAATTTTTAGTTGAGTTTAAGCATAATCTCAGCCTGAGAATTTTCAAAAATACCAACAAATGTGAATTTACGCATAAACTCAGACAATGAGATTATGTCTGAGTTTATAGGTGAGTTTGAGTTTAAGAATTTTCTGTAATGTGAAAAGTTTGAGTTTGAGCATAAACTCATAAAGATGAGTTTATAGGTGCGTTTTAACATGAATTTAAGTTTAAGAATCTTTGTAAATCCGGGCCCTGGGGCCCCAGAGGGTTTGGGCGAAATACAGATTTTGGCAAAATCTGTGTTGAGCTCTTGAAGCTTGTCTTCAAAACAAGGTTGTCCCACCTTGTAGTAATTAGCTGTTGGATCTGAGCTGGCCTGGGGTTGAGGTTCTGGAGGAACCTTAGGTTGAGATTGTGTAAACCCTTGAATATGGGCAGAGGACTCATCTTCCTCTGTAGACGACTGAGATTTGTGAATGGGTTTGGACTTATGTTTCCTCTTGTCAGAGTGTTTTTTGTGTTTAGGTCTTGCCTGGTAGTACTTGGAATCGGAACACTGTTCCAAGTGGTCCAAGTCAGCATCCGAGTGTACAACACGCTCAGAGTGAGGTTTTTGAGTAGACCTTGGAGGAAGTGTAGGGCCATAAGGCTCCAGTTCCATTGGTTGAACTTCAAGGCATAGGTTTTGCTTGGGCCGAATCGGATGTCTTATCTACACCTGATTCTTTATTTTGCAATGCAAGCATTTCATCTCTAAGAGATTTCATGGCATCAAGCATAGGAGCCTGGAATAAACCCATCTCTTGCTTCAGTTGGATGTTGAACATATTGCCCAGGGATTTTTCCAACCTATTTTCAATTTTATTTTGCAATGCAGTACCTGGGGTTGGTGGGACATTACGTGGAGTTTTAATTGACAATGCTTCAAAGCGTAATGGTTGGGGGGGGAGGAGGAGATGAGAATAAATTTTCAGCACCACCCTCCAAGTCTGCTTGAGAGCCACTAAAAGATTCCTCATCGTCCCCTAAAAGGTCAAGGTTGTCTTTACTGGTATTTACATCCGACTTCAGTTTCCGAGTGTACCGACATCTATTCTTGATTTTTGCATGCTGTTCAGCAGAGATCTTTACAAATACTGCAAGGGGCTTGGTTTGTGACACAGAGGTTGTCACCTTTACCAGATTCTCTGCACGTCGGACAATAGTTGTGGAGATCAAAAGAAAAACAAGTGTCTACATTTAAACAACCTTGACTTTGTACTAGTTTGGTGGAAAGACATATTTATGCAATACAAAGAATCCGAGATTGGAAGCGCGGAAGCAATTCACCAACAAAGAAATTAAATATAAAAATCTAGAGTATAATAACACAAAAAGACGGAATTTGTAAGTAAAACTATGACATTAGAGGAGTGAGGAAGTTTTGAAGGATAAAAGTATGAGGCAAGGTAGTAATAGTAGTGGTGGTTTCACCAGTATCAATAGTAGTAGTACTGACACGATGTTAACAATGATAAATCAAGTAGTAAGTGCTACTGGCTATCATCCTTAAGATGTAACTCAACTAAATGTTAGAAAATGTTGAACTGAATGGCTCACTAATGACAGATATAAGCCATTACTGAGTTTTGCTGATTGTAAAATGTTCTGTAAAATCTTTCAAAATCCAACACATGCCAAAGACAATCCCCTTTGTTTGGGGATCAACAATTTTCAGTACCAGTGGGTACGGTCTTCTGGCAACTATTGCAGCTGGTCATTAAGAAATAGAACTTGTGAAATAGGCAGCATTGATCAATGGACAATGACATCTGGGGTATTTCTGTTGTTTTCTGTGTCAAACTATACTGAACAGGATCTAGGTGGAAACTTTTGCCTATAAAGTTTTTGTACTGCGTTAAGGTGATACATGTATGTATACAGTCACGCTAGTGACAAAGATTGCCTGCCGTTTCGAGTTAATGCTATAGTTCATGGGTGTGTTTTTCTTACTGTAATTGTAATTCTAGGAATAAGAACACAAGGAGGACTACTACTTTTTATTATTAAACAGTATTATTTGCTGTTAAGTTAGGATGATGACTGAACCAACTAAAGATAGTGTTAGAACCTTGGTCATACAGATTTGATGAGGTATCATTTAGAATAAAAGAACTGGTCAGGGATGGGGAATCTGGTTATACGTACCCTCAGTGGTGTCAGCAAGCCCCAAGCAAGGTTCAACAGGAGGTACTGGTCCCAGCAGTCAAGAGAGTGGTGATTCTATTTCAGATTTTCAGTTTCCCAGTGAGGTGCAGAGGCAGTTAACTGACCTAGTTAAGAATGTTGTTTGTCAATAGTTACAGAAATTCAGACTGCCAACCAGAGATACTGTGAATGAGTTGCAGTCACCTTTGGATGGACACAGGGGTGAGGAAAGAGCTCCAGCGACTGTGCTTGCAGGTCTAGATAACGAGTCAGATCAGGGTCTTGAAGATCAACATCCAATGTTAATGCTGAGAAAAGTGGTGTATTTAGGAATTCCCAGGCATGTAACAGGTTTAGTCCTAGTTCTAATGTCCGTTAACTACATTCTCTTTGACAGGCCACTTAATCAAAGTATAGATTACACTCCTGAGTTTCACAGGACATGACCAAGAAGAGATGACGCAGAGGGGTTTTACCCAAGTGTAAGGTATTTCAAAGAGGACCTAAATATCAAGGTGAATTACTATAACACCAACGCGATAGACTGCATAACATATAAGAGTCGTTTGGAGGCTGTGGCAACACAAGTGTCTAGTGTTGGTATTGAATACAAATATGTATATTGATATCAAACCATATTTTTGCCTTCAATATCGATCGATATTGAAATATCTGGGCATGAGATGCTTTCCTGGGGGAGACCTTCCAGACTCTTTTGCGAGGTTTAGTAGATTCCTGAAACGTAAACAAATATGGTGTTTCCGCTTTAGCGGTAGGTGAAAGTTGACAAAAATAATAGGAAAACCAATATATTCTTCAAATATTGTCCTTTATTTGAATGAAAAACATCATATTTGTACCTGTTAAGTGGTATGTTTCGATATTGATATTGTACTCTACATTATTGATGTCGGCAAATGTGAATCGATAAAATATTTCAATATCGATAAACAATGCCAGCACTACAAGTGTCATGGTCAGTTAGAACTAAGTGTGCACGGCTTATGGTCACACTTCAGGGTAATTTGACTGGACCGGTGGCAGACCTACCCCCACCAGTCAGGTATAGTGACTTGGTACTTGGTAGCCAGATTGGACACAGTCCACAGTATATCAAGTACATGAAAAGATGCGATTATGAAGCTTTCAAGTTATCGAAAAGAATCAGGTTAGAGAATTACATTGTTTGCTGAGAGGGATTGCCAGTTGATTAGAGGGCCTGCCCAGATTTTACGGAAGCAGGGAAGGAAGAGCAGGTCTTGCAAGTATTTTTACAAGGGATCCCTCCATGTTATATAGACTTTTAATGCATATGCAGAACTTCAAGACTTTGAAGGAAGCTACAATTTATGGTGCCAATCAGAAACAGGTAATAAAAAATGAAAAGTACATAGAAAGTAACAAAAACCTGTCTTCAACAGAAGTGTTGAGACTGAATCTGATACTGGTGAAGTGTCAAACTTGTCAGGTGGGTATGCCCAGCTATTTTCCCTGGTTTCAGATGTAAAGTCAAGAGAAACGGCTGAAATCCTTGCAGAGCTTACATAACTCTGGAAAGAAATATGAACAAAGTAGAGCTAAGTCCAAAAGTCAGGACTCATCAGGGAAAGGTGGATTCTACCAAGGGTTGTGAAGGCAAAATTTACACTAAGTGGAGATTCCTCTGGGGAGCAAAAGGGTCTTTGTTGTAAACTGATACTGATAAGTTACACTCAGGTGAAACTTGAGGGTTTTATGAGAATGCTAGGCAGTACATGAAAAAGGCACAACATTGTTACTGTAATAGGCTCAAACAGTAGGGGTTTGTTTGAACCTGATTCATGTTTTTTGGGGAAATACAAAGGTCCTTATGTGCTCACACAAAGAAGTTTTCTGATACAGTTTATCAAATCACAGTGAATGCAAATGGAAGGAGTTATCTGTGACAACAGCAAAATTGGATTCAGAGGATGAAATCCCAGATAAAATTTCACAGAACAAACCTACTAGGCAACATAGAATTCCAGACCACTTTGGAGGATGTTTTTATGGTAAAGAATTAACTTTGTCAGGATTAGGTGGTAACAAGTATTCCTAGTAAGTAAAGATAAGCCAGTGTTTTGGACAAGAAGGATACAAAATTTGTGGTGGTATTTTATTATTTATGTGTCAGTAACCTAAACTGTTTGCTTTTCACAAGTGTCTGCAAGATCTGCAAGAAAGAGGTTTCACAGATTTCTAGGCATTATGCCTGAGGGCAATGGAGAAAGGTCTGGAGCTTCAGGTGCCCTCTGTATAAAGTCATTCACTAAAAATTAGATTCTAGATTTATGCGGGAACACCTGGCCAGTCATGGCAAAGGTATTCAACTTCACTCATGCAGGATGATTATCCCTGATGGCGATATCATGTTAAAGGAATGTCCGACGTGTGAAGTAAAAAGTTTAAAAACTTTCACTGATGAGGACATGGCCTTATGTTTTTTAAATGATCATCCACCACACACTATCTGTGTATTTCTCATCCATCTGTAAGCAGGATAGTCAGGAAATTTATTGTTCACTTGAACACAAAAATAAACCACTTTATACAATTTCCAAGAGAAAAGATTGCTATTTTAGACAATCCACAAAGGATTTTACAGAAATTCCAAAATTCCTAACATCATAGGATTGATTGACAGAACCCATGTGCAGATATTGGCCCCAACTGAAAACAAAGATGTTTTTGTAAACAGGAACAATTATCACTCCATCAACGTGCAAATTATTTGTGATAATAAAAGCACAATTTGACGGGACCATTGGCCACTTAAAAAGGAGGTGGGGCTGCCTGCATGGAGAACTCGGACATTCCCCTGAAATGTCATGCAACATTATTTCAGCATGCTGCATACTCCACAACACTGCTTAGAGATTCAACTTGCCCGACATTGCAAATAGGTGATCTGGCAATCAATTACCATTTTAAAAGTAAATATCGAATATGTTTAGGCAATGTGCTATGCAACAGGTGAAAATTTTGTTAACAGAAGATTACTTCACAGGATAGTAACATTGAAACAATTGTGAGCTTTTGGTATTTGTCACACATGAAACACGTATGGGGTAACCATGTGATAAATAAATGCTTTGCGAAGATTCAATGTGGCATTTTTTCCTGGTTGTCCTTTTGCATGTATGAACTTTCGACAGATAGGATAAGTTTGCAAAACTTGTGATAACAAACAATGGATATAAAAATGTTGAAAATGAGCACGTCAGGGACTTGATCCATAGAATCGGATACCTTCGTGACTTGTACTTGGATTAAATTAAGTGACAGCTGACAAAATGCAAAACACAATAGGCCACATTAATTTTATTATTATCCTAAGCGACGACAGCCTCCAGAAGCGACTACCACCACTACTGCAGATCCAGTCTTAGATCAGTTCCAGCAGATGACGTCAATGATTTCCACATTTCTGGGTGCACGTCAGGACCCCACTACAATTCCAAGACGGTTCTGCAACTATCTCCACTCTGAGATTGAACACCTGGAGGAGAGAGACTTTGTGACCTTCAGGAATGAGACAGTGAAGCTTCTCACTGAAATACAGTACAAGGCCGAAGAACGCAAGAGACAGGTCACCACAAGTCAACAGGTCACCACATTTCAACTTCCAGAAGCAACACAGGCCACCGCAGGATGTGAATACTTACTCACCATGCCGGAAACTCAACCAGTCTCCATTCAAGTTGTGCAGCCTTCACAGATAGCCACAACACAGCCTGCTACAGTCATTGCCAAAGTACAGCAACCATCGAGGCCTTCATCAGTGTCAGCACAGCCAACAAGCCTCACAACTAGTGAGTGGAATTGCTTCAATTTTTATTGGTCGATTATTCGTCCATTTTTCCGACCAATGATCGACCCATAATCGACTTTTTAACTCCACTGTCCTGAAACACTTTCCGGGATAAAGTATAGTTCAATCCGGTAAGAATAACAGTGTTTCCGACATATAGAAGCTACCAAAAGCACCCACTTCCGGTAAATATGGTGGTAGTTGTAAACAAACTCAAAATTCGCAAAAAATCTGCTAATTTATTGAAGGAAAGTTCTGGAAACTGCCCAAAATATAAAAAATATGTGGATATTGAGACACATAAAGAAGGGTGAGATTTAATCGATTTCTAGAAGTTATCAGTGACCGAACGCAATTGTACCATGACACCAACGATTGATCGAACGTTCGCCTAATCGTCCACCCACTACTCACAACAGGAGGAAAGTCAACACAACACCTCTGGATTATCCAGTCTCTTTGGAGCTATTCCAAGTGTACTACAGTACCAGCAGATTGACACACCACAGCCATTTTCACCCTCTCAACTTCAACCAGCACCGTCATCAGTGCCATCTTCCACTCATCAAGTACAGTCAAGACATCCTAGCCAGTCCATCCAGCAGTCAGCCCAAATCAGTAGTGCTGTAATGAGTTGACGGTAACTCTAGGCATCCCAGTGAATTTTAAGGGAAAAAAAGGTTTTTTAAAAGGCTATTTCGGAAGAAAAAAAGGTTTTAAACTGGAAAAAAAAGTTTTTTTCCAGTTAATATAACACATTGTTTTGAAATAACAGTTCTACAAGGTACATTCACTTAATAAGTTGTAAGGCCATAACTATAACTTTTGAAAGAGAAAGTCTGGACTTAGCTTCTGCCAATAACTACTAAATTGTGTCAACTCGACATCAACAAATATCAAGACAGGTTATCTCTCACACCACAGACATTGATGGGTCTTTTTTTGCAGCACCCACTTACTGTGATTCACAAGTGTTATAAATCATTTTTCAGCTCAGTTTATGCAAGTTTAGAAGCTATGACATAAAAATAGGAAAATCTTTATGGGCTTTAAAAATTGTCTAAATATAAACTAACTTTGAATTTCTCATATAGGAACAGAAACAAATGTTCCAGGTGAGATTGTAGCTGAGTAAGCTGCCTTAAAGTGGCAAAAATTGTATGAAATTGGTCCCAGTAGGAATGATTTAGAGACTTTAAACTTTAAAGTGACCTTAAAATTTTACTTAAAATTTAACTACAAGGCTAAAATTTCCACAGACAAAGGTAGCACGTACAAGTTATATCTATTACAGTTTGAGGCTGGTCAGACTTTGCATTTCAAAATTACAAAGCAGAATTTGTGGAAAAAAAACATAAACAAGCAATCAGCGCCCACGAATGGGCTCTATGTCAGCTGACTATGTATTTTGACTTTCAGAGTAGAAGTGAAGTAGTGCCCTGCAAATGGTATTCAGAAGTAAAGTACCAAGTTAACTGTTAAGGTGTAAAAAGTGGATGAAAAATATATTTAAACAAAATACTGTAAATGCAATAGTTTTCGAGTTAAAACTAATTTACGCAACAGGAAAAACCTAAACATAGCTATTCCTAGTGGTAAACAATGTCAATTTAAAGCGTTTGTTTTGGCACATGAAAAAATCTGGTCAAACTTGCCATTTCCAAGTTACAAGGCAAAGTATGTGAAAAATGCAGAAAAAATCCTCCATGTGGTTATGGCTAAAATAAGGCACACCCTGAAAACCAGTTACAACCACATGCCAAATTTGAATTTAATCTGTCAACCCAATTTTGAGATACAGGGAGTTTAAGATCACCTTACAATAGGGCACACTTTGAGGACCAGTTAAATCCACATGTCAAATTTGAATTTAATCTATCAAGCCATTTTTGAGATAATGTCCGGAAACAACAGTGTGATGACGATGCCAAAGCCACAGGAGAAAGGGCAAAGCAATCTCTTTTTGCCACTCTGCATAAATGCTGGTGACACAAAAATGTAGAACAAGTATGTAAATGAGGACTTTGATAGGTCTAAACATAATTTATACCTAAACATAAATTCGAATATATTAATGCGCTCTCAGATCAAATTTTAGCCACATAGTTTGTGACCAAGGGCGCTCTAAGTGGCCAAAGGTCCATTCTGATCTTAAGGTGGCTATAATCTCTGTATTATTGGGAGATTAAGGTAATCTTAAAATACAGTTCATCTCCAAATACATTTGTGTGCAAAGTTTGAATGAAATCTATGAAAGTGTTTAACAGTTACTACGCATATATATCACAAATGGGAAACAAATATATACCTTCCTAGTTTTAAGGCTTTCTTGGAGACTGATTACTGCTATTTCAGACTGTTAGCTCCTCTCAGACCAAACATTTTTGTTGGTATCACAATGTTAACTTCACTCTGTAGTCTGATTAGAAGTTAAACAGTCTGAAACACTCACTTATAGCTATATACACATTAAATGTATGCACAAAAAAATTAAATTTTTATCGACATATTTGACTGCTGGAAAAAAAAAGGTTTTAGTTTGAAAAAAAAGGTTAAAAAAGGTTTTCACACCATTTTTCAGCTTAAAAAAAGGGTTTTCTTGCAAAAATGAGAAAAATTGCAAATTTAATAAGTAAATTAAATTTTTATAAGTTAATACCCTATCCAATGGACAATTGCTAATCCGGTCGGCGCAGACCGGCCCGCCAAACGACAGAAAAAGTCATCTTATATGAGCGCATAATGCCCTCACAAGCTGGCCGGTCCCAGTGTGCACTCGCCAGGTGGCGCGTAGTACTTCCTTGCTGCCTAGACAACGTGACGTCATAGCATCTTTTTCGTTGTCTAAACCTATTAGACCCCTAGTAAGCTGATAGCGGGGTCGGTGGGAGGGTCTTGTGTGTCCATTGGATAGGGTATTAACTTATAAAAATTTAATTTACTTATTAAATTTGCAATTTTATTGCGTTAATACATCCTATCCAATGGACAATTGCTGAATAACTACCGCTTGGTTGGCGGGTAAGTAACTAGGGACTAAAAATTTGAAATCAGAAATAATAACATTCCCTTCAAGCCTGGGTAGACCTTGTGGTCAATAACCCTAAGGCTATGGTCGAATATCATCATCCGGTTATCCGGGGTTGAACCATCAGAATCGACCTTGCTCCCCCCCCTTCTTTTGAACAGACCTGCTCTGAGGTAGGGGAAGAGAGGGATGAGTTCAGTCCCATAAAATAAACCTCCCGAAGGAATACACGCCAGAAAAAAATTTTTTTTTTTTTTTTTGATGCTTCTTAACTATCTGTACCACGTATACAAATATGTACAACTATTTACATATGTACAGATCTCCTCTAGGTACTGGCCTGTTGGTGGATCTGCTGAGCAGCCACTACCGGGCCTAGATGGAAGAGCTCTGAATCAGCCCAAGCCACGTCCTTCAAGTAGAACTGTGTGAAGGTGTTATGTGATTTCCAGTGGCAGGCTGATAAAATTTGTTCCAAGGAGACTCCCAACTGGAAGGCCTTAGAAGCTGCAAAGGCTCTGACATCATGAGCCTTGACCTGATGGAGAGTGTGCGACTCCTGGTCAGAGAGCTCATAACATAGGATCACTGTCTGCTTGATCCATGAGGAGATGGTGGCAGGGGATATGTCCTTATCGAAACCTTTCTTAAAGGAGATAAAGACTAACTCCTTGTTCTGCCTGAGGTCTGAGGTCCTATCCAGGTAGTAGCGCAAGGCTCTGACTGGACAAAGGGACCTGTCAGACTTGAGGGATCTGTCCAGAGTTGGGGCCAGGGCTGGGATAACCACTGGGGCCACACTCTCTGGGCCCTCCTTGGCCAGCTGATTCTTTGAGAGAAAGCTGGGTGAGGGGTACAGGGACACTTTTGACCAGTCAGCCTGGTGTCTGGTGTTTTTGTTCTGCCAAGCATGAATCTCACTTCTGCGTTTACCTGAACCCAGGGCTAATAGGAACACTGTCTTGAAAGTTAGATGTTTCAAGGAAGCCTCTTTAAGGGGTTCAAAAGGGGCCTTGGCCAGCTGATGTAAGACCAAAGAGAGGTTCCAAGAGGGGATACCTCTCCGCCCCTTTGGCCTGTCTCTGTGGAAGCTATCCAGGAGACGGGTGAGGTTTTCATCTTTGCTGATGTTACTGGATGAATTTCCTAGCTTATCAGCGATGGCAGACCTGTACCCATCAATGGTACTGGGTTGTAACTTCCTGTCCTGGAAAAGGTACATGAGGAAGTCAGCAACCGACTTCACAGGGGGTGCCCTGAAGTCCACCTGATTAGTGATACACCATTTTGTAAAAATGGTCCACTTTGCTTCATAGACTGATCTGGTTGACTGCCTTTGAGGAGCCTCAATTCTTGCCGCCACTGCCTCAGAGAAGCCCTGTTCTTTGATTGTTGTGGCTCTAGGAGCCAAACATGAAGATTGAGGTGTGACAGGTTTCTGTGTGGAGTCTGATTGAAGGGCTGAGTCAGAAGTTTGGGCAGAAATGGCAGACTTAAGGGTATCTGGTTGGACATGGACACCAGATCCCAGAACCAAGGCATGTTGGGCCACCCCGGAGCGATCAGGATGATGCTCTTGCATGGGGAGTCCTGCAACTTCTCCACCACTTTGCTCAACAGAGCTATTGGTGGGAAGGCATAGGCATCCAGATCCTCCCATGGCAAACTGAGGGAATCCACTGCAATGGCCATGGAGTCCGGTACTGGAGACACAAACTGAGGTAGTTTGTTGTTGAACCTTGTGGCAAAAAGGTCTATCTGAGGCCGGTGCCACCTGCAGCAAATTGTTTGAAATACCTCTGGAAGGAGGGACCATTCCGTCTGAATGATCTGGCCTAGCCTGGATAGCTTGTCTGCTACCACATTCAGCCGGCCTGGAATGTGTCGGGCCTTGAGGGTGACTTGATTTTTGGTACACCAGGTCAAGATCCTCCACAGTAGGGCACAAAGTGTGCCCGATCTCATGCCTCCTTCCTTGTTTATGTATGACACCACTGTAGTGTTGTCTGTAGCTATCAGAACAATATTGCTGAAGCAAAGCTTTTGGAACTCTTTTAAGGCTAGAAAAACTGCCTTGAGTTCTAGGTAATTTATATGCAGTTTGCTTTCTGGCAAGGACCAGGTTCCTCTTGCAGTGTGCTCGTCTAAGTGAGCGCCCCACCCTTCTTTTGATGCGTCTGTAAAAATTTGCAGAGCATGTTTCAGAGGGTGTAGTGGTTGACCTGTGAGTACGTTTACGTCTTCCAACCACCATTGTAGATGAGGGTGCAGGGACCTGGGAACTGGAATAATTTTCTCCAGAGATTCTGGTACTCTCCAATGGTTTTTCAAATGCCACTGAATTGGCCTCATGTGGAGACGTCCCAGATGAACTTGCTTTTCTGTGGCTGTTAGCAACCCTATTAGGGACATGAACTCCCGGACCGGACAGGTCAGTAGGGCTAACAGTCCCAGTACTTTCTGCTGGAGGTTCTGCCAGCGTTCTGATGTGGGTCGGACCCGACCTGACTGGAGGTCGAACTGATAACCTACAAAGTCGAAGACCTGTTTGGGTTCCAGTTCTGATTTCTCTAGATTTACCAGCCAACCTAGGTCCTGACAGATCTGGACTAATAACTTGGTATGCTGGAGACAAACCTGGTGGGATGTGGCTCTCACCAACCAGTCGTCTAGGTACTGGTGGATCCTTATACCCTTGTATAGAGCCATCAGTTTCACTTCCTTTGCTACTACTGTAAATTCCAAGGGTGCTGTGGACAGACCAAAGGGCAGAGCCTTGAATTGGTATGTTTGACCCTGGACATGAAATCTTAGGTATTTCCTGGACTGTTCCTGTATAGGAATGTGGAAGTAGGCGTCCTTGAAGTCTATAGAGGTGACCCACTCCCCTGTCTGAAGGGAGGTCCTGATGGTTTCCGGTGTTTCCATCTTGAATTTCTCCACCTTGAGGAAAAGATTTAGTTTGCTCAAGTCCAGGATGGGCCTCCACTTGTTGTTTGGTTTTGGGACTAAAAATAGTCGGTTGTAAAACCCTAGGGAGGCCTGGTTTTGCACTAGTTCCACTGCATTTTTGTCCATAAGCTGATGCAATGCCTCTAACAGGTAGCTGTTCCTGTGAGGATCTACATAACGGCTTATGACTGTGGGGTACCTTGCTAGTTTTGGTTGAAGAATGTAACCCTCTCTTAGGGTCTGAACCACCTTCGGACCCGTACCCAGATCCAACCAAGTTTGCCAAAAGTTTTGAAGCCTGGCCCCTACAGTTTGAGTTTGAGCAACATTTTTGACATTTTTTGCAGGTTGAGCACAAGACAAGTGAGTGACAAAAGAAGCATTTTTCACAGACTTTAATTTTTCTTTGCAAATTGGTACAATAACGGGACTTATATCTTTCTTTTGCGATTGCCCTTTTACAAAAAGTACATGCTCTACAACACTTGAATTTACACATAAACTGTTCATTGTCTTGTTGGTACACTTGGGAGACTGTTTCCTTGTCTTTAAGCTCCCGGGCAGCAGTCCCTGTGCTGATAGAACTACAAATTGATTGTCATTTGTAGGACTGCTGCCCCTTGGCCGGTCGCGAAGAGTAGTGGGAGGTCTTGCCTCTGCCTCTCTTGCTCTGACCACGGTATCCCAGATTCTTCCATGCAGGCCTATCCTGTTTCTTGTTGTCCGTACGCTTGTCAGATCTATCATACGGGTGGAAACGACCATTCTTTGAAGAAGAGGGTGGCTGGTTCTTGGCCTCAAAATTAGCGATGTATTTCATCTGGGAACAGGGTGTTCATCTGTAGAGGTGCTGTACGAAGTGAAGCCAGGGTATCTGGTTTGATGCCAGCCTTCAAATGTGACAGATAGGCGTCCCGCCTGGCCAGTGTTGAGTTGGCTACAGCAACAAATACAAAATCACTCAAATGTTCCATAGTCTTGGCCATGGCTTGTGAAATGTTTGAGTTGAAATCAGTGAGGAACTGAAGTTCTTCTACAGCACTTGAGACTTTAGACGAGTCTTTACCTTTGCTGAGCTCAGACTTGAGAATTTTCAACTGGCTGTGTGTATTTTCTTGCACCTTTAGGAGGCATCTATTAAACCCAGCCGCCTGGTTACAGTAAGTAGAAGCCTCACGGGCCGACTTTTCCCATCTCCTCAAATTGTCGTGTGTAATCTGTCTGGATGGAGGTGGGGTTGCAGCAATGCCGGCAGCCCTAGCTATCCTGCTGTATAAACTATTGAGTTTGGATGCGTCCGTATTCCATGACGTAACCGAATCTCTGCTGGCAGTAGAAGATTTCTGGTCACTGAACAACCCATACCATTTGGTCTGGGACTTAGGTGGACGTACGAACTGATCTCTTAACAAACCCCCGGCCTCAGAGCTGCGAGAGGGGTACCCTTCCACCAGGGTGATATTTAACTTAGCCATCTTGTTGCACAGCCAGTCATCAGTAGGGAGGCGGACTGATACTTTGCCGGCTGGTTGTGATCTGGGTCCAGCAAAGGGATTATCATCCCCTGTTGCAGTGGTCGATTCTACATCTGGAATCTGGTTCCAACCCATATACG
Source organism: Sabellastarte sp. h YS-2021 (assembly GCA_964017235.1). Classification (NCBI taxonomy): domain Eukaryota; kingdom Metazoa; phylum Annelida; class Polychaeta; order Sabellida; family Sabellidae; genus Sabellastarte; species Sabellastarte sp. h YS-2021. The sequence continues at coordinate 19,149,042 of OZ024939.1, read as the reverse complement.
AACGAATACCTCTGAGGGTTTCTCTGTAGGTCTGTTCTTCAGACAATATTTGGTCGGGGTCGGTAGAGGGATCCTGGTCTGGATCAGAGAGCTCCCCTTCTTCAACAAACAGATCGACCGGTGGTCGGTCGGAGAGATCACTGTCACTATCTGTGTCCATTGAAGAGATACTCTGGCCTCTGGTTGTAGCAGTCGATTTGCTGGTAACCTGATAAGCTACAGGAGAGCCGGTGCCAGACAAATCTGAAGGTCAGCCGGTGTTGATCTGAGTGTGGATCGACTTGCTAGTAGACTGCTTCTTGGTGTCAGTACCAGACAAGTCTGTGCTGGAAGAACGTTTCTGTTTGCTGGGCTGAGGCGATTTGCTGGTAACCTGTCCCTGAGGGGTTGAATAGCCGGTACCAGACAAATCTGACTTGGTCGGTTGGTCGGATGGAGGTCTGATGAAGGGGGCAAACGACTTAACAGCACCCACTGGTGGGGGGTGGGTCGGTGCAACTTTGGGAGCCTGGAAAGTCGGATCTGGTTGTTCAATAGACTTGGCGAGAAGCAATGCCTCCAGTCTGTTAAAGCGATCAGCCCACTTTTTATCCAATTCATCTATCCTGTCATCAGCTGAAGATTTAGAGGGCTTGGGATCGGTAGACTTGGATTTACCAGATTTAGGCTTCTCTGGAGCTGGTTTCTTGTCTTTTTTCTTCTTATCTGCCCCTGAGCTCGAACCAGGGGACTGTAGCATCCCCTGGTCGTCCACAGCCCCCACTACCGTCACAATGGGCGGGTGAATGAGGGAGGAACTGTCTGAGCTTTTCTGTGGAGTGTCACCTTGCTTTTTTGACTCACGCTTTTCTTTTTTAATTCTGTAGCTGGGGGTGGATAACTGAAGACGTTGATCCTCTGTCAGTATATTACAGGCGTGACAATCATTCTTAGAAACACAGGGATTAGGTCCCTTACACTTCTCCCTGCATCTAGCACAAAAACTGTGTGTCAAACCCGGCCATTAAATGGCCTCAACCACCATGTTTTTGTCCCGGGGAAGACATTATAGGATCTAAGAGTTCTATACAGTACAATGAAGGTGACACACAATAAAATACAGCAATATTAACCTTTAAAATTGAAAATATATCTCACCAAATAAAATTCGTCTGAACTGTGCACGCGCCAAACGAAAAAGATGCTATGACGTCACGTTGTCTAGGCAGCAAGGAAGTACTACGCGCCACCTGGCGAGTGCACACTGGGACCGGCCAGCTTGTGAGGGCATTATGCGCTCATATAAGATGACTTTTTCTGTCGTTTGGCGGGGCGGTCTGCGCCGACCAGATTAGCAATTGTCCATTGGATAGGATGTATTAACGCAATAAAAAAGTTTTTTTCAGTAAAAAAATAGCCTAAAACCTTTTTAAAAGGTTCCCCTTGGATGCCTGTAACTCCTAACTCGGCGGGCGATATTTGGGGACCACATCGATTTACGCAATTTTAACTTGAGTTTTTAAGAAATAAATAATGATATACTAATCTTGTTACAAACTAACACTTTTGCAATTTATCTAACCACAGAGACATAAAAATCAATGAGCAATGGTCGTTTTGTTTTTTTTTTGTTTTTTTTATTTCCCTTAATTACGTGGCTGTTCCATAAAGTACTCATACATATCTGCACTAGCAACAAAATATATTTCCTTGCAATAAAATGGTACTAACAATGGATCCCTTGATGAAAATTTTTGGGCATTGTTATTTTATTTACATTTGTGTCATTTACTCGAGTTCAACTCGAGTTCAACTCGCATCTAATAGGCAATCCTCCATCCACAGAAATTGCTAATGATAACAGCCCTACAAATGAGCGGATCAGACTACACAAGTCACACCAAAACCGGCCCTTTTAAGGGCCACCCGAATCTTCCAAAAAGAATTAATAACCTGAATGTCTAATCCCAAAAACAAAAACGCACACCATCCAATACTTACACTACAGAACAGTACACACACAAAAAAAATTGTGAATGAATGAGTGAATGTTGAACAAATATTAATAAAGTTCCACCACAAAACAAAAATAATAAAAAAATGGAAAAACAAGTTTAAAAAATTTTTTTAAAAAAGTGAAAAAAAAAAAAATAAAATTGGTCCCCTAAGAATTACAAAGCAAGCCACCCCCACCTCTCAACCCTATAAAAAATTATAAAACCAGAGTCCACCCCCAACCCCAACTAAATTGTGGTTTCAATGTGTGGAGGGACTGACAGACAACAAACGGCGAGACCTAACAAAACATTCAAACATTTTCTTTTAGAAATCTCATTTTAAATTTATTTTTTCTAGTTTCTGCACAAAATTGAAAATTTAAAATTGTTTCTGTATGTGATATTTGGGGGCCAGAATTTATTTTAAAATAGGATCATTTCTGTTTTACTACTTGGTAGTTGTTTTTTTTTTTTTTTTTTTTTTTTTATAATAAATCCATAAATCTGTATAAGATGATATTTAAATTGGTGAACTGGGTTTGGGAGGGATTTGTGTTTGTCATAGGGAATAATTTTGGTGAAATTGAATTTACATTAAATTGTTGGAAATTTGGGGTTGTTTGGGGGGCAACACTTTGCTAAATAAAAGTTCCAGTATGTTCTCCCCCTCAGTCTTCTTAAACTCTGTCCTCCTGCCCAGCCCGCCCCCCCCCCACGTGATTGAAGTAGTCTTTCAGTAGGTCTCATTGATGTTTGGCCTCCCTCGATGGGTTTCTAAAGTTTGCATGATGTCTCTGTTCCCCCTGGTCCCCCTGTGGTGGTTGTATATCGTTGGCAGGAGTGGTCAGTCTGTCTGCTCCTCCCTGATGGCGTTTCAGCATGTTATGTAGTACCACACATGTTAACACAATGTCTCTGGACAAGTATACCAAATGAGTTCACGACCACCCTCCTCCCCCTGGATATCCTGTAGTTGGCTATTCTCTCCTCCCTGGTCAGTTGTCATCTACTGTAAGGCTTAACCAGCCAAGGCATCAGGGCAAAGGCATCATCCCCCAGCAGGAAGTAGTGTAGATCTGGCCTCCCCAGGTCCAAGTGGTTCAGGTGGTGGTAGTCCCAAGGTTCCATTCTCAATTCTTCTTTTCAGTCTGCTGTGATTGAAAATCTGAGCATCAGATGATGACCCACTGGCCCCCACATTGACCCACAGGAACTTATAATCTAAATATCAATCTACTGCTTTGCAGGCGCAATATCTTCCCCGAAGGGGAACTCAGTGCGCTAAACTGATCATATATAATATCCGAGTCATAGTGGGGGACGTGTCCAGGTCTGTATTCCGATGGTTGTGGGTGTGAACGTGGGGAAGAAAACTAGGTCGGAAAAGCAGATTTGAAAAGGTGGGTTTTCAGGTGCTTCCTGAAGGATGTGACAGATGGACTGGTTCTTACATGGACAGGAAGTGAGTTCCAGAAAACAGGTGCATGATGGCTGAAAGATTTGGTAAGATACTTATGAGACTTGTGTATTTTAGAGTCAAAAGAAGGAACTTGAAGGAATTTGTATTTTGGACTGCTACGTCTGGTGTTCCTTGATGAGGTATATGGATGAAGTTTATCCTTGAGGTACACAGGTTGACCATACTTAAGGGCCTTATATGTGATCAACCCAATTTTGAAAAGAACCCTGTATTTGACTGGTAGCCAATGTAGTTTTTCCAGATTTGGAGTTGCATGAGTGTACCTCGAGGTTCTTAGTGACTACTCGACAGAGGGAGTTCTGAACACCCTGCAACCTCTTGAGCTCAGAAAGAGTGAGTGAGGCAAAGAGGGAATTACAGTAGTCAATTCGGCTACTGACGAGAGCATTTGCAAGGAGTATTGCTGTGTTAAGGTCAAGGAGATGGCGAATCCTATATAAATCTCTTATATGGAACCGAGTTGACTTGATGACTTGGGAAATGTGATCTGTGAGGGTCAGGTTGGGGTCGAACACCACTCCTAGGTTTTTGACATTTGAGGCAGGTGAGACTTTATTCCCAAGAATATCATGGGGAAAAAGCGAATGAAGTTGTTTACGACTGTATTTTGAACCAATAAGGATGAATTCTGTTTTGTCTGAGTTTAATTTGAGTTTATTTGCAGCCATGAAATTTTGTATATCATTTAGGCAGTCCATTAGAGCTGTCATTGACTGACTGAAATTTGATGGTGAAAGAGTAATGTATAACTGAGTGTCGTCTGCATAAAAATGGTGTTTGATACCCCTATGAGATTGAATAATTGAACTGATCTGCATCAACTAAAGCCAAAAGTACCAGGGAGAAGTAGCCCTTGTAGTTGAAATACTCACTGCCTGACTTCTTGGGCTTCTTTATAGCAATGTGTTCTCCATCTAGTGCACCGACTGCATGGGGGACATTCCATCTGTTTCTAAATCTTTCTTTAATTTTCTTCCAGTCTTCAGGCTCAGTGGGACACATCAAGTACTCATTTTGAAAATCTTTCAAAATGGCTTTGTAGACCTGGGGAACAAATTTGCAGATTGTCATTCTTCCAACCCTCCAGTGGTATTGCAGTGAGGTGTAGCGTTCCCCTGTGGATAAGCGTCTCAAAGTAACTGTCAGTTTGAACTAGTGTTGTGAACGATAAACCGGTATGCTGTTTTTCGTTTGTTTGAGGCAAAAATAAAATTCGCAAAGAATATTTCGGAACAGGTAATTGAAAACCTCATTTTAGGTTTTCTAATGGCTGACACTTCATCAAAACAAAAAAAAATATACATAATTTGTGAAATATGTCACATTTTTACTTTATATTGAGCAAAAATCATATTTACGTACCCATATATTTCTCGCAAAAGCCATTTTCAGTTTTAAGTTCTGCACACTAGCAAGCATACGAAATACCAGATTTCGTTCGTTTCAAAGCCCCGGTAACCGGTTTTGATTTCTGAAAAGTGCAAACGGTCCCATCACTAGTTTGAACTAGTGGGTGGATGATTGGACGTGTGCTCGATTAATCGTCGGTGACAGTGTAAAATCGCGGTCGGTCATTAACGTTTTCTAATGATCGAATATTCAGCTTATATCTTACCTTTCCTGATTTATTTCAATATCCACATATTTTCCATATATTTTACGAATTTTTACTTAATAAATCAACAGATTTTTCATGCATTTCGAGTTTGTTTATGTCTACCGCCATATTTACAGGAAGTGGGTGCTTTCGGTAGATTCTAAATGTTGGAACACCGTTATTCTTACCGGATTGACCTATACTTTATCCCGGAAAGTGTTTCTTAAATAACAAATAACAATGGAGTAAAATACTCGATTATGGGTCGATCATCGGTCGGAAAGATGGGCGAATAATCAACAATGAAAATTGGAGACGATTCCCAACACTAGTTTGAATCCGACTTCCAGTGACTTCCTGAAGTTGGCGATTGACTTCTTGAGGTGAGGAGTGATTCTTTCTTCAATCAAATACAAAAATGCTGGTTGCATCCTGGTAAAGTATCTGAGGCCTGGTATGTCAGTAGTGATTAACTCGTCCAAAAGTGTCCTGCAGCACCCTCTCTCCTCTCTCTGCAGTATCCAGGGCATGACCCATGGATTGTGTGGCTTCCTTCTTCTTGGGGGTGGTGGGGGTGATGGTAATGCTGGCTGGGCAGGTGCTGGGTTCTGCTGTCTTTTGTGTCTTGAAATTATCATGTACTAGTGTTGTTAACGGTTTACCGGTTTTTACCGGTGTGCGGAATATCATTTTGTTTTGGTAGAAAATACGAAATCCGCAAAGAATATTTGGAACCGGTTTTTGAAGAAGTTATTATTTTAGGCTTTCTAATGGCTGATACTTCATCAAAACGACAAAACATATGCATATTTTGTAAAATATGTGACATTTTTACCTTATACTGAGGAAAAATCATTTTTGCATACATAAAAACATCTCAAGAAAGCCACTTCCATTTACAAGTTATCGCTCATGTACACCCGCAAATAATTTTTCAATGCACATAACAAGCGTACGAAATACCGGATTTAATTTCGTTTCAAAGCCCCGGTAACTGGTTTTGATTTCTGTAATCGATGCCACCACTATCATGTACCATAAAATATTTAACTCAATAAAAAGCAAAAGGACCCTCAAGTGATCTATCAGTTGCTCTTGATGTGTTCCTGTCATCTTTGAAGTGTTAAATGAATGGCACATCACAGGGGAGGGGGTTTTATATAGTGTGATATGGATCCCGATTCTGGATCCCAACTCCAGATACCAACCCACAAAAACAATCAGTCCTGTCGGGAAGGGTCGGGAACATGCTCCCAGCTTGTCTGTTTGTCTTTACAGCTTGTCTGTTTGTAATGCGGCTTGTAATACTTCTATGACTGGCCTTGCAAAAAACGCCCCGACCCTACGTCTTGTCATGATCGTCATTACGGCCTGTCTGTAACTGTACCGTCCTGTCGTGGATTTCATAACCGACTAAGCATTTTTGTGCATTTATTCCCACAACCCTACAACTTTTGCAACCGACCCAAGAGTCATAGGGTCAGTTACAGGGTTGGCTCCAGTGGTACACCCCCATTACTAGGGACGTCACGACTCCAAATATTTCATGTCGACTAATCGGTAAGTACTATTTGTGTCGACACCGAATAACCGTCGAATTTATAAAAGAACCAAATATCTTAAGTTTCATTTTTTAAAAAGCGCTGAAAACGATAAATATGTGAAATAAAATGAAAATATGTATATATAACCTGTAAAATTTAATAACCTTGCTGTTTTCCTGCAAATTCTGCTTAGTTTATTTCAGACAGGAAGTGGGCGATATAAGAGATCTATGGTATTTCCGGTTTTACGTGAATGTATAAACAGTACAGAAAATGTGGCTGTTTTGGGATTTTAACTTATTTTATGTGACAATGTAGACATATTTTACAGATTCAGACCTTCTGCCATCTTTTACTGCATTAAGCGATTATTCTTACTTTAAAATATGTAACCGGTACATAGCACTATTCTAACTGTTGTCGATTAGTCGGTTACTCGTGACGGCCCTACCCATTACAGTGTGAAATGGTGGCATTCTGTTTTCCAAACTGGGGCACAATTACTATGTCAGCTCAGTAAGCTTTCCTAGTCATACACATGTTGTGCAAATCTGCAAAAACTTATGTGATTAAATATTTTAAGTTTTAGATAATCTTATGCCCCTGTTCTACCAATCAATTAAGCCCCGATTGGTCCCACGACCCTTGAGAGTCTGTGAAAATAAATTCAAAATATCATGAATAATGGGTGGGGCACTGGAATCGGGATCCAGTTCTGCGATTGTTCTCAGGAAGCCTCAGACCTCCTCAGACAACTCATGCTCGTTCCCCAAGTAAGAGGCGATTAAGCCCCGATTGTGATATGATTCAACACCCATTTTGTGTGGGACATACCGCCTGGGTCTCAGACTGGTCTTGAGACCTCCTCAGGCTTCCTGGGACTAATGACAGATTTGCTCAGACTGCAATAGCTGATTTCTGGGGAAGTTTTTACTTTACCGGTACGAGATTTCTTTATGCGATAATCCATTTTTTGGCATTTCAAGTATTCCTGTAATTTTTATGCTATATTTCACCATAAACTAAGGCTGCAACGATTCTTCGGTTACTCGGAAACGAAACGATTCAGTTAAATACTCGAGGCAAGAAAAGTGAACCTGGTCTTCGAAAACAACAAAACATAGACGTAAAATCTACCACAAAATTCTATTTTTTCTTTAAATATATGAATATATTTCTATATTTTAGTTTTTACTAATATAAGGCGTTTCTGTTTCAATATTTTATATTTTAAGTATTTGCAAGCTTTAATTCTTTGTGTAACAACGTTTTATAAGAAGGCATTTTAATATAATGTATTTCAAAGACACCTCCAATCTCGCAATATAAAGATGGTTAAAAGTTTCTTATATTTTGCATTATAAATGCGTCTTTTCCCCCAAATTCAATAAATTATCAAAATTATTTCCTGTTGTGTGGTTTGTAACCATTTTATAAGGCGTGATATGTCAAAATATGAAGCAGTTTATTTCGTGGGCAATAATCAAGCGATGAACCGAGTCCGAGTCGATTGTTCTAAAACGAGGAATCGAGGCGCATTTTCAGGCTCGCTTGCAGCCCTACCATAAACTGGGTCATACCACAGGTATGACCTATTCTACACTAATTTAATACATATATATTCTCTTTCCCCATTCTAATTTAACCAATCATAATATTTATTCTCTCGTAAAGTTGTTTCTGCAGGATGCCACTGTTACTATGGAGATGACTAAAACTGTTCCTTTGCCGTATATTTAAAATGTTGGATTAATCATTTCTCTTTCAAGACTCATGTATGATGATATTTATGAAATTTGCAGAAATCACAAGAACTTAATAAATTGGTTGCAAGAAAAAAACATTTTGGCAGACTTTCAGGATATTTTATGTGATAATTGCTGTTCTGAATATTTCCACTTAAAGATAAATCTTATCCGTGTGATCAAGTGGTTTATAGATGTACTAATTGGAAGTGTAATTGCAAAAAAACCTATACGAACCAATAATTGATTTGCAGGATCTCATTTGACTTTGAAACAGATTGTAAAATTAACTTATTACTGGGTATACAAACTTCCACAAGGTTTTGTGGAAGAAGAACTAAGAATTGAAGTTGTACAACTCTTGTTGATTGGTATAGCTTTGCTAGGGAAGTTTGTTTACAGATAGCTATTAGTGACAAATTGACAATGAACAGATTGGTGGTGATGGAGTGGTAGTTGAAATTGATGAAAGTAATTTTGGAAAAAAGGAAGTACAATGGAGGATGCAGAGTAGATGGTTGTTGGGTGTTCAGAGGTATTGAAAGAGTTGCCAAAAAGTGTTTTTTTTTTGTTTTTTTTTCAAATTGTTGATGATAGGTCCGCAGAAACCCTAATTCCTATTATTAGCAAATTCATAAAAAAAGGATCTATTATTCATAGTAATTGTTGGAAGTCATATTCTTGTCTTGAGGCTGAGGGATATTCACATTTTACTGTTAATCACAGTAAAGAATTTGTGGACAGTGAAACTGGGACCAGGGTTGGGGTCAAGTACATTGAAATGTACTTAAGTACAAGTAGTTTGTTAATTTTCAAGTACAAGTACAAATACAAGTCCTTTTTTCATCAAAGTACTTAAGTACAAGTACTTTTCAAAGTACTTAAGTACAAGTACTTTTCATCCGTGAATGACAAAGTAAATTTTTAAAAAAAAACAGCACCAAGTTTTTTCAAACATTTATACAAAAATTACAATTACACACTAATTGGTTGTTATCCACTTATTACTATCTTTATAATATTAAAAGGCCCACTATTATTATTGTTTATTCTATTTTAGTGACTACCAATATTTCACAAAACAACAGATACAACATATAAAAAAATATCCAGCCTGCTATTGGGCTTATAAGTCACTTTAAGTTAGAAATTAATTAAGTGTTGTGATGATGGAAAATTAGTTAACCTAATACAATAATACTATACATAATAAGTTTTATGTTAACTAGTCTTTGTAAATTGAAGTATTAGAGAGAAAGCAGAAAGCTTGCTGTGTACTATATTCTCCTTTAAGAAATATATATCTTTCTTTGGAATACAATGTTATCACCCAAAATTGCTATTCAATAAAGGTGACAAGTAAACAATGAACTTATCCTCACCTTCAAATGTTTGACAGAAATTGAAGTGACTTTTCTGCTTCCTGCAATAACCTGAGTACATTGTTTACACTTTGCTGTGACACTCCCTTCAGTATTAGCTGGAATCTCAAAATGCTTTAAAACAGCAGCCATTGTGCTAACATAATGTGATTACCATAAAGTAAGTGGTTTGTCAATCCCCCTGTCCTAGTATAGTGGTCAGACAAGATCATGGCCAGTGAAAGAAATAATCTTTTTTCTGTAATCAACAGTCTTACCTACTCCAACAATCTTCTGATCTCTATTCATGTGTTGAAAAAAACTTATTCTTGAGCAATTACATCACAGAGACTGTGTTAATCTGGTCCTTGTGATTGACTTGGACCAATTGAAAGCTCTTAAATGCCCAGGTGCAATTTACAAAGAATACTCATACCAGGGTAGATATTATTAACTGAGATCAGGCAAGTTCAAAGTAGACAGTTATAAGAGGATTAAAGAAGGGGAGTAATATGCAATATTGGAACAACTGTCCCTCCTTTTAAGATGTGATTGGCTTATTAAATTGAAACTTAAATAATTGAATTCATTATTATTATCAATTATACTAAACTTTTTAAAAGAAACACTATTATCAAATTGCATCAGATATATCATTGAAACTTTTATGAAAATTTAATCTAAATGAATGTTTATCAATAAAGATATGGAAAAAGCTCAATTTAGTTGTAATAATTATATAATACACAAACTTTTGAAAAATTAGCAAAAATTTACTGAAACTAAAAGTACTTAAAAAGGACTTAAATGTACTTGTAAGTACATCCAATTTAAAATAAGGCTGTGACTTCGTTAGAAAAACGACACCGGGTATTCGTTTCGCAAGAACCGATCCGAATTCGGGTAACCGTGTTTTAGTTTACACCCAGTGGAAGTAGCAGAGAAGCAAACATGGCGGATGATGTAAACAAAACGTTGCGAAAAATAATGTTAAATATCTGTATAAATAAGGAAAATTATGCGAAAAACTATAAGTAGTTAGAGAAATCTGGCAGAATATTGAGGTTTACCCACGTTTTTCGTTGTTTTACAGTATATTAAATACTTTTTCGGTCACCCGGTTTGCCACTTTGTACTCGGTTTCTTACAGACTTCGAACCGTTTTCGGGTAACCGGGCAACCTATCGCAGCCTTAATTTAAAATGTACTTAAGTACAATTCAAGTACATGTACCGTATTTTTCCAAAATATGGCCGGGGCGTTAATTATTTTCAAATGGCATCAGACCAGGCGTTAAATTGAACCAGGCGTTCTTTTGAAATACAAAAACAGTGTTATAAATTGTAAACAGTGTACTTGGTACCAGGCATTAATTTGAACAAGGCGTTTATTTGAACCTGGGCGTTATTTTGGAAATTTATGGTACTTGGAATTTGAAAATGTACTTAAGTACATTTTAGTACTTTGAAAAATGTACTTAAGTACAAATGTACTTAAGTACAAAGTACTTTGACCCCAACCCTGACTGGGACTCACACACAAACCACTGAATCGACATGGCGTGTCCTTAAATCAAGCCTTCCAAAATCTGGAACCTAAAAACAACTGTATATTTTTGGGAGTATGTGATAAGGAAAAAATATCTGAATGGTGCCAGGGACAAATTTTTAGAATTTTTGGATCTAATCAAGGTGATGTATAACCCCGATTCTTCAGTGGGAAAACAAGGAAAATAGCTACTTTGACACCAGGGGCGGATTTCACGAAAGGTCTTAGCCCGGTCTCAGACTCAAACTTGAGACTTTTGTCTCAAATTATTGGAATATTTTACTTGAGCCCATGGGCTCAGCCTTAATGGATTTCACAAAAGGTCTCAGTCTCAGCTTTGGCTGAGCCACTGGCTCAAATGTTGAGACTGGTAGAAAGTGGGCTTAAGTTTTGTAAACAAAGGCTCAAATATGGCCACCATAATTCTTTCTTCACTTCAAAATTTGAAATGGCTGAAAATAGGGTACAAGTATATAAAACAACTCCCTGAAGTAGTATTTGGGTGTTTTTACATGTTTACAAGGTTTCCCATTCCAAAATGGTATTTGACCAGAGATAATATGTGTCAAACAAGGAACATATGTGTCATCAGTAGAATATTTTGACTACAAAAAATGGTCACATGACACAGAAAACCACTGTGGTTATTTGATAAGCTTGGTCTCAACTGAGACCCCTTCTGTGAAAACCATTTGAGACAAAGACTTAGCTGAGCCAAAAGGCTCAGATTTGAGCCAGTGGCTCAGTCTGAGACTGGGCTAAGTCTGAGACCTTTCATGAAATCCGCCCCAGCTGTGATCTCTTTGATTAAGGTACACGGGTGGTCACGAAGATAAACGGTCATAGAGATAAACGGTCTTCAGAATTCTTCAAATATAAGTAGTCGAAAGAGCAACATACCACAAACCAAATACCAGGGGCCGTATTCACGAAAGGTCTTAGCCAAGTCTTAGGCTTAACTTTGGTATAAAAATATAGCCAACTTAAGTCTAAGACTTGGCTAAGACCTTTCATGAATACGGCCCCAGGGGCCGATTTCACGAAGGGTCTTAAGCCTGGTTTTGGGCTTAAGTTTAAGACTTTGGTCTTAAATTCTGTCAAAAATGTGCTAAGTCAGTGGGCTTAGACTTAGTGGATTTCACAAAGGGGCTAAGTCCATGGATTTGCTAAGTCAGTGGACTTAGATTTAAGTCTGGGAGGTAGTGGGCTTAAATTTTGTAAAGAGGACTTAAATATGGCCGCCATAAACTTTTCTCCACTTCAAAATTTGAAAGGGCTGTAAAAAAAGTATAATTACACAGAACACCTGACTGAAGTAGTCTTTAGGAAGTTATGTGTGGGAACAAGGTTTTCCATTTCAAAACCGCACTTATCCTTAGATAAAATGCATTAAATGAAGGATATAAAAAGTCACATGACACAGAAAACCACTGTGGTTATATGATGAGCTTGGACTTAGCTAAGTCACCTTTGTGAAATCCATTTTAAGTCCCAGGCCTAGTTAAGACCAAAGTCTTAGATTTAAGTCCCTGACTTAGCCAAAAACGGGACTTAGTTTAAGTCCTTTAGTGAAATCGGCCCCAGGTGTCTTGACAAGCTTTCTTTGATTGTATTTTCTTATTTAGTTTATGTGATTATGTTGTTTACACCACTTAGATTTGAACAATTCTGAAGACCGTTTATCTCTATGACCGTTTATCTTCATGACCACCCGTGTAATATATTAGAATATGCTACATACATTTTTAGGGGTTGGCAGGTGTCCCTCCAAAATAAAACACTTCTATCACTTTTAAATTTACAGAATTCTTAAAATGTACAATTTCGCCCCCCCCCCCCCCCCCCCCAATATAGTATCACACTTCTGACCCCGTAATTTGGCATGTACAGTCACAGGCTGTCACCTCTGCGTGGATTGACTCTCAGAAGTGATACTGCTGAGAGCCTCCCCCAATATGACCCTGGCTGTTTAACAGGACTGAAAAAACGACCTTTGATTTTGACAAATGAAACGGCTTGAGGACATGCACGCCACAACGTCACGCACGCACGCCATACTCTGATGAGTTTGACAACAGAAAAATTGAAATAAATCAAAAATTACAAACCAAAATCGTATGTGCATATTTGGTCTGTAGTATCACTTAATAAACTAAATTATTTACTGCCACAAATAACTTACAGAGTCAAGCATTTGAACAAAAATCTAAAAAAAAATCAAGTGGTTCTAAAACCAAACGCTTGTAAACAAAAAATGGACGCGTCATGGTTTGGTGACGTATTCATTCATATAATGACGTCATAATTGATTTTTACCATTTTGCTGTAAAATGATCGTCCGCTTTTTAAATGGACTCATAAGCTGCCGAAGTATTTTGGTCGGTTGTATATTTCTATGGCTTAATTCCATTTATCCTGGTAAAATAAACATTCTGTGGTTAAAATTTGAATTTGAAAAATGGATTTTTTTTTGTTTGACCTCAGCATTTATGTGTGCTGTAATTTAATTGGTTACAAATTTTAGTACACTTATATAAAACACCATTTAAAGATTCTTGTAATTCTTCAAATTTGTCCTTGGTCTAAATGTATTTATCTCTAAAATTTCCCTTTTGGAAAATTGTTTGTTTAAGACCAAAAGTTGCATGCATACTACGTTTTTCGTTCCACTAACGTAAACATTCTGGTAAAAAGTATTGGTCGTGAATGGATGTGACGTCATGAATGGATGTGAGAAATTTGCCATATGAAGACAGAACTACGGCAAAAGTTGAAATTTTCAAGGCAAGTGATAGTCTCTTAGTGTATCAATCATCATTATTTCTTCAAAGTTATTGTTCACATACGTCTAAAGATCATGTACAATCGGGGTCAGCCATGCGTGCCCGTTACAGTAAACTAGCTAGTGATGGCCGTCAGTGAATGTTTTAATGAGTTCTACCAGTGTGCTTTCTTTCTCAACACAATAGACGTAAAATATTCAGCATTTCAGCATGGTATATTTTTCATGCATACTAATGCCCCTGAATTCAAAGTATCAGTTAACTTGATCTCTTATTGCTCGATACGTCATCCCAGAAAACATTCATGGAACCCATACACACAGCCAAACAAACAAAATTAATCAATACTGGATTTGTTTTTCTTTTGTACTACCGTGCATGTAAGCTAAGAATTCACTTATTTTTAGAATAATAACCTATTCACAAAACAATTCTTAGTTAAGAATAATTCTAAGAATAGAAGTAAAAAGAAATGTGTGCAAATGTTAGAAGTTTTCTAAGACTGGTAAATGTAATTCTAAGAAAAATTGTAAGAATCTTAATTAATTACAGATCTTGGCATATGTGAACAGAAAAGTTAATTAGAAATTTTTGAAATAATCTAAATAAGTTAAGCATGCTGTGTGCCATGCAGTCTATGTACTCAGTTCAATTCAGATGTGTGGTTCAGTTTTTAAATTAAATAAAATTAAAGGTAATAATTTGAAAAAAAAATTCAAAATTCTCCAGTCAAAATCAGACATTGTTATGACCCATACCCAATTGTGACCAATTGCATATAAATGTATTTGGCCTTTATACATACAATTCAAACAAGTTTTCAAAGAACCTGAAAAAACTCAACATCTACAAATTTTAAAGAAACTTTAATTCCTCACTCTTAGCTGATTAGACTTACCCATGGCCTCACTCTTCACAAAGAAACAATTTGCCATTTTGAAACATCCATGGCCATTTCAAAACCATCTCACTGGCTTTAAGGAGCTTGTGTTATCAATACTTATTTAAAAGCATATTATCTTAATTGTTAGGAATTTGTACTTGCAATAATATATATTTACTAAATATAATTTTTATGATCTAACACTGCAATTTAGAAAAACAATTTTAAAAAGCTCTGCAATTGAAGAAGTGTTACAAAAGTATGTCTTAATCATACCCATTATCCAGTATGTTATTTGTCATAATTAAAGGTCTTGTCTCTGGTTCCCTTACCATAGAGAAAATTACCTACTATTTTACTCTAATATTTTTGAGCCTATTTTGAGCCTTTAGCAATCACATCAATATTGCAGAAAACAGTTTTATTGATTCTGTTCAGTTGTCTTTTGAAATGGCTGGGCAATGATATATTATTTGGCTGTTTTGAAATGGTCAGAGTTGTGAAACGGCCAGGAACAGCTATATATATACATGTTTATCTTACAGGAAATAACACAAATTGCACAACCTCACAAATAACAGTATTCTAAAATTAAAACATGTTCCTGAATGTGTGCCCAGCTTGATGACCTCAAACTGTCAATCCCTCAATGCTGAAATATATGCATGGTTGCT
Organism: Sabellastarte sp. h YS-2021; assembly: GCA_964017235.1. NCBI lineage: Eukaryota > Metazoa > Annelida > Polychaeta > Sabellida > Sabellidae > Sabellastarte > Sabellastarte sp. h YS-2021. The sequence continues at coordinate 19,133,451 of OZ024939.1, read as the reverse complement.
GCATTTGTTAGAGATGCTTGGATTGAGTTCATTGCGATATATTATATAAGGTGAATGTATATTATGTAAAGTGAATGACATTGTGTACTTGCTACACTTTGAGGTGGTACTTTCCATACCTTCACAGATAGCCTGCCAATGTAAGCCTGATGTTAGCCTAAAGTCGGCACATATGTCAGTCTAACTTTTGCCAGCCACCGAACAGCTTTTTGACTGGTGGGAATATGACATCGGCAAATTAAGAATTGTACTCCCAGGAAATGTAGACAAAGTCAAAGTTGGGATTTTACGTCCCGTTCAACAGCCAGGGTCATATTGAGACAGGTCCTCAGAATTGCCACTTGTGGGACTCGAACCCACAGAGGTGACAGCCTATGATTAGAGGCCAAACTTGCTAACCACTAGGCCACTGAGGACCTCAGGAAATGTAGAATCAACCAATCAGATTGCAGCATGGAGGTATGTGACCATTGTGAAGAAAAAGCAAATGATTTGCAGCTTGTGTGCAGATCTTATTGTTAGGGAATCACTGATAATCACATGAACAAAGGTGATGCTACTTACTCCTAGGCAAACATTAACAGGGGTGGATGGGAGTCTTAAAAGTCTTACTCCACAATAGAGTGGTACAATAATAATGTTCCATAACAACTTTTGGGAATATTATTTTTTGTTGATAATTGTTAAATAGTGTAGTAATAATTGTGGGCTCATTGAAATCTAATTATTGGGCATATCATGATAAACAATTTTCTCTAGTTTCTCTAAATCACCAATTATTGCCCACCATCATCCTGAATAAAAATACACTGTTCAGCTAATGTTGACAAAATCTGCCAACCATGTGACTAACAGCCAACTTTGGTACGAAGGTGGAATATTCTGAATAAATAATTGGGTAAATGGCTATAATTGAACAGGAAATATTCAAAACAACACTCCTTTTGTATGGGGGGATGGGCTACTTGTTACATCTACCACTTGATAGTATACATTATACATGCATTATTATATTTAATACATGTTCAAAGTGCATACATACAACTGTGTCAATTTGTATCAATTTTGCAAATTTCACTTTTATAACTTTGCTCGGGGATGACAACATAAAATCAGATGTTAGTAAACTATTTTGCATACAAGTGCTACAGCACAAATTTTACTAAATGTAATGCAATATTCACTAACAATCTGTTTTAGGACCAACCTTGACATTACCTTGAAGATTCCCGAAATCCATTTGTGATAGCTTTAGATTAATTTGAGAGTAATGATGAATAAATAATTAAGCAAAGGGCTTACTACAGTTTCTAATGAAATTCATGTTTATTTATTTATGCTTCTGCATTCACATTTACACTTGCGTGCATCTGTGATACCCTATATTTTGATATAACACAGTGAACTATTATCCGCATCCACAGTAAAGGGGTCTTGACCGTTTTTTTTTACCATGGCATCAAGATGGCATTGCCACCCAGCAAGAATTAGTGCAAATGGGTCCTCTTTCAAACACGGGTTCAGGTGGCAGAAGCAGTTAAATATTTGTGTATCTGATGAAGATCTACTTGACCCAACATCTACCAAGAGAAATCTGTAGTCTTCGTCGACCTAGGCTAGCAGCACCAGGAAAAAGTAGGCCTTGTAATATTCACTGCCAGTTTTCGGATGGCCCGACAGACGACAGGGAAGAATTTGCATGTGGTGGTTTAGCCAACCAGCCAGTGATACTGTAATGATGCGTTTGTCTCTCCTGTTGCCAGGTATGTCAACGTTCGTGCCAGTTTCAATCCAACTTGTAAGGGTTTCTTAAAATTGGTGACTGACTTCTTTATGTGGTGGTGCATGCGCTATTCAATAAGGTACAAAATGCCGGTGGCATCCTGACAAAATTCTGGTAACCTGGGGTATCACTCTGTATTAAGTCGGCCAGGAGGGTTCTGTAGCATCCTTGTTCTTCTCTTTGAAGAATCCAGGGTGTAACTTAGGGGTTTTGTGGCTTTCTTCTCCTGGGTGGTGATGAGTTCAGATTCTTCCCTTCTTATCTGCAAAATAGTGCAAATCATTATGAAAATTAAAATATTAAACTCAATAAAACACCAAAGGACCCTAAGCTTCTGTAGTCTCTCTGATGTAAAGCTGGCATCTTTGCAGTGAAAAATGATGAGTAACAGCAGCCAGGAGGGGTTTATATAATGTTGATTTGATCATGAGTCACGAGCGTTACCTCAGCAATTGATCAGTCTAGTCGGGATACTGCTCCTGCACTGATGGTTTGTCACTATGGCTTGTCATAGTCTGATACTGCTTGTCTGTTAGGGGTTTATGGCTTATCTTGGTAGTGTCCTGTCTAGTCATGGAGAAAAGCACCCCGAACCCAAGTCAGGTTTGGATCTTGATCAGACCATCCGGGATGCACTACGTCCTGTTGGGGAGATGAAACCGATTCAAATTTTTCACGCACTTTTTTCTGGATTTTTGTCCCCGATTGCCAACTTTATTAACCAACCTGAGAATCATAGAGTCGATTGTAATGTCGGCTCCAGTAGAACACTCGCCTAAAGCTGAATAAATCAAATCTTAAAATGGTTTAACCTGCAATGTACAATAACAAAGATCATAAGATACAGAAGAGATGAAACAGTATCAAGATAATCAGTCTTTTAAAACAGAAGCTAGGTAAAAGTATAGCAGAAACAAAACTTATGAGAGAAAAATATGTGTGTTGTAAACTCAAAGTGTCAAAACAAGACAATAGCGAGATAACAGCATTAATTTAAAAGGTAAGAGTTATCATGCAAAATTTATCAATTGATCTTTTTAGTAATTAAAGTGTGGATGTAAATGGAGATAGCATAATCAGGTAAAAGTACATACAGTGTACAGTATTATCTGACCCTCTTGGGAGAGTAAAAATTAGGTCGGATAATAGAAAGCCTAAAATAACAGGTTTAAATGGAGTTGGGAGAGTAAATTGGAGGTTGGATAATTGAAAATTTGGATAATAGAAGGTCGGATAATAGGGTTCCTCCTGTATTACAATCAGTTTCAGCAATCCAAAAACCTTGTGAGAGGAGAAATATGTCTCAAGTTTGGCAGCAGAAAATATTCGGACAGAGCTAAGATCAAAGGTCAGACCATGATGAAATCATAATACTTGCCTTGGCAGAGGGAGGCACTCTCCAAGTGCTCGTTTAATTTCTGTTATCTATATGAGTGAACATTACATGTAAGTAATAATTAAAAGTGTTTTTATCTAAAAATATGAAGTAGAGATATTAATCAATGTTTTAAATGATAAAAAGTGCTGTTTAAGTACTCTTCTATCAATGTTGGTTTTCTACAAAATTTGTCAAAAGAATCTATTGTCATGAAATATGCTGCATGTTGGCTGTAAAAACTGCTAAACTGGAATATTTAAATATATTTTTAATTTAGGCATAAGATCATAACATGTGCGGCTATTTAAACTCTACATTCATCTTTATTTAACTCATAGTAAATCAAAATGTTTAAAAAGTGAGCTACAAGCAGTTTATAGTACATTTTAACCTGTTGGAGGGTTTTAAAGCACAGTAAAATTCTCAATCAGCTCTGTGAACTTTTGTTCATGTTTTAACTAGATATGAATTTCAACCTGGTCAAGATTTTGTAAGTGTGTGGGGTAGTTGTGACACAAACACTTTCTAAACAATGGAAACTTCAAAACCTGCATGCCATTATCAATGCTAAATAGTCTGACACTCTGAAAGAATGAATATTGAACAAATGAAACAATGTTGTCTGCGTATGCACGGAAATCCATCATGTCTGTAGGTGTACTGTAGAAATTATATATTGGCCACCATGCAGCAAAATTTGTGGGATATAAATGATACAATATAATATTGTACCTGTATGAAAACTTGGATTTTATATTGATATACTTAAATTGTTAATATTGTGTTGTTTTTCTGCTAAAAATACAAAACAGTACCAGGAAACCAACATGTGATAAACAAGTACAAACTTTAAGGTATGTATTATATACAGAGAGTACTAATCTTTACGTGCAATTGTGATCAATACACTGGTGTGGTGATTCATCAGTGATATATTTTACTTAACTGTTTTTAATGTGTTAATTTATAAAATCATTGCAAAATTTGTCCGTATTTGTTTAAATGGGTCTACTATTGTCAAACAGTTGATATTTGCTAAAGTGACAGAAAAATAAGGGTTTCCACATCTTTACTATGACCATAATTGCTTGGCAAGTGGGATAGTTTGAATTTTGAATTGTGAGATAATTTGGGGCAAAAATTATTTGGCACAAGATGACATCAGTAACAGTCTGTTACCTAAGATGTATGAAGTTTCTGCAAATGACCAGTACTGCTCGGCTACCCAAGTTTGTCACCTGTATTAAAAATATCAGGGACAAGCAATGTTGATATTATAACAATGGAACATGTTGCATTATTATAACTGTTTTGTATAAAACTTTGTATAAAAAATGTGGTGAAATTTGGTGGATGACAAACTTGGATAGCTGAGCAGTAAGTTCTCATTTCTGTGGTTGTGAGTTTCACCAACTCATGACATTAAGCAAAATTAACAAAATAAGTCAGACTCTGAAAACTGAAATCTTCTCACTCATAAAGATCAGGAATGACCTCAGTTGTAGATGCACATCCTATGTTAAAAAACTTTGCGAATGAGCACTTCTGTCGGGACTATTGCCTTGCTACCAATTATCGCATAACTGTCAGTACTTATCTTGTTTATGTTACCATTTGTGTTAGGCAAATGCAGTATAACCTTTTTTATCCTACCTTCTACTATCTGAATGCCCGGTATTTGGTTTTATGAAACTCATTTCCACTCTTCAGGTTTTGTATTTGCCTATTGTTTTGAATGACATGCTTCTTCTGTTTGTTTTTTGTACCTTCTATTTTACAAACAAAATCTCTCTCTTAACCTGTTCAGGTATTAGTGGTGGTGGATCAATTCATGCCTAGGTACCTACTACCTCCCGCCGTAACTTCGAACAACTTGGACACAAAAATCTTTTAAGTGTAGTTTCATGGATTTCTTTTTATTAAAATATGAATTGACACAAGCGCAAGTTATTAAACTATTTTACGAACATCAAATAAAAAATAAACCTTTTAGAATCGTTTTAAGGGGCGATAATATAATTTCTACGTGAAATCAGTGTCTCAAATTGGCATAATTTGCATACAGAAATTGCCAAAGATATTTAAGTTATTTCTGTTGTCACTTCCACTTCCTTATTTGTTTAGCAGAATTGAGTGTGGGCAATAAAGAACTATTGTTATTAAATATTTGAACTTCCGTTTTTGTGCCAATTTGAGGTGTGTGCCATTATATGGCACCAAGCAGTATACATTACATGCCCACCCCTAAATAATTTTAATGAAAGACAATCACAGTTACACAATAAGTTACCAATGATCAATTTTATAATTATCCATGACACGGTAAACATATTTTCCATCAAAAAGTATCAATCTTGAAGAATTGAGGGTGGGCTCAAATTGCTACATGGGCATGTATTGGTCCACCACCACTAGGTCTTTTAGTGTATTTGTAGCTATTAAATATAGACACTTAAAACTTTGGCAAGATGTGCCAAATCTCTGTGTAATGCACACATATTTTGTCCAAATGTTTTAGAACTCTTAACTAGGTGCCTAGTGGTTTGTTTCATGTATTCAGTAGTAACTAATGAACACTTTGCCACGTTAAAATAATGGTGTTTTAACTGTACACATAACTGTATTGTGGTAGCATAATGAAAAATTGTGTTATTGTGAACCTACTTTCCTGTTACAATGACATATACCATGTGTTACTTACGGATCAGTGTCGAGTATCCGGAAAAAAAGATCATCCAGCCTTATCCCCATATGTTCTCTTAATATGATTGTGTAACTTGCTGAATGTAACTTCTTCTTTAATTTGACAAACTCATGAAAATCCTTCACTGTTATTACCTCCCAAGGTAGCTAAGCGTCCCATGAAGGACGCTTGTTTGTATATGCGAGAAGCGACTGTGCCAGATCCGCATTTTCTTTACTCAATAGCTTCGCAGCCATAAGGCGGATTCTCTTCATATGTGGTAGCTGTATGCAGTAGCCCTGGGAAAAATTTCGGTGTCATGACATTTCAACCAATCAGAGAAGTCACATGACCAAAACATGTTTTTCAAAAGGGTGTGCTTGTCCGGATGATAACTTAAAGAGCGTTTCAGCTATTCACATGAAAGTTGGCAAGTAGGTTTGTTATATAGATGTCTGGAAATCATTAAGTTTTGAAAGTGATCCAATACAAAATGGCCGACTTATTAACGATTAACTAAATGTCACGCTGAAAATGCAAAAATGCATTTATCTCTGAAACGGAGTGAGATAGAGCAATTTCGACGAAATTTTTTACCCACAGGGTATTTGTAGAGTCTATTGGCGACTTTTCCCAAAAATTGTTTTCCCGCCACTTTTGGCGGCCATCTTGAATTTCTGCCGTAAAACGCAAAAAAAAAAAAATAAATAAATAAAAAAGTAAACCAGATTCATCTATGAAACCTTGCCTTTGGTCATAAATGGAAAAACATATTAAACACAGGAAGATGGTCATTTCTACAAACTCATTAATACTCATTGGGACGCTTTGTTTTTACTGTGCAAAAACAATTTCTTTTTCTCTTGCAAAGCAATACTCTAGTTATATTTATGAGTGTGTTCATTTGTCTGTTTATCTGTTTTTGCCATTACTCCAAATTAAACTAATGAAAGCATCTTTAGAAATTTTATGTGGGTATCTAATCTAATCTATTCTATTGCTTTGCAGGCCCAATATCTTCCCCACAAAGGAGAACTCAGTGCACTATGGTAACAGATACATTGGTCATAAGGATAGTCAAGGGATGGTCAAGGTCAGTAATCCGGAGTTATACAGGACCTAAAAAGTGTCTGACCAAATAAAGAAGTAATTAAACTTTGCAAAAATCTGGTCCATACTCTAGGTACAAAAATAAACCACAAATTTTCACCAATCCCTCTCCGAGTGATTTTAGGATTGTCATAGAAATTACTGTAAAATAGAGAACCATTCTAAATTCTTTGTGTCTATATGGCCTGACCACAGAAAGAGTTTATCACAATTTAGGAAAGATGTAGAGCATATTCTGTATGCAAAAAAAAAAACCAAAACGTATAAAAAATGTCATTTTTACTGAATTTTTAATGCTTTTGCTTTTGTGTTCAACATTTTTTGGAAAATATTTAACATATTCTTTACCAAATTGTACGGCCTGACCAAATTAAGAAATTTTTTGATTTTTAGAAAGATCTGGATCATATTCTTGATACAAAACAATGCTGATTTTTCAAAATTCCCATTTCTTCTGTACTTTCATGGTCATCAGCTAACCAATCATAGGGCTTAAATAAAAAGCAGTGTTTGGGTGAAATTACACAATGGGGATACTCTTCCTTGTGGGTGTGCTGTCTAGAAGCTTTTTCTAGTTTTATTTTAAGAGCAGTTTTTTTTTGACAAAAAAATGTAAGCATTTGAAACATTTGTTACTTTATTATAATTATTTATAATGCCAACATTTTTTTCAATATGTATAGCTTCATCACTTTTTCCAGATAATGAAGAGTGTACATGTAGTGTGTCCTGCAAATTGAGTTTTATCAACTTTGCTACCTGAACCAAGAATAGAACCAGCGTCCTGTTTCATGTAAAGCAGCCAAATGTCTCCACACACAAGGAAATTGTTGCTGAAATTGTTTTTGAAGATAATATAGAAAGATGGTGTACACACAGCATTTGACACAGGTAAGGGATTAATAAAAGAGGTAAGTGTTGCAGGTGAATATGGACAAAGTTGAATTACTGTATTGTTCAGTATTTAGCCTGGGGTGAATGGCAGAGCTTGGCAGGGGCCAGACTTAAGCGATATTAATAAAAAATGTGTTAAAGGGATTGTTAGTAGCTTCCAGAACCAAAGCTAGATAGAGTAATGTTAGAGTTGGAAGGACCATGTTAAGCATCTTCTGCAGCCATTAAGGTTAACAATTATTGTGTTATGCCAAACAAGGAGAGCCACTAAATCCGATCTAATCTGGGAGATAAGAAATGTCTCAGTATGGATTAACAAAGATTATTTAGGGTTGCCTTACCTTTTACCTTGTTAACCAAAGAGATGTAGGACAGACTTTTGGCAGTAGCAATTCAAACATGTTAATGCAGGTAAATATAAGATTTATGTCAGAAAATAATCTAAAAGGATAGAATGCCAAAACTGATATGTTAGGAATGTTTCAGAGATACTTCTTAGTTTGGTAGTATTTCATATTTACTCTTAAATTTTCATATTATAAGGTAACAAGAGCACTTAGAGAGCGCACCCTTTACCAAGGCATGTTACAAGAAGTAAATGGGAAGATCTGGATTATTTTTTGTACCCAGATGGTGATCCTGATCACTCAAAATTTAATGGGATCTAAGGTAGACCTAGACCGATCTTTTTTCTAATTTATGAAGTTCAAACCAGAAGTCCTACTAACAAACAGCCAAACAAATGATCATGAAAATAATACCTCCTTGGCAGAGGTAACTAAGGCAACCTTCACAGGACCAGATAAGGCAACCCTCACAGTACCAGACATTTTATATATATCATGGCCTTTCTAGGATAGAAACGAGGGACCTGTGGTCACTTCATGACCGCATTTGGCTGCGATATCAGGACAAAGGCATTGCACAGGATCTCGGCATATTGTAGAAAGACTGTGATTACTGTAACTTTCTAAGTTTGATTAAAAAGCACAACTAACCACCCCATCTTACAAAGCATGCAAGGACAAAAAACGGCAAGCCCACAAGTCATAGATCCGGAAACGCAGTTAATGTATTGGCAGAGGTTGAGGCCAATTCTTCTCTGACGAAGTGAATGAGTGAGAAGAGAAAAGCTACTTCTGTAAAGGAGTCTTCTAAGATGTCTTCTAGTGCTGTGTTATCCAGTGGACTGAGAGCTTTAGATTCAAAATAATCAGAGAGGTTCTCCAGGTTGGAGGCTACGTTACTTGCAAAGACTTTACAAACTACTTCACAGCCAGCTTTTCAACAAATATATATGCCAGTACCTCAGAAATAATCACCTGTGGTGACTTCTGATAGACCACTCATTCCACCAGGGCCGGCCAGTCCTCAGATGTACCAGGTAAAAGTGCCGGTACATTGCCAGTGCCCCAGCTTACCATACTGGTCACCCAGATTACTACCGGCAAGAAATCATCATCCAGTAACAGACCAGTGGTCTCTCACACCAGACTGGTGGTCCTGTCTACTACCAGCAAGAAAGCTCTAGTGGATGCTTAACTACACCCAGCATCCAATGATAGGCAAGTGGCCTCTCATACCAGACCAGTCAGCAAGTCTACTGTCAATGACAAGACTTTTACTTACTGTTGAGGATAGCTCTCTCTGTAACCAGTTTTAGTGAAATTCCTGTATTCCATCTGGTTAGACATACCAGACAACCCGACAACACCAGGTCCTCAGCTGCCAGTGCTCCAGCCTACCCAGACTGACCTTACTTCCTGTGTCTATCCACAGGAAGAGGGCAAAGTGTTGGATCAGGAAACCAAACTACCTGAACATAACTCAGACCAGCAGATCCCTGAGGAACAAAGTTATAGGGGTATATGGATTGGCACCAGGTTCCAGATTTTGACAACCATTGCTCTTCCCAGGATGATAATCCATTTGCCCATCGCAGATAGTCAGCAGCTGGCAGGATGTATGTTACATTGCCATCAGATGACTGGCTCTGCTGAAAGTTGGAAAGGTTGAACTTGACCCTCACAGAGGGGTATCCTACACACAGTGCAGATACCAGTGGACTCTGTAAAGACCAGTTCATGAAAGTTCCTCAGTCTCAGTAATGGTACAATATTTTCTCAGAAAAGAAAGACTTTTCAAAATCCAAGGTTCACAACTCTCAGAACGAACCCGCTAAACTTAATGTTGCCTTCCCAAGGATTGCTAGATTGTCACTTGTTCAAAAAACACCGGCTTCCAACCCCCTAGTGTAGGAAACACGACAAAAATGGGATAAGTCAGCCAGAGATTCTACGTACATTTGCAATCATATAGCCAACCTGAGCTGCTGATTGACCAAGGTGCAAGAGCACCAGCTTCCCACCGTATAGTGTAGGAAACACGACAAAAATGGGAGAAGTCAGCCAGAGATTCTACATACATTTGCAACCATATAGCCGACCTGAGTTGGTGACTGACCAAGGTGCAAGAGAACATGACCACTAAATTATGTTATCCAAGAAGAAACGCTAAGGGAAAGTCAGCCACTAGAACCCAGGAGACAACAAAAGAACTGGCATATTTAATGACATTCAATGAAAGTGTAATACAATATTTGGCCAGATCTATGCAGGACTTTGCATTTATAACAATGGCCATCATCACTTTACTCAAATGTGACAGTTATCTGAACTTGTTAAATGTGGGGTTAAAGTAGACACAATGTCAGCTCTTAAAAATTCACCTCTGCACATGACCTGTGTCCCAAGATGACTCATCGGAAAGGCAGCCAAGAGTCATAGTTATTATAGATGACAATTATTGTAAGCCAGAGTGGGGTTTCATGACTATGACCAAAAGGGCATTTAATTTAAATTGTTTTGTTGCAAATCATATACCTTTTGTTGCCGGGCAGCTGAAAAAGAAAGGCATAAATCCCTTTATTGTAAAGCAAAGAATGAAATTAAAATATGTGAAAAGCATATACATTTGGACATGTCTTCTGTCCAAAATGCCACCAATGTCCACTCTATTGCTCAAAATCAGCCCGTAGAGGCCAGACTGAACCAATTTTGAGAAATGTGGCCCACCCCTAGGAGCCAGTTCCAAGGTTTTAAGAATCATCAAGGAAGGCTATATCATTCCCTTCTGGGAATGACCAACTATGCCCATGTCTCCAGTAATAATAAGTGGCTATGTCAATCCCCTCTGGAACAGCTACCTGATGGAGGCATTTCATGCACTTATTTAAAAGATTGCAGTAGGAAAGGTCACCAATCAGACATTGCTGGCTTTCTGTAACTGTCATTTCTTTGTTCCAAAACCCAATATCAAATGACCTGTCCTGGATCTGAGCTCACTGAACAAATATCTGAAATCTGAGAAATTCAAGATGGGGACTCCAAAGAGCATAAGGACTTCCTTGCAGCAAGGTGGAATGGGTAACGTCCATAGACTTCAAGGATGCTTACTTCCACATCCCAATAACCCACAGTCCAGGAAATACCTGAGATTTCAGTCCTACCAGTTCAAGGCTCTTCAGTTTGGTCTGTCCACTGCTCCAATGGGATTCAGAGCAGTAGTCAAGGAAGTCAAACTGATGGCTCAAAACAAGGGTGTAAGAATCCACATCCCATCAAGGTTGTCTCCAGCATACCCAGACCTTAATAGCCCTCTGTCAGGTTGGGTAGTAAACATCAAGAAGTCGGAACTGAACGGATTTTCGGTTTTGTAGGTTACAAATATGGCCTCAGAGAGGGCAAGGTCAGACCCACCTTGGAATAGTGACTTAAAATTCAGGAGCTTTTTACTGAGCCTTACTGTTGGTTGAGACAGCTCATGTGGCTCAAAGGCCTGTTAATAGCTACAGAGAAGCAAGTCCTCCTAGGATGGCTCCAAATGAGACCCTTCCAGTGACACCTGAAAAATCATTGGACGATCCCGGAATCACTAGAAAACGTGCTCACAGTTCCACATTCCTGCCATCCACTTAAAATGGTGGCTCCAAGGGGCAAATGTTCTCAAGGTCAGCCACTACACCCACTCGGCCTTGCTCTTCAGATCTTTACAGATGCCTCAAGAGAAGGCTGGGATTCTAATTCTAATTTGACTTTTATAGCGCTTAATCTCCACTGAGTAGTGGACTCTAAGGCGCAACAAGACCATAGAAATAGGCAAATTCAAAGTCCAGGGACAAAAAACAGGTCGGCACCACAGAGAAGCCATAAAAAAGTGAGCTAAGGAGGATAAGCCTTTGCGTAGAGATAGGTTTTGAGCTTCTTTCTAAAAGAGGCCATAGTGGATGATGCACTGATGTCTTCAGGGAGTGAATTCCAAACAGTGGGGGCATCAAAGGCACAACTGAAGCCAAACTGCTTAGTGGACTTGTGAATTGTCCTTGGGATGCTCACTTAGCAGGTTGAACAGCAAGAGAGACCTGGTCCCTACCAGAAAGCAAGCTATGTATAACTACTTGGAACTAAAATAAATCTTCCTGCCCAAACAGAGTTCAAAGACCTCTGTTTAAGCAAGATTGTGCTCAAAGGAACAGACAACACTATGGTGGTTGCCTACATAAACCAGGAAGGAGGCATGAGGTCAGGCCCACAGTATGTCCTTTTGTGGAGAATCCTGACCTGGGGCTACAGGAAACAGTCGACTCTCAAGGCCCAACACATTCCAGGCCAGCTGAATGTGGTAGTAGTACTGTGGTCAAGCTATTCAGACAGGACCAGATCATTCAAGCAGAATAGTCCCTCCTTCCAGAGGTTTTCCAGTTGATATGCAACAGGTGGCACCAAATTTAAGTCGACATTTTTGAAGCGAGGATCAACAAGAAGTTGCCCCACTTTGTGTCACCAGTTATGGTCTCCCTAGCCTGGGCAGTGGATGATCTCAGTCTGCCTTGGGAGGATCCGGACCCATATGCCTTCCCACCAGTAGCAGACCGTGTGCAAGGTCCTTCCTTAGTACACTATGATTCTATGAGAGAATTTTCCTCTAGAAGGAACTCTACTTCCACTGAGGGTGCAAAATCCAGACTGTTATAAAATGCACTCATTCATTGTCTCAAAAAACCCCAAAGTATAGACTTGTGAGCCAGTCTACACCAATAGCCATTCTATCCAAAGTGGTGGCAAAGTTGAGAGACTACCCATGCAGAAGAATTATTCAGATTGCCCTGGGGTGGCCCAACATACCCTGGTTCCGGGATCTGAAAGCCATGTCAAGCCAGATTCCCCTGTGCCTGCCCATCCTGTTGACTCAGTCATTTGATCAGATTCCACACAAGAATCTATCGAACGTAAATCTCAATGCCTCACTCCTAGAGCCTCAGCTTTCAAGGAACATGGCTTCTCTGAGACAATGGGTTAAAGTAAATGTAGGAGTGAGATCTATGCTTGATTACAAAATAATATTAGACACAAGACAGACTGGTCCAAGGTGTCTCTTACACATCACCTAGCTTTTTCTCGAAGAATCAGCTGGCCAAGGAAGGTTCAGACAATGTGGCCCCAGTGGTTATTCCTGGCTTGGCCCCAACTCTGAACCAGTCACTCAAGGCTGACAGGTCAATTTACCCAGTTAGAGCCCTGCACTACTACCTGAACAGGACTTCAGACCTCAGGCAGATCAAAGAACTGATCTTTGTCTCCTTCAAGAAAGGCCTTGAAAAAGATATATATCCTGCCACTATTTCTCCATTGATCAAACAGACTGCAATCCTGTGCTATGAGCGTCAGGTTGAAGCTCATGGTGTTTGGGCCTTTGTTACTTCTATTAAAAGAATTACTGTAGAACATTTACTATCAGCCTGTCACTGGAAATGATACAACACCTTCACACAGTTTTATTTGAAGGATGTGGCTTGGGCTGATTCAGAGCTCTCTCATCTGGGCCCAGTAGTGGCTGCCCAGCAGATGCACTAGCCCATACATAATTAAGCAGCCTGTAACCTTACTCAAGGGTCTTCAAGGTGGCAGTGGCCTGTTCGATACTAACAAGAAGTCATCCTCTTCCTTCCGAAGAGGGCCTCTCCAGGGACTGAGCTCATACCCCTCTTCATTCACCTCAGATGAGATCTGTGATAAAAAGGGGTGGGCAAGGTCAGTTGGACACAGTACCCTATTCCCCGGTAGCCGACCAAGGGGGACCAGCTGATGTTCCTCAGACACTGTTAATGTCTCATTTGAGTTCAATTTAAGTCCCTAATTGGCTACCAACCTTCCAAGTGGTAGTTATCCTAGCTAATTGTCCATTGGGTAAGATGTATTAACGCAAAAAAATTGCAAATTTAGTTATTAGTACTTATTACCTTACCCAGTGGATGAGAGAGGCCCTCCCAACCGACCCCACTATCAGCTTACTAGTGGTTTAGCTAGGTTTAGGTGACTTAAAAAGTTGCTATGTTGTCATGTTGCCTAGACGGGAAGGACTTTTTTTCTCGTGTTGGAAGTGAAATATAAGTTGTGATCTTATAGGAATCAGTCAGGTTGGGATGTGAATCCAGAAAAGCTGGAATGTAACCTCAGTTAGGTCAGGGAAAGTAAGGGAACCTATGCAGTCAGTATGAGTTATCCATATAGTGATATAACGCCATAAAACTGTTGCAAAATATTGCAAGTGCCTGCATTATTGCTTGCGCTCCAAAAAGGTATACTTGAAATATAATCTTGAGTTGAATCCCTGAGATCTACAAAGAACTAGGCTTTATTTCCATCCCACTAGAGTAAATCATCACACTTTGTTCCCTCTCATTTCATGTAAAAGTATGTTAGCGATCTGTATCAAATTTACAGTGCAGAATTATTGAGTCAGTAGCTTGGTTGGAATTACTTTTGGTTATAATAGCCATTTCAAGTTGTAATTTGGTTTTTGTGCATGTAAAGGAAAGGGATTCAAAATATTTAAACAAAATTTGTTATGGAAGATTATTGAGTTAATAGCTTGCTTGGTAATAATTGCTCTTGGGAGTCGTAGCTATATTGCCAAGTGAGTAATACTACTCTGCTACTTAATTATCTATTTGGAGTTATGCCTATTTTTCTGTTCCAGAATCAGATACAAATGACTTTTTGAATAATGTAATAACCTTTGATGAGGTAGAATCTGTTGTCAAAATGGCTAAAAAGAATAAAGTATGTGGGTATGGCCAAATTTATAATGACAATTTGGACAACAAAGATTGTGAATAATAAGACTCTTTAATACATGCTTTGCACACAGTAAAATACCAGAATGATGATTGAAAGCCATTATATCACCTATTCCTAAGATTTCCTCGGAGGATCCATTTATTCCAGTTTCATACAGAGGTGTTTCATTACTTTCTCATGTAGGAAAACTGTACTCCCAGATATTTAACAAATATAAATTAATATAAGCTGTTGTGAAAATGTAGAAATCTTCTGTGAAAAACAAAATGGATTTCAAAAGTCAAGATCCTGTGAGGATCATATATTATTCATATTGACGTCTATAATTAGGAATCGCCTTTGTGGCATTTATAGACATGCAGAAGGATTTTGACTGGGTTCATAGAGACTTCTTATATCAGGGAAGATTGTTTGGGGGGTCAGTCCTTCTATAAATCAACCTTATCCTGTATTAGATTGTATAACTTATATACAAATTGGTTTAAAGTAGATTCTGGGATTTAACAAGGTGATAACTTTTCTCTAATGATTTTTGGAATATATATCAATGACTTAGCAATTAAAATTCAAAATTTAGGCTTAGGAATTATAGTAGGAGATAGGAAGGTGCCAATACTTCTTTATGATGATGATATTGCAGTATTAGCTGAAAATGAGGAAAATTTGCAAATTATACTCAATAAACTAAATGAAAGGTGTGAAAAATGGTTACTTACCATTTACAATGAAAAAAGTCAAGTTCATTTTGGAAAAAAGAAAGAGAAAAGCTAAAACAACTTTTTCCTTTAATATAGTGTCAATGAATATCAAAACAGTTGAAACGTATGCATATTTAGATGTAACCTTGAATGAAAATTTGGACTTTTGCGAATCTGCACAAGAACTAGTGGAGGCAGGAGGTTGGGCACTAGGGGTCTCATTTTAAAATTTAATGTACACAAAAGTATTTGCTATCATACATTTACAAAACTGTTTGATCATGGTGTTACAAAAGTAAGAATATTCTTAGAGATTATTAAATTGGAGTTATTGGACCATAGCAGACTAACATCTTAGAAGGTATTTGAAAATGATTTACAAAATATTTCTAATGAAAATTGGTCTGGAGATCTGTAAAAACTATTCTGAATCAGATTATTATGACAGAAAATATCTTTACAGGCACTGAATTTGACTTGGATTCAGCAAAAGAAAAATTATCTGTCATAAGTGACCTCGATTGGCAAGATTCCATAGCATATAAACCTAAATCGAGACCACATACTAAATATAAAGATCACATTGGCACAGAAGAATATTTAGTATTAAACCTTAAAATGCTAGAGATCCCTTTTGGCCAGATTACGATTTAGTACACTACAATTGGCAGAAGAAAAAGGGAGATATAATAAAGAAGAATTGTCAAAACGAGACTGTGGTTTTGTGATGAAATGGAAATTAAAGGTGAAATCCATTTTGTTGTGCAGTGTCCAGGATATCAGACTTATAGGGATAACTTCTTGACATATATTTGTAGAAATGTTTAAAAAAATTATGCATTATGATGCAGTTGATAAATTTATATTTCTTTTGAAATGAAATAGTAAGCATATTCACTTTTACATTTCTGCGTCTATTTTCCTGTTCTCATGTACACACTTGAAATTAATTGTAAGAATTAAACTGACTTGTATGCCTTTATTGCTGTGTGTTAGGAAAAGTTTATCATATAAATTTTTTTTTGACATTATATAACACAACATCAGTATTATTAGAATTTATCTATCTATGTTCTGCTTACTTAAAGGAAAACTGCAGGAGATATCCCAACCAAATTTGGTACAAAGGGTTATGGGATCCATAGTTTGCTTGGTGTAGTTTTGAGGTGTTATAACTCAATAGCTATGTTATTAGTGGCTAATTAGCTATGTTGAGTTAATGTCTTGTCACTTTTTGGTTCACATTTTATTTCCACTAATTTTAAGGAAAAGTATTTTAGCTATCTTTTCCAAATTTGCTATGGAGGATTTTTGGGTCAATAGCTTGCTTGGTATTGATTTGGTCATTATAGATGTATAGCAACTAATTAATAGTTAAGTAGCTATTTTCAATAGAAGTTTAGTTTCTGTTTAGTTTTTAGTTTAGGGAAAGAAATTTTGAACAAAATTTAGCATAGGAAATAATTGGGTTAATGGATTTGCTTGGTATTGCTTTTGAGAGTCATAGCTCTATGGCTAGGTAATAGCCACTTAGCTACTTAATCGGCTACTTTGAGTATTAACTAGTTTTTTGCTCACGTAAAGGAAAGTACAAGATGTATCTAAATCAAATTTTATATTAACAATTATAGTTTCCATAGCTGGCTTGGCATAACTTGGGGATGTTATTGCTGGAAAATCAACTTTTTTCATATTTGGGCATCCTAAGGGTGACATAATACAAAAAGCTATTTTTAAACAAATGGCCGACATCTGGAAAACAGTGTGAGATAGGGGGATTTGGAGTGAATTTTTGAGTTGCTAGGTCTCTGCCAAGTCTGCCAACTGTCATGTGTGAAATTAAGTTTTTCCATCTTGGGCATCCTTGTGTCACATGACCCAAGATGTGATTTTTTTTTTTTTTTAAATGGCTGATGTTTCGAGAACAGAGTGAGATAGAGCAATTTCGACTAAATTTCTTACCCACTAGGGCTCTACCAAGTCTAACATGTGTCATATATAAATAATCCATTTTTTGTGGGGTATCAAGGTGTGAAACAGGGCTGATACCACAAAACCATAGTGAGATAAACAAAAAATACTGTACATTATATGTAAAAAGCAATTCATCCATTTGTATATCATGGGCTCAAATGACCCAAAAAGCAATATAAAAAAAGGACTGATATCTTCAAAACAGAGCGGATCTTTAGTGACTTTTTTTGAATGTGAAAAAAAAACCTTTTTCAATATATGGGTGACAAACTCCCATGTCACATGACCCAAAAATTTATTCATTCACATTTGGCGTCAAAAATCTTTCAAGAAGTATAATTATAAAAGAATGCATTATACCATTTCCTTCAAAAATAATAACTGCAAACACAACATACATTGAATAATCATTTCAATTAACAGTACTTAAAGCCATGAGAAGCCCCTGTATAACAATTGTATCAAATTCTTTGTTTTTAACTGTGATTTTTTTTAATGTGTGGAGAGAATGACTGGTGATTTCATAAGGACTGACTTTTAAATGATAATCAGAACCATTTAATAAACATATTATAGTATTATTAATTTGAACCCTACCTTGGAATCCCTTTGTTAACAATTGTAATGAATACTGTCATAGCTTCTCTTATAATGGGGATATTATAGTTACAGGTGTCTTATTAAGTGAGATAAACAAGACATTTAAAGATATTTAGCCATTTTAATGAAATTCAAGTAAATTCCAATTGTTTTTCCAAATGAGACATGAATATAACAAGGCCGAAAATACCTTTGATCTACAGGCAAAGCCATCAGTAGTGCACTAACATAGGAGCTCGGAAGCAATCAGAAACATCAGTAGTGCCCACTGGAAGGTAGTGCTGGGACGATTAGTGGTTTGTTCGATGAATTGATCAATGGTGGCATCACCTTTGATGCAGTGAGTGTAACCACATGAAATCACTCAAAGTTAAACCCCTGTTTTCCCCCAACTAGTAAAATAACATAATTTGCAACACATATAATTAATTAATTTTAAAGAAAATAAAACTAGAGGATCGCTCGCAAAAAAAAAGATAATGCAAAAACAAAGCGTCCCGAAAAGGATATAAAGGTGAGTGCTAAAGTATTCAGAAAATGCTTCGTTTCTAGCCTTATACTGTTGTGGCAACCAAAGTCAGCGCAGTCTGCTCTATCTAGCACAGTTTTCAAGATATAAGCATTTTTGTGTTTTGCAAAATTTTAAAAAATTCAAAATGTCCGCTATATTTGGCGAGACAAAAATATTTTGAAAGTTGGCATGGCTACTCTGCAGAGATACCCAGCAGGTCAAAAATTTTGTTGAGTTCACTCCATATAGCACGGTTTTCGAGATATAAGCATTTTTGTGTTTTGCAAAAACTTTGAAAATTCAAAATGGCCACCATTTTTGGGGAGACAAAAATTTTTGTCAAGACCACTGCAGCGGTGTGTATCTCCCGCCGAGCATTAAAGGAGAAGAAATAGCTTTTCCGAGATATTCACAATTTTTCATTTTCGTGTGTGAAAGCTCTTGCAAAAGTAGGTGAATGAGTTATTTGAGAAAAATTGGCTATCTGCAATACTATTAGGAGATAATTCACATTTACTCATTTTGAGTAGGTGAATAATTAGCTATGGGTCTGAAACTTCAACAATCGAAAGCTCTCCCCAAAGTAGGTGAATGAGTTATTTGAGAAAAATTGGCTATCTGCAATACTTTTACAGATAATTAGCATTTACTCATTTTGAGTAGGTGAATAAATAGCTATGGGTCTGAAACTTCACAGAGTGAAAGCTCTCCCAAAAGTAGGTGAATGAGTTATTTGAGAAAAATTGGCTATCTGCAATACTTTTAGAGATAATTCGCATTTACTCATTTTGAGTAGGTGAGTAATTAGCTATGGGTCTGAAACTTCACCATGTGAAAGCTCTCCCACAAGTAGGCGAATGAGTATTTGATAAAAATTGGGTATCCACAATACTTTTACAGATAATTAGCATTTACTCATTTTGAGTAGGTGAATAAATAGCTATGGGTCTGAAACTTGACAGAGTTGATTTCAACGTTGGTTTCAACATGATTTCACCGGTTGGATCCAACTAAAAACGGTTTGCAAAATCTACACGTATTTCAACCAGATTTCTACGTTGGATTCAACCAGATTTCAAAGTTGCGTGCCTGCTGGGATAGATCCCCATAGTACATAGTATATATGTTGTTTTCATAAAAAGGGTAAAATGTAAATACATGCAATGGAATATTTTAAAAATAACATCAGAGATGCCCGTACCCCACAGCCTGGGAAAATAGTTTTCAACACCATGAGATACAGAAGTAATGAAACAGTACACAGATTGGGATACTTTCAGGGCAGCTAGTGTCCAAATAATGTTTAAGCAGAGAAAATAACATCTAAGAGAAAGAAATCGCATGTAAAGAATAAGTATTAAAACAAGACAATTCAGTAAACTAAAAAAGTCGACAAAATGGAGAAATACGTGCAAAGTGTAAATTAATTACAATAGGTGGGTAGGTCAACTGTTTGACAAAGTCGACAAACGCAAAAAGTCTCAGTAAAAGATAATGTCGACTTTGTCGACCTGTGCAGAAGAGGTCGACATTGTGAAATCATAGGGTTATAAGAACCGCATAGTAATACGGTACATAAAATAACACATTTATTCAAGGTCAATTTTGTCGACCTTTTCAATACAGGTCGACTTCTTCAAAGGATAGACATAATAACCCTTAATTATGCATATATTGAAAATAATCCAACTTAATTAGCATATATCTCTACTTCCGTCGGGGGGGGGGGGGGGGGGGGGGGGGATTCTACAGTTCAGCCAATATTTTTAGTATGGGTCTCTCTTACCTTGTGTCTCTTATTTTACACAGATACGTCGGCTCAGGAGCCGTCCAAAACAACACACGTAATTATGACGTAATATGCAAATAGAAAACAAATCCTCACAGAAAGCACGAGGAATTTTCAGTGGCAAACAAGGGTCCATGGATAATTTCTATACAGAGAATTAATATAACTTTTTAAACATTCAACCATGGCAAAATTTTACGTACACACGATAAGCTGTCTTAATAAAACTTATTTTTACTACACACGGTATCCAACTGTTTAACCATTCGCCGTGAAATGTGACCTTGCAAATTTTTATATGACGTATTATTCAGCAATGACGTCACATGATATACATTGGAAACCGTTCACGTAGAAACCCCAGTGGTTGCTTTTGCTTGCAAGTCTTTTTGTGGAGCAGTAAAATTTGTTGAAGATTATTCATATTTGTGTGTTGACAGTGATAAAAAGTGTACAAATAATTGATATAATTATAGTTGACCATTATTGTGTAAACAAAGATGGTATTTAAAAGGACATTTTGGACGAAAGTCCTCATTTTTGTCCTTCTTGTCAGCAGTCCTGCTGAAATGGGTACAAAGGAGAAAATCTCCAAGGTGGGTACTTGGCATTTAGAATGTAAACCTGAATAGGATTTAACGAATTCTTAGTCACATAATATAAAACTAATATAAATAGCATTAAGAATTGCCATTTCATTGGTTTTTATTTTTATTTTATGATTTGGGATGTTTCTATATATATCTTTCTAGATCTATAAAAATAAACAAATCATTAAATAATAACAATATGATAGAAATACTGTGAATAGGTAAAGTAGCTCAATAGTAGTAGTAGTAGTGGTGGTGGTTGTGGTGGTAGTCGTTGTTTGTTTATTTGTTTATTTGGGGTTTTACGTCGCTTTCAACACTGTACAGGTCATATCACGACGGGTAGTTGGAAGGGCAGAGGAAACCAGTACATATAGTTCGCTAGGGTTGTGTACTGTAAACTGCCGACCAACGGCAAGCAACTACCAGCTTTCCCACTTATGGCCATGACGGGGATCGAACCCCGGCCGCAGAGGTGGGAGGCGAGAGTGTTACCACTCTGCCACCGTGGCCCCTTGGTAGTCGTTGTAGTAGTAGAAGTGGGAGTAGTAGTAGTGGTAGTAGTGGTGGTAGTAGTAGTAGTTGTTGTAGTAGAAGTAGTGGTTGTACTGGTGGTAGTAGTAGTAGTGGTGGTGGTAGTTGTAGTAGTTGTAGTGGTGGTAGTTGTAGTAGTAGTAGAAGTGGTGGTGGTAGTAGTAGTAGTAGCGGTGGTGGTGGTAATAGTTGTAGTAGAAGTAGTAGTTGTAGTGGTGGTAGTTGTAGTAGTAGGAGAAGTGGTGGTGGTAGTAGTAGCGGTGGTGGTGGTAATAGTTGTAGTAGAAGTAGTAGTTGTAGTGGTGGTAGTTGTAGTAGTAGTAGAAGTGGTGGTGGTAGTAGTAGTAGTAGCGGTGGTGGTGGTAATAGTTGTAGTAGAAGTAGTAGTTGTAGTGGTGGTAGTTGTAGTAGTAGTTGTAGTGGTGGTAGTTGTAGTAGTAGTAGAAGTGGTGGTAGTAGTGGTAGTAGCGGTGGTGGTGGTAATAGTTGTAGTAGAAGTAGTAGTTGTAGTGGTGGTAGTTGTAGTAGTGGTAGTGGTGGTGGTA
Source organism: Sabellastarte sp. h YS-2021 (assembly GCA_964017235.1). Lineage (NCBI taxonomy): Eukaryota > Metazoa > Annelida > Polychaeta > Sabellida > Sabellidae > Sabellastarte > Sabellastarte sp. h YS-2021. The sequence continues at coordinate 19,111,223 of OZ024939.1, read as the reverse complement.
GTAGTAGCAGAAGTAGGAGTAGTGGTAGAAGTAGAAGTGGTGGTAGTAGTAGCAGAAGTAGGAGTAGTGGTAGAAGTAGAAGTGGTGGTAGTAGTAGTAGTAGTGGTAGTAGGAGGAGCAGAAAAAAATAGAAGGATGAGTTATTAGGCACATACTTAAATACAATTATTATTATTATTAGTCGAATCGTAGATTCGAGTTATGTACTGAGTTGTGGCCACGATTTTAAATTGGCCGTTTAAAGCCTTAAATATCAAATTCTGCATAATATTTGTTCACATATCGGTACATTAAGGTGCATATTATACACTCTGCCATTTTGAAGATTTTAATGCTTTTATTCAGTTATATTTTATAAAGTAAAAAGCTTGTCTAGTACTACGTCTGGCTTTCTGTAAGGTCCCGGATGTCCTAGAAACTATTGTGTTTGCTATTGTAATGGCCTACTCGAACGAGTCTTTTTTAACGGTTTCGTCTGCTGGTTTCTAGACGTGGAAACCCCAATTAATTTATTGGTCTGCTGGTTTATCACGCAGTCACTGTTAATGTAAAATTGTTGTCTGCGCATCTACAGCCTATTACTAATTTGTGAAACAAATAAACCGCAAAGAAATTAATGAATGAAGTGACGTCACGGTAGTACTACACATTTATTGTTCAGCCAATCAGATTCGAGAACACCTCTGGCAGAGACAATGAAAATATTCAAACTCTGTAGTTCTACATTCAACCACTCGAAGGCACTTTTGCATGTACTAGAAGTGAGTGATGAAAACGTGAGGCTACAATGGGGTTTCTAATAATATTTTACAAATATATACCAGTAATCCAGCAATCTTTTACTGTCACCGCAGCTCACTCCGTGTTCTCGCAATATTTAAAACAAATAAAACATCAAATGCTGGTAGTTGTACATCCACAGAGTGATGAAAACGTGAGGCTACAATGGGGTTTCTAACAACATTTTACAAATATATAATCCAGCAATATTTTACTGTCACTGCACCTCACTCTGTCTTCTCGCAATATTTAAAACAAATAAAATATCAAATGCTGGTAGTTGTACATCCACAGAGTGATGAAAACGTGAGGCTACAATGGGGTTTCTAACAACATTTTACAAATATATAATCCAGCAATATTTTACTGTCACCGCAGCTCACTCCGTGTTCTCGCAATATTTAAAACAAATAAAATATCAAATGCTGGTAGTTGTACACCCACAGAGTGATGAAAACGTGAGGCCACAATGGTGTTTCTAACAATATTTTACAAATATATAATCCAGCAATATTTTACTGTCACCGCACCTCACTCCGTGTTCTCGCAATATTTAAAACAAATAAAATATCAAATGCTGGTAGTTGTACACCCACAGAGTGATGAAAACGTGAGGCCACAATGGGGTTTCTAACATTTTACAAATATATAATCCAGCAATATTTTACTGTCACTGCACCTCACTCCGTCTTCTCGCAATATTTAAAACAAATAAAATATCAAATGCTGGTAGTTGTACATCCACAGAGTGATGAAAACGTGAGGCTACAATGGTGTTTCTAACAATATTTTACAAATATATAATCCAGCAATGTTTTACTGTCACCGCACCTCACTCTGTCTTCTCGCAATATATAAAACAAAATATCAAATGCTGGTAGTTGTACACCCACAGAGTGATGAAAACGTGAGGCTACAATGGGGTTTCTAACAACATTTTACAAATATATAATCCAGCAATATTTTACTGTCACCGCACCTCACTCTGTCTTGCGGGCGATAATAGCAAGTTTATAGATTTCAACACCCACTGCTGTCCTAAGATTCGACTCTGTGGCTGGCAGAATGCCAACCACTTCACCCTAGTTATTATTAAGGGGGTTCCACATTTTAGGGGGTGGGGTAAATGCCACTTTCTTTGTGATATCTACCACCATAATACAAAGTCTACTGCAGTTGTCACTATTTTAGGATTGGTTTGAGCCTCCAGCCATGAGTGCAGAGGACAGAGCTCGAATCAGGGAGTATGGCCAAATCAAAAGATACTCCCCTGGGGTGTATGAGATGGACAGTGAGCCCCTGACTGATGAGTGGTCTGCCTACAATCAGGTAAGATTTCAGAATGGAGAAAATGATGATTAATTTTGTTTTAACTGAAGCAGAATCATGAATTTTGTGTTTGGGAAATTTTGAAAGTAAATAAATACACTCATTCTGCCGAGTAAATAATTTTTTGTTCCCTTGTATTTTGTTAGAAGACTGATCATTTGATTAACTTAATATGACAGACAAAACTGAAATTTGACAAACCAAACCAAAAAAATCAAATATTAAACAGAAAACAGTACCAGTGCACTTCCATTTTAACCAAAAATACATATCTCTTTTCTCAGTTTGTCTAGCTGTTTGTGAGGATTTTTAAATTATTGTGTATTTTTTTTTTTTTTTTTTTTTGACATGAAGTCAAAAAAAATCTTATTTGAGTGTCTTTATTTATCTCTAAAATTCTTTTAATTGTTTAATAGTAAAGCATGCAAAGCTTTTTCCCATGCAAAACATAGTTTAAAAGATGATAGGCTTGACTATTTACCTATTTTTCACAAGTGTTATTTTGAGGTGATGCACTAACGCTGAGTGTTGTACTTTATGCTGTTATAATACACTTTACTTATAATACACTTTACTTATAATACACTTTACTTATAATACACTTTACTTACAATCCATGGGATTGTGTTTTCGTACTAGGGGCTTCTGTTTGGACAGTTTTAAAACTCACAACAAATAAAAACGATTGTGTCAAATGTACAAAGTTCAATAGTGGGATATGGAGAAAATGAATTTTGGTTGCAAAAAATGTCACACAAAATATACTGTATACGTGATTTATTTATGTTGATAATACTCTTTATTTTAGGTTATTAACCTGCACTTCAGTCTTGACTTAAAATCTATAAATATAAGTAATATTCTGTTTTCATAGTTTGCGACTATATGCACATTTTCAAACTTCACTCTAAAGTTGGTTATGAGCACTGTTTCAGTCTATAAAAGCAGTTTTAACTTGAGCTCACAATTTTAGGAGACTATTTCAAATGATAAATTGTGAGTGCACAGTAATCATCTGTAAGGGGAGGTCCTTGGTGGCCTTGTGGGTTAGCAGGTTTGGCATCTAATCACAGGCTGTCACCATTGTGTGGGTTCGTCTCTCACAAGTGACAATGCTGAGGACCTGTCCCAATATGACCCTGGCTGTTGAATGGGGTGTAAAGCTTCAACTTGACTTTTATCTTCTGTCAGGACAAAATAAATATCTATGCTCACGGGAAATATATCACTTCCATAGCTTAATTTTTTGTGTATGGTTTCTGTTTTGATGATTTCTGAAATAAATGGATGCCATATCACCTGATCAGCTACTTAAAATTAAATTATATCCTTTTCAAAATTCTATCAAAGAAATAATTGTCTGACATTTTATCTTTCAGGGTGCCCACACAGATGAATGGAATGATTTCAGCTGGTCCTTAGAGGATGTCATGGAAGATAATTATGATGCTGACATTGATGATATGTCAGGTGGATTGGAGGGAATGCAGAACTATGACGACGATTTTGACTTCTTCAGTGAATATCAGATTGAAATTGCCAGGCTGGAAAGAGAGATGCAGAAGAACAAGCCACTTGCAGACAATGTTGGCAAAAGATTTGTCAACACCAGGAAGGAGATTGAAACAGAACCTGATCATGATCATCTTGATGCCAACACTGTGATCCCTCTGAAGACTTCAACAAAGATGAATGACAAAAGGCGGGGCGTTTTTAATGAGAAAATGCCTATGGTTAAAGAAATTGAGAATTACACTGATGAAGGATTTGGCAAGGGGAATGATAGAACCATGAATGCTTATGGCACTGACGAGACGGATGTTAATGATGCTGAATCTGATATCCTGGCTTATATCAAGGCGTTGATGTACTATCTTGTAGAGAATATTGATACGATGGCCAGAGAATTTATCACAAATGCAAGTGAGGTCACACTCTACACAATGGATATGCTTGCATAAATCTACTCTGACTTTATTGCTGATGGAGCAGGCTTTGCTTGGGCTGATAGCGTTGAAGTCCCAGATATCACAGCCTTCTTTAAGGGTATGCTTGAGTATGGAACTGAATTCATGGCAACTTTCGTTGCTGCTCTGGATGAGTGCATGGAATATGACATCAACTGGATTCCTGGATATTTGTTTGAGAGTATAATGGTTGTGAAGGACTTTGTTGTGAACAAGGCTAATCCATTCTTAGTTTACATCAGAGATCTGTTGGTAGATTTGTCATCAGCTACTGGTAGTGAAAGGGTGTCTTACAGTGTTCTGGATTATGGAATTGGTTTTTTTGGCAATGTTGTTCAGGTAGTCAAAGGTCTCATTGACAGTGTGTCAGGTTTGGAATGGTTTAGTCAAGGTCTGGTTCTGTTGCATGAGAGTCTTGATGTGGTAGCATTCTTTTTCCAATCATTCTGTGATTTGATTAATTCAGATCACATTTCCCTTAATATGGCTTTTGTTAAAGGTATTCTATACAGCTTCTCCCAGGATGCTCTGGCTGCTTCGTTGGGGGTTATGGCATTTCTGTCAAATTCCTTAGAGTTGGTATACAACAGTGAGCTTGTTTCAATTCTGAAAGAGGAAATCACAGAGCCTGTCTACTCTCTTCTGTTCGATGTCTACAACCAGTACATCTACCCTGTTCAGTATTTAGTCGAAAAGCATTGTCAGTTTTTGTCCAGCTTCGGTAATGGCGTCTCCAGTGGGCTTTCAAAGTATCTGCTGAAAGTCAAAAGAGCAAATGACAAAATGGTGGATGTTCTTTCAGGTCTGATTCTCAAGGTATCTGATTTTGTTCAAATGTGTGGTACTAAGGAATGCCTGCTGGCTACTGCTAATAGTTTTCTACAAGATCCAAAATTCTACTACAGGCTTTTCTGGTTGATTGTTTATCTGATTCTGGCCTTGTCTTTGATCTACTTTTCATACATATCCAACAAGGTAACCATTCTGTTCATTTTGTCTCTGGTGAAGATCATTGTCAAATGGATTGTCAGTCTCTTGTCACTTTTGTTTCAAACTGGTAAGGAAATCCGGAAAGCTAAACCAAAGATGGTTGAGCATGGCTCATCTGTTGCCTTTAATGAATTTACTGTGAGGATCAAAGAAAGTGACTATACTGAACTGATGGAAGCTTCAGAGAGGAAGGTGAGACAGATGAGAAAGATCCTGGAGTTAGAAAATGAACTGGAAGAGATGAAGCTCAAGAACATGGTTAGCTTTTGCGAGATGTATCAGAAACAAGCTGAACTGAAGACCCAAAAGACCCCCAGTGTTACTGAAGAAAACATTGTAGACAGTGATGACTTATTTGTTCTCTAATTTGTTTACCTCCAACAGATTATTTTGATTTTATTTTTATAGTACAATAAATTCTATAAAAATGTGTCCTTTCTGTCAGTCGTCATCTCCAAATAATACAGCAAAACTGTAGCCAATGGTATTTGAAAATAATAAACTAATGACGCAATCCATTTCATTTGTTCAAATGATAGACACATTTAAATAGTGCTTCCAGTATTTTATACATTTTAAATGATTGTACCAGATATCATTCCCCTAATATTCACACAAATTACAAATATTACATTACATATATTGCTCTTTCTCACTGTAATTGATGAAAATCATTTCATAAGTTTTGTTGTTGTTTTTTTAAATGTCGGGGACTGATTATCTCAACTATTTGAACATTTGTGACACTGTTACCTGTGGCCAGCAAGCTAGTTATGACTATATTATGCTCATATTATATATGGAGTAGTACGGGTTTTAGTTGTACATTATGACTGAGATCACTGGAATTCTACATGTTTCAACAGATGAAATATTTTGGACACTTTTACCAAAAGAACCACTATCAGGTGTAATTTAATACTGAGGTGGTGTGCGTGTTGGTTAACTGGTTAGCAAGTTTGGCACCAAATCATAGACTGTCACCTCTGCGTGGGTTCGACCCCCACACAATGGTACTGCTTCCAATGTCACCATGGCTATTGAACAGGATATTCAGGCCTAGAGCTGAATTTGTAGTATTGCGTCTAGACAGTATTGAAAAAAACGTAGAGGTATGTGAAAAGCAAGTTCCTCAACCTTCAAAAGAGTTTGGAAAGCTCATGCCCTTGTACAGTCCTAGCAAATAATTTATTTTCTGAAATAATTCTGATATTTATGTCCAAAAGTTCGTAGTTGGTATTTTGCAACAACCAGAGTTATATTAAAACTAGACCGAGTTTCTGTCCCGTCGCCAATTGTTATTGATATACTGATGGACACAATGGCGAGGGACGGAGCTCACATGTACTTGTTTTCTGTGTAAATTTTGAATTGCGGGAAATTATTGCATCAACATTAAAAATTCCATGATATGTCTACATAGCTGTATCTTGTTTACAATACATGTGTTGATACCCTAAACTGCTTTTGCAAGCCAGGAATTTCTTTTGTAGATTGCTGTGTAATGTTGAAGATTTGTTTACATTTTAAAAATAGGTTGAACTATATACACAACAGTTGGATAGGCATAAAATATTGGTGAACGGCACATGTACATACCTAAACGAATGCAAATAACACTTTGTACCAGTGATAATATGTGTACAAATATGCCGTTGAAGATTTACACAGAAAACAAGTACATGGGAGCTCTGTCCCTCACCATTGCATACTGTCAGAAATATCAACAGCAATGCGCGACGGGACAGAAACTCGGTCTATATTAAAACAGGCCGTCAGCATTACCAATGGTGTGAGTTGAACAGATGTGACGACCTGTAATGAGATGGCTGAGTTGTTTACCATCAGGCCATCTATTTATTTATTTGGGGTTTTACGTAGCTTTCAACACTGTATAGGTCATATCACTCGTATTGTTACAAATCACAGAAAGTATGCTCATGTCACACCCATCTTAAAGAAACTCCACTGGTTGCCTGTTAAGTACCGATGTATTTTCAAAACTGCAACACTTGTGTATAAATTCTTGCATAGTGGCTCTCCTTCCTATTTTGGACCGTTCCTGTCTCCCAGTAGTTGTCCCTATAGTACTAGGCGTAGTCACCCAGATCATCAATACCTTACAGTTCCTCCTTTTCATTCATCAGTCTTTAAGTCAACCAAACATTTTGGCCTGAGTTTTGCCTTTGATGCTCCTAAGACCTGGAATGAACTCCCTCAAGATGTCCGCTGTGCAACATCAGTTGCCTCCTTCAGAAGCAAGCTTAAAATACCTGTTTGCAAAAGCCTACCCACCATAGCCTCCCCCGTCACATCTGTGTCTCTTTGGTACGACCTGGCTATTGTCCCTTGATTAACGCTAATTGCCTTTGTTTATGGTTAGATGCGCCTTAGAGTCCATCAGTGATGGAGATTAAGCGCTATAAAAGTCCACATTAGATTAGATTAGATATCACGACGGGTAGTTGGAAGGGCAGAGGAAACCAGTACATACAGTTCGTCAGGCTTCTGTACTGTAAACTGTCGACCAATGGCAAGCAACTACCAGCTTTCCCACTTGAGGCCGTGCCGGGAACCGAACCCTGGCCTCAGAGGTGGGAGGCGAGAGTGTTACCACTCTGCCACCGTGGCCCCCATCAGGCCGTCTAGAACCTAGAGTTATTCATGGCAGAGGTGTATGCAAATGCAAAATCCTCTAACTTTGGTAAATGTTGTGTGCTTGAGTTATACTCACCTGTGTCATTGTCTTGCAATGTTTAAAGCCATATTCTGAAAGCTAGATTTGAACCTACCAACACAAAATCTTATAGTTTATGATTTGGTACAGTGATTACCACTGGGTTAGTTTTTGGTCGTCGGTGGCCTAGTGGTTAGCAAGTTTGGCATCTAATTACAGGCTGTCAACTCTGTGCGGGTTCGACTTCCACAAGTGGCAAGGTTGAAGACCTATACCAAGTTGACCCTGGCTGTTGAACGGGCCATAAAACCCCAACGTTGACATAATAGATCACACAAGTTTGGTAAATTATGCCATACACAAACTTTTTTTAAAAGAAGCTTTTAATATATATTGCAAGGAAACTAAATAATATCCACAATATGTGTAATCTGTGTTCCTATTACCAATGCTGTAGCTTGTATTTGCATGTTTATTGATAGTACGGGTATTATCGCCCATTTAGCGGGAATTATCGGCCCAGATTATTGTGAGTTATTCCTATTTTACTGATATTTTAGTCCATTGTTGTTTTTCACTGTAGTGGCTGTCAATATCACCTGAATATCATAGTCATTCTCCAGTTTCTGGTCATTCCAATTGTTGTTTTTTCACTGTTGTGAAATATCTACTGAATACAATTGACTATTTTGTTAGTCACTCCAATACTTTCCTTAAGCTTAAGGCCATCCCCTCTTCGATTCACTTTAGGGAAATTGTTTATTCTAGAGGCTCAGTGAGGAGTGTAGGGTGCCCGTGAGTCGCCCACGGGACGGAATTTAGAGTGGACAGACTGTGTCACATAGTAACTAACTAATTAGAATTAGGGCATACTGGTGTTACTCCTCACGGTCCTGTTCTTAGTTTAGGGAACTGGAGTGCAATGAGTACCATCCGCTGGTTGTTCCTCTTACTGTTGTTTTGGAGAAAGTCAGTAAGCAGTGATCCTAATGTGTTTATTCCGTTGTCTGCTCATGGTCTTACGTCATTACCACGCCCCTACAGACTCCACAGCTATGTCCTGAATACACATCTTTTCCCTTGTGTGGCTAAGCGTCATGGCCTTGCGACCTTATTGTTGCTTTGTGGTGACATCTCCCTTAATCCTGGACCAATCTCATTTGGGATGGTAAATTGCCGATCTGTAAGAAACAAGGGACCCTGCATCGATGATACTGTAACAGTACATTCTGTCGACATTCTTGCTGTCACTGAAACACACATTCGCCAGGAGGAAACGGACAGCCTTCTACATTCCATCACCCCGACAGGCTTCAAATTCTGCCACAAACCCCGTATTCATGGCCGTGGTGGTGGTGTCGGATTTTTTATCAACAAAGCTATACAGTTTAGATCTGTGGACACACCTACTTTCAGTTCCTTTGTGTGATGCGCCTTAGAGTCTGTCTTTTGACAGAGATTAAGCGCTATAAAAGTGCTATTAGAATTAGAATTAGAATTAGAATTATAGTTATCTTGTGACAATGGCATGATCTCATCAGCAAAAGATAACTATATTGTGTGCACAACATAATTTTCTGATAACAAGATGGTCTCTGATGACGACTTTAATTGTTTGATGGACACGAGATCTTATGATACACACGTCTTAACACATAACATAAATTGTGCAATGTTCAGTTAAGCTCTTCAAAGTACTTGCCCTCAGTATATCATGTAGCATTGAGCTGGTTTTCAACCAAAAACCACAGGCACGAGAGCTGAATTATCAAATGACAAATTCCTTTACGACTTCAGTCTCAATAGTCTGTAGAAACTTCAATTAGAATTATAGTGGTGAAATAATTGGTAAGGTCCATGTCCAAAGTATATATGGTCAAATATTTCAATAACCTCTGTGTGTGAATACATGCTATGCATTGTAAAAAATAGTAATCACTTGTCCCAGTATGACCAGGAAGAAAAATATAAAACACCTCAGTTGACCAAGTATGGCCCCATTATCCATACGACTGGTCTGCATTCATAAAGTGTCATATCACCTGGCTAAATTTAAAGTCATGACCCTAATATATAAAACCCCAAAATAAACAAAAAATCTAGCTCCAACTCTGATCAGGACCCCCTATTCAGATGATCTTGTCCAAGAAGTTTGGAGTCGCCAAATACATTTTAATTGCACTATGAACAAAATAATAAGTCGTAAGATAGTTTTATGGCCTACACGAACCACTGTGACTAAACAAGATAACTTGTAACATCAAGTTATGATCTTTCTTAGCAAGTGAGGAAGATAAATAAGGAGACTTGTATGTCTTGTTTTCTAAAGGGCCAACGTCATTCGGTTCCATTTTAACAAGAACATTATTTGTATCATCAAAAGAGTGAACAAAATAAGTCATAGACCCCAAAAGATGGGTTGTATCTACCGAAAGGTCGCAAGACAGTTACGACACAAACAATCAGATGGAGTGGTTAGAGACAAAAACGTGAACTCGCAAAGGTTTCTAAAATAGCGTGGAGACCTACAATAGCTATGATTGCATTCTTAACAGCTGAAAGGATAGGTTACAACGGCACATTTTGGGCTTTCATGAGGAGAATTCGCAACATTGGAAAAGGATACTTGCCAAATACTTTTTGGGGGGAACAAGATTACATCAATAAAGTCCTCTATAAAATGCAGAACCCTATTTAAACTGATGATTTATGCTGATCATAATTTGCACTCACAAAAGGGACAATTAAGCACCATATCCTTTGGTTTACAGAATTAACTCAAACTGCTTCATTTAACCAGTTAAAGGCATATCCGATATGGACACATAAAACAGGGAATAATCAATGACTGTAACACATGCGCAAACAGGCAGTATGGTAAATTATAAATGACTGTTGAAAGGATATGTAGACATTAAGAGAGAGGGGGGAGGGCAGGACAGTGGGGGGTTCAGGTAGATTATATAGTGTGTAGCAATCAAACTACCTTTTTATCAGGGTCAGATACTAGATCCTGAAAATCTTGTGCTCACCCTTAAAGATATCATGCCACAATAAATATTTTTTGGATTTTAGTTACATGATGTCAGATAAGCATGTGTACTACAATGAGAATAAACAAAGCTATAAGAGTTGAAAAACTGACGCTTATGGATTTACTGGTTGATTGGCAAGATTTTAATGGCATGAAAACGTTGGAGTATAAGTTCGGAACGTACATTTTCAGGTGTTAGTGCCATTAGCTGCATTTCGGTTTGATTTATCGCTCTTGCCATTATAGCCTTCTGTGGCCTCAGTCACAATAGTTAGTTAGAGTTATTTCCTTTGAACCCCATATTTCCACATGAAGATTATTGGGTTGAAGTTTTGAGCTATACATTTAATTATGTGATGTGTGTAGTTACTTGCCAATGTCCATCAGTTTATAGCACAGCAACTTTGTCAATTCACACGCATGACTTTCCCAGATCCCCAGAAACTGCTCTTATTAATACACCGGATGCAATTGGTTAAACCAAACCAAACCAAATATATGAATTAGCACTCCTACATCAAAGGCACTCCTAGAGGGCAGCTGAGTATCCAACATTGTAATTTCCCCTAAACATTGCTTTTTAATTTTTGGTTGGAGTAAATTAACCACAAACCGAAAGGCATTGAAAATGTACTGTTGGAATTTTCTTTGCATCTAGAGTAGTATCCAGACCCTTCCCAAAGTTAAATGATATCTTCCTTTGAACCTGTTTTACTCGCAGGTAAAAACATCAGTTTTAGAATAATTGCAATCACAGATAAGCAGACAAGCAAACCAATGCATGCTAAAACATAACCTCTTCGATGGAGGTACATATTCACTGTCATTACCTCAATATCTGTTTAAGTGATCCACATATGTAGTCTCATAGTGAGTGGCCAGGCATCATCTTCAGCCTAAAGGCAGACAGTTATGCAATCTGCACCGTTGGCCTGTCTGTTAAGCGACTATTCTAGTTCTAAGCACTAGTTATGCAGAATAATTCCTCAAAATAAACAACTACAAGTTCATTGATAGAATGCAATAAACGGCACATAAGCACAGAAAGGAAGCAGTTTAAAATGGTGAAAAAGCTTTATAATCTGACCATAAAGAAGGAAGGTCACATCATTATTTCTGGACATCTATGGTATTTGCCAGTAATGCCGACCAGTCCAAAAGGACTTCAAATTCTGCAAAACAATTACACTGGGTGGTATAATATGGAGCATATGTCATATTAGCTCTAATTTTATTGTTGAATCTTCATCAAGGATCTAAGACCTTAACATACTGTCTACACTGCCTCAAATTTTGTATTGGATCTGACCGACTGCAATTACAGCTGGCCATTGACAGACTAATGTACACAAAGTCATATACGTTGCACAACTTTGGCGTTCATATCAGAGAATACATCCCTAATTTGTTTACATTTGTCATGACAAAGAAATCTGTGCGATACAGATTTTCTTAATTCACTGTTGAGTATTTTACTTCCTTTCCATTAGGAGCTCAGACATTCCTGACAGGCTGTTCTAAGTCAGATTGGAACCCCGAACCACAGTAGAAAGTCCTCTGGGATTTTCTGTATATTTTGTAAGAACAAACAGTCTCCATTATTGTGCATTGTGAGCCTTTAACCAGGCCATATTTGTATATACAAGATTGATGACAAATATTTCATGCTCCCTTGACAAAAGACACACACCCAACAAAACCTGACTTGTGTCACCAGCTCCCTTTTTCTGCACAAGATCAAACATAATCATCCATCCTGTATTGATGGAAGCCCTTCAAAAAGTCCTCCAGTCGAAAATGGCTACCTCTCAGGCCTAACCGACACCGTAAACTGGTTGAATTTAGCCTCTTATTTCATTTTGCCATGTTTAGTGTAACAGGAAATTTATCAGACTGACACATAATTTTAAATTTTATCACTTGAGAAGACATATATACATACAATCTCAGTTCATCAAAGATTTTGTATTTTGTCTTGTGGAATGATAAAATTTCAAAATATTTTTCACTTGGGTTGGTTTACTTTTATTATCTCCCATTTTCATTCCACAATAAACAAAATTAATCTAGAATTAACAGAAGAAGGTAGCAAAAAGTCAGTCTTGAAACATATCAATGCTAAGGGAAATGGTAAATATAAACATTTGAATTTTAAGCATATCAATACTAAGGGTCAACGGGTAAATATAGACACATGTACTTCAATATGAAATGTATCCTTAATAAGGGGCAAGAGTGAACATAAATACTTCACTTTTAAACTATCCATACTGAGGGAGAACAGTGATATAAATGCTTAATTTTTTTAAATGCATCCATACTCAGGAGCAATGGTGAATATAAATACTTCAAGTTGTAAGACAGATATCTGGGTCATATTTGTATAAAATGGGCTCCTGTTTAGATCATATTGGCAAAGATCGGCCACAGTTTGGAGCACCAGGAGATGAAACACAAGGCTTTTACCTTGGCTTTATGTCTAGAGAATTTGGTCAACCATAACACATATGGTGTGATTTACAGAGTGTGTCCTGTTGGTCATGTGGCAGTGGCATTTCTAGTTATAATTTCCACAAATCGTCCAAACTGGAAAAAGTCCATAAAATACGGACAATATGAAAAAATAAATAAAGTTAAGGTCTCATGGGAGGCTTACCAAAAATAAACTATTAAAAATGAATATTCACAAATATTAAGAATTTTTTTTGCTCATTAAGTAAATAAATTTTCAATCCATAATCGTTGTTTTTGTTGCATCAAGACTGGTTCCCAAAATCAATCCCTCGTGTTACTATGAGGAGGGGTGTAAATCCACAATAGTGGTGGAAATCAGGTAATTAAATGTCAATCACGTGATTGGAAATAATTTAGGTGATTAAATGCCAATCTTGTTAACCCCTGGCCCCTAATCCCTGGAGACTATGGAGTATATAGATAAAAAAGAAAGTTATTTCAAAATACTTCCAATTCATGTACACTTTCATGTACTTTAACATGCAAACATACATATACATTGTTGTTTGTTACATACTGGATTTTCATCTGTCAGGTAGACTTACTCCAAGTCTTTGTATTTCTCATCCCACGAAATTTGACATGTATGAAATCATTATGAACCCATCTGATGAATGGAAAACCTACTGTCTGATAAAATCAGCCCCACATTTTGGTAAAAAAATCATACATTCCTCATATAACACGTTAGAAAAAAAGGACTTGAAGAAAGTCTACCACTCAGGTCGTGGTTAAGAAGCCTTAATCCATCTGTAAGTTGGAGATTTGGTGGTTGCTTGCCGATACCCAATGAATTTCAGTACAGAATTTTGACCAAATAGTATGCACTGATTTGCTCCATCTATTTAACTTCCCATTGTCAAAAAGTAAAATAAAAATAGAAAGGGACATTAAAGCCCAAACAATCAAATTTGGCCTTGTCTCAAATTGAAGTATTCTTTTACCTAAATGTTTTGTTGATACTTTATTGATCAGTTTGTAAAGTTATCAGTAATAAAATAATGGAATACAAAGAGGGATAATTCACAGACCTACTGCATACATTTACATAATCATGAGATTGCTCTTGTATTACCTTTGGGTTTTGATATCTTATCCAAATTAGCCAAATTTACTGCATGTACGGTACACAACCATTACACAACTCACTAACAATAAACAAAACTATTCTGCGCGAAATATATTAACTAAATGTATATAAATATATCTCCTCTTTTAACCCTTTCTTTGATATCACTTTGAATCTTGTTCATCTTTATATTTTGATAACTGTCTATTGATGCAAACATTCGTGTAACCTGTTAAGATGGTTAGCACATTGGACAGAAAAATGAATAATTAATTGCCACAGGAAGACTACATAGAAGCTTTTTTCTGTTTGATAAATGAATAATACAGGATCCAATTGTCCACAGGTAGATACTTAATTGCCAATGTCTGATCATCAATACAAGGTGTTGGGTTATTGCCCCGTGGGGCTTCCTTTTTATGCTATCATTATTTTTTGGTTACTGTTTTTCACTGTCTGCATTATGTGGGTGATAATGTGGCAAATTGATCAGTACAGTGACATGCAATTCATTTCAGTACTAGAATGTGTAAAATCTAGATAAATCCAATTGGAACATAATCCCCACTACATATGGATAAAGTTAGTCATTTTGTTGCTGTTATTTTTACCATTACTTTGCTGTTACATTGAAATTAACTTTTTGAAAAAAAAATTATATTTATTTTGTGGATAGATGTAATGATGGCTTCAAGATAAGGATAAATTCAAAGTCCGACAATGAATCAACTGCAACACAATGATACTAAAAAGTAGCAAAACGTTTTTGTAAAAAAAAACTTCAGAAATTTTCAAAGTGTACAGATACAGATGTAAAACAGGTACAAAAATAAAATGACGGATACATACCTCATAAAATAGCGGTACAGAAACCATAAAAATGGTACAGAACTCATGTGACAGAGGTACTGATGACTTGAACTAGAGAATCTCATAAAACAGGGGAATTTCATAAAAATGGGTACAGCAGGCATAAACCAGGGCAAGTACCTCCTCAGAGGTGAACGGGTACAGACATAATAAGGAGGCCTTGACTTTTAGCAGTAAGCTTTTATTCATTTAGAATAAAACATTGTGTTTTAACTGAACTAAAACAGGCGAGTATAAATAAAGTGTCTGTCTTTTTTGATAAAATAATTATATATACCACGAACAGATTTTACCTGCATTAGAAATACTCACACACTTTCACACTTTCACAGAATTACCAGATCTCCAGATCAGAACAGATTTGCGAAGAATAAGCCAAGGGTTTGATCATATTTCAACTAGTTAAACATTCTTTTCATAGAAGGTATAGTAGTATTATGGCTTTGATCAATGTTCACATGCCAAACATCTGATATTCATTTTACTGTGTTTACTTAAGCTATTGTTCACGTTTTTCTAATGTGCACAAACATCTTTATTCAATTAAAAGAGGTGAAAGACAATTTCACAAATGACTATACTTTCATAAGTGTACAACCCAGGAATTCGTCAATCTTTCTTGATAGACATTAGAATGGCTTTATACAAAATTTCAAATAACCACTAAGGTTACTCCAATGTGTCTTAATCTTTATAGTTGCCAATCAGAAAGCAGAATGTATTTGTATCATTCAACAAACAACAAACATGTAAATCTGGATACCTGCAGAATGATGTACAAGCTGAGGAGTACAGACCCCAAGCCCTTACCAGTTTAGATGACATTGTACATTGCTCGTCCTAAGTTACTGGATGAGAGCACCATGTTTGGGGGAGACGAGGTGTACCACACTTACAGAGGCAGCTATGAACCTTTGCCAAAGTGGGTCAGGGTAAGTGGTTTTACCATATATGTGGGTGTCTGCATGTGTGTGTTTAAAAATGAGTACGGATAAGGTACAAAAAAGTACAGCAAGGTACTCATAGTAATTTATATATATGACAACATTCCCCTACCAGTATATTCTAGTTCTGGCCTCCCTGGCTGGTTTTGCTAAATACTGGCTTATTTGTGGAAGCGATCTTTATTCTGACTTTCGGTCAATTATGGAACAATGAATATTATTGAGTTGTACATCAGAAACTGTAAGTGTGGATATAAAGTACTATTGAAGGAATATGACATTCTAGGGCATTTGTAAATCAGTGGGGGGTATTGCAGATTCTAGACGAAAATCTTTGATTTAAAGAGCTGAATTTTGTATCAACTACATGGCTGACTGTGGATAAAAGGTGATGTATTCCCATGGCAAATAAGATGAATATTACACAAAATCTAACCTATTTTAAAATATTTTTGCAAGCTCTTTTGACAGAAAAATTTACATCACTTTAAAATGGTACCATCTAAATCCAATCATGTGGTGTAGTCTGGTTTGTGGATTCATGGCCATTTGGTGCGATGTGACCTAATCACCAAACAAGATGAACTCAGGGAGAGCAAAAGTTCGACTCAATGTGACATGCATCAGTTTTATCACCTTCCCTTATTGACCATGGGTGATTAAAACGGTTTACAGTATATAGCTATGTATGGAAACAGTGACCAGCTATATACTTCAAAATCAATTTTAAATTTATAAAGTAGACTGGTGTAGATAGCAAATATATTTGCAAAACGCTTTAAAAAGCCAATGTTTTCAGTTGTGATTTCTACTCTGTAACGAGATATGCTGAATATTTGCAATGACCAACAATGAGACATTGGAAATTTGCAAACTTACAGGTTAGGTGTCATCTTTGTTTATTTATTTGGGGATTTACGTCGCTTTCAACACTGTACAGGTCATATCATGACGGGTAGTTGGAAGGGCAGAGGAAACCAGTACATACAGTTCGTCAGGGTTCTGTACTGTAAACTGCCGACCAATGGCAAGCAACTACCAGCTTTCCCACTTGAGGCCATGCCGGGAACCAAACCCCGGCCTCAGAAGTAGGATGTGAGAATGAGGTGTCATCTTTGTACATATGCAGTTGTCATAATGGTTCTGGGTGGGACTTATATCTTGAAAAAAAGATTACCAAACTAGTTTATGCAGTAAGTATGTAACCGTTTGTATTATACAAAATTGGATCTACTTGGATATTATACACAAACAAAAAAAGTAAGTATTTTTGTGAAATATACAAAAAATTACAGTTAAATATATGGTGGTGATATATTGTGTTCAGACATTAATGGTGTAGCACTAGGTTAAATTTTAAGTGTCAGATGCAGTATTTTGACACTGTTTATAGTGGACGTATTTAACATTCACATATATTTTACAGTAAATAACATGACCTAACTGCTTTCAAACCTTTGCGGATCTTTCTAGCTATATTCCTGAAGAAAGTAATTGTTTACCAAACTTTTGTCACATTTTATAAACCAAACTGACGGATGTATTTATAAATATTAATGACTTGTTCAAGTCGATGGATATTTCCTATATTTGATCTTCAAGCAAATATATATTGAAAAATACATTTTTTAAAACCAAATAAGAAGCAAATCTATTGTTATACTGTCCCTCCCCACACATTATTATGGGTATATTATAAAAATATATAAAATATTCCACAACTTGTTTAGTGGTAAAAACATCCCCGCTCAACCTACAGAAAAAAAGATGCACTCTGACAGAGCAAAACGCTCAGCTCAATGTGACCAAATTTTTGTGATTACTGACAATGCACTTTTTAAGTTTTCAGAAAGGAAAAAAGTAAAGTGCCGTGATTTTCTATTGTCATTTTTGCAATACGTTATTATATTTTCAGAAAGGTATTAATACAGTGTTTCTGCTAGTTTTGATGCTTTATTTTTTATTATTTAGATACTTTCCTTGCACTTGACTATCCAAAAATAAAATAAAAACGCTAAAATATAGTTATATATAGTTTCTTATTATAGTGACATGTATCTTTACAAATAAATGATACACTTCAATAAATACCATAGTACAATAAATACCCAGCCCCACATGGGCTTATATGTCACTTGTTTATAATCTGTTTTACTTGATAAGGACAAAATAACTTAGTGGTGGTCATGCATGTGTACATTATGGCTATAATTGCTAGATAGGTCAGAAAGAAAGGATTGTAACAGCCAGCTTACTTCTTCAGATGTTATTTGGTGGAAACTTATCCAAGATTATATGTTCTGCCACGTGAAGGCTTTATATGACACTTGACACGGTTTGTCATTCATTGAATCATTCAGGTCAAAGGTCAAAATGGAAATATAAGAAACTATTTGCTATCACACTGGACGGAGACGTTCTTGAATCATGTCACTGAAAGTGGCTCAATATTGGATGCAATAATCATCAGAGTTCTATTAACACAAAAGTGTACATTGTATCTGTTTCTGTGGAAAGTGTCGCATATTTTAGCAAGCCAGAAATTTCAGAAGACACTCATAACCATATATGATGGCAATATGAACAGTTACACAGCTCCATAAGTTAATAGGTGATATCATATAATTTATGCACATAGTTGCCTGACGTATAGTGACATACATTTCTTTTGAGTAAAATAAGTTTTGATACAACCAGAGGTTAAAAATATTATTTAAAAACAAAAAAAAAACAAGAGAAAAAAGTAAAAACTATTAACGGAAATTCCCGGAAAAAAGTAAAATAAACAATAACAAAAATGTCCTAGATCACTTTGGCTGCCAACAATTATACTTTATACAGTATGGTACATTCACAGCAGGGCACTAACATTGCCAATGGCAAATATCTCCCAGTATTCAGGACTGTGTTTTGTGCCAAGTTAAGACAGTATCTACACCCCTCTAAATGATTCTTCCTGGGTTTAGTCACTGACTATGTAGCCATACTTACTTTCTCTACATTTCATTATACCCCTTTCACACTACAGGCAGTATCGCCTGCGGTAGGCTGCATTTGGTGAAATATCCCTGTCCTTCGATCACTGGCTGACATCTGTTTGCATAATTGCAAACCGTACATTGCCTTGCAAGTTCTATGGAAGTTTAATAAAATTTCTCCCTATGATGCAGACAATTTCACTCATGCACGCATCAATTTCTGACTATGGTAACCAAAGGTATGGTCCACGGTGTACGTGAGGTTGTAATTCTGTCGTCTTTCTGTGTAATATGGTGACATAAGGTGAGTGGAGGCAAATGGACGATTTACCACTGTGACACAAGGTCAGCATACTAATATCAAATGTTAGTTGAAGGACAGGGGTGTTTCACCAAACATGTATAACCGCTAGTTACACTGCCTGTAGTGTGAACAACTTGGACAAAATGGGACGACCTGGGAGGTGGTTCCGCCACCAAGGATCACCTGTAACCATGGGACATACCGCGTGTAATGTGAAAGGCGCGTTATGTGCACAATAGGTACTGTAAATTGCACATCTTAGCTGCCTGTGTGGCCACTTTTAAAATATTACTTAAAAATATTAGCAATTAAATAAGCAACTTGTGCAACTATTGTGATCATACAGTGTCCCTATGTTGGTTTTGGAATTAATGCTAACAGAGCGATGATTTGTAAACTATGAGTTAACTTGCCAAGTTGGGTTCAATTACAAATTGTATTATCGACCCTAAAAACTGCCTTTGAAGAGGTTAATTGCTTTGACTTTAGTCGCATAAGTGCTTCTATCACTTGTGCTACTGCCAATGTATATTTCAACAAAACTGATGTTATTAAAATAAATAAAACAAGCACCCACAAAGATTTTGTGTGAAATTGTGTCAGTGTAAGGCTGGGAGTTGTGTGGCTGTAAAATCTGTTTATCTTAACAAAGACATTGGCGTTTGAGTAAGTAGAAACGTTTTGAATGTAGAAAAGGTTTGTATTGGTATTTGTGATGATTTTTCACTCTGAACCTCAATTATTCATTCAACATTTTATATATTTCTTATTATTAATATCTTTCTTAACAAATGTGTTATCCTCTTTTTATTGTTACAGATATTATTTCTCTAATGTTCGTGAAATTGTTGAAATGTTACCTCTTTGATCTCTCAATTCTAACAGGCCCCAGGTGGTCAGATAAATAAAAGTCAAGCATGGGTTTATAAATATATTAAGCTACTTTTTCTTGTTTCTGGCACAAGTGAATGTACATAAAATCTTCATTATTTAATGTTATTTCCTCCTATGAAATTTACTGCAACCTTAGAGCCAAGTTTTATCAATAAACCTACAATTGCTAGCCTTTTTGTTACAATCCAGCGACCTGCAAAGGTCAGAAAAAAGATAAAAGGTGAAAACTTACAAGTCCCAACACACTGAATTTACTGTGAATTATTAAGAAGAAAGACACTCAGGTCCCACATATTCAGCGTGTTTTGTACATGTTTTTTAAATTTTTACAAGAGACTGCACACGACCTTGAGAAGGGTGGTGAAAGGTTAAAAGTTACGTCCAACACAAAGTGGAGAAAACAAATGTAAAAGAGATGTAAAAGTGACTTTTTAAAGTGAAATTGTGTCACCTGCAGATTTAAAACGGTAGTCTGGAGCATGATAATATGGATACTCCACCGTGGATGTAAGCATTTATGCATATCTAAAGGAAAGTTGTATTAAGCACTATAAATGTAAGGGCTATATGGTGGCCATATAAGACGTTAGCACTAGTAGCCTTTACAAAGCTGCCCAAGGCCTTGTCCACGTATGGTCTTAGATTTTGAAAAAGACAAACCTACATTGAACACCACTTTACCCTCCAATTACGAATCAGTTGCATGGTTTAGACAAACATTTTTGCTATGAAGAAACCTTAGCGGATCAGCATTACTTTTTTTATTTCTGGACCAATATTGAAGATTTCCACACCACTTTGTTTGATTAAAGGGCTCACTACAACATTATACAACAATAGAGGCCTTTGAAGTGTCAAAATCTATCGAGACACTTAATGACACCTTGTAATTTATAAAAGGTTCTTTACTGCACAAAATTTGGATTTGCCAGACTGTTCTAAAGGTTAGGTGCGCTATTTGGATTGTCAGACTGTTCTAAAGGCTAGGTGCACTACTTGGATTGCTAAACTGTTCTAAAGGTTAGGTACATCATGCTACATCACTGCAAGAACAGGGCCAAAAAGTCTTTTGGTCTGCATGCGTGAGCTGCAAAGTCATCACAGACACAGGTAGTGCACTGGAATTTATGAAAGTCTGGTGAGAAAAACAAATGCCGAGTCCGATACATTCCATACCTGGGCTAGAACTCAGTCACCCATTTAAGTACTAACTTAATCCACTGCTGCTTAACTTTCATTGATGAGACAGGTACTCATCATGCTACATCACAATTCATGAAAGTCAAAAGACAAAATAAAAAAGCCACCAGAGGATGTTATTATTCTTGTGGTGTTGTACTCAATTTCAATTGCTCCTTTATGTAACGGGTGGTACTGCCATTCAAAGCTTTGCAGCAGAATTTATAAATCAGTGCTCTGATTGGTAACCACAGAAGCTTATAGAAAATATCAGAAACATGAGAGTGTGACTAGTCTAGCAGTATTGTTCAAACTCCTTTGGAGTCTGTTCAACTTGCAACTTGATAGTCCATAAAGTGTGGCAATTGCAAAATTCAGTCTGGATATAATGAATGTGATGCTGTAATGATCAAATGTGTTAAGTTAAAATATGTTACCAAAATATAAATTAATAATAATAATGATAGAGTGTTGAGGAAATGGCAGCCCTTTGCATGGTTACATGCCTCACATGTAATAACTGGAGAGTTATAATCCAAGGTTTACAGGTGATGGCAATAAGTAACAATTTTCCTCACACCTGTTGTGTCAGTAACATTACAACCTGCGTAACTGCATAACATCATCATCTTATCTAGCCTTTCTAATGCATCATGCCTCTCCCATTTGCAACCAAAGTTTGATTTTGTTTCTCTTGAACCAATGAAGGCTATATTAGAACAGGCCAATTTTCATTACATCTACTAAACCATGTCTTCTGATCATTGCTTATTTTCTCAAAATCTTCGTTTTTTCCTGACCCCACAAGAGTTTGGTCTTGTGAGCACCAGATGACCTTTGGACCCATTGTTTTTAATACCCTGCTCACCATATATTATACAATACATGAACTATATAATATGTTGGCACATAGTCACTAACATTCTGATTCATAGCAGTTTTCCAAAGAAACTGCTTACATTCTAAGAAAAGTATTCACTTGTTCTCATGTTAGTGGCTTTGGGCCCTGACTATCATGAGAATAGATATGGTCCTCACCACATCTGGTGATCTGAGGAGTAGTAGCTATACTCCAGCTCAGCTTTATAGTGACCACCCACCATAATAAGAGGTGAGCACTGGAAATTATTTTCTTTGCGTCATGAACTTGCCAAAAATACAAAAATTAATGTCCTAATTAGGGTTGGGTGTGACCCTTTCAAAATTTCTTGAAAAAATCTTAACAAACTGTGTTTATGTGTTTTATGCTAATACAATTTTTAACCAGATAGACCAATGGTATTAAAACATTAACAATATGTATTCTATATAATTTAAGATTTTTAAATCATTATTTTGTGTTTATGTTTTCAATATTTTAATACAGCATAAGGCGATTTTAACCATAGACAACTTATCTTTATAGCAATAGCTATCTGTGCTGTACAAAAGAAGAATTACACACACTGCTTTGAATTGCAGGCACATAATTGTATTTCTTGTGAAAGGACACGAGTATGTGAACATAATGCTGACAAATGTATAGACACTGTAAAATACAACAAGTATGTTAATAGGACACAACCCGTAGCCTGGTGTTCACACTATCAGCTGACAGGTATCTGTGAGGTGATTACATCCACTGACCAACACAGCTGTGTTATAATAACAGGTAGTTAAATAGGTCCATGCTAGCCTTTGCCAGGCTCTCTTCTTGAACCAAAATATCAATAAATAGTGACAATGTAACATTGAGCATTTTATTCTGCAGAACTTTAGCATGAAAACTCCAAATAGTTTGAAGGAAACATTAGACAACGGTTATGTTTACAGATGCTTTTTTTTCCTGAAGATGATTCACAATCAAATGTTTGTAAAAGTAAATGCAACTTATCAGTAACAATGACGGATTAGTGAGTGTTAATTCTTAGCTGTTGATATATATGAGAAGTTGCAATGCTTCGTTAATATATGTGGTACGCTTATTTAAAATTATATTGCATTACAGCTCATTACTGCTGAAATCAAAATGACTTTGCCAATTTTGTTTACTGCTTGACAATCATTTGGTAATTTAGTAACAATTTTTAGTGCATTGACTAAAATAATGCTTTTTTCAATTTCTTAGGGAAAGTTTTAGAAACATTGCAGAATACAGAATACATAGTTTCTTAAAACCTTGTTCATTCAGATTCTCAAGTCTATCTTATACTGGTGATTATACTGGTGATTTAGGACCTAAAAATGGCCTATTTTGCAAAACCAAGTATTCAGGATACAAATACCATCAGTTACCTCTAACAGTGACAAAATCAGACAAGTGTGTGGCCAGATGCAGGACTTACTTTCTACAATCAACTTTTCGTGACTTTAAATGAATACAACCCTTTTATTTCAATTTCTTTTCTCAAGATATGACAGTTTTGTTTTAAGTTGAAATAAATAACAACTTGTAAATTGTGACTTTTTGTTAACATTTTGATTAAAACTAACTGGATTACTGTAGATAATTTTTAGCTCTAAACCAAGTCAAAGTCTCATATTATGTCTCATCTACCACTAACCATACCAATAACTTTCTCCTTTTTGTAACTTGTACAGTTACTCCAGTCAAGGTTGAAATGCGGAAGTTATGGCGCAAAGGAATGTACAACAATTGCCACACAAACAGACCTAAAACTGACAACAGCCAATATGGAGAGGATCTTAAGGCCTTTTCGAAAATTGCTATTTTTATCTATAGTCAATTATAGATTATTTTATAGCTTTTTGAAAGTCTTATTTCATTGTAATGTTTAAGCATTTATAGTATCATGTTACCTTAATTAACAAAAATAGTGCTATTTTGTTTACTTTCTTTGAGATTTTCCATGAATATTTGCCCTACCTAACAATCCATCTTATATAGGCCACGAGTTGCACACTTTCAAAAAGTTGTACCCAGTCTCTAGGGTATAATATCATTTCAGTTCATTTAAGGCAATATATATATTTCACACAGGTAGTATGTGCTCACATGAAGTTGAGAGTTTCTGAGAAGAGTTATACAAATATCCTTTATACCCTCAACTTAATAGAAGTTAATCAACTGCACACTGAGGAACAATTAAGCTCTAGTTTTCTCAACCATAATGATTGAAAAATTATTTCAAATGAACGGCCCAGACTGGGGACTGAAAAACATGTTAGATTGATGGCCACTTGTTAAATGTCTGCAGCTATATTGTATCATACCAATCAAGACATAATGTCATAATTGTGTAATCTATATTTTATTATACTTATTGAGACATAATATCATAATTGTATAAGTATAATTGAGTGATATTTAAGTTATTTGAACAAGACTTGATTTATTAGTTTTTCATACCTCACCTTAAACTCTATTGAATTCCCCCTTTATATTTAATTTGGTGAATTTCCCGTGACAATACCAGGACCTACTACTGATTCAACCTTAACTGCATATAACTAATAGCAGACTCTAGATAATAAATATTTATTTTTGTTTTTATTTTTGGCCAAACGTCAGAATTTTGAAAAACAGAAACACTCGCTTGCCATTGAAATAAAAAGCACATTGAAATTCAGGAGAACACTAGTTAATCAGATTTTTTTTAAATTTTTACTTTCCTTAATATCTATCAGTTCCACATTTGTAATCTTATGTAGGAACTATGAAAAGGAACTGCAGCGAGTCACAAACTGATGAAGGTGCTACATTATCCTGATAAAAATTTCATGATCACCAATACCATATTCCAATTGTGTTTATAGTTTTTTCTGCTAATAGCTATGAACGCATACAAGTCATCAATTATGTGTTCAGATAATTTATTAAAAATATAACTAAAAGAAAAATGCTTACAAATTTTAAGAAAATATTCTTTTTATTTTTGCATTAAAGTTGTCCGATTATTACTTATTAGCCTGTGGATTATATTTCATCCCTTTTGTTGTAATATTCCAAATACGAGTTCCTCAACTGAAAGAGGTAACATTTTTGCCTGCCAAAAATTGCCATTCATTGAGCATTTGCATGTATATTTATTGTGCCTCATAACTGATAGTCTACACAATTAAGCACATTAAATGACATCATATTAGACCAGTGGTTAAGGTCCTTCCAATACATATCTTTAGATCTGATTGACCTGTTTAGTAAGTTGTGTCAGTAACTGGTCCCATTTATCCCCACAGGCACCTCACCAGGAAATATTTCTGCCTTATTTATCTGTGTGGGAACCTTGCCTATTGTATAAACATTTCTGGCCTTATGGGGCTTTCACAGTTTTACTGATCAAAGAATCCATGTTAAGAATGTATCCAGTTACTATTTTATCCAAGTAGTCACATATTTGCATCTCGTCTGGTAGGTAACACACTCGCCTAGGGACACAGATGACATGGGTTTGATCTCGGGTACAGACAAATTCATGGTGGCTCTGGTGACCACTTAAACTATTGACCCTTTATCATAGTGCCCTGCCCCTGAGTGAGAAGTTAAAGAAACTCCAGGACATTGATAAATAGCCATCCTTCAGACTCTGTCTTGTTGTGTAGGGAATGTCAGGTACTATAGAGTGTGGGCTGTAATTGTACAGATCACATAGCACTTTAAGCCCTGCAGTAAAGGAGATATTGTGATGAATAAAACATTATACAATAAATATGGCACAATACCTCAAACTAGTTCTGTTGTTGCTCTTATTAGATAGGAAGTGTCGCTATGCAGTTGACATATTAAACACCTAATCCAGCGTCCTGTTGACATAACACTGGAGGAATGGTGCATCTTGGGTAATACACTGGTCTCCTGCTTTCATGTAATTAAAACAGATTCCTGTAGACTATTATATTAATTGGCCCAAGCATAACTTGTTACTTTAGATTAAATAAAAGTCAGCCATATACTTTGACCGATACGAGTCACACTTCCACTTTTGGGGGTTCATCTATCACGTCCTAACTGTCAACCCATTGCCTGCAGAGAGTTAGTTTGACATTTCTGATCTTTATAATTTTAACTTTTTTTTTGTGGCCATTTAATACCTATCCTGGATTAGAAAGACAGACAGTTAAGCAAGAGAAAAGTAATGAGTGTTTCACTGCACAAAAACTCGCTCGTATCCGTAAGACAGAAATGATTTCATTCTCTTTGAATTGTAAACAGCAACTCTCTTTGGGTAGTGTTTGTGGATGAACTTATACAATTGTAGTACTTTCCTAATCGGGGTGCCATCAGGTGATCCAAACGGAGCAGTGAGACTGGGGATTAATGAGTTATGTACTCCTCATTTTTAAATACTGCTCAGTGGCCATACAGTCATCAGTGTGCTGTTACTGTTGGTGATTTTTCTGTGTGGTTGAGTGAATGTGTATTTGTAATGGTGTTGCTACAATCTGTCATTTTATGTATTTGTAAAAAAAAACCAATTGTTAGTTACAAAGACAATGCTATATGAATGTGATATTATATCAGTTTAACTGAAATTGTGCTATTTTTGTTTCATTTTCTGTACACAAAGTATCAATTTTTCATCTGGACAGATCAATAGTTTTGTTTACCTTGGACACACTACATAGGAATTAGCATTTTAGAAATGATGAATAACTTGCAACATCAGTCTTACATTGTGTTGGAATTCATCACAACATCATAATGTTTGTGTCAATTTGCTAAAGTACTGTATTTATCTGAAAAGTGTCTTTGTATTTTGAAGGTACTATTTAATAAGAAGATTACATTCTTAGTAGTTGTGCCAAACAGTAACAAACTGGATACACAGGTTACATACACTGGATATAACTCTTTCTGCATCAAGGATAAATGAACAAAATAGATTAAAATATCTAATTTAAATGTAAGTAAATGATAGCAACACTTTTTTATGGGAAAATACAAGAGGAATTAAGGCTATATTTATTTTTATGAGTGGATTATATTTTGCTTTTACCAGGAGATTGCCTTAATGTTTTTTTTTAATTTTGAGGAATCCCACAGTTGATTCTAGGTGAAGTTAGTTTGAAGAGAAATTACATTGAATATAATAACAACATCACCCCACTGACACCATACAGTTTTATATTTTATCACAATTAAAGATAATCAAATAACATCTAAACATGTGGGTTTATTTTACATTTATATTATTCACTACTTTTTTGAATAAGTACAATGTGTTTATATATACCTAAAATATGTATTTCCACTGCAATTGTTTTCGGAAAATGACTGTCGAATATAATAATAACACGGGGAACCAGTGAATATAAAACTGTCAGTTTTAACTTGAGATATCGCTATCATTTCTGCATGGATTGTAATGCAGCATAAGAAGCTCTGACAAACTATCTTTACAATGATACATACTAATATTAATAGGTTACATAATTTTCAAACTATTTACAAAAACAGTGACAATGGTTTACGCAAAATCAGAAATATCTGTCCTGAGTAAGGGGCGTCAGGGAATAAAATAGGAAAATGTCAGTCTGGTTGCATATTTTGTAAACTTTAATTTTCAAGACAAATCAATATACTCCCAGGTTGAAGGACGACTGTTTCTTGAGAAATCAAAATTTAAAAATATGTGTGTACAAAGAGGGTTATTTACTGTGATGACCCACCACTCTGCACCAATAATAAGAAAAACAAGTCCATATTCACCCCAAAGAATGTCTCCATAGTAACAGCGACCAGTGGATATATAAAACTTTTCCATCTGCATAAATTACAATTAAAAATTACAATCGAAAAGAAAAATAAAGAAAGCAGATGCTCTGCAAAGGCCTTGTCAACAGTGGTAAGAACTTGCATTTGAATTTTGGTCAACTAGCTTATCCTAATTCCCCCATGAAACGGACCTCATACACAAAACATGTGTTGTCCCATGTAGCCATACCACCCCCCTTCTGGTACTTGGAGAATTTAATACAACACACCAGAAGATGTTGTAGGTTTTTTTCAAACATTTAAAAAAATTGATATATGCTGCAAACGTGGCCTGTGCAGTGGCTAACACGCAATAAACAAATATAAATAAAAACATAAATATACGCTTTGAAACCTAATATACACTACCAAAATATGAAATGCATCGGCCAAGCATCGGGCAAGCTCCAACTAGTAAAACGTATTACATTCATATTCAGCTCCAGAGGCCAGTCCTGAAATGTGTGATCTGAGTGTACAAAACCTCCCTAATAATGTATAGATCATATTTATAGGTTACATCGTTTAAGGAAATACCAACAGAAATTTGCATGTGTATGACACTGATTATCCATATTAGTGGAGCCGTGACTATTAAAAATGCCCCAGCTTGTATTTCCACAATCTCTAGAAAATACAATATTAAATGGATAATATAAATATATTACCCGGTCTTTACATCTTCAATATTCTGAATGGTGGGTAACACAATGGAGTATTTGGTTTGTTACAGTGACATGCAAGTGTAAAAGTACAACATTAAAATGAAACGAAAAACTAATTCCCCAGCCCCAGTGGGCTTAGATGTCACTTTTGTAGAGTAATAGTTAATAACAGTGGTTTCAATAAAAAGCATTGACAATCTGTTAGAATCAGTGCCATAATTAAAAAAAACAACAAAATATAAACAAGAGCACTTAAACATAACATAGATCCACCAAAGCCCAACATCTGAAGTATTGCCTATAAGTGCAATTATTAAAACACCATTTAAACATTCCTGATGAAATTATAAAATGTGAATGTCCACCAGAGTTTAACAGCATACCAAGTGCAGACAAAGGCACAATATATATCAAACCTTGAGTGTATTAATATAAGGGTTTATAAATATAGGTAGCCTAGAATATAATAAGCAATACTATTAGGCTTGACTTTCAATGAATTATGAATAAAACATGCATTTTTGTGTGATCTCAGAATAAATTTAAGTTGGTCTTCATTATCATAATACAGCTGATAAACAGTGTAAAGCTATTTCTTGCGTTTTGTATTATAGAAATACAGCTATCAAGACTATCACTATATAAATGGGTTAGTGTCATTTTTCCTTTTGACAAAACAGTATATGTAAGGAAATTAACCTTACATGTAATTTTCTAAATGAAATACAGCTAACTGTCTTCACTGATCAAAACTACTTATCGACTGGCCAACTTTTGCACAGTATAATGTCTATAAATTGAAAACTCTTAAAAGTTTTCTCAGCTATTATAACTTTTTAAAATAAAGGCAACATATAAATACATTTCAGCTTCTTCAGACTTTCAAATGTTTAGTTAATATGAAAAAAAAATCAATTAATTTATACATCTAAGATTAAACTGAAAACTGCAATGCAAAGGCCAATGACGTAACTGGAGTTAATTGTTAGTTATTTCAAATAACTTTAGTGAGTATAATTTATTAAGGTACTTTGGACTAAGGGATGATTCTAAATCGAAGAAACCAAGTAATAAATTGCATAATGTTGCACAAATTTTTTTTATCTAAGTTACCACTAATCAAAGCTTCTTTACCCCCACAAACCCCCCAAAGAAGACGTTTGCCCCTTATGGCCATTTTATAGAGTGGGTCACTCATATGGGGGATTGTATTATCGCCCAGGAGTGCTGGGATTGAAGTTTTATCTCATCTGATAGCTCATTGGAGAAATAAAACTCCATTTCATGAAGTAGTATTCTAATGCCATGTATGAAAAGCAATCCCTTATTAACCCCTCGGCTGTCATTTTCGTTACCTAACTGCTAATATTCCATTTTTTGATGCAGAACCAATTTCTACCAGTAATCACCATGCAGCAAGATATATCTTGCATAAAGTTGTGTTCAAGTGCCCGGAGGACTGATTTTAAATAAATTATTTCATAACTAATCATATCATTTCAGCTTTAAGTGATGTTTCTAAATAGTGCAAAGGAAATTTTCATTTGGTACTAAATTTTCCTGGGTAATATAGTTATGGTGAATTTTACTTCAATTTCAGTAAAACTTGTTCCGAATATAATTACAATATTAATTTTAATTTTATATACAGTGAAGCAAGATACTTTCCTCAGTCAACAATGCAACAATATATAAACATTAAAAATGATTTTATAAAAAAAACTACAACATCTAAATCATTCTATTCAATGCGGTACTTAAATTTAGTTGGATCATCTTAAGACCAAACATTATTCAGTAGTATGGAGGAAATTGTGTTGTAGTAGACAACCAACTGTCAATAAATATTTTGTGTTGTGGTTTCTATCATGCTGAAGTATGAGGGGATGTATGGCGGGAAGCATTACTTAATTGTATGCTTACATCCATCAGGCATGATATGACATAAATGGTGGGTTGAAAGTTACATTAAACTGAAATAACCCAATTCCATGGTTCATAGTAGGACCATGCTTGCATATTTATTGCCTGAATAAAAACTTACTATTCAGATCACATAATCCTTTCCCCACATGTCCATAACGTAGAGACTTTAATACAGATATAAGATCGCTACAACTAGCATATGAGGTGCACTGGTGTATCCCCTAATAAGTCTTAAGCTGTTGAAACAGAGTTAAAAAGTCAAAGTTTGACTTGATAAGTATAAAGTTTATAAAATATGTGAAATTTATTGGAAGATTATAAAAATGATGTAATCCTTGGGCCATAGTTTATGTTTTGTGTATATTTTGATAAAACTGATAACAGACCATCAGACAGAAAAAAGTTGAAAAAATTTGTGTGCCCTTCATGAGGTAATTCTGACATTTTGTGAGATATTGATGTAACATTCCCCCTGATATTCAATTCCGTTGTTCCATGGTTTTGATATTATTATTAGAGTTCAGATTGTCAAAAGATTTAGTTGTGAAGACAAATAGCCATAATGTCTTAAATTCCAAGAAGTGATCTCGGACAAAACCCCTAATCTTGCTTTGAGAAATTCATCTCACATTTGTCCTGGAATAGATTGCATCATTTCTATATCTATAACAACAGGGAACACATTTGAGATCTGTTTGTCAGCAGATAACTATTTCTTGGTGAAATGGGCAGTGAGAGACCAAAGATCAAAAACAAAAATGAGTTTTTATGTTCCTTTTAAGGGCTTAAGTTATATCAGTGTGTCTTGTATATTACCATAAACTAGATCCGAACCCAGGACCACAGATGTGAGATCCCAGTTATTAAATATCAAATTAGTTAATTACTCTGCCACTGAAGGGCAGTTGATGGCATCCAAAACTTAGTTCTGTGATTATACCAATGTAACTAACTGCCTAATGTATACTGCTCCACGCCCTAACTTGGGACAACCTGACCACAAAATCCTTCTTCACTCTTCTTCTAAGTACCCCTCACAAACATCCAATAAAATCACTGAACTCTCCACAGTGCTTTTTAAACGTGATATGGTAATTTCTGCATCAGAATTTCTAGACATTAATACCCTAACTTTGCATAATTTGCCAAAGGAAAGTCCTGAAGATACTTTATTTATTTGGGTCATCACTTTGGCATCCTTACTCTGTGTACAAAATTGTACAAAAAGTGTAGATCCAATTGTCAATATTTATTCTGTCTTCCGGTCTGTGCCAAGAAGAGGTTTATGCCATGTTACAACACCAAGGCATAAAATAAATCTACTGCAATCAAAAACTATCACCTCATTTCAGGAGGCCAAGGTTACCATTATCTCTGTGAACTATAAAAAGGACAATTATTTTTCTTCATAACCATTGTTTTGAGTTTAAAATGTCTCTTAAAGTGGTTGTTGTGTTTATAATAACCAATTTCTGCAAGGAAATCCTAGCGACTGCATATAGAGTTCATACATTTATCCCTCAGAAAAACCTGTCAAATTAACAACTCCATTATAAAGGCTCAGTATGCACTTTCAAACAAACCCTTCACCCCTATTCAGTATTATGACCCCGCCCTAGGCAAGGCAAAAAAAAACTTCTCACCCCTATGAAAGTTTAAACCCCCGGTCTTACCTCTACATTTGGGTGTTGCATTGCAATGCTGTTTACAAACTTGTACAAGTATTAATCTGTGAATAAATGCAGCTCAAAGGTTAGAAATGTTGAGGATTTGGGCAAGTTTTAGAAACCACTAATTCAGTGTTCTACTATCCAGCTATTAACCACATGGATATTGTTATCATCCGTTCAAACAGAAAAGTATGGGCTTTAATAGGGCACTTCAAACCGTTCATACGTGACTGAGGCATACCAAAGGCATAGTCTTGAGAGTGGAATTGGTGTATAAGAGCATTTTAACCATAACCTCACAAGATGGTTGTAGTTTCACTTAGTTGCTACATGGCAGGAAACATCTGAACCTATTATAAAGCTAGAAATCACTCGTAGAGGTTTCTTTTGTAACCAGAATATGGCCTGGAACTTTGCTAAGTTTTAACCACTTCTTTCTTTGGTTAGGCCCTATCCACATAAGAAAAAAAAGAGAAAGATTTGTTCAGTACATTTGGAGTAATTGTGAACACAGACAAACGTATAAACAAACATACCCAAAACATAACCTCCTGTTGGAGATGAAAGCAGAAAGCGGGATATTACTTTCCTTTATGATTTGGCAAACGGTAATGTAAAAACTGTTTATTTTTTGCAATTATTATGTAAAAACCAGCATGAATGTCTTTGAATAAAAATATAACAATAGGTTGCATGAGTGGTATAAGTGTGAGAATAGCTAAATCTGCATTAAGTTTCCAGTTCCACTCTTTACACCTATACTTGCCTTTGTTCTAAAGCAAAAGTGAGACCAGGGCTTAAGTGAACCCAACTAGGCTGCTCCCTGGGGAGTTGAGAAGTTGTCAAGAAGTTTTGGGTATTTTTTGGCCTTGCTTGGTGTGTTTTTAAACTATATCCTCTTTTACTAGTGAGTTTTACCAAGAAAAACGATAGTCCCTGAGATGACAATGTGAGACTGTGATTACTCATTGTCAAGCAGATTAGCTAATAAACCCCGGGGAAAGTAAAGGAAGCTTTCAAAAACTTACAAATCTGTGTGTAAAACAAAAGTTAGAGTAAATGTGCATCAGAAGTCACTCATTGACACTGAAATGTTCTTTTGAAAGTTTGAGTTATCTTTCAATATCGATTCGTTAAGACATTGCATTGTTATGTTGTATCTAAGCTCTTCACATTTAGTATCCAAAGGAAAAAAAACATCCACCCATTATGTATTGATATCAATTTACAGTTAGAATTAGAAATGCTGATTTGCTAGAATTACATGTATGTACAGTTTTAACTCTATTTTGATGTGTAATATTCCGATTGGCAACTGCAAACAAGATTTAGAAAAAAACGTACACAAATGTATTTAATGACTAACCCATTAAATCTATACATTCAATGATAATCTACATTCAATACAGTATATACATACAAGTAACATATGGTCAAATAACGATCACTTCACCTAGCTTAAATGTTTTACTTTAAATGGTGTTGCAAATTCAGTGAGTAGTCTCTCTAATAATTCTTCTAAATTATGTTTTGGAAAGACTACCTATTGATGAATATTGTCTTAAAGTCCAAGCCAAATAATGAGACTTCACCAGAGTTTATCATCTAATGCTTGCAATTGTGGTGAAGACCTTGAGACTATACAAGCCTTATATTGCCTTATCTTAAACTGCCTCCCCACGTGACAACCTCAGCCAATCATATTTCACCTGTATAAACATGCATTTTATTGTATCTGTGCTACACTGCATTGCACTTCTAGAGATCACTTTTTTCATTTTTTTTCATCTCCGGACTTTCATGAATTGTGGTGTAGCTTGATGAGTATCTGTCTGTTCACTGAACTTAGGCAGCAATGGGCTACGTTAGTACTGGGGTAACCGCTTCGGTGCACCACTCCTGTCTCGGATGGCTTTGCATTCATGCTAGTAGACCCAAACCCCTTTCGACCTTGTTCTACCTGTATGTATGTGCGATCTTCTTAAATTTGGAGCACCTAAGTTTAAGCTCCATGTGTACTAGCTTGTACCTAGACTATATTTTCCTCTTTGTCGTATCTGTCCTTACTTGATTTCTGCTTGACAACCCTCATTCTTACAGCTCTGAAAAAAGACCAACTATCTGGCTAGTGGAAGTTGAAGAGAAAGCTGTCCCTATATCCAACTCTCCCATCAGCTTTCCGTGAATAGTTCGAGGATATAATACACATCTAAAAACTCATTTTCACGAACAATACTACGATCATTCCTAACTTAGATTTTAAGTATTACTTAGATACTAAGCAATAAATTATGAAACCATAATGACGTATTTTCCATACTCTAAGGTGACCAATTGGATAACCAAAATGATAATAAGTATTTGTTTATGAAAAAAGAAAACTCGTATGAGTGTCTCATTTTGTTCTATCCAAAAATTTGTAAACCGTTGTACCTTGAGAGTTAGGAAAGGTTTTTTTACATTACTCAAATTTAAGGTGACCTTACCTGACCTTACATGATAAATTTTTCCTCACTTAGATCAAAAGGTCACCGTTTCTGTTGTATGCAGACATTGGCTCTGATCTTAAAAGTTTTGAACATATTTAGAATAATGTGTTAGTTTGGATTCATCATTGATCTCCATGTTTACCAAAATAACAACCTTGATCTAAATTTTTCAAAACAGCCTAGGTTTTTGTTCCACCAGGGTTTTTTCCAATGGGCGTTTTTTCCACCAATATTTTTTTTCTCACACCCACCCCCTCACCCTCCCCCCCGCCCTGCAGAAATCCTGTATTCGCCTCTGAAAACAAAAAAATACTCTAATCTGTACAAATCATTTTATGTAGTTCAGCAAGCCTTGAAGTTTATTGTACTCAGAGCAAATAAAACATTTACCACCACATTCACCCAGTTTGGATGATTGCAGTAGTTTCTCCAGAGAAAGACATGCCATGTTTTATGAGATAGTCCACCGCTAAGTCTCGTGAGATTTGGCAAATCTTGGCTGGAGATCTTGAGAGTTTATCTGCAGTTAGATGTGAGGGTAAAGCCCCTAACCCCACAGGGAATTGGTAGTGGTCCTGCGTGGGTCTTCTGTGGCTGGTTAAGCCAGCTGATGTTGGCCCAACCCTGACTTCGTGTAACCCATTGCAACAGGTCACATTTATAAGCTAGCCTTTCTATTGGCTAATAACTAATTAGGAAAGTGGTAAATTTGACTTTACGTCTGTTTTATATTTTTAATAGCAAATTGGATTTTAATTTTATATTATGTCAAAAATAACCCAATTGTTTCCCACCTTTGCTGACGTCAAATTAAGAAACTTAAGTTTTTAAAAGAACACAATGGTTTTCCTGCATGTGTTACTATCCTTAAATTACAAACTTTTGAAACCTCTGAGCAACTGTTCTCTACAAGGGGTCCATGTACTGAACTGACCCTGTAACATTAAAGTGTGTATCACATTAAAGGTCCGGATACACCAATCCAACATGATTTGATGCAATACTTACAATGCAAGTCTTCTTCAAGCTAAAGAAAATGATTAATATCATCTTTCAAAACTGGTCCAGAGATAATGACTGTTATTATCATTTTAAATGGAGGTGTATTCTGTAAGCCGATGATACCTTTCAATTCAGACCAAAGTGAATAATATTTCCAAGTAAAAATTATATCGGGTCATATTGTCATCACTGGCCAAGTTACATTATACCAATTTGACTATGTGGTTGTATTGTCACTGGTATGTACGATGCTTTTGTATGGTACAGTTTAAGAACAGCTGGATGCTTTAAAGAAACTCAGGTAATTTTTTTTAATGATCATACATCGCTCTTCTCTATAGCTCCCCTCTGATAAACATAAATGATCATACATGGCTCCCCTCTGTGAAATATAAATGATCATACATGCCTCCTCTCTATGGCTCCTCTGTGTGAAATATAAATGATCATGCATGGCTCCTCTCTGTGAAATATAAATGATCATACATGACTCCTCTCTGAGAAATATAAATGATAATACACGGCTCCTCTCTATGGCTCCTCTCTGGGAAATGTAAATGATCATACATGGCTCCTCTCTATGGCCCCTCTCTGGGAAATAAAAATGATAGTACATGGCTCCTCTCTATGGCTCCTCTCTGTGAAATGTAAAATATCATACATGGCTCCTCTCTGTGAAGTGAAAGTTACTTGTCTCCATGAAAACTCCTCTCACTGCCTAAGCTGAGGAGGTTATGTTTTCGGTTGTGTATATCTCTGACTTTGCAAAATAATTAAAACAATTGGAGGGACTGATTTTAATGAAATTCTCAAAAAAAAAATCTCGACAGTGGCAGAAGGAATAAATGATTTGAATTTGGTGGTGATCTGGATCATTGTCTGGATCCAGGAATTTTTAAAAGATATTTTATTACTGCACCCACAGGCAATATTGGAGGGATTGGGCTTTGATGGAGGTGTGCACCGTATGAGCACTCTTGCTGTTAAAACATCTCTGAACTATCAGTATATTTAATTATATTTCCAATGTGTTTCTAAGTTTTTTGATTCCCTTTGGTACGCAAAGAGTGAATGGTCACATGACCAACTGTATGATCACATAACCATGTCTTTGGTATATCCATCTAGTTAGGAGTCTGGGGAGTGTGGGGATTAGGTGCTTTGAAAGCATTACTGCAGAAGAGCAAAAAAGTGGCAAGCCATATAGACTTCCTCTTCCCTGTATCACATGTCATTTTTAATACTCTGAGTCCAAACAATCAGAAATGAAATGGAAGAAATTTAAGGCTGAAGTTTTGTTAGTTAGATACATATTCCTAAGGCCAAACAAGCTTTTAGTAGGTATTTCCATATCAATAAGCACTGATTTGATCCCTTTCAGTAATTTTGGTAGAAGCGTTTCCTTATACCCGACCATAGCTGGATGACTAATTAGTGACATCGTTCCTAGTTCTCCCTCCACAAAACAAAACAAATTCGCATTATTGGTGCAGTAAAATTGCAGTAAACAATAGCAGTACTTAACATATAACTATGTATATATTTATGTATAAGCATATATTCTAGTATGGAAATTGTCATGTTACAATACTTAGGAAAATGGTGAATACATCACCAAAGCAGGTTATACATCCATCACTAACTCAGTGTATGTATTTTAAAAAGCAGGAGAAGCAAGGTCTAGTAAACATACAGATATCATATATCTCGTATATGGAAACACTGTTGGCATCACGATTGGCGTTGGTGATTGGCAAAAGGATATCGCCAACCAACAATAAGGAAGTGCAGCCTTTAAGTTATAAAAGAAAAAACTCTAGAAAAAATCAAGCTTCACCCAGACAGAACATTCACCCATATTATTTTTTTAAAGAAGGAATAAATATTTATGAGAGAATACTTTAATTATTTAGGTTAATTTATTTTAAACTGATGCCAAACCTCTAATTTAGTTTATCCAGATAAGATTTGAATGAAGCCACTTCTTTTTGGGGACATTCATAGTATGCAAGATATATGGCTATTAAAACCAAAGGGGCTTAGTAAGCAAATATTATCACCACTTTTAACTGCTATTAACTCGGAGACCCCCATCAAGTAAGTGCAAACGTGTTAGAATTTATTATACAGATCCCAGTTTTATGGGTTTATGTCAAATCTGGCCCGTAGGCAAGGCTAGATTTACGCAGAAGCAACAGACAAACCTCTGAAGAAACCATCTGGCGCGAAAATGAACAAAATGTCGTCTGCTGGGAGGTTAAAAAGAGAGCGATATTGAGAAATCCACAGAAGTATGAGATTAATTAAACTGAGGACTAGATAGAGTTACCATATCCTGGCGAAATTGTGCCCTGCTATATATATTGTATACAAGCTGGTCAATTGAATTATAAACAAATGGAATTTGAGAGTTCTCTGGGTCCAAACCTTTAGTAAGTTTTGACAGTCGTATCTTTTGACCTGTAAAATGGATGTCTAAAGTAGTTGCAATTTGTAAATAAAAACTGATTTTACAATCCCTTACTGTCCCAAAGATCACAGAATTTTCTCAATATGCATGCAGAATAATCTACCACAATACAATCTGTGCAGTAAATTTTATCATGATGCCAAGTTGGGTGCTTGTTTTGGGTTTAATATCATATTTTACACATGTATAGATCAGGCATGAAATTTAAGGGATGGAGGAAGTCAGTGCATACTAATTGGTCAAGGTTTTGAACTGAAAACCATCAGCTAGGAGCAAGCAAATTCCAGCTTCTCCACTACAGATCGAGGCTGACCATGATCAAATAATGCAATGAAAGTCATCACACTGATTGGCGAAAATCTAGTGGAACTTATAGCCGTTCCAATGATACAACAGGAAATATATCTGAGTGATGCAATTTAAAAAATTTTACTACAAGTGCAGACAAAGAAATACAACGTGAATCTGATGGACGAGGATTGTGTGTTTGTTTTCTTGGGTGATAAACTTAAAAATATAGATATGGACCAAGAGGGTTATTGTGCTTGTATTATCACTCACTTTGTTTTTAATAAGTAAAATAAGCTGTACCAAAAATTAGCTGTGGAGCATATCTATAGTTACAGGCACGAGTTAATATACCAATTTCAATATTTTAACTTGATATTTCTCTGCCATTCGGTACAGATTTTCATGCGCAAAAAAGCGAGCAGAATCTCTGGTGCCTTAAGATACTACTTGGTCTGTGCGTCTCGGTATTTAGGTGAAATATATTGCTTGGTGGAAAATGAAATATAAATCATTCTTGACACATTGTCGGTAAGGGCTAACCCATTCTTAAAAAAACCCCGAAAATTCTTAATTTAAGATAGCTTTAATGAGTTTGTTCTTCAGGACTCATGGAATGGATCTAAACTGCTGCACAAATTCTGGAATTTAAAAGCCGTAACACTTCGAGATAAATATTGTGGAAACTGTGCAATCTGGGTGCTAAGGAGTTCAACATTCAGATGAATAATCAGGACGTGTAACCACTAAGCCCTGTTATTTTGTACTCTTACAAAATAGCTTCACTCACATAGGTCAGTGCCCTATTTGCAGTTACAAGCACCGGTTAGCATTAATTTATAAGACATTGAACTTCAAGTGCCGCTAATACCCCTGGTTCTACTGTAAAGAGTTTGCCTTCTGCCCTCTCCGACATTTTGTTTGGGAGCCAAATTGTGGAGGTCCTATGAATGGTCTTTTCACTTTGATGGGAGAAGCCAAACTACAACATGCTTACAAACCTCCATTAGTAGCCATTGCCAGTCTTTTTGGTCTTAAGTCATTTACAAATTATCTTTTTGCTGCTCCGACTTATCTTTTGTGCATTTTTATACTAATCTTCTAACTGTTATTACCAATTATGTACACTTTCCGCAAGAACATTAGTCCTACGAGTTCCAACGATTGATTTTCTCTGCTTCCCAAAAGTGATTGGGCCTTGGTTCAAAGACTTTTCTTTTTGGTTTGTAAAAGTCAAGAACAGGTCATAAATCTAAATTGTTTGGATATAAGACTTATCTTTTCAGCTATAAAACTTATTTTATCACTCATTTGCTGCCTGTTGAAATCACTGTTTAAATTAGCCACACCTGTTTACAAGTTTCTTCACACTGGTTTTCCCAAGTATTTGTTCCATATGTTGCTAAATACAGTAGTTGCTATTGTACCAGGCTCAGAGTGTTGGTAATTCCCTCGTCGTAGCTACGTCTCGTCCATCTACACAAAAGTCTGTCAAACAGTTTGGCTATAGCTTTGCTTTTGATTCTCCTACTGTATTTAATACTCTTTTTGATGGTGTTTGAAGTGTGTCCTCAATGTATTGCTTAAACCAAGAAGCTTAAATCCAACCTGTACACCAAGACATACCCACCTAAGTAAAGTAGTTCTCCATGGTGCTTTACCCATTCCTGTTCCTGGACAAGGATACTGGTTACTGTGATGTTGAGCCTTTGTCCATTTGTAAAGAGGAGATTAAGTGCTATAAAAGACCAATTATCATAGAAACAAATCCTGTGTTTTCTCAGTTTGAGGTATAAAAGTCGCCGCAGACAATCCAACTAAACGGGTGTTAGCACAACAACACCCAGCAGTTCCTGAAGAGTTTTCTTTCTCATTAGTACTGTCAAAATATCAAAGCTCTTTAGTGGATTAAGTGTTTAACCTTTAAATCAAAACACATTTGTGGTGCATCCAAGTACTTGGGTTCTATAAGTGCAATGCAAATTTTGAATGGGGTTCCTTGCTATGTCACACAATATGGAGTAAAAGCGGTTGCTCTTGGCAACTCCAAATATGGCGGCCAATATTGTGGAGGTTGTTTGTATTATTTGGGGTAGTTTGGGCTGAACAAATGACTGTCTGTTTATTACACTTGACTAACTAATAAACAAATATTGGCATTTAACAAACCAACCCTATATTAATTAAGATCTTTATTGCATGAACGTATTAAGTTAAACAATATTTCACAGATATATTTCGGAATAAAAACAAGTTGGATACAATTTGTAAGCAAAATCTTTAGATTTGCTTATTTTAATAAATGATGCAGCATTTGTTGACAAATTTCTAACACGAATTATCCACACTAAATGGCCCTATGGTACATCAAAATAATATATCTCGGTCTGTGTATCTCTACCTTTTCCAACCAAATAACAGACTGTGTTGGATAACAAAAAAAAATTTTTTCTGTTAAATTCTTACGCGTTTGTCGTCAATATGTTATTGACTCTACCTCGAGACACTAACCATATTCATTAAACTGAAACATCTGGATTACCTAGAGTTTACCTTTGACTAACTAGAAAGTACTCGTAGAGCACAAACCTTTATCTGGGGACATTTCCCAAAATTATGCATATTGTTTTGCATCCAGAATATGATTCCGACCATTCCCAGAATGAAGTCACTTCTTTCTTTACCCAGACCGTAACCATATGAAACTTTTATGAAGATCCCCTCATTACTTTCGCATGTCATGTTAATCAGCAAGCTGAAGTAATTGAAAATACACTGAAAATGGAACCTTTGAAAATTCTGGATATTTTGTACCTAGGATATGATCTGGATCTTTCCCAAAATGTAATCGTTTCTTCTTTTGGCAGAAACCACGTGATATACTTCATGAAGATCTGCCCCGTTAGTTTTGGAGTACTGTCAACCAGAACGTTAGTCATTGAAAATACATTGGAAATGGCAGTTTAGAAATTTTGGATTTTTTTTGTATCCAGAATAAAATACATAACAATGAAGTATTGCAGGAAACATATTATATGTATGTATTTTAATTATAGGCATATGATTCTTATGAAAACTATTCAGTTAATGTGAATGCTAATTTTAAAGCAATTACAGAGAAAACACATGTTAATGTGTTGGTAACATTTCAGAAAGCTCTTTGTAACCCCTGAGTGGCTTTGTGTTTGCAGGGTAACAAATTGTTTGTATTGTAAATTATGTACTGCTTCTAATAGTCCAGTAATGAAATGCTAGATCCCTTATAAAAGGTAGGACATTAACCTTTGAAAAAAATATACACCACCTTAACCTCCTGTCACACTGTTCCGTTTTGGTACGAAGACAACTCCCGAATTTAGGAACCTAGTATGTTACTACCAAAATATTGCCAAAAATTAGTCGTGAAATATATCCATAGTTCCAAATACAAGGGAACATAAAAAACTTCAATTTTAACTGATAATTCAACTACCATTTCTGTATGATTTTAATGCAATAAAAATGAAAATAACAGAAACTAATAACAAAACTTGAAACTACATTTCTATTGATATATGTAGCATTTTTGTAACTTACATAATTCATTGGCACTTGTAACGTCTCTGTAACGCTAGTTACTCTTTGTAATGGGTGTTAGGAAATAACCCAAAATATTACGTGATCTGTATATTCTCGTTTTAGGTCAAATATGTTATTTGGTTGGTAATAAAAAGCTAAGTTTAAATTTTGTTTCATTGTGACGTCACAGAACTACAGCAAGGAACTAAATATGCACATGATGTCATGAGCTAGTTATCAGTCAATATTTGGTGTACCTAGATCAACTTGAGATGTTCAAAGAATGGGTCGATATGAAAGCCCCCTTACCCATATTGTCTGTGAAAATGCATTGATAAGAAAGTCTTAAAATAAGATTACATTGACCACCAAACAGTAGCAATCAACGCCTAAAGGACAAAATGAACATTGATAAGAATCTCAAAAATTGTAATGAATTTGCAGGAGAAAAAAAATGTCTCAGGGACCTTGATGCACAGTTTACTGCATAAAATTTCTGGGAATTTACTGAAGGTTATCTAAGAAGAGTAATTTAGTCAGTCAGTAATCTGCAGGTTTAGTCGGTGTCTAATAAACTGTCAAGTGTTTTCGAAAGAAGTTATTTAATTAAGAAACACAGATTTTGTCAAAAAATAGTTAAAAGATTTTTAAGGTGAAATTGCCTGCATCATTTCTTCGCTTCTATACTTGTAAACCAAATGTAAATATGAACTCCACTCTGCTTAATTTTACTCTCAGAGACATAAAAAGTGCATTTTACATCATACCATGATACCATGTAAAATTACATGATACCATGTAAAATTACATTATACCATGTAAAATTAAAGCACTTTGTTTTATTTTAGTTGGATAGCCGCAATAAAATCTTAAAAGCTAGTGTGATTTTTAAGAAAGGATACTCTCTTT
This sequence comes from Sabellastarte sp. h YS-2021, assembly GCA_964017235.1. NCBI lineage: Eukaryota > Metazoa > Annelida > Polychaeta > Sabellida > Sabellidae > Sabellastarte > Sabellastarte sp. h YS-2021. The sequence goes on along the minus strand of OZ024939.1, from coordinate 19,068,023 downwards.
GGATACTTACATAAGGATACTCAAACAGGACATACAGGAGAACAAATGTATTTTGTATAAAGATACCTATTTTATTATTTTTCTTGATACTTTGGTCAAGAAGGTTATGTTTTTTGGCCCGTTTGTTTGTTTCTCTGTGTTTGTGATTACTCAGAAAATTAATGAACCCTTCATTAAGAAATAATTTATGTGTGTAGGACCTGACCAGTGGATGAAGTGATTCAATTTTTGGAAAGATCTGGATAATAATCTGGATACAAAAAATATCCTAGGTTATGCCATCTGAACATCAATCAATCAATCAATCAATTAATCAATCAATCAGTTAATCAATCAGTCAATCAATCAGTTGTCCAAGTGCTTAATCTCCGGATTTTACGGATTCTAAGGCACACCATCCAGTTCGTAAGGCATAAATCATCAAGACATTAGACATGTTCCAAGTCGTACCCAGGGAGGTGATCCGGTGTTCGGTAGTTAGAAGCTAAGGTGGAAAAGATTTAAACATGAGTTTAAAATAAAAGAAAAACAGTGTTTGGGTGATTTTCAAAATATTTGGATATTCATCCTACGCAGTGGATTTCTGTCTTCTAGGAGTGCTTTTTAGTTATACCTAATACAAGCATGCCTCATAATTAATGTTTAATTCTAGTATATAATGGGGGGTCACTGTGGCACAGTGGTAACCCACTCCCCTCCCACCTCTGAGGTCGGCGGTTCAAACCCCGGAGCTTATGTGGGAAAGTTGGTTATTGCTTGCCGACGGACGGCAGTTTACAGTACAGAACCTTCACCAACTGTATGTACTGGTTTCTTCTGCCCACAAACCTACCCATTGTGATATTACCTGTGCAGTGTTGAAAGAGAAGTAAAATACCAAGTAAATAAATATTATATGATGTGTAAAAATTTTTAATAATGAACATTGGGAGATAAGGAAATATCTTCTTTTTCATAAAAGTATTTTAAATGTATGATAATAATGTTTTTTGAATTGGGTTCCAAACATGATTATTTTCCATTGTAAAATCTAATTTTAGAGTATAGTTCTTTTTGAAATCTGATGATGTCATTTAATACTTTTACTGAACACTTTCCACCTAAAAGTCAACAATTTCACTCGCGTGATAGCATTTGTGTTTCATCAAGTGCATGTATATATTTAAATATTTAAGCTTCAAGTAATTTGTAAACACACTAACTCTAAAGTACTCACTCTTACGCCTTACAAACTTTCTTTCTTATATTGCTCATCAATAAGTATCACTCTAACTGATAAAACAAGCAAAAAAACATAACATTCTTATTACAATGCACTAATTCTAATGCCCTGTACGAGTACATTGTCTAACTAAGAAATAATTCACGGCATAAATGATTGTAAAAAAATTTGAACAAATTTTGAAAAAAGTATTCTTTCCCTATGCAATAAAATAGCAATATGCAAACTGTGTAAACAAAGAAACAAAAAAAGAAGAAATATGTTTTATGGATTAAAAATATGTATCATTGATAAAGAAAAAATCTTAAAAAATTAAATGATACATCAATATCAGTTATCTAATACATTTTCTGTGCAAGGTTTGGTTAATTTATCAAAGGAAACTATATTAATCTTTACTAACCTTTTAACAATTTTTAAAACACAAAATTATCTTTGATGCAATGATGCACTCTACCTATCTCTCCCCCTCTCTGGTATTTAAAATATTGTTTTCTGTGGATTGTAGAGCTGGGCTTATTTGTTTATAATAATATCTAAACATAATCATAATGAGCCCGCATTGCTTATTTATTTTATCTGTTTAAACCCCAGTCACAATACAAGTGGTACCTCCCGCGGTTATAGGCTGAACACCCCTGTCCTTCAACTAACCGTCTGATGTTCATATGCAACCTTGTGACACAATGGCGATACGTCCATTACCTTGCACGTCCTACACAAGGTTTTCAAATGTTTGAAATTTCCGCCTCCGAATTGTGTACCACGGGCATGCACAGATGAATTCAGGCGTGCACAGATGAATTTCTTGCTACGGTAACTGAAGGTTTCGCGACTGTGTTACAACTTCCCACACAAAACCTTACACGGTAGTTGAAGGACAGGGATGTTTTACCAAATGCCTATAACCCGGAATTGTGCTGCCTGTAACGTGATGGAAACACCAAATCTCAGAATCAGAAGGTATGAGGCGTCCTGGTGACTGGGGCAGAAGTGTTTTACACTTAGCCTAGTACCTTTGTATCTGTAACATTGTGGTGGCTAGGTAGAACAGCCTAGGAAACTAGTGCATACAGTTAGTCAAAAGTTCCGCATTGTAAACTGTTGACCAATGACAAGTGTGTTAATACCACTGCACCACCTTTGCCCTCAGTGAACTCTATTAAGCCCAGGTATGAGCTGGCTGTTGTAAATTCTCTTTGTATATTTCTAAAGGTTTTCCATTAAAAAACTATTGTACTATGAAGTATTTCAATTATAAGCAGGTGGTATTACAATAAATCATTCTCTCTTTGAAAAGAAGCACACTGATTTAACATGGGGTCATGAAAATATATTTAACTGATTCAATACCAGCATTTTTACTGTCCATAGAATAAGCTATAATTATTACGAGCACAATAAGTTCATTTACAAACAGCAAAAACTGCATGTTACTAAATAAGTATGGATAGCTAAATGATGGAATTCCTTTAAGTGAGACATTACAACTATATCTGATAAAATAGTGCTCCTAGATAAAAAAATATGGTTAAAAGTACATTAGTCTAGGGTTCACTTTAATATTTGAATCCAGATAAAAAAATATATTTTTATTTCCTGATAAAAGCAAATATAAATACATAATGACTGCAGTTAATGCCAAATCTCAATAATTTACCTAGGCTATTTTCAGGGGATTGTAATTTGTTTCAAAAATTAGTTGAATATGTTATTTAAAATGACAACTACTCCTTGTTAGACAAAAATGTCAACAAGCTATTATAATAATTTGGTGAAAAATGCATCTATAAATACCTGAATATCTGATTATGGTTTATTTTAAAGAAACTCTGCAGATACTCAATTAAAACTGGATATTCACATATGTGGTTTTTCAGTAAGTTTAGCAGTGTTAATATTTACAAACATTCTCTACCTAAAACGGATATGATTTATTGACATGGAAAATACATATATATAAATTGTTTTCTTTATGTGCACAATCACAAATGAAATAAAAATGGATACACAGGATATGACATACCCACGTGGATATACAAATAATAAAATATAAAATCACTGTCAGGAGAACAGATATACCGAAAAAGTGGGGCATACTAAACCTCAAAACCTAATTCCTCTCGCCAAGGCAGTGACATTTTATAGGATATAATTAGTGGGCCATGATATAAAAAGAAGAATACAGTGCTTACTAATTACTGCGAATGAGTGAATCTCCCCCAGATGAGAGTGTTTTTCCTATCTTGGAGCCAAAGAGAGCATCATGCATGGGTATCAGTCAATGAACTGTGTGTAAATATGAACTTTAGTACACATCCCAAAGTGATGCACATAAAAATACTTAATAGACCTATGAAGTGAGATGGTATTTGTTTGTATGGTTTTGCATAGAAATGTGATTGTAACACATGACCATTGCTAGATGGAAAACTACAGCTGTCCAATTAATTGGAAAAAGTATTAAATGAAAGAAAAAAAATTAAAAACCATTCACTGTGAAATGATAGTCATTTGTTAATTGTATTCATTCATTTATAATTGCAGCTGTTTTTAACTTTTTTCGGTGAAAGAAATAAGATCATTTAGTTTGCTGATGACATAGTAATATTCTCAGAGATATGATGAAAGTGGTAACTGACTAAATAACAGTTACATATCATAGACTGATATTATCTTCATTATATAAACAGTGACGGGTAATTTATACACCACCAGCAATAACTAGAAAGTCATTAACCTTCTGCGGTAGTTGATATTTATACAAACCAGATTTCATCAAGGCTTAAAATCACAAACCCCCATCTGATAAGGCCACAGTCAACTGTGAAGATACATGTATATATATGTGCTAACCTACATACTCTCATTGCAACTAATAATAATCTTCATCAATTTGATGGGAATAAAAATATATATGTTCATTATGATCATCCCACACACAACATATGTGAACTAATCCCAGCAATTTAATTACACACCCGTACCCATTGTACAGTGCCAAGCTCTATTGTTCCCTTCATGATTACATCATGCATAGTGCTGCTCAAGCCACTTCAGCCCCTTCCGGCAAGGCAGATAAAGACTCCAGAGAGGGACCGGATGGTGAGAAGGGATTCATCATGCCTCCACCGAACCCAAAGGCCCTAGTGGATATGATAGAAGTTATGGTAAGTTTGAAGCTTGATATTCTTTTAAAAATTTGCTTTAGTGTATTCTTTTGGTGACTGGATAGTAATGGCTAATTTGGTCAGTCCTGTGTCAAAGAATTTGAATGGAATGAAGAAATCTAATTGGATAAGATATGTCAGGTGACCCGTCTTGTCTTGAATCTGATTGGAAGGCACCTGGACACGTGTGTGAATCAAGTCATCTCATTGGATGGGATATGCAAGGTGATTAGTCATGTCTATCATATGGTTGGTTGACATTGGATACATGTGTTTGAATGAACACAATTGATTGGACAGGATATATCAGGTGATCAGTCTTATCTTGAATTTGGATTTGTGAATTTCATTGGATATTACAATCCCCATCACTGATTCCCAGTGTAATATGACAGAAGTTATGTAAGTATAAACTTTTTCTTTTATAATTTATTTTGTTTTATTTCTTATGCTTGACTATTGACGACTATTTTGGCCAGACCTGTGTCTAGACTTTGAACTAGATGTCATGAATGGTGAAATCAGAATTCATAGAAAAATCAGGTTATCAGTATTTTCTAGAATTTGATTGGATAACTCTGGATATGTGATATAATCTCTACATTGGATGGTATAGAATTGAGTCTTTTCCTGGATTTTTATTGGATGGCGGTGGTGATACGATTTCTGACTGCTACTTTTAATTTACATATGTTTTATTGACACTTTGGCAGTCATCATAGTCGTTATGTTTGATTGGATGTCACATACCATTCTAGTTTCTAATTTTGATTAATATTATGGCAGCTTGCAACCTTTCTTACTTAATGTTTTAAAAATGGCTTTCCATCTATGTATCAATAGCTATAGCTGATTTGGATAGGATTTCCCCTGGAACTTGATAGATAGCATTGGACATGTCACTGATATGACGGTATCTGTCATATGAGTGGTCATAGTCTTACGTTTGATTGGTTGTTACTGAATAGTTATGTTTAGAGAGATAAAACATCCTCTGATTGTTTTATGTAATATTAGTGAATAGGATTGATCACATTGTGCCAATTCAAAGTTTATATTTCATGTACAAAATGATTACGCCTGTCAGAAAGAATCGATTTATTTGTTAAGTGTTTTACATCATGCTTAGTACTTTTGTATCATTTATATTGCTATGGGTAGTTGGAAGGGCAGCAGAAACTAATACAGTTGGTCAAGGTGCTGTGCTATAAACCACCGGCCAGTGGAAAGCAACTACCAGCTTTTCAGATTTGAGGTGAGAGAGTGATTTGAAATCTGCTTTCAGAGGTGGGAAGCCAGAGTATAACCAATGTGCAAACTGTGCCCACCCTTCCCCCCATTAGGAAGAAGGATGAATGTGAAAAGATATAGAAGAGATATTTGATTTAACATCAGCCAAGGTGGTTATGTGATTGTTGTACTCTGTTTGTTTGTATGCTTGTTTGGTTTGTATGTATGTTACCAAGATTAAGTCCTGGACGGATTAACATCAACTTTCACAGTAGGTAGATCCTGCTGTAGCATAGATTAAATTTTGGAAACCAATTTTGGATAAATAATTTTCAAAGGATTTGTTTTGTCTTGGAGGAGGTTTGTACTGTTTGAATACTCTTGTTATTACACATGTCTATGGTGTTGTTGGATGACCATTTTTTGGATCACCAAAAATGGAAATTTGTTTTATAACATAAGATTTGAAGTATATAGTTCTACTGACTTGTGATGCTCTGATTGGAGAGTAATTTCTGTCATGTTCACAATTCTATTGGATTAATCTGGTGGCTTGATCACCATCGACAAAATCTAATAGGATTTCACCTTTCACTCGACATGTCTTACTTTTCTTGGATACCATAGTTCATATTTCTGTAATGCACACATTACTTGTTCGAAGATAAGTATGGTATTACAAAATAGTAGTAGTAGTTTATTAGTGGTTTAGTAGTTTTCGGTCATGTTTGGATACTTTCTGTATTGCTTAAATGGTATTCATATATGTTTATAAACAACGAGAGTAGTGTGATTTTGTTCATGTGTGTGATGTTTCAACTTGACAAGGGTAACCTGTTGAATCTAAATGAGTATATTTTGTCAGACATTTATCCTTATTTACAATTTCAGAGGACATTCTCTGAAGATCATAGCGTACAGATACTTGTAAAGTTAGTTTGACTGATATAGCAACAAAACATACATAATACAGTTGGATATCACTTGAAACTGTAAACTAACAGTGGTTTTTGTGCTTTTTTGGTATGTTTGAAGAAATATACAGACCTTGCTTATAACCACGGTTGTGTAGAACGTGGCTGAACAGTTCTAGTGGGAAAATTGTAGTGGGAAAATACCATGTTTATGTTTTACAAACTGGTCAGGGATAATATCTCTATGTGTGTACTGCTATAAATGCTTTCTGTTATATAGTTTGTTTCAGTAGGGCAAGTAATTGAGCAAATCATTCACATTTGTGATGCCATTTATGGTGTAACAAAACAAGACTACTATTTATTTATAAATTTGGCAGCCACGTAGGCAGAGTGGTAACAATCTCGCCTCCCACCTCTGAGGCCGGAGTTCGGTTCTCGGCACGGCCTCAAGTGGGAAAGCTGGTAGTTGCTTGTCGTTGGTCGGCAGTTTACAGTACAGAACCTTGAACCATGTACTGGTTTACTCTGCTATTCCAACTACCCATCGTGATATGACCTGTACAGTGTTGAAAGCGACGTAAAACCCCAAATAAATAAATAGATAAATAAATATTATAAATTGGAAACTGGTCAAACTCCTGCGCCTTTTTATCGCAAGGTTCTACATGCAGTTCAGTTAAATGGCCCTCAGTGGCCCAGTGGTTACCAAGTTTTACAACTAGAATCACAGGCTGTCACCTCTATGCGGGTCTGACTGACACAAGTGGGGAAACTGCTGATAACCTTCCCAATGTGACCCTGGCTGTTGAACTGGACGTTAAACTTAATGACTTTGCAGTTCATTTATGAATATAACAATTTATCAGAATTGTCTTTACTGTAGGCTAATTGGTGTAATAATCTGGTTGTTTTGATTCTTTGCATGTTTTGCAAAAAAAAAGTTGCATTTTCCTTTAAACCTAATAACAGGATAGAAAATTGTAGCTGTGACCTTTTTGATGTGGGATTTATACACTGATATGCACAAAACTGGGCAGATTGTGATTTTATGATACTGTAATTAACAACATGTTGTTGTTTGTGTCGAACACATGAAGTTACCCTCTTACTCTTACAATATTCTTTTGCTGAAATAAAAAGTTTTTCAAAATAACTCCCAGACCCCCACCTCAGAGACTAAACTCAGAGTGTGGTTCATTGTATGTTTGAAGAAATATATACAAATATATGAATATGCAAATAATGAAGAAATAAGACTACTAACTTAGATTTATAGTCTCAGACTTTTTATCCAGGCTACAACTACGTTAACATTAAAAAAAAACAGTTTGTTTCAGTAACCCCGATAATGCATCAAAACGCCCCAACAGCTTGAGCCTGACTTAGTTTAACAACACAGATATACAACTACGATTGACTTTTTAAAAAGTATCTATATAAGTAAAGTTGCGTAGAGATGGCTATAAAACCCCCAAAAAGGTTAAGGATAACGTAATCAGTTATTTTCTTTAAAAAACATCTTCAAAGTAGACAAATTTTCTCCTTACTAGGCAACAAAAAATATTTAACCACATTTATCACTATCAAAAACCCATGTATGAGTGCGTTATGTGTACAGTTTCAGTATGTGCACATTGTGTAAGACATCCCCATCCTCAATTTTTGTTTCATAATTGCTTGTAATATTGATCATTGTAGCACGTTGTGGCATTTTTTTTTCAATGTTATTTGACCTAGGGTTAACTTAATATGAACTTTAAATGAACGCCTATTTAACAAAAAAACAACAACACTGCTTTATCTTGCAACTTGTTAGAGAATTATATAGAATTGTTAGTGTTTGGAATAATAACAAGATATTGTTTGATTCTCTTCAGATGGAAATGATTAAAATTGCACGTCAGACTCTTCAATATTCTTTAATGGCAAGGGAATTAATGTGGTGAAAAGCCCAAATATTAACCTTTTATTTCTGACATTTTTAGTACATTGTTCCAGTTTTTTACAACAGTTTGACAAATGGCAAATTTTAGATGTGGCCTCTTTTATTTTGGAATTCTGAAAAGTATATGTTTTCCTAAAATCTGTCAAGGTATTTGGACAATCACAAATCCCTGTTAACCTGTGAAACAATATTTGTTCTGTAAAACCACTATAGAATTATAGAAAGAAGCTTTAATGAATTATAAATAGTCTTTCTGGGCTGAGGGGGTGGGTGATGGACTCCAATAACAGGATATTGTCACAGAACCACTGCATGACTGAAAACTTCCACAAGGCATTAATTTGGCTAGCTCAGCTAATGAGCTTAGATTATGCAACTCAATTAAACTATATATTTGAACACAAGGATAACAAAAGGATACACCTATATCCACACATCAGATAAGACAAGAAACAGCAGAATTGATTATATATTTGTTCCCAATACTTACGCTCAAACCATACAGTGTTGTTCAGTAATCTCCTGTCCAGCCCCTGACCATAAAGCACTGTCAGTTACCTTATGTTTAAGTACTAACAAACGTGGAAATGGGTTCTGGAAACTCAATAACTCACTGCTACATGATGAAGAGTACAAAGCAATAATTAGGTCTGAAATAACACATGTCACTGATACCTATGGTTTAATAATTACAAAGCAAGAACTCGTTGATTTAATCAAAGTAATTGTCAAAGAATCAAGCATAAAGTATTCCACCTGCAAAAAAGCCAGGAAACTGTGTAAAATATCCCAAATTGAGAATGAGTTAGATCTATTAGACAGAACTATCTCAAATTCTAGTGATCCAACTCTACCAATAAAAAGAGAATCCCTTAAAAATGAGCTAAATAACTTATACCAAGAAAACAGTACTGCTGCTTACATTCGTTCAAGAGCAAAATGGTTAGAGGAAGGTGAAAAAAGTACACCCTATTTCCTAAATTTAGAAAAACAGCACCAGTCCATAAACTGTATACATAGGCTTAGAGGCAATGATGGTAACAAGGTTACAACTGACTCAGAAATACTTGAAGAAGCTAGAAAGTTTTACACAAAATTATATTCGACTGTAAAGCACGATCCAGAAAAAATTGAAAATTACTTAGATGAGATAAAAACTCTTAAAAAACTGTCTGAAATTGATTCTCAATCTTTAGAAGGTGAAATAACAAAGAGTGAATGTGAGAAAGCATTACTCAAGATGAAAGGAAATAAATCCCCTGGCCTTGATGGCCTCAGTATTGAATTCTACAAAACATTTTGGCCTGAGCTGGGAGATTTAATTGTAGAATCTTTCAATGAAGCTTTTCAAGATCAACTATTAGTGAACTCTCGGAATGTATCCATTCTGTCACTCATCTTTAAGAAAGGTGATCCGTCAGACATAAAAAACTACAGGCCAATTAGTCTCACTAATACAGACTATAAGCTGCTCGCACATGTATTAGCCAACCGTCTTCACACCATTCTCCATAAAATAATCTCAACTGACCAAACAGGATATATAAGAAAAAGATATATTGGGACTAATATCCGGAAAATACTAGATACTGTTGAATACCTAGATAAAACAAAACAATCAGGAATTCTTTTGATGCTGGACTTTGAAAAGGCCTTTGACACTGTAGAATGGCCATTTCTTTTTAAAGCCTTAGAAAGGTTCAATTTTGGACCTCAATTTGTCAGTTGGGTAAAACTGTTGTACCGAAACCCCTCTGCATTAATAAAGAATAATGGCTGGTTTTCAAATAAAATCACTATGACTAGAGGCATTCGACAAGGCTGTCCAGTCTCAGCCCTTCTGTTCATAATTATTGCAGAGGTCTTAGCAACTGTATTGAAAGAAAGTTCCTATGAAGGAATCACAGTAAAACTTAATAATAAAACAAAGGAGATGAAGGTATCGCAGTATGCTGATGATACATGTTTACTTATAAAAGATGAAGCACAAATTGAGACTGTGCTAAAAATAATTGATAATTTTGGAATCTTTGCTGGTCCAAAACTAAATATTAAAAAAACAGAAGGTATCCATTTAGGGAATAAGCAGAATCAGAAAATAAACTGCCCACACAGAAGTATTAAATGGTCCACTGATCCAATCAGATGTCTTGGAGTTTATGTTGGCACAAATTGTAAAAAATGTGACAACCTTAATTGGTGGTCAAAACTTCCAAAAATACAAAGCCAGTTAACATTATGGAAAATGAGAAACTTAACAATAATAGGTAAAATAACACTGATTAAGCATCTAATAATACCAAAGCTTTTGTTCTCATGTCAATTTTTTGAAACACCTAATGGTTTTATAAAGAAACTTGAATGTATGTTATTTGAATTCATATGGAATTCTAAAGACAGGATAAAGAGAAATACTTTAAAATCAGATGTTCAGAATGGGGGATTAGGAATGATAGACTTTGAATCAAAAGTTAAGGCAATGAAGGCAAGTTGGATGCCTAAAATTATAAATGGAGACTCAGACTGGTCCTTTTTTGGAAATGAATATTTCAACTCCATAGGAGTTAATCAACTATTCTTACACTATAATTTTACTGATGCTGAGCATTTCCCACCTATTAAAAATATACCCAGCTTTTACCAAAGTGTCATATTAGCATATAATGATATAAAAACTGTCACTATTCCAGATAACCGTAAGAAACTTTTAGAAGAAACCCTATGGGGAAATATGTTATTTACACAACATAGCAAGCATGGAAAAACATTATTTTATAAGAACTGGGTGTTGTCTGGTGTAATAACACTAAACTCCCTGAGATTTATTGACGGATCAATTGATGAGACATTTATTTATAATAAAATATGTGACAAAAGAAATATTTATTGTGAAATTTTAAGCCTCAGGAAAGCTCTTGTGCCATACAAAGACATGTTGGCCGGGTACTCAAATACACCTCAAGAAAATTATAGAGATCCTTGTATAGATAGAAATCTCGAGCTTCAGAAATTTACAAGCAAATTAGCTTACAACATTCTTGTGACCAAAAAGTATGAATCACCTTTTCAAGAAAAGGTATGGCACAAGGTGCTGAAAATAGAGAAAATAGATTTTACAAATGTCTATCCCAAAAAAATAAAAATGGCAGATAAAAAACTGGCCGAGTTTAATTATAAAGTACTTCTCCTTATCCTACCATGTGGCTTAAACCTAAACAGATGGGGAATCCGTGATAATAATAAATGCAATATATGCAATGTAACACATGATATACCCCATTTGTTATTTTATTGTACAAAAGCAGATGCAGTGTGGAAAACAGTATCTAGAATATGTGGTATTGATATTTCTCTAAAATACATCATCCTATCAAATGACTTAGAATCTAACCTGTTTATGTTAATTATCATTGTTGCTTTTTCAATCTACAAAGAATGGTTACTGTATGGTCAGAAAGTAAACTGGCAAACTAATGATATAGTTCTACACGTAAAATTAGATCTGTCAGTGAGAATAAAAATATATGAGAATGTTCACTCAATGTCAAGTATTGTAGCGTTTCTGAAAGGTGTTTACGAAAAATTTTGTTTATTGAAGTAATTGTACTTGGTAGTTGATTTTGATTCGCTATTGTACAACTTGCATACACCTGCAGCCTCCCTTGTCCTATTAAGGGGGGATAGATTATTAAAAAAAAAAACATCAAGAAAATTATGAACAAAAACAATGGCGGAGACCCCATGATGAAAATGTTGCCAACAGGCTTTTATGAGCCTTGAAATTAAATTTTAAAAAAAATAGCCATTGTGTGAATGATCTGAACTGAACCTACTTGTCCGTTACATGAACATGAAAATGGAAAAGTCATTGTTCATTGATAGAACACTATCACTGTCTTGAGATATACATTCTATAGTGTGTGGTTAATTATTCACTAATCAAGTATATATATTTGAACACTCTCATTGTGTCCATTTGCAGCAACATTATCTGTTATCTGAGGTAAACTTACCAACTCATAATGAAGTTAGAACCTGTTGATTTACACATTGTGATTACTCAGGGGTGTGATTCTATGGTCTAGACTTATAACACCCCGTCCTCATTATTTTATAAAGTCAGCAAAGACTTAGCAACCATGATAACACCACATAAACACATATTTATATTTTACCACAAAAATAACTAAATCATTCCACGAATTTTAAACAAATAAATAAATCACACCACAACCTGTAAAGTTTAAACAATTGCATATAGGCTTTTATGGGAGTCCATTATAAAGAAAATTAAATTGTTTTTCCCCCCAAAAGCTGGTGCAGGTTGAAAATTGCTGTATGTTAGTGGCCACTGCAGAGGTGAGTAGATAACTTAAATCATGTGTCTTCCATGTCTGACCCTTCAATAAACTGGGACTTTACTTGTGGCAAAATAGGTGCTGGAGGTACATGTCCAAAGACTATCCAATGTGACATTTCTTGTGTTGTTCTATGCTTTCTGTGTTAAGTGAGTACATAATGTCTGGCAGCCATGATGCCCAAAGCACATTTTATTTTGTCAAGGCCTGCTAAATTTAACTACTCAATTGTCAGCTACTCAATTCCCCCCTTCAACCAGACCCTGTGACTGAAAGTCTCTAGGATTCCCATTCACCAGTGTTATGTTATGGGAGCACTTCATTAGAAAATATCTGAGCACTTGGTAAATATGGAGGACCAAAGTAAGCCAGTACTGTTTCTTTAAATAGTCTGGTCTCTTCATCTGCACTCTTTGACTTCAGTGGAAACAAGCTATGGAACTTGGAAAAATGATCGATGGCCAATGTAATGGTCAATTCATCGTGTCGATCACAGGCATCTGGAGACAGTTAAGACACTCAAACTCAACGATGGGCTTGGGACTAACATTGTGCTCTGTCGTTGGCTGAGCTGACATACAGGACATGTGGTACAAAGTTTTTGTATACATGATTTTGTGATACTATTGCATTGGCTGTACACAATGTCTGCAATCTTCCTGTACCTGCTGTGAATACGTTCTTTGCTGTGTATTTCACAGACAATATCTGACTTGTTGGAATAATCTTCAGATGAGTACCACTTCAGTCTTTAGAGATACGTCAAAAAAATAACGTGAGGATAAATACGTATATTAAATGTACAGTTAATTTCGTACATTGTTTAAAATCTTAAAGATCTTAAAACCTTAAGATCATTCTATTTTATACTTCTATTTAAGTGAAAGTATGCACAGTGTAAATTATCCTGAATATTAGATTCAATCAAATGTACATATCATTTCTTAAATAACTGAAAAGCACAACTTACAATTTACCCATCTGCAAGTGTTTAAATAGTACATAATATGTTGCCGTTTTAGGGATTGGTACAATAAGTGTTTTTCTCAATGGCTAGTCCTTTCCACACTGACAACTGAAAGCATTTTCCCTTGACATAAGCCTAAAAGTGAAAGTCCACTTCTGACTCTGAACCTTATAAAATATCAACAACTGTGAATCAGTAATTACTGGTGATGTTTTGGAATTTTCCAGTTTCTTCAAGAAATCCTTCATATGCTTCTTATGATCACTAGGTGGTTTGCTACAAGTATCCATATTGACTTGTTATGTGAGTCATTCTACAAGCCCTGGTTAATATACACATACTGCTAATAATAATTAAAATTATCAAATAACACTGGAAAATTAACTTGTTAAAGTAATTCCAGTTTATTTCATAACTAATTAGCATACTGAACATGAGGAATGCACTTACTAAAAATGCTAATAAACATAGCTGTGAAGTGCAATGGACAAAAGAAATCATGACTTTGGTCACGAGCAGATTACCTCTTTGAATAACATTAATTAATTTGTAAATGTAAATAAAGCAAACGAGTTGATCTGATGACTTTGGTTAAACATTACAATCATATGCGCATAAAGTTGCACTTTTAAGGAGAACAAAATCATCACCTCTCTGGGAACGACTCGGAACATGTCTAATGTCTTATGACTTATGCCTTATGAATTGGATGGTGTGCCTCAGAATCCGTTGATACGGAGATTAAGCACGTGGACAACTGATTGATTGATTGATCTATCTTCGTGTAATTTGAAAAACTTCTGGATTCTAGTTCAGCTAAATAAGCCCTCATCATATTCAAATTCTTCTGACATCTCCACAGACAAACTCTGTGAATTCTACACCCAAACGATTTGCAAACACTTCTGAAAAGTTGTGCTTTTATGTTAGTATAGTTTAATAAAAAGTAAAAATTATAAGGGTATTGATATTTTAATATATTGTTTAGGTTTTAGTTAAAAAATATCCAATCATTGCACTGCCATAAAAGATGAAGTATGTGGAAGTCGTTTGTAATGTGAAGATGACATATCTGTTGAAAATTCGCTGTAGATATGCAGCTGATGTGGATGGTAGCACTACATAACATATAAAGTGTGCCCAACAAACCAAAGTCCTATCACACATCTGTGTGATCCCTCATTATGGATCAAATGTGGAATAGTACCTGACTACTTAAGCACTCAAAGACTTGCACTTGCACTTGCACTCATTGCAATACTCAAAAAAACACAAATACACCCCACTAACCAGCCCCCCCCCCAAATAACCGACCAATCATCATATCAACAAAATTTTCTAAACTGCTGGATGTACATATTCTGCAGGAATCAGGTGAACATGAATTCCATGCTTCCACGGTAACAGAGGAACATCCATGGCAGCTGCCTCACTTATGATGTGTTGGACCTTCCTCACTTTCCGATCAATTTCTCGATATTCATGTCTCACCAGTACAAAGTGTTAGAAACCATAGAGTGGTGTTCGACTCCAATTTCTCATTCTCAGACCATGTGTCACAGGTCATAAAGTCCACCAGAGTTCACCCAAGAGACCTCTATAGAATTTGTCCTGTTTAGACCTCAACACATCAGTTCTTTTAGCAAATGCTTTGGTGAGCAGTAGATTGGACTATTGTAATTCCCTGTTCTTACCACTCACTGATTTGGAGTTAAGGAGATTGCAGTTAGTCCAAAATTCACTCTGTAGGTTTGTCACTCGTTCCTCTAAATACTTTCACATTACCCCTGAACTGAAAAAAACTTCATTGGCTCCCAGTCAAATATAGGGTACAATTCAAAATAGGTCTGGTTACATACAAAATTCTTTACCATGGCCAACCAGTTTACGTAAGAAAATTAATTCATCCCTACACCTAGAAATACAAGGCGAAGCACCCCCAAACTCAGATTCCTTCATACCCCAACTTTTGACCGTAAAGTTCATAAATCAATCAAACACTTTTCCAATTCTTGCAGTCACTATGTCCTGGTTCTTTGGAACTCCTTCCCCTTCCAAATAAGAAATAGACCCTCTGTTGCATCTTTCAGGAAACACCTCAAAGCCCACCTCTTCAATTCCAGTTTCCCAACTTAGTCTCCTTACCTCCTGGTCAGGTCACACCCACAACTCCAGATCACTGATCTTGAATGTCCCTCGACCCTCCTCATGATAAATGATTTTGTTAAGTTAGCGCACTGAGTTCCCCTTTTGGGGAAGATATTGCGAGTGCAAAGCATTAGATTAGAATAGATTAGATTATTGCAAGAGCAGTGAGTCCACAGTATTTTTATGTGCTCTTGATGCTGTTGCAGCGTTTGACAGCATTCCACATTCAGTTATGTTTATGAAAGCCATTAACATTGTCCCTATGCATTTATGGTGAATCATGGTACATTGGTACTAGTGTCCACAAGTGATTGTAAAATGGGGCAAACAAAGCAGCATCCCAATCTCTATATCAATTGGAACCAGACAAGGAGAATCATCCTCACTATTTCTTTACAACATATTTAATCTAGACCACATAAATATCCTGTCAGACAAGCCACGTGGAATAAACATTGATGGGACCACATACAATGTATGCTGTTATGCAGATGACCTTTTACTCTGCAGCCGCATTGTTACAGGCCTGCAGTCTCTAACTGATGCTGCAAATGACTATACAACCGAACATGGTGTCCATTTTATTTCCTCAAAAACAAAGTGCTTTTACTTTTGGCAGCTGTAATCTGAAAGAAAAAGCAGTATGTTCTAAATGGAGAGACTCGTGCAGAAGAAAAGCAAATCACACATCTTTGGGTTGTGTTAACTAATGACAATTATAGCCGCACGAATTCTCGTCTTCTGGCTGTAAAGCCTTCTATGCCCTCCAGAGATCTGGAATTTGCTCCAATGGGTCCAATTCGGACACCATTGCCCACATCTTCAAGGCTGCCATCCAGCCTGTATTATCATTTGAAAACAGCATTGGTTTGAAAAGCCACATCAGAACTGCTCCCCTGTTGACAGCCTTAAGACTTTACTGCAGGCTATGTTTGTTCAAGAGCTAGTTCAATTTCAATCATTGCTACTGTCAACATCTCATTCTTGTAAGTTTCATTTTTTTCTTTCATCAAACGTAATCAGTGGGAATGCTTTGAGAAAAAAAATCTTGTTTCAAAATTCTTTAGAACACAAAAAAGTCCTTGTAATTATTTCAAATTTACTTTGCCTTGTCACTTATAAGTACTTTATAAATCTGAAAAGAGATGCAAGGATTTTTGTGCTTTCTTTTCGGAAAGTGATTCCAGGTCTACCCAGTTCCTATCCCTAAATGGTATGAGCTAGTTTATAATACTATCATGTAGGAATACTCTTTTGTAATCTCATAAATAAAATGTTACAGTTGTGAAAATTATTTTTAGTAAATTTCTTAGTCACGTTCTTTATTTCTAGCACTTTTGTTAAGATATGTTAAGATGTCAGGCCCCAACTTGTGATAGGAAACATCTTCAAATTGTCCATGCACAGACTCACTATCCCGAGTTGAGGAAAACATCTAGAGTTGGTGCTTAAAATTAGCACATATCCTTTTTGTGAAAAGATAAAATATTTGTTCAGAACAGATCACCTATCGTGGAGGGAAACATGGGGAAACATATTTTAACACTCATTGTGGAAATAGACAATAAAAGGGGGTGTTTTGTCCACTGTTCATTTATTTGGGTTTTAACATCGCTTTCAACACTGTACAGGTCATATAACAACAGGTAGTTGGAAGGGCAGAGGAAACTGGTACATACAGTTGGTTTTGTACTGTAAAGGTTCTGTTCTGGACCGTAAACTGCCGACCAGCGGCAAGCAACTACCAGCTTTCCCACTTGAGGTCAGACCAGGAACCGAACCCCGATCTCAGAGGTGGGAGGCGAGGTTTTCTTCACTATGAACACACCGAGACTGTTGAACGATATTTGAACAGTCCCATATCCAAGTAAACTATATATTTGAACATCCTCATTGTGTCGGTTTACAGGAACAGATAACTGGCAGTTACCTGTGGTAGCTTACCCACTCATAATGGCATTAGAACCCGTTGATATACACTCTGTGATTACTCAAGGGTATCATTCAGTGGTCTAGACATAAACTACTAAACTCTTATTTCTATGAAGTAAGAAAACATTTAGTTACCATGACAACACAGCATTACCGCGGTTCAATTTATGCAGTTTAATTGATAGCTTTTATAACGCAGTGTATTGGAAACAATTGTGGAGAAATTTGAAATAATTATTGCCTGATCAAAAAAAATAGCTGGCTATACACCAAGCAAAGTATAATCATTTAAGCTTCAATTTACTCTTTCATCATTTATATTAACATTCATTTTTTGTCAGCATGAGTGTACGCCCAGGATATGTAATAGGATGTTTCTTTATTTTTATTGAAATAAAGTATATATATCATGATAAACAAAACGTTCATTGACTCTTGTGGAGGTTGAAGGCAGAATACAAAGACATAAAAAACTATATAGCTGTCTGAAACTCAAATATATGTTACTCGTAATGTTATTAATAGAACACAACAAAAAGTGTTTTAACACAAAAAATACCTCTTAATGATGGAGATTTGAAATTTGTTTCTATTTTCCATAAATTGGTTTCTGCTTTTGTGATAGCAGTTTGTATTTTTTAAATACTGTATCACATTAGTACAAAGACATATGTGTTTATTGATATTTTATATGGCTGAGTGCTTCAACCCACAAGTGATATGTACAGTGGACATTGCAGTGTCCATAAAAAGGCCTGCGTTCATGATAAAAATAATACATGCTCTATTCTGATCATACTGTGGTAGCACTCAATCTCTCTATAAAAGCATTAGTATATATTCTCTAAATTCACTTTATTTTACCTCACGTTATCTCTTACATAGACTTGCTCCAAGTCTTTGTATTTGTATCCATCAGTAACCAGAACAGTTAAATTTAAATTGGAAACTTACAGGAGTTCAATATACCACAAGCAATCTGAAGTGTCGGGGATAGTCTCTGAAAAAACAGGGCTGGTTGTTTCTCCAAAAGTCATACAGTACCCATATATTACACAAAAGACAAAAGGACTTTGTTAAAGTCTATCTCTTACATAATGATTCTAAAAAAAATCATTTACCCAGGAAAGAGGGAACAATTAAATAATAATTCATTGTACAAGCATATGCATTACTGCTGATATAACAGATGATTACTTATATTTGAAAAAAATAAACTGATGTTAAAATTATGAGGTTATATATTTCTGATATACTGAGCTGCAACAAACTATAATAAATTAGTGGCGAGAGGGTAAGACTTTTATACCCCAAGCCAAAAGAAAGTAAATGCACAAACTGATCATGCTAGCTGACTGAGAATCTTTTCATGATTCATTACCCAGAAAAAAATTCTTGGCTTGTAATAAATGTTATAATACTCTCTAATACAACTTCAAAGCTACAGCTCTGTTTGATTTCAGTATTGTAAATTATCATCTCTTTAGTGAGTTGGTTTTTCATTTAAACTAAGAAATATTTAGATGATATTAGAACAGGATTTATCTATACAGTGTCTATAGACATATTTATCAATTTTTAACTTAAATTCCTTCCAGGCTCATATAAAGTCAATTTTGTAGAAGTGAGCAAAAGAGAAATTATTCATTGCAGCTTCAGAACAAGGTTTGGATATTCTAAATGCAGTCTTCATAAATCTTCAGTGAATTTTATCCTTCCATGGAGGGCTATTAAGAGTGAATTGTTATGTGTAATCAAATTCATTCTGACATCTAATCATAGAGCACTGTCTTTTCTCAAGAATAAAATAAATAAAAATTCAGGCAGAGAATACTGACACAAGAACCCATGAGTAAGTATGTATATTACTTCCAATCCTCGAAATGTCCCAAAATATTGATGGTAACAGTTGATCTACAAATATGCACGGTTGTCTCGGTGTTTCAAACAGCCACCCTTGTTTATAAGTTTCTTTGCAATGGTTTTCCGATGTATTTTGCTCCATATATTTCAAATACTAGAAAAAATGCCCAGTTCACACAATGCACAATTTCCTGGATTGGGTGTAACATGTATATTTGACTATCCGAAAGAGAAAATAAGTTTTTCATGGAAGGGGTGGAGGACTCAGAATACATTTGTTTAAAATAGAACCTTGGGGAAATTACACCTCACGACATTTGTGTTTTTGATAGTAATTGAGGGGAATAGATGAAATTATATATGATTATTTGCTTTTATTTTTGTACATATTGATATGATATCAAGAACTCTGGTTTTTTTTTCTAGTTTTAAAGGCTTATTTACAGAGACCATTGGTCGGAAACTGGATCACTTCCAGTATATGGAAGCAAGCCACACAGGAATAAACTAAGGTTGATGACAGCAAATCCACACAGAAACAGCATTATATAATAAAGTTATCTGCCACCGTTGCTTGGCGGGTAACACACTTGTCTAGGAACTCAGATGACATGGGTTCAATCCCAGGTACAGGCAGATACATAGTGGCTCGGATGAACACTTAAAATGGCGGTCCTGTGTCATTGGGTCCTATCCCCAGTGGCAGGTTAAAGAACCTCAAGGACTTTGATAAATGATCATCCTTGAGCCTCTATCTTCCAGTTAGGGGAATGTCAGTTACTTGTCAGTTAGGGCTGTACCTGTGTAGTCGAATTGGTTAAATAGCACTTTGAGTTCTGTAGTATATGGAGATATTGCGTTGAGTATAAATACATAATAATAATAATAATAATTATAATAATAATAAAACAAGCATTTAACAATGAGCTAAGTTTATGATTTAATGCTCACTCTGAGGGTTCATGTTTGTACATAGACGGTTATGTTGTGATGGTAAATTTTCCAAAGTGGAATATTGGATGTATAAGCTCATATGATAAATGTTTGTAAGCCTGAACACATGAAGTAGTTTAGTAGTATATTAATCTCCTGAATGACGATATAATAACTATCACACTTGTCTTTGTAATAAATATATATTTTGTTTTATACTTTGTATGATTTTTCGCAATTTGTCAGTGGTTGAAATGCAGTGATATAATACTTTACTATGGTTCAAAGATTGCACAGAATTATATTACATTTGATACTTCCAGTCATTAAAGGGGCTAACAAGTATCTGAAATTTCGAATTCCAAATACATATTTGGAATTCCAAATAGCATATTTCAAATTGAATTTGAATTTGATTGGCGGTTCCAGGCTTTCGTAGAAATGTGTTATCTGTTTTACAAAAAGGCTAAAAATCAAGATTTATGTAGCATGGGTGTAAGATATTGGCAACAAGGTAACACAAAGAGAATTGTAAGTACTGTGTAAGTAGAAGAAAGAATAAGTTTCTGATACATTTATCTTTGAAAAAAAAAAACATATGTGCCGCAGAAAATATAGAGATGACATAATAGCTTGAAAAGGAACCCAGTACTCACAAACTGATGACAAAAATGGTTTCATAACAAGTATCTGACTGTGGCATATGCAGTACAGCAGAGGAAAAAAAACTGTTAAATTGTAAGAAAACTAAATTTCAGATTTATAAACTTATTACATTGTAAAAAGTTATAATTTACTGTAGTCTAATAAAATGTAACCTATATGCCATAAGATTTTGTAGTTTTTAGTGTGATCTAGTTACATTTAATCTCTACTCACTAATACTGGTAATTAACACTTAATTTCTTAAGCCAGCCAGAGTGGTGTAGGAATGATTATCATGAGCAATTCATTCCATAGCTTGCAGTATAACATGACTTCCTCTTTGAAATATGTTCTCAATCTGTGAAGCACCCATGCGAAATTTGGAGCCATTTCAGTAATCTTAATCGAGTCTGCTATATCTCATGTTGTCTTGTGTAAGAATTTGGTAAGAATTAAACTACTGTGGACATTTATAAATTTATAACCTTAAATGCTTTGCTTTGCATCTGTTTTCAGTAGGGATTCAGTGATGTATTCTTAAAATATTATTTGTGTATGTGTAGTTGGAGCAGAAAAACTGTTGTAGCAGAGTTTGGTTTTCATGCCTCTTTCAACAGTTAAGGCCATACAGGAAAGTCCTCAGCAAATCTCATATATGCACTAGCCTTATTTCAAGCCACTAACCCAAAGGCAACTATGGCATCAAGGCTGTGTGTAAGTATTAAAATATGTCTGAAGTTTGACCAGTTTTGTTAGAAAATGTAATCATATAATCATACAATGGTTAGAGTGGATGGTGGTTGAGGGAATTTGATTCAGTGGTAGCAGCGGCAAAGAAATATACCATATCTAGCCCTCCTGTAATGTCTCACCACCAAAACATATTTTATATGTTTCCTGGGCTAATATTAGCATATGTCACATTGCTGTATGAAACTAAACAAAAGATACGGTACCCATAGAGTGGATAATTAGATGCCTAGGTAACACTGTCGTTTCTCGATGGTCGAGGTCGTTTCTCGATGCAGTTGATTTCCACTTCACGGCCCCTTCCAAATGCATCCAAAAAAGGACCTTGTGGG
The DNA here is from genome assembly GCA_964017235.1 of Sabellastarte sp. h YS-2021. Lineage (NCBI taxonomy): Eukaryota > Metazoa > Annelida > Polychaeta > Sabellida > Sabellidae > Sabellastarte > Sabellastarte sp. h YS-2021. The sequence continues at coordinate 19,045,611 of OZ024939.1, read as the reverse complement.
AGGTCATTCAAACCTTTCAAAAAAGTGATCACACACATACAATTCATGTTGCATGTTGTGTCAATATGTCCTAAACAAAACCAAACTCCATTTAATTATGCAGAACACATAGGTTGGGTCATGGTCACACTCTCGCCTCCCACCTCTGAGATCAAAGTTCAAATCCGGACCTGACCTCAAGTAAGAAAGCCGCTAGTTGCTTACTGTTGGTCAGAGGTTTACAGTACAGAACCTTCAGCAACTGTATGCCATGGTGTCCTCTGCCCTTCCAACTACCCCGTCACAATATAATGTGCTAAGCGTGATGTGAAACATTAAATAAATGAATAAACTTACCAAGAAAGAAGCAGATCATACCACAAAAATCCACAGACAGAAGTACATGCATCTGTTTGTTTGTAATTTGAGACTCCATCATAGAAAAGTTTGACTCAGTATAACCTATTGAGATTTCTCGTGACTTTGATATTTTTTTCAAGTTTTACAATGAGTAGTGTTTTACACTGCAAATGTTTTCCTAGTATACTTATCAATAAAGGATTACGGTAAATGTGATAACTATAGAACCCTTTCGCAGTAGTGTCTTGCTGATAATTAATCATTAAGGTATTCCTCAATTAATTTGGAATATAAATGCCTTAGGAATATGCTGAATACACTATCAACATTCCTCAAGTCCCATCAATGTTTTAATTTTTTTAACTAGTCTGAAAGCCTTTTACTTGTACTATATTGTGGGTGTTCCACCACACGACTAAGGCTCCCGATTAAGGGTTTTTGAGGGTCGGTTTCAAAAATATGCTTAGTCCCAGGCTTCCTGTAAGGGTCGGTTGTGGTCGGTTGAGGCCGTGTGAGAAATCAAACATGTTTGATATTTCTCCCGACCCCAACCGATTATTTTTTCCCGCCATAAACAAAATGTCCAGTCCCAGGCTTCCTCAGGCCTCCTCAGATCAAATTTACACAGTCCTATGTTGTCCCAGGCCGCCTGCGACCCTTAGTCGCCTACCCTTAGTCCCAGACCCTCTATACCTTAGTCCCAGGCTTCCTGCGACCCTTAGTCCCATTGCAAAGCAAAAATCGGCTATCTCGGTCTGGGGACGCCTGGGGACGCCTCAGGACACCTTGTGGGGTCGGGACTTAATCCTGGGTTAGTCGGGGCTTAGTCCCAGGAGGCCTGAGGCGTCCTGGGACCCAGTCGGTTTGTCTACAACAGGATCGTGGTTCAAACCGACCAGAAAAATGGCTTAGTCTGTTCTTAGTCCCAGACCAGTTAGGGACTGTCTGGGGCCTCCTGGGGCGTCCTGAGGCCGATCTGTAGTTAATCCCAGACCTTCATACCGATTCTGTCTTCCACCCCATTGGTCAATTTTTTTTCCATTTTTTCCAAGACTACCCACGATTAAGGGTCGCCGACAGGATCGGGGCTTAATCCTTTGGTGGAACAAGGGCATTAGTCACACGTTATACACAGTATACCACTGTACAGTCAAAGGCATTCCTTCTAGAACTCTGTGTGAGTTTCTCAGTATATATAATAAGAGACCGTAATTCAATAAATCTATTATTTTCCTTTTTCATTTGTGAAAACAAAAGACAATTTGAAATGTGGTAACTTCATTTCAGGATTTCTGTGAAATGGTGGTTGATTTTGTAAACTTCTTGAAGGCATACCCACAACCTATTGTCCATGCAAAAAATCAAGGTACACTTTTATGTTTAAAACAAAGTTAAATTTGCCAGAAGAAAGGAACTGCATTGTGTGGGGTGAAGAAAGAAATTTTATGCATTATAAATATCATCTCTAGCAGGGAAAAACTGGTCTCCAATAACGGGAAAAAAGTCCAATTAATTTCATTTTGTAGAAAGGCTGCTTTGAATAGAAATTTTGCAAAGTATTTATCAAGTAGACTTAGCTATTGAGCTTAAATGGTGCAAATTACTTGTTTACTTGATTACTTGTTTACACAAACCTACAATAATTAGTAGAAATTGACCACCAGTGATTAATTCTTATGAATTTCTCTGTCACATGCTACATCTACATTGGTTTTTGGTTCTCTGCAGTTTTTTTATTTAAAATTATTAAATTATTTAGTCATTGAGTTAATAACAATGATGTCATACAAACTCTAAAAGAGTCAATGCCTTGCTTGTTAAATCGTGAAAAATATACTTAATCAGCAGTAAATATCACGTCTTGATCCTGTAGTTCTTGCTATCTTGCTCATTTGACTAACAACTCCATATCAGGTATTATCACCCACCTGATAATTTCCACGGCTCAAAGTTAATCTGTCCTTATTATTGTACACCACAATTAGGCACTAATCTGTATATGTTTCTCAAACTACTGGTACTTGTTGGTTCTTCTGAGAATGTCATTGGTTCTTAATGCCCCTTTCACAGTACAGACGGTATATCATGTAGTATTCGGCTGCTGGAACTGCCTTCAAGGACGCCCTATACTTTTGGAGATATAGTGTAGGATTCACGCTACAGGCAGTGTAATTTGCGGTTAGAGGTATTTGGCGAAATTCCCCTATCCTCATCTACAGCCCGAGGTTCATATGCGACCTTATGACATAGTGGTGAAACATCCATTTACATGCACTTGCATTATGTCACCGCAATACACCAAAAGACGACCGACTCACAACCTTATATACACCGTGGACCACACCTTCAGTTACTGTAGCAAGGAATTCATCTGTGCATGCTCACATACATCTGCGCCATGACCATGGTACCAAATTCAGAGAGGAAATTTTAAACGTTTTTAATCTTCCATAGGATGCGCAAGGTAATGGACATTTCGGCACTGACTCGCAAGATTGCAAATGGATGTCAGGTGGTGATCCAAGGACTGGGACATTTCATCAAAGGCGGGTCGCCGCGGGTGATACCGCCTGTAGTGTGAAAGGGGTATTAGATTTATCTGTTCAGACTAGCCTAACCCCCTCCATAGTCTTTATATCCTGTGTTGTGCTAACATGGAGACAGAATCATTCTGGTAACCAGACTATATATTTTTGAACACCAGCTATTATTATTATTAATATTCACATCAGGACACAAAAGTGGAAAGTGTTCACATGAAACCACGCACAAGCACCCTTAGTGGGGGATATGGACACTAGTAAACAATACAAAGGTCACATTTTCTGCACTGTTAATATACTGAGGCTTTTAAACACCATTTTAATACACCAGTACCCAAGTCAATTTTCTTGTGGAACACCCCCATTGCGTCCATTTGCACAACAGTTAACTGTCATTTATCTGTGGTAGACTTCCCCACTCAGAATGCAGTGAGAAGCTGTTGATTTACACACTGTAATGACTCTAGGGGGCCATTCAGTCATCTATGTGTTCACACATTTAACATGCTGCCGAACACTCTGCTAAAAGCTACTAATGCTGCTCCTAGTACCCCAGTCACACTACAGGGGGGCATTTCCTTCATTTATAGACACTTTCTCTAACTCCTCATTCCTTCATATACCGACACAGTTCTGTCAGTAAAGTTTTTACACTGTTATATTCTCTGCTTTCTATGGCCAGACATTTGGAGGTTTTAACCTGTTCAAACATTTCCACCTACCAATGACAGTATCAAGTTCTGTATGAAAACTGCAGGGTGTCCTGCCATGTCTCTAGCTCTTAGGCTCCCTTTTCTATCAATTCTGTGTTATTCACTCTCTTTCTGTGTCTCCTGTCAAGTTGTACATTTGTTGTAACATTACTGTATGTTTACAGTATCTTTTCTGCATATTTCCTGTGTCATTGTCTGTGGCAATTGCCCTGACAATTGTTATTCCATTCTGTAGCCTGTCCACAGATGTGTATCAGGGTTTCACAGGAGGTAGAGGTCGGTTTGTCTGAGGACTTAACTGCCTGAAATACCGACTACAGTGTGACTAATGCATTATGTAACATCTTATATATTAGGATAGCCTGCAGAAACTGTATAAAGGCTATTTTATATTAGGCATAAATTTCGGCTATTTTAGCTAATTGGCTAGCATGTATTCTTGTGAAATTGTAAATCTTTGTTAATCTTTCATTTGAAAATAGACTATTGGTGAAACTAAATTCAAGTAAATTTCTGACAGTTTGAAATTGGTGAAATTTTCCTTAGGCTAAAATTTTTACTTTTACAGTAAATGACAATTCCCTCGCAGATTGTTGCTGTTCAAGACACTATTCGTCTGTAGATACAAAAAACCTTTGCCATATTTTGTGTAAAGATTCAGTAAGTAAATACTTTATCTTATTACCAATAACACAAACATAACCAGAATATGAGAACCAATGGTGTAAGTAAAGTATATATTCTGAAAACATGGTTTGGTAAAATTACATTCGAAGAAAAAATACTCAATTCTGTAGAAATCAAATTTACCACTAAAGAAGTGTGTTCATCATGAAATATCTTTTTGATAATATGATTGCATTGATTGCCCTGGGGTATTTTGTGATGTCAACAATTTACCCAAACCATCTTTATTATCAACATGAAATTCTGTCATTAAAAACATAATTCAGGAAATACACATAATATGGACAAGATGTAAAAGAAAGCATTTTGCCTTTATACATAAACTTTTGTATATTATAAACAATGTATAGGGCATGTTGGTATTAATGTACAAAAGCTGCATCAGAGACATGGTTTCATTCCAATATTGAAGTCACACTTATACTGGGGATGAAGGATGATACTGAAGGATGAAAAAATTACCTGTGTTTCTGGAACTGAAGTTTTGTGTTTGTCCAAAAAATTGGCCCCTGCCTTTGTGATGGCAGTTTTTAGTTTCTGAAACAAACTGTCACATTAGTTAATAGGCACACACAGAATGATGGGTTTTATGTGTCTGGCTGATATAAGTGCTCCAGCCAACAAGTGATATGTACAGTGCAGATACAGTGCCTCTCAAAAATACTGAACTTATGGTGAAATAATATATAATCTAATCCGATGATATCTGTATAGCACTTAATCTATGTGTCAGAACTTTTTCTAGAGAGAAAAGAAAGTGTGGACATTGGACATGCATGAATTATTACCATAGGGATTTCCATTGGGCATTGGATTAAGGTATATGGGGCTTGTAATCGTGTCCAATTGTCTGTCTGTTTGTTTGACCACACACATAGAGCCTCTCTTACATCATATGTACACGTACGTCCTGGTTATAGAGAAAAACCGGCTAGTTTGCAAAAGACACTATACTATACGTGCAATTTTAACAGAATATCAAGGTGGCAGAGACCCCGCAATGAAAATTGGCATGCACATTATTTTCTGCGTGCATGCAGTATGGCTACAAATGCATCCATGTCTCAAGGGTAATGTACGAGAGGCTTGGGCACGTGCGTTTTCCTTGCTAGTGTTGCAGGTGCTTTCAATTTACTTGCAGGGTTTGCACATGCTCTACCATATACACTCACATGTACCTTGCATGAATATTTACCCACTGTGCGGCCTGTAGCTAGTCACAGTCTGTTCTTGGATATTCAAGTTGTGACAGTCTCGTTGGGCAATTCACCTTATTTACATGTGCAAATCTACTACACCACTACCAGGCTACGCTCATATTTTACAGCAATATTTGTAGCACACTTACGTGTGTATACACATACAACCGGATGTAAGAGAAGCTTAACTCAAATGCTATATATTACATTAGCATCATATTCATATTTTTTAAGGTGGGGGCTGCCTTTGGCTTGGTTTCCATCAAAGATGAGCTGCATCTGGGTGGAGACTCTAGAAATGTTTCAAGATTTCAAAAGCTATTACCCACATAGATATTTTACTTCTACAAAAGGTGGTGTCTACGCCTGGGTTGATCCTCCTTAAAGATAATCCTGATCTGGATTGGGACTCAAGAAAACTTTAGGAAGGTTTCATCAATATCTTGAATCCGTTGGCAAAGGTTTGGTGCTCCCAAAGCGCTACTTTTCTTCGATATAACAAACTGCTGAAATTATTAGACGTTATTGGTGAGAAGCTATTAAATTAGTTTGTACTACTAATAATAATTAGTCAAAAACTGTCAGAAAAGTGATTTTAATCTTTGGGCAAAATATAATCTAGTAATAATCATCAAGACAATTATCTGCTGATAAGTATATTAAATGTTTCAGATACCTGCCGATACAGTACCTGTTCCACAATGATGATTCATTTGTTAAACCTGGTTGAGATAATGAGTAGATTGGATTATACAATCATGATGTCAATCCTGACATCACGATTGGTGCTTATAAACTGCCAGTTGGTTCCTTAACATATAGCAATTATTTCCTGATCCAACTGATTGGTTCTCAAAAGCAATTTGATTGGTTCCTCCCGAATGGGTTACAAACCTTACAAAAGCCTATACAATCGCAAGGGCTGATTCAAAATAGAAAAGATTGCTTTACAACTGTTAAGGTAGCTTTAAGATTGAGTTCCCAGAAACACAATCTGATAAGGATAAAAGAATGTTTGTGAAAATAATCAAACAGTTCAAACTTATTGGGAAAACATGCCAATTGGTTCCTGACCATAAAGATTGGTTCCCAAACACTTCCGGAAGTTTTACTCTGTTCCCTAACATCCCCGAATGTTAGGATCATGGTTCAAGAGCCTCCAAAATGAGATCAAATTCTCAATTGCTACCCAAAGGCAAATTTTTTTGGATCAAAAACCAATTGGGGGAGGATGACCGCCACAGTGAAGTCAAAGTCAAAGTCGGGGTTTTAACAGCCAGGGTTATATTGGGACAGGTCCACAACATTGCCACTTGTGGGACTCGAACCCACAGAGGTTACAGCCTGTGATTAGATGCCAAACTTGCTAACCACTAGGCCACTGAGGACCTCGACCGACACAGTGAAACAGGTGCCTAAAATGTAATATGTCAAAATAGTAGTTGTATCATGAATGATAACCACAATATTCAGATAAACTTATTTACAATGTGACATTAAACCAGGTTTTATTGACATTATGCTTTTGGTCACTTTTATGGTAGTTTTGACAAATGCAGCTTTTCACAAAGACAATTTCTAAGGGGCGATAAAAGAGAAATGATCTTCATTACAGCTTCAGCAAAGCTTTGGTGTACTAATACAGACTTCATCAATCTTCAGTGCATTTTTACATTACTCTTCTCTTTTATGGGGTGTTATTAAGAGTGTTTTGTGTGTGTAATCGAATTTATTCTGACATTTAATCACAGAGCAATATCTGTTTTTTGAAAAGACACAACTGGACATGAATGCAGTGGAAATGGTCTTTCCTATCACTTGTAGCTGTTGGGGAGTGTATATATTGTAGTTGTCTAGCTTATGAGATGGGGGATAAGGGTTTTCAGACTGTGTGGGGGATTGTTGTTTGGGAGGGAGGGGGTGGAACTCATAATATTATCTGCTTGGAAATATGACCTTGGGGAAATGAAACCTCATGACATTTGGGTTTTCAAAGTAATTGAAATAAAAAGATGAAAGCATGATGGTTTTTGGCTGTTTTGCTTGTATGTTAGTATAAATATGATAAAAAGAAGCTCGGGGTTTTGCTGGAGAGGGCTATGTATAAAGGCTAGTGGCTGGGGAAAAGGCCCTGTTGCATTATGGGGGGTAAAGTTAGCAGAGGAACAACTGCGGAGTGATAAGGAGGGATCCATATATGGAGAGAATAGGTATTATATGAGGAAAATATAGTTTGTAATGAAATAACATTTGGATTTATAGGCATGAGACATATTTTTGGAATACTTGTGCGGTTTGTTTAATGTGATATTATTCAGGCGATGAAATAGTGGATTTATAAAAGAAAATATAGAAATACATTGGAAATCTACTGGTTGAAATGTGTCGCATATAAAACTTATAGGCTCGAAAGGATATACATAATTAAATTTATAATGTTTAATTTGTTTTCTATTTTCCATGTGATATTTTCCACACTAATAAATATTTATCAGTGTTTCAAGTACAGTGATGATTTGCCTTGTTGTTTTGTAAAATTACCCAAATAAGGCTTGCATTTTGAGTGTGGAGAGATTGCTATCTGTCTTACTTTATTTTACTCTATGCAAGTTCGGTCGGAAAGTTTATGAAGGACATTACAATTAAGTATAAGACTGTATTTTGGACTCACAAGATTCCTGACAATTTTAAATAACTTACACTTTTGGTGATAATTGTACTGATACTGTAAACAAAAATTATTTCAGGCATAACCAGGTGGTCGGTTGTTCATTTTACACTTTAACTTTACAATACTCGAACTTAATGAGTGTATATTTGGATTAAATAATGAACATAGAAAGGCATTTCAGATTTTAAACAAGATCTGCGCATAAGTAACTTTGATCATAAAGGCTAAATCTATGAATGGCAAATTATCAGTCTTTAGCTGTGGCATACCGCTCATATGTGCAAAGAGCTTAAGGCACTTCTTTGTAATATAACCATATCTTGGCAATTTGGAACTGTATCTCATCATTTTGGATATCCTTGGATCTTCAAGCTCCTATAAAGTGGAAGCATAAGGCACGATGCCTCAAGGAAATAGAGATTCAGTGGGGAGTAGTGACGAACTGATGAACAAACCTGTTCGCAAGGAAAACTACAGTCGTAAACGCAGCGCGGCAGAGAAAAGACGACTGGTAAGCCATTGAATGTCTGGCAGACTTCAAAATTTTATTAAAAATGTAAAAAATGTAAGTAAAATGATTTACAACTAATATTATTTGCTTCATCACATGCAGTCTAATAAAACTTTACTTCTGTAAATATGGAGACACATGCCTGCCAAAGTTAAAAAATATGAAAAAAATATCTCCTGAAAGGGGTTTTTAAACTGGTGTCTGAAACAAGTCAGTGAAATTGAAGAGGGATAATGTCACGGAAAGAATTCAAGCCACAGCTTTCAGATATTTTTTTCTCAAATGATTAACATGCTTTTTGACTGATGGCCCATGGTCCGAAAATTTGCAACAATTTGTCAAGCACGGCCTGTATAGGGGCCTGCTTCCTCAGTTTCTGTCCCACCTTAATTAGACATTATATAATAAAAAAGGGTTCTTGTTAAATGTAACATCCAATCACAAATTAGGTCATGCTTCATTTAACTTCTGTTGGCGATAGGGGTCTTGCATATTGAATCAAGTAGTCAAAGGACAAACAAGGTTATTTTATTTTTTTTATTATTTACAAATTTTACACTTAACTATTTTACGGAAATGCCTTCTACAAAGAAAAAATCACCAATGAGTACTAATAAAAAGAAGAAACCAGTTTCTAGTAAAGCTAGTACCAAGAAGAGGGCAAGTAGCAAGAAGAATTCGAACTCAGACACCACGAGCGGGGATGTTGACGGATCTTACCTTCATAATGTTAGTCATACCGCGTCTGGAGGTGAGGAACTGTTAGACTTACAGTCTTTGAACGCGGGTTCTGAGGTAATCCTGAGTACACTGAAGCGTCTGGAGGAATCTAACCGTCGCATCGTTGAACGGATGGACAGAATAGAAGGTAATAGCTCAGCTAGTTCTACCCCCATTCCGTCTCAAGTCGCCAAATCCACAGACAATGTTACCTTCAGGTTGCCCAGACCCAAACATACGTCCCCTGTGAAGAAGATGTTACCTGAAATGACACCTCGGGCCAACTTACTTCACTCATATAAGTGGCCAGCTAGGGAGGAGGTGGTGTATCCGGGGACTCAGACAGTCACAGAAGGGTATGTCCCAGCGTCGGTTAGTGGCGGTAGAGCTGCAGAACAGAGACAGGGCTACTCCAGGGAGGCTACTACACCCAGTATTGACAGACTTAGATCCATCCCAGAGGTATCCAGTATGGTGGCCAACTTGCTGGCAGACTATGAAGCGCGGGCTCAGCAGGAAGTGATCCCAGGTAAGCCCCTTACTGCCAGGCGTAAATCTGGGAGGTACAATAACACAGAAACACCCAACGCCCGACCCGAGGGAAGGTGGCCTAATGAGGGATTTGTGGCAGCAGCTAACACACGTAAGCCCGTCTATGATGACATGAGCCTCCAGCAGTGGGCGGCAGGTCAACTGAGTAATGTTTTGCAGATTCAGGATGACACTCTGTTACGACAAGTCCTTACTCAGGTAACTCTTGCTCTGCGCGATGCCGTGGCTCTGCCGTGGCCAGCCGTGCGATCCGCCTCGGCTGTTTCCATGACTGAGGTGGAGGAGGGGAGATTAGCCTGGGATGATACGACACAGTGGGCTCTTAACCGCGTAAGTTCTTCACAAATTGCAGTTCTCAACAGCCAGAATGTCAGCACCTCAGCCAAGAGCAGAGTTTGTAAATTTTTTAATGAAGGTAGCTGTGTGAATGACAGCCACCATGGAGTCTACAGGCACATTTGTACATTCTGTTTTAAGCAAGGACGTTCTATGTCTCATCCGGAATCCAAGTGCACAGCCAAGAATGGTAGCAGATCTCAGGAACTGAAACCTAACACTTCAAGGTAGGATCCTGTAGGATCACCTGGACACACTGCAAATACAGAACAGTTAAAAGTAAATAACTTTAGTTGTAGTAAAAACAGTAATGGTAAAGTAACAGAATTTCAGGATCAGGACTATGAACTTTGGAAATCTAGTGTAAGTGATGGAGCAGAGACATGTTGTTCAGTGACTTTGTCTAATAATGTAATCAATGAAAACAATGTAAAATTATCAAATTGTGATTTAATGTGCCCCCCCTGGTTCCCTAGCAGTCAATGGCGCGAGGCGAACTTGTTTACTTTTGCTATTTATGATAATGAACTTAGCTTGAGGTCTTTGGTGACTGCTGGGGATCCAGGGGTAGCCTATATCTGTGAAGGGACGGAGTCCCTCAGTGTGAACCAGGTTATGGTGAACATTGCTTTTACTGACCATTGGAGCAGTCATGGTGACCTTTGGGGTCAAATTGCGTATATAACTCGAGACATAATTGAATTTTCTCAGGGTTTTTATATATGGGCAGTCAACCACAGGGAGCAGTTGGTTTCCCTGGTCCCTTTCATGGGGACTTTAGGCCCCTTTCGAATCATATGTAATCTTCATTTGTCTTTGATGCAATCCACTAGAGTTAGGTATTACAAGCCTCAAGAAATAGTGGCAGCCAAGACTGCACATAGAGATTTTTACAAAGATAAACAATATTGGGATCACCATGGTTGCTCCTACACTCAGTATATGGTTAACATTATTGATAAACTTACAAGGGACAAAACTTCATCTCAAGTCATGTTAGGGGAGGAAAACCAACTAGGTGGTGCGGGGTATTGTGATCACCAAGTCAACCTGCTCACAGGTAGTAAGGATGAGGTCATGAAGGACACCCCCGAGGGTAGTGGACTAGTTAGTAGACTGTACCCCACCCCCAACATAGATATTTTGCGCGACTTTAATCTCCCTGACAAGACTGTGGGATATCTCGCTTTAGAACCAACAACCTTCAGATTCATTGGTCCTGATCGCTCTCCAGTGGACATAACTTCGATCGACAAATGCTTACAAGTAGCTAACATCATCTTGTCCACTGCCAAACCAAATTATCAGGAGGCTAGGATCCCCATAGTCTCGGGTCTAAACATAAAAATGTGGGAAAAATACTTACAGGATTACCCTGATGATAGATTAATCCAGTATATTAAGTTCGGTTTTCCCTTGTCCATCCAGGATCGTTCTCAGTTGCATAACACTAATGTATGTAACCATTACTCAGCATTACAGTATCCAACTGACATTCAAAAATATTTACATAAAGAGATTGAATTAGGGGCCATGTTAGGCCCCCAGGATAGTGTGGACCACCCTGAATATCATTGTTCCCCCTTGATGTCCCGACCCAAAGAGGGAGACAACAGGAGGGTTATTCTGGACCTGTCCTACCCCAGGGGCCAATCTCTAAATGACCATGTGTCAAAAGATCGCTTTGATGGTAACCTATTTGCACTTAAACTTCCATCCATTGACAATGTTGTTCAAGATATAATTGACACAGTAAACGACCCTGTGCTTTTCAAGGTGGATGTGGCCAGGGCATTTAGGAATTTACCTGTAGACCCAGCTGATACCCTTAAGTTTGGTCTTAAAGTCAATAACCAATATTTTCTTGATAAGTCGGTGGCGTTTGGCTGGATCCATGGCACGGCTTCGTATCAATTAATATCCGATGCAGTAGCTTACATTATGAGGGATCAAACCAAGTTACACTGCTATATCGATGACTATGTCGCCGTACTCCCTCGATCTAAGGCTGACAATGTTTTCCAAAACTTGTGCACTCTCCTGAGCGAACTCGGTCTACCATTGAATCTTGCGAAGCTTACGGCCCCCAGTAAAACAGTTACATATTTGGGTATTGATATAGATGTCAATAATAGTACTCTGTCCATCCCTCAGGCCAAACTAAGTGAAATTATGGCAGAATGTGCTAAGGCCAAGGACCAAAAATATTTGACAAAAAGAGCATATCAATCCCTAATGGGGAAACTTCTCTATATTCAAAAATGTGTTCGTTCAGCAAGAGTTTTTATCAATCGAATATTAGCTTTATTTAGACAGAATTCAGGCAGAGCCAGAATTCAATTAAATGAAGAATTTCAGAGAGATATCGCTTGGTTCCTAGAATTCCTCCCAACCTTCAATGGAATTACTTATTTTAGGAAGCCGGAAGTCGATGAAAGTCAGACTCTTTTCCTGGATGCCTCATTGACAGGCTTGGGGGGGGTCTGGAGACGTAGGGTGTTTGCCACCCCTGTTAGGCAAATCCCAGGCTTTGAACTTACAATAGTGCATCTAGAGATGCTGAATGTAGTAATTGCCTTGAGATTATGGGGTAGTCAATGGCGACATATGCGAATACACATCTTTTGCGATAATTACAGTGTGGTCCAGGTGATCAGGTCTGGCAAGACCAAGGACCCATTCTTGGCCCTTTGTATTAGGAATTTGTGGCTGCTTACAGCTCACAATGATATTGAAATAGAGATTAATCACATACCTGGTGTTAAGAATAGTATAGCCGACACCTTGTCAAGAATCTATTCACCAAAACCTGTGAATAACGAAATTTTACAGGATTTGTTAGATAATTATAACTGGGATAACGTGGATCATGCATATTTTGACCTCAGTCTTCATGTATAATTTACAGATATGGAGGCTCCTTCATCAGCATTAGCACAGGCAGCTTGGAATAGAATTAGCATGGCCTATAGACCTGCCACCAGATCTGCACATACCACCCATCTCAAGACGTATCTATCATTTGTCATTGTCATGGACCTTCCATTACAATTTACAGTTCATTCAACCTTGAGTTTCTTAGAATACCTCCATATTAATAACATATCCCACAGGGTGATGTTAAACTATGTATCATCACTCAAAGCCTTAGCCAAACGATATGACTGGGATCAAAAACCCCTTTCTCATCAGTTAGTTACTTCTTATCTCAAAAGTATTGCAAGAAATTCAGGCTTCAATCCCACTGCCAGAGGGATATTCTCACTCCCCATACTCAGCGCCATTTCAAAAGCCTGTGACCTTTTGAGTGACCCCCCCTTATTTAGAGCGGCCTTTTTGTTGGCCTTCTTTGCATTCCTTAGGATGTCTAATATAGCTCCACATTCCAAAGCTCTATTCAGCCCCATCAAACACATACTTAGACAAGACATCCTCTTTTTAGACCCTGGAGCTCATATCCTCCTTAAGTGGACCAAGACCTTGCAAGATACCTCAGCCCATCATTTTGTCCAGATCCCTAGATTAGAAAACCCTGACCTTTGTCCTGTTCAAGCCTTGAAAGAACTAATGCTTACTAGACCTCTCCCTAAACATGCTCCACTATTCGTTCATAAATTTCCACCGTTCCACCCAGTTATTGACACCACCATTAGAGATGCTTTAAAAACAGTCCTAAATTATTTAAACATCCCTTTGCAAGGACACGGGTTCCACTCCTTTAGGAGATCAGGAGCAACTTTGGCCTTTGATTCAAATATTCAACTTCAGGACATCATGGCACACGGGCTCTGGAAAAGTGCAGCTGTCTGGCAGTACCTGCAACAGGCATCAATAGCCCCTTCCATCGTCCCCTCCACTTTCGCCTCTATCATTCCACCTTCCCTATAGTTTGGGTTTGGTGTTTTGTAAATTTTTAATTTCCAAACCTTTTACTGGTTTTAACTCTTTGTACATAAACTAACATGTAAAATAAAACCCGCAAACATAAATCCACTTTGATCTCAAACCCTAACATGACCTTGGAACTGACCTTTATTCTCACCCAACTTGACCTTAGGTGGAAATCAGTAACTGTGTCAAGCACGGCCTGTATAGGGGCCTGCTTCCTCAGTTTCTGTCCCACCTTAATTAGACATTATATAATAAAAAAGGGTTCTTGTTAAATGTAACATCCAATCACAAATTAGGTCATGCTTCATTTAACTTCTGTTGGCGATAGGGGTCTTGCATATTGAATCAAGTAGTCAAAGGACAAACAAGGTTATTTTATTCCCTCCATCCCTTCCCTGGTACAAGGGAGAAACTGATTAGGTAAACTCGGATCCGGTTGACCTAAGGTTGGGCCAGGCAGACCCTGGTTCCCCCTCTCGAATATGACATAACAGGTGTACTAATACGTAGACTAAGGTAGGGCCAGCAATTCCTGGTAGCCCCCTCTAGAATTGATTTTTAGTATAACAAAAATTTTAAATGCTAGTCATCAGTATTATACGTTATCTTGTGCTTAAAGTAAAAGTGCTTATTGGTGCTAGTCACGTCATGAATTATAATATGTGTATGCCCTCTCTGGGCTGGCGTTTGCAAGCTGTTAATGTTTTTAGTATCTGTATATGCCCTGTGTGGGCTGGTGTTTTGTAAATTTTTAATTTCCAAACCTTTTACTGGTTTTAACTCTTTGTACATAAACTAACATGTAAAGTAAAAACCGCAAACATAAATCCACTTTGATCTCAAACCCTAACATGACCTTGGAACTGACCTTTATTCTCACCCAACTTGACCTTAGGTGGAAATCAGTAACTGTGGTCAGTTTTGTTCCATCTGCTATACCAGCCATTGTGAATGGTGGTTTTAAAAACTAGATGAGGATTAAACCAACATGGGAATAGTGGATGCTGTTATTTAAAGAGTAACACGGCTGTTCTGAACATTTACCAGTATTTAATGTAGGGGTTTCTTAAAACATGAGTAATTTACATTTGCATCAAGTTTTAAGTTACTGTCTTATTTGACACTGTAAGATTTCTTAGCAGAGACCTGCAGTAGTCTAAATAACTGCTAACAAACGTGATTGCCATCCTGGTTGCACCAACAAAATATAAGTAATGTGAAGCTAGAAAATTGCACACAGATATTTCCGAACAAAGAATGATTGTCCTTGGTCACTTTAGCCACATTATATAATGTTTCCGCATCCCCGCAAGTATACGTTATGTTATGTTATTATGTATTTATACTCAGCGCATTATCTCCGTATACTACAGGACACAAAGCGCTATTTAACCAATCCCACTGTACAGGTACAGCCCCAACTCACAAGTAACTGACATTCCCCTAACTGGAAGATAGAGGCTCAAGGATGACCATTTATCAACGTCCTTGAGGTTCTTTAACCTGCCACTGGGGATAGGACCCAATGACAGAGGAATGACATCTGTTGCCAATGACAACAAAATATCAATTTTACGTCCATTGATTATGTCATTATTATGTACTTCCTGTTATTTGCCAAATTGACGTGTGTGCCAAGTTACTATACCTAGAAGTAAATATCATGACCTCATGTTCAAACAGAGGTTTTGTAAAGGGGTTAATTGTCACTAATGAGCTTGGACAGTGAAAATAAATATTGAAACTTTAAATCTTTATTTCTTAAGCCTAAATCTTAATTGTAAATCTTAATTTCTATTGTAGAAACAAACCCCAAGTGAAAAATGATTCTGGTGAATTCCTTAAAATTTACGAAAACATCACATAGATAAAGATCGAAGTTTTTCAGTATTTGAACTGAACAAAACCAGCCTTACTTGCTTGCTTTGAAAAATGATATCCAGAATCTTTGCAACATCAGGTAAAGCTGATTCCTCAGAGCATTAACCTGAAACCTATCTAATAACTGTGACATTGCTGCTAGAAACCAAAATCCAATGAATTTGGATTCAATTTGCTTGGCAGGATAGTAAGCTTTCATTTACTTTTTGGAAATATGAGCAAAATTTGTTGAAATGTGACTGTCACTTGGAGGTCATTTTAAATTTCTTTATTTCTTCAATCAATAAAATATCTTAATAATGTATTTAAACTGCACAGATTTCTTTTCACTGTTTGTCTGTGTGGTGTGTATGTAAGAGCTCAACCTAAGTTTTCTCCAATCTTGGGATGACCAACTTGAGATTTTAAGTCTGAGGCGGGGACCTTTCCCCATATCTGTCTTATGATGAGCTGGTCCATCTTAAAAGTTGAGTTTTAACAATCATAGTCTTAGTAATCAAGACTTTTTATGTCAGATTATCGAAAAATGTTTAGATTTCAGACGGCTAACGACTTGTATGAAGATTCAATACAGTTGTAATTTTGCTTTATGCATAAACTTTATACACTAATTTTGCTTAAGTTTTCAAATTTTTTTGTAAATAATTCAACTTTAGAAATGTAACTATAAAACTTCCCATTAAAAATGCTAATTACACCAAAATACCAGGGGTAGAAAGGGTGTTATCAATCATTGAGAATTGTTATAATGAAAGACTGTATATACATTGATCTTTTCCAAAAAAACATTTCCAAAACATTTCAATCTTTATTAAAAAAATTTATCATCTCTTTGAAAGTAATCATTTTCTGATGACGTCTATTGTTTTCTTAATTGCATTTGCTCATACTGAAAGACAGTCGGAGAAGAGACCTCTTATTAGAACACAAAACAGACCAGACTGATAGGATTAACACTCAATGAACATTTGTTATAAACTTTGAGTGATCTGTTCAAGGCATGCATAAATGTTTCAATGCTTCTTCAATTATTTTATGACCTGAAAATCCAAACGCTTCTGTATTAATAGCTGCAAAAAATAAAAGAAAATTTTTTTTTTTTGATATTTTTATAGAATGTTCACTATATGTTGGACAATATAATGACTCAATTGCACTTAGTTCAAAATTATACTATGCATTTAAATTCACCAGAATGGCTTAAGATTGATGGTCAAGCTCTTTCGGGACTTGTCAAGACGTTAAGATTGGCAGAACCTGTAGTTGGATAAAAAATACGACAGTAGTTACAATAATAACAATTAATGAGAGATTTTAAAGCTATTTGTTCCTTTATTTAAAATGTCAAAATGAATTGATTCACACTTGTGATAGTTTTGGTACAAAGATAAAAAACTACATCATGTGAAGACAGTCTAGCATTGCAAAATATTTTAAACAACAATACGATTGTCAAACTTCTTCTTTTCTGGAAGTTTATTTTTCCTTTTTTTATTTGAAAACATCAGGATGGCTTATTTAACTAACATTCAAATATTCATTACAAATTCAAAATACCATTTCAGCCAGAGCTTTTCTTAAGCTGCTCATATTGTCTGGAATGATATTCCCCTCATATCTGCAGTTCTTCTAGCATGTTTTAGGATAAGGCTGTAAACAGCTACTTGTTGGAGAGGACTTTTCCACCTTAAATCCGCCTTAATTCCTTTCATCTCTGGTAAAAGACCCACATATGTCTAATGACATAATAAACTTATTATAATGCTTTTTTTTGCAACTTGCTAATAAAGAGGTTGTAACTCTTTAAGTTAATTTACCTTATACTAACCTGAAAATCAGTATTTTCCACTGATTTTAATCAGTTCAAAGATATATTTTCTGAAGATATATCAAATGAAACATGGCAAAATGAAGCTGAAAGTATATTTTGTTTAAATATTTAATGTATACAGCTTGGCATTAAAGCATTGGGCTTATCAACAGAAAGATATCATTAGTCTCAATCAGTTAGATATCTTAGTGTTTTGTTGTTAACCTTTGGCAGAGACACCATACAATATGGATATAGGATTTTGCAGATTGCATTCTTATAAAAATGGATACTTTTTCTTCTGGCATATTTACAATATACCAATTCAATCAAGGTGTGTTTACATGTTTGCTATAAACTGAACACACTTTCAAAACACTGTCAAAAATTGTCAGATATTTCCCTGAGTCCATGATATGTAGGTTGATATTATTTTAATTGTTAAATGTCAATGGAAAAGCCATTAATGTTGTTATTATTTTTGACTAGTCTGAAGGTCTCTTTCACAAACTGCAATCATAAGTCAGAAGTCCTACAACCTCTCTGCTATAAAAGCAAGCCAGTTCAATGAAGTTATTCCTCTATAACCCTTCTTATCTGTGACTTATTCTATCCTTGATTAGTGACCCCTTTTATAGTCATGAATAAATGATGGATGTTTTTTCTTTCTAAAGGCTGTACCGAGTCATGGTGAAACAGGGAAAGATAAAAAAATGTAGAGGAAAAGTGGACAGATGTATGTGCATGTTTTTAAATTTATGTATCTCTTTTTCTAGGTTAAATTGTTACATAAGGGTAGATCTGTAGTTATACTCAGATGTTAAGTGACAAAAAGTATCACAATGGGGTGTAAATGTGGACAAAGTAGTAGCTTTATAGAATTGATGTAATGAAAAGGTAGAAAACCACGTTCCTCAAGTATCAAAATGCTTATAGTGAAGAATATTAAACGTGTTTGATAATTTTGGCTAAGTCTGCTTCCCTACTTCTAAAGTTGGGATCTTCAGCCTAACTTATTCCAATGACATTACTCAAATCATAGAGGAAGCACACCAGTCATATCCTACAACAAATAAGTCTAATCGTATCACTGTTATAACTAGATAGAAACTGTAAGTGACTTTCTGCCCCCAACTTTGACTAAAATGGTGAAATGACGTGACTATAAGTTTGATGTCTATTGACTCTGATTGGGATATATGGGGATATGAACATGTCATACAGTGTCACAAATAGTCTTGAACTCATATTGAAACTGTATAGGTCGGGGGTCAAACGTCTGGCCCAAATAAATCAGGTAGTTCATAGCCTGACCCCCCTGGATCAGAGGCACTTGAATTTTCCTGACCTTTTGTGCAAATTTGGACACTTCTCTTCCCCAATTCTTCACGAATTTAAAATTTGGGCCTGGGTCCCAGCAACCCTTTTATATTAAACTAAACCTTACTGAATAACAGCAAAATTTATTAATGAATTCAAGCTACACTTCAGATTAATTGTCTATCATGGTACCAACTCAGAAATGTGTGAAGGCAACTTTATGATTTTTGTCATTATGCAGTTCAACAATCAGCAATTTGAGACTTTCTTTCAGCAGTTCCTAGAACACAGTTGTCTCTGCCAACTCGTTGAAGGCATATTTGTATAACACATAACCCACATAAAGCATCTAGGAACTATTCTTAGGGAGTTTAACACAGTGTGGAAATGGCCAGAAGACAGACAAAGGCATTGTGAGAGTGTCATCAGCATAAAGTGTGATGATAGGAAGAAACTCCTGTGCATTATAAACATCCTTGCTGGGGGGAAAAGGGTGGGAGGGGGCTCTAAAACTAGGGCGAAGGGAAGCCCATTCCACTTAAAAATACAGAAGCACAGTGGGGCCATGCTGATATGTTTTATATGATAGGAAAGTTACCGAACGTCTGAAGGGGGGGGGGGAGGGGATGGCACTGGAATTTATTTGTTTGTCTGTTTGTTTTTGGGATTTAGATTTATTTGTGGTTTTACGTGGCGTTCAACAGCCAGGGTGGAGGAACCAGTGCTTGCTAGTTGCATGCAAGATTCTGCACTGAAAACCGCCCGGCATAGGCAGTTCACTACTAACTTTCCAACATGAAGCGCCCGGCCTGAGATTCGAACCGGCGGCCTCAGAGGTTGGAGGCAAGCACTCTAACCGCTACACTACCGAGCCCCTGTTTGTTTCTGGGAGAGCAGAACCCAGTAATTATATTATAGTTTCACTTTTATGTATCTTTCCAGTTATTCTGACTTATCTCTGGCATTAAGTGCATATCATAACCAGTTGACATAAAGTGAAAACAAATAGTTGATGGTATAAACAATTTTATTGTTGCTGTAAACATTTTTATTATTACCTAGAATTGCTATGTGTATATCTAGTATGTGCATGTGACTATGTGGGATCTGTTATATGTAATATGACTCTAAATGCATGGCAAAGTCTTATGCTTAGTGGCGAAAAGCAGACAGAAGATTATTAAATCTACCCTTTGACACACATTCCAATTATCTTGATGTAACTCTCAAAGATAGGCCTGTAAATATTCAAATGTAAAAAAAGATTCAATAACGTTATGCACTAGGTATATAACAGTGATAACTACTATGTAACATTTGCTGGAAAGTTATCATTTAGCTAAATGATTGCAATATATGTGAAAACATCAACTGTATCTCTCAGTAGCTTTACTGTGACAGCTTTCATATTTTTTCCAAGTTGGTTAAGAAGAGAATATTTCTAGTGAAATGAGAAACAAACAACTGTAAATATCATCACTGGTAACATTTAGGACTTGTTGACAATAAGAGATGAAAAAACAACAGATTAAGCAATGAGAAACAAATTACATGTTCTCGTTTGTATGCAGTAAGTAATAATTACAATTACCTATTCTATTTCCATTATGGATCTTTTTTTCCAAAGTCTGTAAATACTACTATGTTATTTTGCAGTTGCGTTTCTTTATCTTTTGGATAAATATGAAATTGTAAGATGTCAAGTCTACCGCCGAACGCAATATAATAAGTAAATAAATTATCAGTTTTACTACAGAAACATTTTATAATATAAGATCAATAGTGATACTCATCATTTGAGATCAAAATGTCTTTCTAGGAAAAATTCAATTGCTTGCCTATATAGTATATCCTTTAAATACGAATTCTAAGTACTTAAGGTGCTATTTCCCAAGTCACACTGCAGGTGTTATTGCCTATGTTTATCAACGTTTTGCATAATGCTTTGTTCCCCCATGTACCACCAAGCTTCTGTCGGTTAACTTTGCATACTGTAGCATTCCTTGCATTCCATGGCTACACACACAGAAGTTTCACACTGTTGACGATTTTATTATCTCCCGCCTGCGGCCAAAGGACATGGTCAGGATATTTTAAAACGCCTTCCGTATGTGTGTGCTAACCCTGCGTCTGTTTGTCATGTTTTTTGCATAAACCATAATATGTCATTCATTTATAAAGATATCTTCACCAAATTTGCAGAGAATGTTTATGGCTATGAAAACCTGTCTCTGCAAAATTTTAACCTCATTTTGAAAAACAAAATGGCGGCCATACCTAATTGTTTGAAAATCATAAAGGTGCTCTAACTCAAAATGGCCACCATATCACATGTTTAATGTCAAACAGGGTTATTCTATTAAAAAGGCCTTATATCTCCCCAAATATTGCTCTTAGAGGTTCGGAATGTGAAAACAACTTGTAGGAAGTCATGACCTGGGAATCTTTTTAGGTGTTGAATTTGACCTTTGACCCCTGCTTCAAGGTTAAATGAGGTTGTCACACTAAAACATCCTTATTTCTCCCTTATTATTGGTGCTATGGCTTCAGATTGTAAAGACAGACCATGAAAAGCAAAGGCTGTGGTCGAGACATTGTAAATGCCTTCCGTACATGTGTCTGTTTGTGCATCTGTACGTGTATCCGTTTGTCAGGTTTTAACATAAACCTTAACATCTCATTCATTTATAAAGATATCTTCGTCAAATTTGCAAAGAATGTTTATGGCTACTAAAACCTGTCTCTGCAAACGTTAGGCTCATTTTGAAAAACAAAATGGCCGCCATAGCCAATTGTTTAAAAATCATAAAGTTGTTCTAAATTTCGAAATATTCCAGCTTGCTTCATCAAATTTGCACAAAAGATATATAGGAAGAAAAGCTAGCCTGATAGTAATTTTGACCCAGTTCTAAAAAGAAAATGGCTGCCATGTCACATGTTTAATGCCAAATGGGGTTATTCTATTAAAAAGGCCTTATATCTCTCCTAATATTGCTCTTTGAGGTTCAGAATGTGAAAACAACTTGTAGGACGTCATGGCCTGGGAATGTTTTCCAGGTGTTGAATTTGACCTCTGACCCCTGCTTCAAGGTTAAATGGGGTCATCACACTAAAATTTCCTTATTTTATAT
This sequence comes from Sabellastarte sp. h YS-2021, assembly GCA_964017235.1. Classification (NCBI taxonomy): domain Eukaryota; kingdom Metazoa; phylum Annelida; class Polychaeta; order Sabellida; family Sabellidae; genus Sabellastarte; species Sabellastarte sp. h YS-2021. Next base: position 19,023,307 of record OZ024939.1, on the reverse strand, counting down.
GGCTTCAGAATATAAAGACACACCATCAATAGTCCTGGCCTTCAAATATTTTGCCTGAGAAAATTTTAGCCTTATTTTGAAAAACAAAAATTCCGCCATAGTCAATTATTTAAAAATCATTAAGATGCTCTAAAACTTGAAATATTGCAACCAGGTTCATCAAATATGCACAAAATATATATGGCTAGGAAAGTTAGCCTGATAGTAATTTGGCAAAGTTTCAAAAACAAAATGGCCATCATACCACATGTTAAATGGGATTAAAATTTAATTACTATTAAAAAGGCCTTATATCTCCCTTACCATTATTACTAGGGGTTCCAAATGTGAAAACAACTTAAAGGAAGTCAAGGCCTGAGACTCTTTTCCAATTGCTGACTTTTACCTTTGACCCCTTCTTCAATGTCAAGTGGGGTTATCTCACTACAAAGGCCTTACATCTCCTTTAGTTCTCCATTATTACTGATTCTAAGGCGGGAGATAACTGCTGCGGCAGTGGCCTTGTTCTCTTCTGTAATGAAACTAGAGGTATGTTGTTGATCCCCATAGGAGATATTCCCCTTCTGTTTTTGCTGACATCGATAATTGTTGGAAATACCGTCTGCAGTGTGACTTGGACATAAAACTCAGTCAAGCCACTTATTTGTCTGCAATGGTAAATTTTAGTAAACCAGTCGTGGTAACATATTGTTTCTATTTGCTGTACCCACAAACAAATTGGTAGCCAGAGTTTTGCAGTTGCATCATTATTTGAATGGATGGAATGGATTACCACTTGTTGTCAGGCCAGAAACTACCACGGCTTCTGTTTTCAGATTTAGCTTCCCCGTCACTGTAATTGTCTCTCCCCTGTTAGTTCTTTATGGACATACGTCTTGCACTAGAAGTATCTCTTCTTGGACAACTAGCGCCTCAGAAGATGTTCACATCCATATTGGTGCCATATAAATTCTTCAAATAAATTAAAATTGAGTGGTCAGAAGTGGATTTTCTGTATAGACGTGAACCATATAAATACATATTTATAGTAGGATGAATGGTTAACAACATTGACATTCAGTCACTTGGTCCTCGCCTCTGAAGTCCTGAGTTCGAGTTCAGCTCATGAAAACATGTAGATTCATTAAGGCTCTGTTCCGGTATTACCTTGGCTGTTGAAAGGGACTGAAAATTTAAATTATCACCTTTTAAACACTGACAATCGGTTGGTTTAAAGTCCAGCCCATAGAAAATTCCATTCCTAATGCTTGGAGGAAAGTTAGGTAATTTCAAATAACAATTTGACATGATTCACAACAAATAACATTTGAACTTTGGATAGAAAAGAAAGCCGTCCATAAGAATTAAGTTAATAAGAAACATTATAAACAAAGCTTGTTTAGAAAAAATACACCATAGCTAAGTGACAACAGCGGAATACTGCAAGATTTCACATGAGTCATAACAAATGGGATGAAATCTTTGATTTTTGACATCTTTTAAAGTTGAAAATAAAGAAAGCAAATTACAATAAAGAATCGTAGAAGGCTGTTCCATTATGGCAGTTCCTCTCTTAATCTTTTTCCAATTGTGAGCTTAATATTTTTAATCTTTTTCATCGTAAACCACAATAGAGCTGATCTCAAGGATAGCAAACCTGTCTTATTAGCTATTGCCCAGCTTGGCAATAATTTCAAATTGTTTAAAATTATCGCGAACCTTTCCTAATCTTATCAGTTCTTGCATTCCTATTCCTGGTAGCAAACCTATCGGAAGCCAGTCAATGTGAGAACAAATTAATCTTTTGGGTCGTATCTTGGTCTCAAAGCAATCTTTTCCATAAACCTATTGCTAACCTTTTGTGACATTTGAAAGATCTTATATCAACCAATGAGATTGTTTTCATGGACGCAATGAAAGGTTTTCCATGTCAAAAGAAGCAATGACGATCCAAATGATTAGGGTTTGGGATGAGAAAGATCAAGATTGGATTAAAAAGATGGGTTTGCAATAGAATTGCGATTGCCTCCAATGAGTATGGAATTAGAAATATCACATCAAAGGAATGCCCCCGATCCAGGCCTTAGCATTCATTTCATGGCAAAAAATTCGAGGAGTACAGACACTTGTATGATCAAATTGGACAAATTTTTATGATACTTAAAACTTCGCAGATATATTGGATATCACTTCCAGACGTTTTTTTCAATTTTATAGGGTGTTTAAAACATATCTAAAGTGTCACCAAAGAAGAGGCATAAGAGAATGGCTGCAGCAACAGACACAAAGACCAAAAAGCCAAAAGAGCCAAAAGGCCAGAGAGTAAGGTTGGCAGTTTGACCCAGATGGCTACAGAGATTGAGGCTACACAGGAGGCTATTCTTGAGGCTATTCAGGACGCTACAGTGGAAGCTACAGAGGAGCCTACAGATCAGGGTATTCAAGAGATGACTAAGTAAGAGTTTACTGAGAAGGGGGATGATCCAAAGGGCAAGAGGGCGGCTGCAGCTGCATTCACAGAAGAACAGGTCATGAAGGTTTTAGACATTCTGAGGATAACCAACTCTTATATAATATACGTCTCATGGACTACCAAGACCCCAAGAAGTGGGAAGCCCTATGGGATGCTTTCTGTGTGAGAATATCATGAAAAAGGCGGCCTGCAAAAGACAAAGGCCAATATACGGCACATTAATGCACACTTTAGGCCAAGGTACACCTTACCTAGTAGAGAGGCAGAAAGACAATTTTGAAGACAATTTTTCCTTCCTTCACACCCACATTATTTGTCATTTCTCTTCCAAGAGTGGCTTCAAACTTGCAGGCAAGGCTGCAGTATCCAGGCCACTCCGTGCAGGACCATCAGAGGAGTCCGATCAGCCTGCAGTCATAGAAAGTATGTCAGTGGCGTAGCTACCACATAGGGTGACCATACATCAACTGATGAGCTGAGGAGATTGTCAGGCGTCTCCCCCTCGCATCCCTAAACCCAAGTACTGAACCATGTGCTACAGCAACTATTATTGAGACTGTGTTCAGTTGAAAGCCTAGAAGAGGTGACAGAAGTTGGACTTACTGGAAGACTAACTAGAGTAGATGGTGTTTTAGAAAAAAATACAGAATGACCCAACAACTGCCTACTATGATTGGCTTCAATCAGAACTTAAGAACCGTCAACATAGTAATTCAAAGACTTCCAAGTGGAGAAATTTTCCTTGATCAGTAGCCTCAAACGAAAGGAAAGGCAGTACCTGGCAGCATTTGGATCTATTACACCATTCACACAGCCTTCAATGTCACAACAACCAATGTCATCCAGCAACACTGTCGACCACAGCAAACATTTCAAACAAGAGTCGAAGACTAAGTCGCATGTCATCACCAGAAACTGTCACCACCTTCCACGGCCTCATGCCCACAATGCCTTTGGACATCCTTAGTAGCCTCAGCAGACACCACATTTGGGTCGCTCATCTGTGCCTTGCCACACACCTCATCAGCCACAGCTACAGCTAGCCCAATACCCCCAGCCCCCCCTCTTCCACACAGCCAGGCACCAGCAGGGATGACCATGATGAAGATCAGCAGTAGATGACACTGATAAAGTGTCTCTCAAGCAGCCAGCAGCCAACCAGCAGTCCAAATCTTCCAAAAACAATTAATAAGCTGATGTCACTGTAAAAATTTACAAAAATAAAAAATCCTCCCAAGGTCACAAACAATCACACAAAATATAATAGAAGCCCCCACATACACATGCCACTACAAATCCCTTAAGTTAAATGTTGTAAATAAAGCTGCTAACACAAAACATTACCCAACAACTAAAAACCAAAACAAAAATTATGTAAAAGTGTCCAGGGTACGTGTCCAGGTTTCAAACCCTGCCTCTCCTTCATCCAACATGTTAGGTCACAGGGCCTAACCCCCCAAACCACAAAAAATAAAGTTTCCAGGGCTCCAACACTCCTTTCTCATCCACAGTGTTAGGCCACATGGCCTAATCCCAACCCTTCTCTCTCATCCAAAGTATTAGGCCACAGGGCTTAATCCCAACCGCCCAAAGAAATCCAAAGATGTCGCATGGGGGAGGGTTCAGACCTTGTTACACCTCTATCATGCAATCTTCAAACAAGTTGAAAGTTAAATGAGGAGGGTTTGAACCCTACCCCACCTCTGTCATGCAATGTTCAATGAAGTTTAAAGTTAAATGGGGGAGGGTCCAAACCCAACCACATCTCTGTCATGTAAGGTTTTCTATAATTGAAACAAGGCCGAAAGGCGTTTTGATCTCCTAGCACCAGCACAAAGCCATTAGAGACACGAGTAGTGCACTAGAAAATTACGAAAGTCTGATGACACAGAGAAATTCTCAGACACATCCCTGGTGAGTTCTAGACAACTGGTCCTAGGCAACGTAGCCCATTGCCGCTTAACTTCAGTGAGCAGACAAATACTCATCACATTGTGCCACAATTCATGAAAGTCCGGAAACACAAAAAAAGTGATCTCTAGAAGTGTGAGATCTATCGAGGCTTGCGCTTAAAAAGAACAGAAGAAGGACATTAGTTTACTTTAATTGTAAATAATACTATCAATACAATACTGCACATGAAAGGTACAATATGTACACAAAAACTTTTATCACTTGTTCTGAGGTAGCTATTGCAAATATTCTCACATGCACAAAAAGACATTTAAAAACAAAATGTATGTACAGTATCTTAAAATATAATTGCATACTAGAAAATAACAAGACAACTGATTTAGGTATTTAAAATACATGTTCAAAAAGTAACAAACAATTTACTGAAACAGTCCGTTTGGGTTTACTGACGAGTCCTATTTGGTTTACTAAAAGAGGCTATTTAGTATTTAACTAGTATTTACTGAAAGAGTTCATTTGGTATTTAATCACTGTCCACGGTTTGTATCCTCACCAGCTGCCAAGACACAGCCCCTTCATCCCTAAAGTAATCAGCTAGCTCACTTTGCTGCGCCTTGGCAGCCCCACTGGGGTTTCAGCCATGGTATGGAAGGGGATTCCCAGCAAAACTTCATCAATGTTCAAACCCATCTTCTCCAGTTGAAAGTGTCCCTACCTGGATCTTGTCATCTGCATACTGTGCAGGATCACACATACCATCACGATGCACATCACCATCCCTGGCTCCTGTTGCATAGTTGACTGCAGCACCCGAAACCTGCTGGCCAATATTCCGAAAGCATTCTCGACAACCCCTCTCCCATGGAAGACCCTCTCATTCAGGTCCATGCTTCGTAGAAGAAGGGCTGCATGAGCCACGTTCTCAGTTGTAAGGCCATATCACTGAGGATGAAGTGTTAGTACTCTCTAAGCCAAATGACTTGCACCCCTCCACCTTTCCATTCTTGGAACAACTCTCTGCCTATACCTCATAATCAGCTCTTCTTATTACAAATTTTTCTGAACAGTCTCAGATCACTTGTACTTGTAGCAGGTAATTTATTACTCGATCGATCATACAAATCACCAGTAGTCATCTGGAAGATGCCATTAAGAGATTTTTTCGACCTTTTGGGGTTGCATATCCAATCTTTTTGATCGTATACATAACCTTTTTCATTGTATAGCCAGTTGCAGCTATTGTATTCCTAGAAATTGCATGGTAATTGCATACTTTTTATCACTTTTTAATCCCATTATAAACCCGATTGTGACGTTATCACACTGTTTGCCAACCATGAAATCTGGTCAGGAAGTGGATCACAAAACCATAGCAAACCTTTTCTGCTATCATCCACTGTGCGTAGAATTACAGATGAAACAGGCGATCCAGGGAAATTCAGAATTTTAAGCTAGGTTAACTGTCGATTCGCTAAGATAGAACAGCCCTATTACACAGATATTTTGTCAACAAATTTGTTATTCACTGAGACAGGCATAAAAACAAATGGTACTTGTGAATTTTGTTCATGAGGTAGGGGAAAATGTTGACACATATTTTATGAGCATAACAACATACTAAATTCATGATCATAAACTCAAAATTGGCTCTCAAGATATGCAAAAAAATTGAACTGAGGCTTTCTTTAAAACAAGTGATATGATAAAAATCAATGTCAGATTGTGGAAGCTTTCTCTACCACAAACACTACACAGCTATTTGGTAAAAACCTTTATGTGGAATGCAAAATTTAGAAACACAAATCCTCAAAATTCACATTCGTTGTCTTGCAAGAAAAGTATGTTCAATGTTTTAAATACAATTTCTGTTGCAGTTATGGTGTTAAATAATTAACTTGATTTCAAAAATGTTAGTCTTAATAATTTTAAGCACATTGAAATCTTGGCCTCAGTGTTGTTTTGTATGAATTTCCTGTAGAAAATAGTGCTAACTTAATCCCAAAATTATTTCCTTGCCAAACAGAATTCCTGGTTAAATAGAAGCAATATATGGCTTTCAAGATTCAATGTCAACAGCCAGGGTCATATTGGGAGAAGCCTTCAGCATTGCCACCTGTGAAAAGCATTTTTTCAAATACATATTAAATCAGTGTGACTTACAAAAAAGTAACAATATATCCTTCTCCAACAACCTTTTTGCAAATTGCTCTGGTAAGTGGCTATGGCAGCTACACTTTTCTTATGAAAGAAGTTATTAGTCTTTGAGATCTTTCAAAACCACAGTGATAAGAAAATGAACACTTCTGCCAATGAGGTTATGTTTTCCAGCGAGTTTGTTTGTTTGTATCTTTGTGTTCATGATAACTCCAAAATGAATAAATGCATCTACATGAAAGTGTTTGTGATGGTAGGGCCTAAGCAATGGAAGAAGGGGTTCAATTTTGGGAAAGATCTAGATCATCCTCTGGTTACAAAACAAAATTAAAAATCTCAAATTTTAAACAGTTCCTGTTTCCAGTCAGTATATGGCTGAAATTACAATATGGGGATACTTGGCTATTTTGGCGGAGTTCTATGCTCTAAAAGTGCTTTCTAGCCCATTGATGGCCTTGAATTGTGGTGATACTGGTGTGACGTATCAATAAATGTTTCTTGCACACGGAAAAAACGGTCTTGTATGTTTGTCATCAATTATAAGTTTTGTGACATATCAAAAATGAATGTACATGTAGGAAGTTTTCTTATTGTCTGCAAATAAAGTACAATATACTAGAGTTTTATATCAAAACTTGAAAACTACTGAATTTTAATATGCTCATATAAACTTCTGATGGTTCAGCCTTTACAATTAAATTTATATTCATAAAAAGACATAATTAATGAGTGCAATATTGAAAACAACAAAAAAAGGGTTTTGTGGATTCGTGTGGTGCTGCCATAGTAACTGAAGTAGGTGTATATTTTAAGAAGCTTAAGTTATGCTAGTAAAATTGGTCAACCAGTAGGTGAATGTAAGAACTTTCCAAGAAACTTACCTGGAAGCATATGTGTTCACAGTATGTATAAAGATAATAAATATATTATGGCCAACAAAGAACACAACATTAGTCATTGTTTACCAGGACAAAGTAAACAAAATAATAATTGGTAAAACTATTTTATATTCAGAAAATTGTCAACCGTTCTTCATTGACCGCAACATCAGAATATGTCACGAACCCATTAGTTGTATGAGTACATTATGATTGAAACCATAATCTTCTGTAAAATGTCAGAATGTCATCATGTACGTCTTACTGTGACACACCAAAGACAGAAACTTTACTTGATAAATACAATAGCATTGGACTTTCCCAGTTTTTACGACGTCATAATTTCACATCATTTCTTCTGTTTGATCTTAATTTTAACCCAGCGTACACCTGTTTGATTTATCCTGTATGTTAATCGTACCATAAAACATGAAAGGTGTTAATATACCAGAAGAATATATTAAATCCCCAAAATATCGTTTTATCCTGATATTTTTACCCATAATCACGACCCAAAGTATGTGAAAACATACTTATATTAACTTTTATAAGCCAGTTAAGACTTTGGGATACCAGCTTAGACAAGGTCAATAACTTATGGATCATTAGTACTTTTTCCCTCTTCACCGGGCTGGAAATATCTGATACACTCTTAACACAGAAAAATACATTTCCTGTAATTTTTATAGTCAGTGTGTATTTCTGCCAGATTTAAGCTAGTTCTGTGCTAATGTTTGTTAACAATTATCATATTTATATTTCGGGGTTATTTTTGTGTAGAGTATACAACTGAAATTATGTCCATATGTCAATGATACTTGAAAATCTACAGCTAAGGAGCAATCACAGAAGAAACTGCATAGTTACTTGGGAAGGAGAAAAAAATAGCAATCAGTCTTCTTCAAAGACATAACTGTGATTTAAAAGGTCAGCGCAGTAAGGTTAGACTAATCCCCCCAAAACACATGAATAACTGAAGTCTATGTACCTGTATACTGACAGTTTTGTGGAGGTTTGTGTCTTTTGCTTTACAAAAGAAGGATTATAAGTCTCATTAACTGGATAGATTCATTGCATATGACCACAAAGTGTTGTTTTGAAAAAAAAAAACAGAGACACAAAAAGTACAATTTCTTTGCTGAAACGGTTGCTATGGATACAGAAGAGAGTGGTAAAGATGAAAATGTAAGTTTGAATGAATTTTATTTTTCAGTCCAAAAATTGTGTTTTCTTGTAAGGTATTTACACTTTCCAGTCAGGCTTGATATATAAAACTGTCAAAATAATAGGTTGTTCATGTGACAGTCCGACAATTACAGATGGATATGTATTGTCAATATCTCAGTATCAAAAGCAATTTTCTGAAATACTGCAACTACATTAGTAACCTGTGTCTCAACTGCCAGCACATAACAGGATGGTTAAAATAAAAGAAACTTTGTTGTTTTTTCAATGAATCCATGTTACACCAAGATCCCTCTGTTAAATACCAACCTCACATGCTAAATATAAGCCTAAAACATTTAACACATTGGCATTTATTATGCAGCCTGAATTGTTTTATGGTTAGACAGTAGCCATAAGCTTTCATACATGTACATAAGTCAGAATTTATATTTGAGTTGGATGTGTTCGACACAATAAGAGCAGCTTGCCGATGGATTTGTTTTAAATGTTTGACACAGGTGTTAGTTGTATTAACATATACAGGGACGCAACTCATCTTAAAACATGCACTACCAAGATAGGTCTCTTTAGGTTTCTTGATTTTAATAACTGTAGATTCTGTGTTTAGTTTTCATAAACTGTGTCAGAAGACCTATTCGGTTTGGATAGTATTGGACTGCAACCTTGATTTGTATCTTTGAACACAGGGATTTGCAGGAATTCCTCCAATGGAATGTATGTTACCAACCCACCCCAGCCCTTAATTGGGAATTGATCTACTGTGCAAAAAGACACAGTCATCAGAATAATCCACCTTGGTGACGGCAGCTATCTTCCCAATAAATACACTGACATTTCAGGGAACTGAACCTTGAACCACCAAATCATCCGTGTTTCAGTGTCATCAGTTCAATTAACCCCTTTTCAGTCGATATTTTGATTGCATGGAGGACAAATTTTCTCAATGTTCACTTTGGTTGCTCAAGCAAGTTCTAAGCTTACACATTTTTTGCATTTATTTATTTATTTATTTTGTCATCTTAACAATTAGTATGTTCAGGATAAAAACACTATCAGATTTAACAGCACAGATGTCAATGATAATGACATTTGTTGAGGTTTATTGTCAGTTAATTGATTTTGTGACAAAAATGTCAACAGGTTTCTTTGTTTAGACAAGCAAATACATATTAAGTGTATACAGAATTGGGTTAAGTGTGTATTTGTCCCCATTCTATCACTAAACTTTGCATACTGTGATATGCTTTACCTTCGTTACCACACACATGAAAATATTAAAATGTTTAAAATTTTTATTTACCCATGCTTCTGCAAAGGCCCAACTGCTGATCCAGATCATCACCAAAATTTAATTATCTGTTCATCTGTTAATTATCTTTGTGTCATTATCAGCATCTCCAGGAAAAATTCATCAAAATGTGTCCATATATTAGTAATAATGTCAAAGTTAAGGATTTGGCCAGGAAGTGGGCTAGCCGTATAACGGCAGTGTTTCTACCAAGTCAGTTTGATAAAAGAATGTCAAATCCTTAGAGAGTCAGAGCTCATCAATCAAAAAGTCCCCATTACTGAGATACAGGCTTAATGTAATTAAAAAGCTTACTTCATACGCGAGTACACGATACACTCCATCAACGAAAATTGCTGTCATGGTAAAACTTTATTTAATTAGTAGAGGATGTATTTTAGGACGAAACTAATACATTTGGGACAGTAGACAGATGGATGTTTAGAAGGCAGAAGCTTGTAACACTGAAGGTTAATATTTATTTATATATTTTGGGTTTTACGTCTCTTTCAAACACTGTACAGGTCATATGACGATGGGTAGTTGGAAGGGCAGAGGAAACCAGTACTTACAGTTGGTCAGGGTTCTGTACAGTAAACTGCCGACCAATGGCAAGCAACTACCAGCTTTCCCAATTAAGGCTGGGCAGGGAACCGAACCCCGGCCTCAGAGGTGGGAGGCGACAGAAGGTGAATAAAATAGATATTTTAGAATGAAATATTAAGAAATACTATATTAGGATAAAATATTGAGAAATAGTACATTAGGGAAGTGAAAATGTGTTAATAAAATTGAAATCTAGTATTTGGATAACAGAAATCTTGACAATGGAAGTTTTGCAATATTGAAAAGCAAAAAGGCAACTAGTGTATATAGTCACAGTAATGCCCACATTGCCTGTAGTATTGATTACATTTTTAGCACTTTGTTTCACTCCTCTTTCCTCCATCTACTGCCAGACTTCTGTCAGTAAAGTTTGCACATTACAAGATGACCTGTCTTCCTGGACCACACACGAGGAAGTTTTGAACAATTCAGAAATTCCACCTACCATATGTGGAATCAAGGTCACCACCTACAAGAGGCCAGAACTGCATATTGTTCTATCATTTCTGTAGCGCTTCTGCTGCCTTTCCTCCTAATTCTGTGCTTATCTTTAGTCTTGTTCCGTGTCTCCAGTGCACTCATATGTTTGGCCTAATACTACTCTATTGTCACGGTACCCTTGCTGTATTTTGTATGAATCTTTTCGGTGTCAAATGGTGGTCATTGTCCTGCCCAATTATGATTCTCTTTTGCAGCAAAACTGTAGCTAGAGGAAGTGCAGCATTCTTCCTCCTGTTTTCCTGCCATCTATAGCAGCCGGAAATATCGCCCATAGTAACCTGGCTTGAAATGGTTGCATTTAACTCTGCATTTTACTTTTAACACAATGGAAATTTCGGTAAAAAGAGCTTAATAGTGTGAATTGACTCAATTTATTACTCAAGTTTAGCTGTCTATGCTTCTGTTTTTTTCATTACCTCCGCCAAGGAGGTTTTGTTTTTGCCTGGGTTCGTTTGTGAATTTGTGAGTTTGTTTGTGAACAAGATAACTCAAAAAACTTGTGGACGGATTTTGATGAAATTTTCAGGATATGTGCTCCCTTGGCAGAGGTCTGCGCTCTCCGAGTGCTCTTGTTACTTATGCTGATAACATGGCATTTACTATCGTTAAACCTAGGTTATGCTTATATCTTGGTGGGACACGTTTGGTGGAATTGGTATTTGACTAGTGCGCCTTTGGGGAGATTTGATACAAGACAGAATGCCTTCAACATGCAGGACTGTATTAATAAAATGTTAGAAATAGCCATTATGACGTATCATGAACTGTTCCAAAATATATCCAGTCCGAATGGTTTGAAGGAGGGATGGAAGTTGGCTCATTCTTCAACGTGTAACATAAAGATGTGAAGGTCTCTATCAGAGCCATAAGGACAATGTCATCAGCTGGAAAGCAAATACTTACATAGAAATGATTTGGTATGTTTTTGTATAGCTGTTTATCCCTAATCTATTCTAATGCTTACATATTCTTACTTTAAACCCAAACTAACTTTTTATACCTCACTGTGATGCTTATTTTATGACACTGAGGTGGGTTATTTGATGACTTGGATTTAGTCGTGTTGTCACCAGTGTTTTGCTGAATCAGAAACATGTTCTTCTGTATGTCGCCCAGTGCTTAAAAACAGAAATAATAAAAACTTGTGTAACTTTTATAAACACTGAAGTATCTCTATACTCTGGGTTACTGTTGTCTGCGGCTGTGACAGTGAAACTTGGTATTTGAAAATGGGCCCAGTATCTTGACAAACACTGAGTACAAACTCATGAACTGCATGCTCCTAAAACTATTAATATATTGCTCATTTACCTTTTTACTGAATTTTAATGCTTTAGTCTTTATGTTCAACAGTATTCAACAAGTAATCAACGGATCTGTATGGATTTTTTAGGAATATAGGACCTGACCAAGGGAAGAAGTGGTTCAATTTTGGCCAGGATCCTTTTCATATTCTGGATACTTGAATTTTCAAGAAGTCCTCTTTTCACTGCATCTTTATGGCCATGCTATGAAATTATCATCTGACTGTTAAAATAAAAAAGTAGTATTTTGGGTGATATTACAATATGAGGATATTCCAATACTTTGGCGGAGGTATGTGTTCTGGGAATGCTTTCTAGTTACCCGTTTGCCCCTGTTTTACTGCAATGTCTCTTCTTTGTGATATTTTAACTTTCTAGATCATATCTCCCTTGATATGAGTTTTTTCTCTCTGTAACTCATTCAAAGATAGTCATCTAATATCCAATTTTGTCTAAAAACTGACAATTTTTGTGTTAGGATTTCTGGTGTATTTTGAAAACTAAATGTAAGCCCACGGGAATCAATGTTTGGATACCAGCTTAGATGATTTAGACTGGGTCCCTGTCTGATTGACAAATTGGCTTGTTTAACCTTGGTGTTTGACATTTTCCTGGGCCCCCGGTGGATTTCAACCAGTATTGATCCTTTTGTAATTGTATCCATGAAAACTGCTTAACCTCAAAAACAAAGGGATGGGAAATAAAACGAGAGCGCTGAGAGAACGCAAACCTCCTCCAGGGTATAATGATAAACTCTTTTCTGATGTTGAATCCTTGAAACATTGCCCAGATATAGCTAATATTGCGTCAGTATACATAATACAGTAATAATGTAACATGTTACACAATGAACATATTCTACAGAGAACATTTGTCAGCATGGTGACAAGTGCCGTGTGGATAAGACTATCTCTTGATTTCAACTGTTGTTCAATAAATGTCTTTGATAGATTCTTAAAACAAGCAACATTTCTTGATCTCAGACCTTGAGGCACCTTTTTTGAAAACAATGAAGAACCAGCCTCCATATATATCCATCCCCCATTTACTTCTTTAGTGTGTATATTGTAGTAGCCTTGCTGACGGCTCAAGTTTCTTTCTAGTTAGAGAAAGTTTTTAGTTCAGATAATGGAGTTATAATCACTGTCTGATACAGTTCTATCTCTTAACATGTATGAGTGCTTTATGACTACCAAATATCTGTGTGCATGTTTGAAAAGATACCATACCAATTTGAGCCTTAAGCAAGGCTAATATTGTAGTACAGCTCATGGGAAGACACAGGGGGAGTTTCAAACATTCTTGAAAAGCATCATATGCCTCAATTGTTTGATTGCATTATAAGTATTTTTCATAATGCTCTCATACATATACTTAGCCTAGCTTGGTCCCAGGCTAGAAAGGCCTCTGATACAGTGTGTATTATGGCAAAAAATATTTCACGTTTGCATTATGGTTGAGACAGCCTGGAAGGCCAGGCTATAAGATACCTTGCATATTACAGAGTATATTATCATAGTATGTTATTACTTGCGTTTGTTTGTCTGTTTGCAAAATAATTTAAAAAGCTATAGGCTGATTTTGATAAAATTTTCAGGAAATGTTGACCATAATGCATGGAAGAGATAGTTTGATTTTGGTGGTGACCCCGATGATAGTCTGGTTCCAAGAATTTTAAGCATCTTTTATAATTGCACTTGTAAGCAATATTGAACATGTTGATCATTAGTCGAGGCGTGCACTCTCTGGATGTTGGAGTTGTTGTTGGAGTCTATGTACTGGTTAATTCTTCATTGAAACTGCAACTCAGTAAACATTTAATGGTGACATACTTGGTAGCAGTGAAATAACGCCTGTGTTCTATTACAGTGCTGGCATATCGTGAAAGCTCAGTGAATATGGTGACATCACTTCACTTTTGTGTGACACTGACATCCCAAAGCTGTTTGCAGTTCCATTCACATAAATGATTAAACAATATCTAATGAACACCGTAATTTCTGTAAAAAAAATGCCCTCTCTCCTAATATAACCCCAAACACTTTAAGTAAAACCATGTCTTCAGTGACATTTTTGGCAAAAATAAAGCCAACAGTTTGAGCAAAAAACTTACCCAGAGACTGACAAATTTTACAGTTTGTCAACCTGGATTGAGTAAGTCATACAAATATCTGAAAGGCTTAGTAAAACATACATATAAAAATACAAGAAAGTAAATATTTGAGGTAATAGTGTATCTATGGCATGATGGTATGTACATGGCCTAAACCCCCTCCCCCCTGGGGCGATTACAATCAATCCTTCAAACTTCCATTTGACTTATAAGGATAGAGCAAACTTAACGTAAATTACCTGACACTGTGGCTTAGTGGGTAACACACTCGCCTAGGAACACAAAGGACTTGGCTTTGATTCCACACGCTGGCAGTTACATAGTGGCGTAGATGAACACTTAAAATGGCGAACCTCTGTCATTGGGTCCCATCCCCAGTGGCAGGCTAAAGAACCTGGGGGATAGTCATCCCAGTTTCAGTTGGGCAATGGCGGTCACTAGTCCTTGGGCTGTACATGTACAATCGGGTTGGGTCATGTTTCGCTTTGAGCCCTGTGTAGTAAAATGACATATTGTGCTGGGTATAAATATACAACATAATTACAACTGCATACCAATATTTCCCATCTCTTTAATATAGCCTCTATGACACTTTTGCCAGTGCGCAAACTGTCTTCCTAAATAGGACACTCCTCTTTTGCTCACAATATGGCATATTTGTTCCCCTGTCATGGATAGCCCACTTAAGGTAATCCAATTAAACAGAGATTAAAGTAGTCGCCTGTGTTGACTCTATTCTTTGTGGTCCACAGAACGGGTGTTGACTTAGGAATTTCCCCTGAGTGTTTTTATGCACAGATCCTTCGTCATAATAGAGAGGTGATCTCACTTTAAGGTGACCTTAATCTGGTAATGGAGGAAAGGCATTAACTCCAGAGCTCAAAGTCCTTATATTTCTATGTGAAATATTGACGTGAATTCCTTTGGATTAAATAGTATGTTAACATACAAGCGAGTTTCAACCATAACCGAATAATATTGAGGGGTAATTGCAATACAATTATTATGTACAAAACCAGCATCCTAAGTCAGCAACCAGCAGCTAACCAGTCAATGTGCAGGTTGCAATCTTTTCATTTTGTATCAGTAATTTTCTTATTAGCTACGCATTATAGTTAGTGTTTATTCCCTGTTTGTGCCATTTTTGGGAATGTGCTTAATTAGTGGATGTGTCCATGAAGTTGATGGCTTATTATATGTCAATACCATGACATTTTTATCTTACAGTCAGATATTTTTATACAACTGACACCACCATTCAATAAAGCCAGTGTTTTTTCTCTCTTTTTTTGCTACCAATAGGGGACAATAACTGGGGGTTTGCAGTCAAGTTCTAGATATTAATAAAGCCTCTCTTACATCCCATCGTATGTGCACATACGTCCTGATTACAGAGAAAAATCGGCTGATTTGCAAGGGACACTTAAGCTACACTTGCGAGTTTATAATAAAATATCAAGGTCGCACAGGCCCTGCAATGAAAATTGACATGCACATTATTCTCTGCCTGCACGCAGCATGTCTACAAACGCATCCATGCCTCAAGCATAACTTACGAGAGACTTAGGCACGTGCATTCTCCTTGCAAGTGTTGTAGGTTCTCCCCATTTACTTATATTGTTTAGACACACTGTAAGATACACTCACGTGTACCTTGCATGTACATAACCCCCTGTATGGCCTGTAGCTAGTCGCAATCTGTTCTTTGATCTTCAAGTTGTGACAGTACTGCTGTTGCAAGAATACACCCTGTTTGCATGTGCAAATCTCTGCTACCCCACTACAAGGCCTACGTTCATGTTTTTCAACAATATTTGCAGCACACTTACGTGTCTATACACGTACGACGGGATGTAAAACCTGGCTTAAGAGATGACAAGAACTTAAATGCTTTATAGTCACTAGTTTTTATGAGAAAAAAATCACTAATGCACAACAGGAAGATTGATGAGAGCTGGGTGGAGGTTTGTGCTCTCTGTCGTATGTAAACTAAAGCTCACTTTCCCAAGATTCATAGAAGACATACTGAAACATGCAAGCACTCCTCAAAGGCAGACCTCCGCTTTGATCAGGTCCCACCCATACATTTGGAGGTAATCGTGAACACAAACAGACAAATGAACACACCCAAACATAGCCTTCTAGGCGGAGGTAATCAGATTAATATTAACAAAAGACAGAAATACAAGACGTTAATGATTGTGTTTTTTTTAAAAACATATCCAGTGGTTTTTAAGTTCAGTCTTAAATTAACAGAACTACAGCCTTTTTTTCTGTTTCTGCAGAAAGTATCACTATCCCATTCCAACTGATAAATATGGTCAATTGATTGCTATCAGGAGGATACAATACTCGCTATAATGATAATCTGGTTTGTTTGGTATCCCATCAGAGTCTGTACTGATTGGCGTGGACTTTCACAACAATCAACTGACTTCCATTTTAACTCCCCCCCCCCCTCCACCCATATATATTTATGTTCTATCTGTATTTTCGCACCACACTCGAGGAAAGCCTGGCTAGTTGGCCTAAACTACCCACTACATAAATCATTCTATTGTAATCCAGAAAATAAGTTGGGGTGGTGAGGGGGGCAATGGGGGGAGTATTGTTGGCAGAGGACTGAAAAAAACCTGTCATGTGATTTCCTGTTTAAAGGGGGGGAAAGGCGACGGGGTTTCACAAAAATATCATTCAACGGTTTTTCTCTTTAGAGTGTGAAACCCAATATCTGGGTGTATTAAATAAAACCAGAAAGCATTGGGAATTTTCGATTGATTCTACGAGATATATCCAATTATTATGGATAATATATGGCTGGTTGTATGTCTACTTGTATGAGTGTATGTATAAGCTCCTCCAATATTTGAACACAGGTTGAAATTCTGGAGTTTTGTTTGCCATCTGTGTAATTCAAGGACAATAGAGCTGTTTGGATATTTGAAGTTGAGATTTTATTTCTCTGTTAGTGGGTTTGTTTTGGGAGGTAAATGATTACAGTTTAATTGTATGGATCGGCCAGAGATAATTCACGGAATAAAGGCGCCTTGTGAACCAACTCTGGATTAATGCGTAATGATATTGGAGATTTATTTGGATCCAGAATCAACTTGAATGAAATATATACCTTGTAACAGAAGTTACTGTAAAGTGTGTGAATTGTGCCTGTTAATGAGCTAACTACCTGCTTCATAATTTCAATGTTGCTTTAATTAAATTTAATGCACATTTTTATTGCCTTTGAAACTGGATTGCATAATTTACAAGGCGGGTGATAATAGGAAAAAACTAGAACAAAGTCCCAAAATGACATTGATTATATCTTGTGAAATTTTATTTGGAGACAATAAAATTTGATATACCATCAATAATTAAGTTATTACAAGACTATTAACTTTTCTTTTATATAGTCTGATGTCATTTTGTGAAATTTGTGGATATGATTAGAAAATGTTTTTTATTACAAGTGAGAAGGGTTTTAAGCAGTGCAAGCTAAATATGGATGGTTCTTTGTGTCATTCATGAATAAAATTAACTCATGGAATATTCAAAAGGGAGAAACAATCTATATAGCAGATGCATGGTATTAAAAAAATCCTCTTAAAATGGACAATTGAATTATGGTTTATAAATGAGTTAGTTGGTTTAAAAATCTGTTCCTTTTCAATTAGAAAGAAAAAGTGTGATTCTTGTGTTAATTAATTTTTCTTAATGCTCTGGATAAAACATGATAATAGCATAATAAAGCATAAACACTGAAGAAGTTAAAGGCATATGCGATAAAATATCCACTTGTTTGACATTTGAAACAATAACATTTTGTTTTATTCGGGATTAAGTGTAGGGCAGACTTTTCTCCCATACGTGGGGGTTGTTACTGCAATATTAGGATTACACTTTGTCATTCACAAATCTGGCTTGCAGTGAATTGGTGCTGATTGCTTGAAATCCCCATGGAGGAATTCAAAGACGATGAATCGTCCTCCCTGAGTGCGGGTAATGAGGTAAGATACTAAATGAGACTTAACGTCCGTTCACACCAGACCGATACAATATGATCCAATATTATATTCTTGAAACCAGTCTGCCTCAAACTAAACAAAATTGCTGATTTGTCTTAATTCCTTCTAGAAAAAAGAGCTCCTTCTAATTTCATCTGGCGCCTCTGGCATATGTAGGGAACATATTTCAAAATTTTTGGTAGAAGCTAAAGTCTGCTTGTGACCATTATTTTTGTAAACAAATTTCCAGTAACAACAAGGAAAATATGACTGGCGGAATCTAAGCCATTAAACAGTGTCAACTGGTGCCTTGTATTAACTTCTGAAATTGAGAGTATGGACATAAAAATTTAATTTAAGGACATATAATGTTCCATCTAATAGATCTTTGTCTCTACACTAGAAACAGTTGAACCCATTTCAATTGATCTCTGATAGGGTGAAAGCCCTTCTAAACCATTAAAGAAATTGAGGCACGAACTGTGTCAACATTCTGATGCATTTGGGATGCCTCCTTGCCTGCCTCAGATTTAGCAATACCAGTGGGGCCGAAACCAAATGTTTAGCCCTGTTAGAGAGTTAGTCTGCATCGTGTCTCTGTGACTGCTTGAGATATATATCAGATTTCCAAATGTATCTTTGAGATAGCTTTGTGTACAGATCCAACCGGTATGAATCTTCCTTTAGTCTGTGGCTGTATTTCTGTGTGACCAAAATTTCCTGATATCTTTACAGTAAAAAACCCCATCACAATACTAAATATTTACTTCAGTCAAAAAAGAAGGAAATTTTCTTCATCAAGATTGTGTATTTTAAGGGATTCAGTTCTATTGGTAATTAGGATCTTATCACTAAAGTTGAAAGATGTGTGAAAATTATTATAAAAATAAACTGGTCGATAAAAGGCCAGATTGTGCCAAGTTCACATAATGGTGGACTTGTATAACATTCTTTTTTTTTTTTTTTTGGGGGGGGGGGGGGAGTGATGGGGAGGGGGGTGGAAACCTTGTTTGAGTTTAACTTTGTGAGATATCACACAGTTATACTGGAATAATATGTGTACAAAACTGTTAGTGATCTGCAGAATTGCAGGTGCTAACACAGTAACACCCAAATATTTCACCCAATAGTAACTTCACGATTTCTTCTCAATATAGGTTTCGTCACTTGGAATTGTCTTACTGATGAGGATCATGCATCAACCTCTATTACTTCTTTCAGAAGAAGCTTAAATCCTACCTCTATAGCAAGGCATACCCACCTAAGTCTCTATATTGTCCTGACACTCTCGGTGGTGCTTGACCCTGTTTCCATCCATACTGAAATTGGTTGACCGTTTTGTGCTGTTGCATTTTAGAGTTCCTTTAAAATACAGTAGTGACGTCACTCTATTGCTATAACAGTAGATTCCTACAACTTAATAAAGAGGAGATTAAATGTTATAAAAGTATAATTAGAATTACAGATGTTAATACTACTGTCACACTTGTCTGACAAGACAGCTAGATAAATCACCATTTGGAAACAGGGCTTTATAATAGAAAAAATTATCTGAGTGGTAAATATCTATAAAATTTCATTATGTGGGAAGATAATAGGAAAACTCCTCTAATTATATGCAAAAATATATCATGAATGAAGATGACAATATTATACGAGTGCATAGCATATAGCATTATATTGTTCATCCTCTTGAAGGATATATTTTTTTGTATGTGTCTAATGATAGATATTTTACACTTTGTCCACTATTTTGTATGAATAATAAGTCAAATATGTCCATATTTGAAGACAGAATGCATGAAAGGGTGTGATATATTCTTCAATTTGTCATCTGGATTTCTCCGCCATTTTTGTATGGATTTCAATGAAACAAAAACTAGCACTATGTATTGGTGTTGTGTCAATTACAGCAGTGTTGTCCACCAAGATCTCTAACGAGGCTTGCGCTTCTAGATCTCACTTTTTCTCAGTTTTTTTTGTCTCCTGTGGTTGTAGCGTGATGAGTGTCTGTCTCTTCACTGAAGTTAAGCAGCAACGGGCTACGTTAGTACTTGGATATGTGCACTACTTGTGTCTCTGATGGCTTTGAAGCTTGCGCTAGTGGACCAAAGCCCCTTTCGGCCATGTTATTTATTTATTGGCTGTGGTGTGCTGTTTGCATGCTAAAAACTGCGGAAGACGTGCATTTCACTTGCAAGTTGACCCCTTTTATTTGATGTGGTCAGCAGCTGGGAACGTGTATGGTGGGATATCAGAGGCTTACCAAAGTTGACAAGAAATGAACTACAAACTACATAACAAAGAATATCAAAGTCGCAGAGCACTTGCAATGAAAATTGGCATGCAGATTATTCTCTGTGTTCACACAGTATGTCTACAAATGCATCCATGTCTCCATGAATACACCTTGCTTGCACGTGCAAATCTCTGCTACCCCACTGCCACGCTATGCTCGGATTTTTCAACAATACTCGCAGCACACTTACGTGTATATATGTTACAGGCAAACTGTGTAATCAGGCATTTCGCGAAATGCCTGGAATCTTCAGGTATTTCGCGAAATCCCTGATTCACTTAGGCATTTTGCGAAATGCCTAAAATTTCCAGGCATTTCATGAAATGCCTTAAATTTGACCATCTTTAATACACAACTTGCCCGATGCATTTTAGGCAAATTGTGAAATACAATATTTCTATGTTGTAGCCATTGTTTTGGTGTTTTGTCCATCAGTTTTTAGATATATGAGCAGAATCATAAATCTGCTCAAATTAATTTTTTTGGAAGAGTTTTATCTTGGCGGTCATTTTAAGCTTACGGAAGATATATTTCAAATGACCAGGGCATATATTTTAGGTTTGAAGTAACATAAAGCATCAGATTGTAGTCAGGATCATTTCTTTAATTAAAGCAGGGATTTTGATTCTAATAATTTCTTGACATAGAGAAACCATTTGAGTCTTGATCTAAATTAACTGGGCTTTGATGTAAATCGAACCAGTGACCAATCCCTTGAAGTAGTGTAACTATGTGAGCTTTATCCGAATTTAAATTACACCTGAGAGTTTTTCTTTTCTTAAAAGTGTCCATTATCTTTCACTATTGGCCACTTTTGTGATTTTGACCATATATAGAAGTCTCTTTAGCACATTTCCAAAAAAAAACCTTGTACATGTATTTCAACTAAATGATCATAAAAACCGAAAAAATACACACCAGGAATATAGAAATGAAAAGCAATGATGTTAAACAACATCTTAAAAATTATAAATTAAGGAAGAGGTGTAATTTAAATAGGTTAATAGCCTCGTAAGTGTCCAATATTGAAAAATAATGAACTGTTGACTCGTGTTGACTGGTGCTTTGAAGTAGGTTGTGAGTCCGTGCACACGACTTGTGATTTGGTACCCACAAGTGGAAAGTTTTGACTGTTCTTAACAATTCGCCACCTGTGTGTTTATGTGTGGATGTAAACAAACACAAATCACGAAGAGAAAGAAATAAAAGAAATCACAATATTTCGCTGTCCACTATGCAAAAGATATATATTTCATTTGTTATACGTTTTCTGAGGTTATTTATCAAAATCCCGAGTACCGAAACACTTAATTTAACATGTTTTTTATAACGAAAGCAGATGTATTCTGCATCTTTGTTGTCATTAGAGGTGAAGGTCAAAGTTTGGAAAGTTTCTGGAGGCACCCAACTCACCAGTCGTATATACGTATATAAATTTATTGAATAAACTCTCATTTTAAGCTGATCACATATAATAGGTGTGAACCTTTTATCCGATGTATGAGATAGCAATGTTTTTCTGTCATTGAATGTAGTTGTTGCTAGATTTGTAAATGTCAATGTACATATATTGAAGTTTTTAATATAAATTGATTTTGTATCTTTCAGAATTAACTATTGGAGCACTAAATTTGTCTTCTTAAACTAAATACATAAAACAAGAGACAAACTAAAATGTTTGGAGCATCACATTTAGTCATTTCGCAAAATGCCTGAAGCTCAAAATCAGGCATTTCATGAAATGCCTGGAAATTTTAGACATTTCACGAAATGCCTAAGTGAATCAAGGATTTCGTGAAATGCTAAATGAATCAAGGATTTCGTGAAATGCCTAAAGATTCCAGGCATTTTGCGAAATGCCTGATTACACAGTTTGCCTGTGACATATACACGTACGATGGGATGTAAGGGAAGCCCAAGTAGATATAATTCCACATTTCAAAAGAAAGTACATATGCTTTTCCAGTGGAAGTAACCCTGTCATCTGGAATTCTTCTTTAAGTGGAATTACCTCCTTTGTCTCTTGAGAAATGACCTAACCAAACTCATCTATAGCTGAATGAAACATATTCTTCAACCTTACAGTAGAGATACAAACGCAGACACATAAACATCTCATCTGGCAGGGAGAGATTGCTAGGATCTGGATTACTTGATTAACAGGATTAAAGGAATGCTTGACTGAATCCATCAACAGCTGGGGATCTTCTGCCACTTGCCAGTATCATCAATATCCGGAGATAACACTCTGGATACACAGGTGCAACAGTTATATATGATCCCTTTCGAATCTTCCCTACCTGTAGTCAATAACAATGCACTGCATATACTGGTTCAACAGTTACATAGAATTCTTGTTTGCCACTATTAACGAGCAGAGTTAAAATTCTAGATACCATTTTAACAGTTAAAGGTGGGGCCCTTTAAATTGTCTGTATAAAAGATAAACAACTTTACCATAGTTTAGACTTGATCCAAGACTTGACTGATTTACAAATTGACCTCAAAAGAAATTTTTCGGAATCTCGGCCTAACAGGCACAGTAACCCCTGCCCAAAACTAGCCCTTGGGTTAGTGTTGCAAGGCTGAAATCTGTCACACAGTTTTAATGGGCCAGGCTGAAATATACCATGGGGCTTATCTGCCCTACTCTAATCTATATAATCTAGGTGGTGGGTGTACATTGACCTAGCCTAGAATAATCCCCAGGGTGTAAAATATTTTGCATTTTCAAGCACACTCCCCCTTGAAAATCTACAGTATTTTGAAATTAATATGTGAATTCAGTGACATGAAATATTGTCTAACTGATCTAGTCAATAAAATAGCATACTTTGATTTCACACATTTTTTTACTATGCTTCTCCATTTGATGGTTGTTTTAAATCATATGAAGTAACAATCGGAGCATTCCGAAAGCCAGAGTTAATTCCAAAAGTTCACTTGAACACCGGTTTCCCTTCAAACTTTCATGGATTGGGCGTAGCATATCTGTCACAGAAAATGTGAAGCAAGATAATTTGATATCTATGAGTACCCCAACCAGAATTTTTGTATGCTTCAATTCACAAGCCAGAAGTCAAGGTTGGTCATTTAAAACACGTGTCCAAACCCTGGAATAAATATCTCTCCATATAAAGCTATTACAGGGATTTTTGATCCTGTACACCTGTTTTTTTTTTCTTTTGGCTACACGAATATCAACATTTGGCCAGCTTGTTATACGTGTATACCACTTAGTAGAGTACATTACACACTAATTAATAACTAGTTTTTTGTAAATTGTACTGATATTTATCTTTTATATGCACCTGGGAAACATTTATAAAGATGAGAGAATGGGCTTTCAATAAATATGAAGACAATTTCAGCTATTCAAAAGCAAGATGTTTGGGTTGCAGGCATGTTATAAAGGGGTACATATTTTGTATAGCACCACTGATCCAAAACCTACACAAAGGATCTCTAGAAACCTAATCTTAAGCCAAAAATAATAGTACTCAGGACGATACTAATTACTTTTGCCTGAAGTGTAAAAAATATGACAACTGGGCCTTGTTGATTAAGTAGCATTTTGGCGATCGTTTTCTGATAACATTTTTGTTGTCTTTGTTTTCCCAAAAAGTCTATGAAAGGCATCTGGAATATGTCTGAACGTTTAAGTATTTATTTCAGTTTGAATATCCTGTAGTTCCGTTATAAAAATATACCTTGAAATAACCATCATACATGGATGGCTGAATAATGGGAGGTCCTCAGCCTTGTCTTGGCCTTAAGGTTAATAATGTAATAGTGTTTGTTTTGTATTAATTAACCCCACCAGGACCTTATGTTTTGGGGTACATTTGTTGGTCTCTTTTTATCTCTGTGTTCGTCACAACTTCAAACGTAATGAAATGATCTACCTGAATTGTTTTACAAGGCTAGATCCTGATCGAAGGAAGAAGTGATTAAATTAAGGAAAAGATCTTCTACCTTATTATGGATACAAAGAGAATCCTGAATTTTTGATAGTCCATTGTTCAATGATTTTCATGGTCATGCTATCCTATTATGATGGTTAAAACAAAAGGCAGTATTTGGATGAATTTCAATATGGGGATAGCTGGCTGTCTTGGCGGATGTATGCACTCTAGGAGTGCTTCCTAGTTTGTAAATAACAGGATTCGTCTTGGGAGGGGCCACAGTGGCAGAGTGGTAACACTCTCTCTTCCCACCTCTGCAATTGGGGTTCGGTTCCTCGGGGTTCGACCTCAAGTGGGAAAGCTGGTAGTTACTTGCTGTTGGTCGGCAGTTTACAGTAGAGAACCTTGACCAACTGTATGTACTGGTTTCCTCTGCCCTTCCAACTACCCGTCTTGATATGACCTATACAGTGTTGAAAGCGATGTAAAGCCCTAAATAAATAATAAAGATTCTTCTTGGGTGGGTTTCATATAACAATTAGAAAAGAACCTCAGGCCATACTTAGTAGTTAAGTTTTTTTTTCACTAATCAGTTCCACAGAACCAGTGCTTTAAACATATGAATTATATTTGGCTCTATAAGTAGAATCAAATCAACCAACTAAAGTTTATGTCTTTACACAGGAAGTATAAGTGTTGTCTTAATGCATAAACATCACTAAAACTAATACGAGCATTCAAAGAGCGCAAACCAAGGCCCAAAACCTCTAATATTGCTTGTGAGTGAAATAACAAAAGTCCTTTAACCATTCCTGGATCCAGCCGGTGATCCAAATCACAACCAATATCTTATCTCTGGCTTCTTGTGTCATTGTCGACTTTTTTCTGTAAACTTTATCAAAATCCTTGTGTAACCTGCGGTGAGTGATCAGCTTTGATAAAAAAATTCACGTAAAATCAAGCACTCATGATCATATCTAAACTAAAGTGGTAATGTACAAATATTGCTGGGTGGCCATTATGAGATGGCGCTGGTCAAATGAAATGGCCATGAATAGGGAATAATATTTTGATAGAAGTAGACTATTTCTTTGGGGGAAAAGGTGTCTTGAAATATGTTACAGTGTTTAGTCCAATGTAAGTGTGTCTATGATGGCAATGGAAATTTTACTATCCAGAGACACAAGCTTTTTCTATTCATTTCAAGTGCACTAATAATTTTCACTTTCTTTCAATGTTTTTGTGAAAATCAGTTTCCCATAAAGATTTTAGCAAACCGTTGTTGTATAAGACGATTGTGGTTTATCTTATAAATTCTTGCAATTAAAAACGGAAGTGATATGTTGTGTAAACTGTGTTATCCAGACAAGTCCATGAAATTGACATGAATAAAGGTACTTATTAGAATTGGTAGAATAATAATAATAACTGCCCAAAGTTTGGGTTTTTGCTGTGTCTTATTAATTCAAAAAAACAACCTGTTACTAAATTGTTACAACTATCGGCACGAAAAAAGTTATCAAAAGATACTTAAGATATTTGGAGAATCATCCCGGTTCAAATTAATTGCCAGGCAAAGGACTGAGTCGATAATTTTGGCTCCATCAATTGCCAAATTATCAATGCTGTGCCAGATGCAGGCACTGAACCAGATAGTTTCAAAAAGTCCATTGTTACTCCACCAATTAAAAAGTCTACTCTCTCTAAGAATGTCCTTAAAAACTTTTGTTATCAACAGTGGTTGAAATAGTTGTAGCAGAAGAAGATTATCTCAAACAAAATGGGCCAAGTGTCACTTTCCAGCCTGAATACAAGAAACAACACTGAACTGAGATAGCCTTATTGCAGATAAAAGTCAATAAACAATCATCCTTGTCAAAAGAGATCCCAGCTGTCTATAAGTTGTTAGATCCCTCAACAACATACGACACAATTGATAATACTGTTCTCCTAGAGCCCTCAAATGCTGTCTTTGGCTTTTGTGTCTTACTTCTATGACTGACACCCATCTGTTAAAAGTGAACTTAAATAACTGGGTGCAGCAGGGATCTGCACGCCCCCACTCGGTACTTTCTGAACATAGAACTACTGTACCTTTCTGACTACATTTCCTTGAAATACCATGTGTACATTTGATGCCAGCCATTTGAAATGCTGCATAAAACCTCAGAGAATCACAGGTAAAATCGAATTTATCCACAACTTCCTTGATGACATCCATAGTAGGTTTTAAACAAATAAGCTCAAATTTTACCATGCGAGTTCATTAGGTTTAGTTCATCAGCACAAGGCAAAACGTTTTACTCCCCACCAACACTCTTGTTACGAAATTTCAGCCTGTTGAAGTTGAAAGGAATCTTGATGACTTTATTTACCACAATTTTTCTCTTCCCAACCAAGTCGAAGTTGTTTGTAGACCATCCTTTGTAGTCTTGAAGGAGCTAAGGAGGATAAGACGTCACTTGCCAAAGTTCATAGGTGTTCCATCAGCAAATGCGGATGTCAGCAGCAGCCTGGTCTACTGCAACATCCTGCACCATAGCTTGTCCGATAGCAACCTTTATAAGCAGTAGTGCCAAAAAAAAGCCTTAGCACTTGTAATCAGTGGCATGAGGAGATGGTAATATATTACATTTGTCCTCGAATCACTTCATTGCTTTCCTGTGAAATAATGTATTAATTTTAAAACAGCAACACTGATTTATTTTTTTAGACTAAAGACTCTGAATGTGTTGTAAGCCTCAGTTTGAATACTATACATCTGCCCTTAACATGAATAGATCCGATGATCCAGCTCAAGTGCATCTGATACCAAGAACAGATATCTTGTGGTTCCACCACGCCATTGTTGAGTCCATAAGTCTAAGGTTCGATACAATGGTTGTTTTGTTAATGCTGGTCCTGGAGTTTGGATAATTCTGTACAAAACATTTCAGAGAACTAGTTGCTATACCATCAACCTTTAGAAATCAACTAAAGAGACACCTTTTCCAGGATGCATGTCCTCTGCCAATTAGATGGCCTCTGGTTTGCAGTCCAACATAATGCTGACTCATCATAACCTCTTGTGGGACTAACAGATAATGATTTTTATGTTGCTATAATAATAATAATATAAGCACTGGTATTTAACCATAATTAAGGCTGACCATATTACGGACAAATGCGCTATACATATGATTTGCGAAGAAACAATTTCCTCTATGCCATCCCCAAAAACATCTTTTGGTAACTTCAAAGTACTGCAATTTAACTTCTTCTTGTAAAGTTTATAAGTCACAAGAAATAGCTTGATTTTTCTATTCTGTAGTCATGGTTTTGAGTCCATCTTGTTTAGATTACTAAAGGTTTGTTCTCAATATGACTCTGACTGTTTTAGAGGATATAACAAAGTAATAAAATACCCTTGAAACGATTTTATTGGTTTGCAATGTAATGGTTCTACAAATCCTTTCAAACTGACATCACATATTAAATGTCTCTATACAATTGACTTTAGCAATAGAACCTCCAATGTCCACAGGATTTGGTTCTAGTTAAGTTAACTTCAATTTCAACCTTTTAAAACATGGCATATTCTTGGTGTGGGAACATTAAAAATTGATTCTCTTTCATAGCGGATCGAATTACACTGGTGATGCTTCTACAGAGGTTACTGTTTGAATGTTGAATTGCTTTAATATTGATATAAGATGGCAGCAGTCAAATGCGGGCCAGAGACAGGCTAGCTTCTTCAATGGATAAATTACCCACTGTTACTAATTGAAGAAGGGGCTATTCTTGGTAAAATATGGTGAGTCTACTGTGTGACAAGTAAAAATGATGATTATATTGATAAAACAAGCAGAGACTACACTCAAAAGACTGCATAAGACAAATGTGAGCCTGTGGACAGACTGGACTTTTTTGCTGTTGAGTAAGCTGCACAATATCTAGTGTATTTACTGAAGTGATTTTCTTGAGAGTCACTTACTGTAATGAGCCTTCTATTTTTTCATATTTAGGTTTTATATTCCATTCATAGTCTGAGAACTCCCTATTTTGTGATATTTTTCAGAGGGTTTTAGAAAGATGTTTTGGTTTTTGTAATGAGGTTTTTGTGTGTTTGTCGATGTACCGTAAACTCTATGTAAGGAAAACCTGTGTGAGTCGAAGTAAGGTTTTAGAGGAAGTAAATTTAAAATTTCGACACCACAATATCAAGTGTTTGTATAACCGAATCTTAGCCTTAGGTACAACCAAATATTTTGGATATGGGTGGTTTTAGTTAAACAATGTCTTTTGTATATCAATTTATAATGATAACCTGTTAAATCAAAACCTAACATGCCACAAAATATGTTTCTACTAAACTAGAAATTCAATATAAAAGTTAATTCTATCGACAAAGGACCTTTCACGAACATGGATTTTGTTTGTTTTGATTAATTTGTTTGTTAGAAAGATTATGAAGAACCTACTGCGTGTTTTTTTTATCAAACTAATACATAAGGAGGGTGTGGATCTAGAAGTAATTTAATTGTGGGAATGATCTGCAACCAATTCTGTTTTCATGATTTTTTTATCACTGAATGCACAGCTAGTAGTGGAGGTGCTAGGCCTTTTTTATGTTATAACCCCAGGTGTGTACATGTTGTTCCCGAGTGATAAAATATAAAACTATGCACGACAAAAGGTTGTTTACATTAATTATCCAAAACTTTTCTTCAATTAAAATTAGAATAAGTCCACATTTATCAAATGTATGCATTACCTGTGAAAGCTATCCGGAGTTACAGGCACAAGTGAATATAAAATTTCAATTTCTAACTTGAGATTTCCCCGCCATTTTGTCATATATTTTAATGAAACACAAAAAGAACAGAGGCTCTGTAAAAATGGGCTTGAGATACTGGTGACATTTTTCATGTGATTCCATAATGTAATTTATGGTATGAACATGAGGGCTGTATGAGTGTTTCCCAATATTTCTTGGGGAATGCTTTAATTACATAGAGTGAGTTGGATTTCCTTTCATTTGGCCTTTAAATATTACTTGATATCACAAACATATGGAGAACTAGAGAATCTAGATGAAACAGTTTTGCTAATATCACACAGTGATTGAATTGCCAAAATTTTGTGTACCCTACATGTCTTGAATACCTAGTATCTCAACTTCCAATTATCAGGTATCCAAGTGCTTAATCTCCGATCTCGCGGATTCTAAGGCACACCATCCAAATCGTAATGCATAAATCATAAGTCGTCAACACCAGGGAACTATCAGTGTTCAGTAGTGAAAAAACCTAGGGAGGAAAAGACTTCTGAAACAGATAAGTTTTAAGTCGCCTTTTGAAACACGATAATGTAGGAGCCGTTCAAATTTCCAGTGGCAAATCATTCCAAAGTTTTGGAGCATCTGATGAGAAACACTTGTTGAAATGAACTTTAGATTTATGAACTGAAGAGCAATAGAAGTTTGAGAAACATCTTTTCTGGATGACTGCGTCTTGTTTTAACAGTAGATGTGTATAAAGACAAATACGGAGCACACTGTTTTGGCTTGCCAGTGGTAAGGTACTTATGTATGAGTACCAGAGTTTTGAAAATGATTCATTGTTTAACAGCAAGCCAGTGGAGAAACTTTAAAGTTGTAGTGATGTGAGAAAATCTTGAAGCACCAGAGATAAAGCGTGCTAAACAATTTTGGAAATTCTGAAGCCTTGTGATATTCTTGGAGGACAAACTGCAAAACAAAGGACTGCAATAATCCAAATGACTACTGACCAATACATTTGCTACCATAACTGAGACGTCATATGAGAGAAAGTGTCGAATATGAATCTCGAAGGTTAGAAAAACAGGATTTAATGACAGATTTAACATGATTGGTGAAACTAAATTTTGAGTCAAATATGACACCCAGATTACGAACAACATACATTGGGGAGAGGCAGTTTCCCAAAATGTTCACAGGGAAGGAATCTTTGAGCCATTTATACTTATCCATAGAACAAAAGACTATAAACTCTGTTTTTATCGGGATTTAATCTAATTTAAGCTTATTTTCAAACATCCAAGTATGGATGTCACGCAAACAGAATTTGAGTTGATGAAGTGATTTTGCACAATTTTCAGATGATAGATGAACAACTGGGAATCGTCCACATAAAAATGGTATTTGACATCCATATATTTGGAATTACAAAACAAACAAGATACCAACAGCAGAGCCCTGAGTAACCCCAAAATTAAGTTTGAAACATTCGGAGATCACTGAGCCAATTTTGACAGATTGAGAACAATCCAGGAGATATGTTGTAAATCACCTAAGGACTGTACCAGTAAAGCCAAAACTTGTCAACAGGCATCTGAGAAGTGTGTCATGGTCGGTGGTGTTGAAGGCATCAGACAGGCCAAGGAGGACCAGGGCAATGGGTATACCCTCGGACAACAACAAGTGTATCTCAGTCTGAAAACACAACAGGGCAGTTTCCATTGAGTGATATTTTTATGGGCTGACTGGAATGTGTTACCAAGATCATTTGAGTCAATGTGAGGCCTTATTTGAGCAGCAACTATACGCTCCACCAACTTTGACAGGAAACTTAGCCCGGAAACCAGCTGATAGTTCTTGAGGTCTAGCTTGGACAGAGAGGTCTTCTTGATAAGAGGTGTAACTATAGCAATTTGGAAAGGTTTTGGAAAAACACCATTTCAAGAGATAAATTGACCAGTTTAGGTTAATGATGGTAGGAGAGTATCTATACATCTTTTAACCAGGAATGTGGGCCAAGGGTCTAAAGAGCATGTTTTTGCTGGGGATTCCCTAATGAACTTAACGACTTCACTTTCAGAGACCAACTGAAATGAATTGAAAGAGGGTGGCTTCTTTTCTAATGGGACACATTTGATGTGCAATTTCTGAAAGTGTTTCCAATTTTGTTAATTTTGTCTATAAAAAATGTAACTAACTGATTAGCCAGTGATTTTCCATCAGTTCAGGATGGAAGGATAGAGGCCTGGGACCTGCCCAACACCTTGCTCAATAACCGCCACAACTTCTTGCCATCCCCACTATTCTCTTTGACTAACTCCTGATAGTATTGTCCCTTATTCTTGTTCAGTAGATGGTTACATCTATTTATTTGCTGTCTAAATCTGGCATGGTTTCCTGGGGATTTGTCCCTCCTCCAAGTTTGTTCATATTGCCTTCACAGACACTTTGCGGTTCTGAACTCATTTGTTATCCAGCTGGGTGCAGGTTTGGTGAGGCACCTAAATTTCATGGGAGCATGAATATCTAAAAGATCAGACAGGCTAGATACATATTGTTCATAGAGTGTGTCCATGTCATCTGATGGATAGGCAACAAATGCAGAGGCCGCTAGATTCCTTAAGTCTATCAACATTAATTTTGTGATTTATGACATATTTAGGACAAATGGACACCTGTTTACTTAGTTGCAATGCTAATTATCCATGTTAAGGGGCCCCGGGTATATAAAAACCAATAACCGGGTGTCTATGTATCTCAGTATTTAGGTAAAATATGTTGTGTGGTGGGTTATAAAAACCAGCAGATTTCATCACCAATTACCGATATTTCTGTCACTGTTTAGGGCTGGGATTCAAAGTTAAGATCCCAGAAGTGAGGGACAAGTGTCTTACTGAGCTCTAAATTTGTAATAAACTTTCAGGATCTATGCTCACAAAAGGTCCTGTAATCATAAATCTGAGTCTTAAATCTTTAAGACTTTGTTGTTATCTGTCATAACTTTGTAAAGAGATTTTGATTTATTTGGATTTAGCATAGATTTCAACATATTGTATAGGTTATATCGTGATGGGTAGTTTTAAGGGCATTGGTAACCGATACATACCAGTGGCTCCAGTTATCAGCTTGCAGCGCATCATAAGCAAATACCAACTTTCCCACATGGGTGTGTGTCCAGAGTTTGGACCACTGACCTCAGGGGTGGGAGGCGAGTGTTACCCACTACACAGCCAGGCCCCCAATTTTGATGAAAGAGAATGAGTTAGGGGTTTATTTTATGTGATAGAATAACACAATGTAGGTGTGTGTGTGTACATTCTAGCTGTTTACAGCAGAGAGGTGTTCCAGTTAATGACCTAAAATTTCATATTGTGATGAGTGATGTTTGCCCAAGGAAAGTATTTGAAATTGTGAAAAAGTAAAATAGGTGATTTTCAGTTTTAACAAAAACAGGATTACTTCCAAGAAATGTTTATTATGTGTAATTATTATGAGTAATTAATGTAAGTATAAGTTTTAGGATGTTAATTTCTTGGAACATATGTATGTTGTAATGGTAAGGTACTAAGGTTCCTGATCACTTCTCTATATAAGCTGGACATCCCATAGTTACAGATTAGCATTGTTGGGAAAGGAGTTCTATGCCCCAGATGAAATTGTATTGCTGACTCAAAACTTTGAAAGATTGTTAAAAACAGTCCAAGGACTTTTTAACTGAAGAACCTTTGTGGTAAAAGAGACACTATCCAGCAGATTAACTGGGAGTGAAGTCCACAAGAGCAAAGAAGTCGAGCACAGCAATAAAGGGGGAGACTCATGCAAGACCTCAGGGGCAAGAAATATAGCATAGTGCTGAGAATATTCTTACGTCAGTTCAGTCCAACACATTTTTCTCGAAGCTACATCAGTCAGAGGCAGTCAACTCTTCAGAGCCATTTGTTACAACTGATACAAGACCAGGTGACTACAAACTTTCAAGTGATCAGGCCATACCTTCTATTTGAACATTGACCCAGCTATATGGACTATAATCTGTGCGTGATCTAAAGGAACTATTTAAATAATCTTGTAATAACAATTAAAGTTTAAAGTCATTAACTGATATACGAGTTTAAGTGATTATTGTTTCAAGTGTATGTTCTGTCTTGGTTGGTTTAACACTGATTTGTACATATTGTAAATAAATTATTTAGTTAAAACAGATTCTTTCCTTCCTGTTTTTTCTCTTCTTTTCTCTGGCTAACACACTAGTTAGTTGGAGTCTGACCATGACATTTAGTTTTAATAGTAGTCATAAATGTCTTGCTCATTCCCCAAGATGTGGTGCTGTGTTTTTATCTCCCACCTGCGGCCGAAGGCCATGGTAGGGAGATTATGAAATGCCTTCCGTATGTGCATCCTTTAGTCTGTGCATCCGTGCGTCCGTGCATCCGTTCGTCACGTTTTTACATAAACCTTAATATTTCATTCATTTATAAAGATATCCACCAAATTTCCAGGGAATGTTTATGGATATGAAAACCTGTCTGCAAAATTTTAGCCTCAACCTGTCTATGCAAAACTCATAAATGTGC
This sequence comes from Sabellastarte sp. h YS-2021, assembly GCA_964017235.1. NCBI lineage: Eukaryota > Metazoa > Annelida > Polychaeta > Sabellida > Sabellidae > Sabellastarte > Sabellastarte sp. h YS-2021. The sequence goes on along the minus strand of OZ024939.1, from coordinate 18,989,371 downwards.
TCTAAATCTTGAAATATTCCATCTAGCTTCATCAAATTTGCACAAAAGCTATATGGCTAGAAAAGCTAGCCTGATAGTAATTTTGGCCTAGTTCAGGAAACAAAATGGCCGCCATATCACATGTTTAATGTCAAACAGGTTTATCCTATTAAAAAGCCTTTAATCTCCCCTAATATTGCTCCTAGAGGTTCAGAATGTGAAAACAACGTGTAGGAAGTCTCGGCCTGGGAATCTTTTCCAGTTATTCAGTTTGACCTTTGATCCTTGCTACAAGGTTAAATGGGGTTGTCACATTAAAACGTACTTATTTCTCCCTTACTGTTGGTGCTATGGCTTCAGAATGTAAAGACAGACCACGAAAAGTCCAGGCCTGTAAATGTTTTGCCTCAGAAAAGATTTTGCCTTGTTTTGAAAAACATAATGGCCCCCATAGCCAATTATCCTTTGAAAAGGCCTTATATTTCCCTCACCATTGCTAATAGAGGTTCCAAATGTGAAAACATCTTAAAGAAAGACATGGCCTGAAACTGTTTTCCAATTGCTGATTTTTACCTTTAACCGTGTCTTCAATGTCAAGTGGGGTTATCTTATTACAAAAGCATTATATCTCCTTTAATTCTCCACTATTACTGATTCTAAGGTGGGAGATAAGCGTTGCTTCCGTGGCCTTGTTTGTTTATAATTCTCAATGTTGCAATTACACTTCACTGACAAATTCCCTGACAAATAGAGCTGTTACTTTCAAGGCTGATCCATTGTCTTTTGACTTTTAAGGCAGTTGCTCAATGATACACTTCCGGCTGATCTAATTTGGGATTCTTTCATAATAATTCTTTAGGGGCATTGTGGTTTTTGTTGTCAATTCCATCATGGAACTGACCATTTAGTTCACATGATAAAATCTTATCTTGCAAATAAAATCATTATCTTGCAAGACTTTGAATAATAATCAGTAAGGACTGAGATGTCTGTTACAACCATTAACGTATCAATAACCAATAATGTATCAACTAACCAATAATGTTGCAAAAATTGACTAATTATGTATCATCAACCAATAATGTATTAAAATTAACCATTAATGTATCAATTCTCTAACCAATAACGTAAAAATCACTTGCTCCAATAATGTATCAACAAGTAAGCAGCAATAATGTATCAACCATTAATGTATTAGGAAATATTTCATATGCTAATAGTTCTGGCATATTTAAAGTGCACGTAGGGTCCTTGGGATCCAAGCGGTAAGAAAGTTTTACATCTAATTACAGGCTGTCATCTCTGTGCGCATTAGAATCCCACAAGTGAATATTATAGTGAATGTTGAATGGGAAGTAAGACCCTAAATTTGATTTTGAAGCCTATTATAGATTGATAGTCTCACTCTTTTATATTACTTTACTTTTGATACAATTGACCATGATACTCTTCTGAACTATCTTAAGTCTTGGTTTGGTGTGTGTAGCACAGCCCTGAAGTGGTTCTCTTCCTATCTCAGCCCCGATTCCAAGCAATTAAAATTGGGGCAACCCTCTCATAATTGCATGGGCTGCTGTTAGGAGTGCCACAAGGCTATGTTGTTGGCCCTCTGCTCTTCTCTCTATACACCACTCCTTTGAGTAAGGTTATGCGAAGGCATTCTGATATCAATTTCCATTTTTATGCCTATAACACTCAGTTGTTTATTCATTTGTCCGAAAAAATGCCACCTCAGCCTTTGATAAATTGAATTCTTGTCTTCAAGATGTTCAGGAATGGATGTCATCGAGCATGCCTAAATTAAACCCTGAAAAAACATCATATTTGGGTCTCATGCTCAGCTAAGAAAATTAGATTCTTACCTCCCGGTAAACTTTCACATCCATCAGTTGTTGTTAAGAACCTGGGTGTCTAGTTTGATGCTAATTTTTCCTTTGGTGATCACATCCGCAATATTTGTAAGACCTGCTCCATTCAAATGTGTGATCACATGCGGGTCAGACAGTACCTGACGGATGAGGCTGCTGTCCTGGCAGCAAATGCCCCGGACTACTGCAACTCTCTTTTCAGAAGTCTGTCCAATTTCAACATAGAAATTGCAATAGATAAACTGCCACTTTGGTTTACAAGTTTTTTTCACAGTGGTCACCCAAGCTAATTTCAGCCCTCTTTGTCTATTCATGGTGGAAGATATGGCACAAGATACAAGTGCCCAGATAAAAGGTTCCTCAATACTACCCATCAGTAAACAAATCCAAAAAACATTTCATAGTTTTGCTTTTGATGCTCCCACACTTTGGAATGATCTGCCTGATGATGTCTGTTATGCTCCAAATCTTGCCTGTTTCAGGAAAAAGCTAAAATCATATCTATTTGATAAGGCTTTCCCACCTTAACATGTAAACTTCCTGGCTTCTCTGTGGTGTTGACCTGGCTATGTCTATGGAAAGATGATTATTGATTATGTACCTGTTGTTGCGCCTTAGAGTCTGCCTTGGCACAGATTAAGCACTATAAAATTTCAGAATAGAACTCAAATGTTGCCTTATACATTATTGGTTGATGATACATTATTGGTTTCAATTTTTGTTACATTATTGGTTAACTGATACACTATTAGTTATTGATACGTTAATGGTTGTAACAGACGTACTATGTCAAAAGACTGAAATAATCTTACTTAAAATATAGACAAGGAGCACTTGGGAATACAGAAACCCTCGCCTGTAGGGATATAGCTGAAAAAAAACAAAGCAAAATGTTGGATGATTCTAATTAAGGTGGGTTAATTTTCCAAAATCTTGAGGATAGCCAAGCCACTGGTAGGCCCACCTTTGTGAAAATGTAACCGAGATCCGATTGAAGGGTTTTTGAGTTCTGCATGTTGATACTGTGGAAAAGCCACAAAAAACAGTCCTAATTTCACTATCTGGATCATCTTGAGGAGGACCAACCTATGGACAGATCCCATCTTATGCCAAAAATATCACTCTATTTGATGTACACTTTTTCTAAAGTTATGGGTGCGAACAGGCAGAAGTGATCAGAAAAATCAATAAAAGAAATTTTAAAAATGCAGCCTAGGAAAGACTACCATTACCACTCAATTTGACAAGGTGATTAATCAGTTGTCAACTCATTTCTGTGGTTCCTGTCTGGTTTTGTGCAATGGACATCAAGCATAAAGACAGATCAGAAGTCCACTGTCATTGCAAAAGTTCAGCAACCCCAGACTTTGATCATTTTCATTTTTCTTGCAGCCAATACTTATCCAATAAAATCTAGTGTATGAAAAAACGACATTTGATTAGAACCTATAACTTCCCTTTATAATATGGGGAATTTGAGTTAAAAATTGCTCCTTGGATGTTTGGATGTTATAGAGGCCATGAGACATAAATTTGAGTGTTGTAAATATATATCGAAATACTCAGTTTTTTACTTAAACTAAACTGATTATTTTCAGCTACTTTTATTATATGTTTAGATCCCATTTTAATGTGTTGTAGTTTTGGTTTGGTTTAGGTCATTATGCCTCCATACAAAATTACTAAGCCAACTCATGGGTGCATTATGAAAATAATGCAGTTTTTTTCCTTTTTTTTTGGGGGGGGGGGTGGGGTGTAAAGTGACAGTAACTTCGTTTTCAATATCATAATGTGCCCATTGAAGACAAGCAAAGCTATTTTTGGATACATCGTAACTATAAAGCATTACTTAGATGGATTGTTTTCTTGAATAAGAGATCATGGTAGCTCAACTTCCAGTGCCATAACATGCCCATAAAGGAAACTGAAATTTATTGAGGGGTACTTTGTGGTGATAAAGCAGCCATTGGTTTTTTGGAAGTGAGAAAATACAGGTTATGGATTCAATGCAATTTACCTGAAAAGTGAATTCTGTTGATCAAACTTAAGCTCTTATTTTGTTCAAGTACAAGCTACTGAAATCATTCTGTACAAGTCTATTTGGATGTGTCGTTTGAATATATCTTGTAAATCAGTAGACATGATATTTAGGGCATGACAAGTTTGTTTGAGATAATTACTTAATATCAGTTGGAAAAATCACTTTATTTTGTATGTTTCATATTTACCATTAATTGTGTGAGATTTATCTGTACAAATACAAATCCACGCGAGTTTTGTAATATCCTCTAACTCAGTGACTGAAAGCTTCAACAATAATTCATATAATAAACACGAGTAAAATGCTTGTTAAGAATGATAGTTGGTCTTTAAATCTTCATATTATGTAAGAAGTCTCTATGAAGTATGTCCGAGAAGATATCACTCAATACAGATTTCAAGAATTACTAATGTTACTGATTTTGATGAAATTGATAGGTTAAAGGTTGAAAGTAATAAATGCTTATTTTAGAGGTAAAACTATTTTAGTAATGTTTCGGGGTGAAAAACACTTTCACAAGAAATAATTTTTAATGCATTAATATTCATGAAATCAGGCACTAAATTAGTTATAACTTGAAAAGTATTGCATTAGAGCATTTTGTTAAAATATGCTATTGAGCTAATTTTACTATAGCTACAACATGGTGAGCAACTTGGGAGTCTATTCCAATAGCTAAGTGAGTAATAGCTACTTTCTGATTTTCAGTACCTTCTATAATGACTAAAATCACTTGTATCTTGAAAACTATTGCATTTAGATAATTTTGTCCAATATGTTATTCAGCTACATTCGAGTCAGCTATAACATAGTAAAATTTCATACCTGTAGCTCATTGCATAGCTCAGAAAAAACTACTTTTAGGTTCTCACTGTTGCGTAAATCAGTTGTAACTCGAAAACTATTGCATTTAGAGAATCTTGTTTAAATACCTTATTCACTTACTTTTCAGTCAGCTATGGCATGGTGAAATTGTAGACCTGTAGCTCATGGCATAGCGCAGCAAAAGCTACTTTGAAGTTCTCACTGTTGAGTAAACAAGTTGTAACTGGAAAACTATTGCATTTAGAGTATTTTCTGTAAGTAAATTATTCACTTACTTTTGGGTCAGGTATGACATAGTGAAATGGCAAAGCTACTTTGATATTCTCTCTGTAGAGTAAATCAGTTGTAACTCAAAAACTATTGTATTTACACTATTTTGTTTAAATGTTTCCACCTACTTTTTACACCTTTACAGTGTCCTTTTCTTCTTTCATTGTATTCTGAATCTCAAAACACAGTCAGCTGACACAGAGCCCGTTCACGGCCATTGATTGCTTGGTTGCTTTTTGTATCCATTTAATATTTATTTTATAGTCTATACTATGTGTATGATAAATAAGTATATAAATATAGGTTAACAAGAAAACAATTAAATAACGTGGTCATACAGGACACTGAATGACACTTAGTAGTGCATTGTGGTGATAAAAGAATTAGCTGTTATTTGGTTAGCTCGGATAAATTGAAGCCATAGTCGCTAAAGGGGTCGCTGAACATTGAGACAAAAAGTAGCTTTCGTCTAGCATTAAGTGAGTAAGGCCTAATCAAAGGAAGAAGATCCATATAATAATCTTGATACAAAAGAAAATCCAGTATCTTCAAGGGCCCTATTTGCAATGTAGTTTCAGTGGTAATGGCTTTCTGATTGGCATTAATCCAAAAGTAATGGCTGGATCCTCAATAAAACTTATATGTTAGTAGATCCTGATCAAATTAAGAAGTGATTACATTTTGGGAAGATGTGGAACATACTCTGAATGTAAAAGAAATATCCATTATTTTGGAAATGCACGAATGGTGGATGTCTGTGTTTAATGAGTACTTTCTGGTTAAAATACTATATGTAAGAATGATATATGGATGGTGACTAACACTTGTGATGTGAGTTTTAGCTGCCGAAACTTTCTGGAAACTCTCCAACCCTAGTATTCCCTTTGGTACAGGTAAATACCTGTTCAACTCAAGTTTCCTCAATAAGCCTATTTCACACCCACACCCCTGGATTACTGACTCAGGACTCCCCTCGATTATCGCAGCTGAGACACCCCCCCCCCCCCCCCCCCCCTTCTGGGAAACTCAGTGCACCTGCAAAGCATTAGATTAGATCAGATTAGAAATATTAAGGTTGAAAGGAAAATGCAAGGTTTTTTGTTGTTTGTTCACCAGAATAATCTTTAAATGTCGTTTGACAACGAAAATATTTGGTAAATTTAATTTTATGCAAATTCCATTCATCTCTCAACCATTTTTTTTTTTCAAATTTTTACATTAAGATGCAATCTTGGTATCTTTCAAATACAAATATGGGATACAGATTTTCCCTACCTTTATTTTTGGACTAAAATATCAGTTGGAAGTAGAAGTAAAGCTGTTATCTCTCATTCACTAAAATATTAAAAATCTATGATAAATTTGATGTTTTATGAGGAATTTTGAGATTCGTAAGTATAGTGGAAGAAACTACATACTTGTGTATGAGAGATTAAATGGGTCACATACACTTCAAACAGACACCAAACACTTGAATATTGGCGAAGTGCAATATCAAAAATTCAAGCAGAGGCTTTTATTATTCAGTCTTGGTAAATATTTGGCCAAAGAGGCAATAATGTACCAAATATTACCCCACGTTGATATGGAGATACAATGATTATGAAAATCTGTGCAAAGGTGCCCAACTTATTATAACTCCAGATTTGAGCACTGTTAACTTTGACCTTTGACCTCTGTCGATATCACTATTGTGTTAAATGCGTGTATCTTGACCCCATTATGATATCTTGCACACAAAAACAGACACAAACAAACTCAATTCCAAACAGACACAAACAAACTCAATTCCACTTTGAAGTAATGATATTAGCCAGTTCCAAGACTAGGACGTGTCTCTTAATTGGCTCACTTGCTTTCAGGATGGGTCAATAACCGGCAATCAATAAAGCAATTGGCCGGGTGACATTTGAAAGTGGGTGGGGCTGGGGGGGGGGGGGGGGTGTTTCCTCTGTCCCTTCAAAAGATCTGCAGATCTCATTAATGCTTTATTGGGTTGGTGACCCTTATTTCCATGGACCCCAGTTCCACCCCTCCCCACCCCTAGTTCCCAACTTTGACACAAACATAATCATTACTTTTTACTTTTCATAGCTTTTGGCACGAAACGAGCCAACAGAACTCAAACATCAAAGCTTTTACACTCAGGAATGAAATTGTATTAAATATTACAATTCATCAGACCCATTAAAATACGTAACTGATAAAATATAAGCAATATGATACTTGTGCTACACACTCATATAATATTATCTTTGTTTGTGGTATATATTTTTCGTATGTTTCATATTGGAAGTTTTCCTATTACCTTCACTTTGGACAAGATCATTTTTGGACAGCTCCATTTACAGACTAGTAGGCCAGATTTGTCATAACTGCATTAAGAGAAGTTGCATCACCACAAATATAAGTCATAGCAGCTGAAAGATAAGTCATGGCAGCATAAAGATAACTCATAGCAGCACACATGATAAGTCATAGCAGCATAAAGATAACTCATAGCAGCACACAGATAAATCATAGCAGCACACATGATAAGTCATAGCAGCATAAAGATAACTCATAGCAGCACAAAGATAAGTCATAGCAGCACAAAGATAAGTCATAGCACCATAAGATAAGTCATAGCACCATAAAGATAAGTCATATCACCATAAAGATAACTCATAGCAGCGAAAAGATAAGTCATAGTACCATAAATTTAAGTCATAGCAGCAGAAAGATAAGCCATAGAGGCATCAAAATAAGTTGGAGGTGACTTACAACTGAAAAGATTGGTCATGGTCACTTAAACACAAATTTTCTACTGGCAAAGGTTTTTAGATATGTGTAAACATGAAAAGTGCTGTCAGGACTGCCTTTAGATTGCACATGACCTTTACGAGCTAAACGATAAGTCGTGTAACTTCCATGAATTGACCGCAGCGTGCATCATCAGGATGGTTCCAAGACAAACTCATGATAGTGCAACCACATACAAGACTGGAGGCAGTTTATAAATTTGAAGCAGCAAAACACAGTAAGCATTTTAGTCAGGAGGAAATCATACTGCTGTCATCAGTGATATACAAGTACTGATAAATAGAAAATACAATAAAAATATTTTACCCCAGCCCCACCAGACTTGTGTGTCAGTTGAACAGGAAAGTAACAGTGGATTCAAATAAAACTGGAAATGGACAATAATTTGGAACCAGTATTACAAAACAAATACAGAAAAACCTCTGAAATACAGCAGTACCTCAATTATCCCAGTACTCATTTTATGAACATAGAATGTGCTCACCCAAATTTACTATTTAACTCTGCTCTATGTTCTTTTTTCTATATTAACAATATTATTTCATCCAAACAAAGTCTTTAATGTTCTCTTTTACATTTGTTTTATACTTATCTTTTTTGTCTTCTAGTCAACTTTAATAATCTTGTGATTTGTTTTTTTGCCAATTATTGTGTATTTGTATATATTTTTTGTTGTAAATATTAATTAGTGTATTTGTTATTTTATTTTTTAGTGCAGTATGACACACTTGTGTTTTTGCACTTAAATTTTAATTATCTATCTATCCAAACAAAGTCTCTCCCTTCCACGTTAAGATAAAAGAGCTTTTAATGTACAACCTCTGTATGAAAAAAGTCATTCAATAAGACAGAATATATGTATGATAGCAGTTCAGCTGTTTAAGATTGAGAGCATAAAAAGTCTAACCATTTCCCCACCTAACAAATCAAATTAGACCCCAACTCAACCCACCCGTAACTTGTGACAAGCTATCATGATGGGTCCATAATTGAGTAAGCTGTCTGAAGATCACTGGGAAGGAATATAATATCGAGGAGACTTGAGAAAAGAACAAGTAGCATCAGAATTGAAGAGAGAGTCCAGATCTCAAGGCAAATTGTCATAGCAATGTTTTTTTCACACAGGAATGGCAGATTTAATACCTAAATTGAACATTTATGGAATCGGTCTAAAGGGGACATTTCTTCATAGTAAGGCACCCATCACACTACTAAGTGTACTTCCGGTGGCCATAGATGGCAGGAAAAACAGAAATGAAATGCTGTGAAACTCAGGAATGTAAACGAACCCATATCACTTTGGTATTGAAGCCTCTCCATTGGCTCCCTGTCAAATACTGCTTTCAAAACTGAAAACATGATCTATAAATATCTGGATTCTGACCTGCATAGTAATACGCAGTTAAATGATTACAGTTCTTTAGCTAAATCCCTACATGCTGCGGCTACAAAGAAATGCCCAGATGCTTCTGCCTTTAATGCTTGAATTTGTAAGTTTGTCAAGCACGGCCTGTATAGGGGCCTGCTTCCTCAGTTTCTGTCCCACCTTAATTAGACATTATATAATAAAATAGGGTTCTTGTTAAATGTAACATCCAATCACAAATTAGGTCATGCTTCATTTAACTTCTGTTGGCGATAGGGGTCTTTCATATTGAATCAAGTAGTCAAAGGACAAACAAGGTTATTTTATTTTTTTTTATTATTTACAAATTTTACACTTAACTATTTTACGGAAATGCCTTCTACAAAGAAAAAATCACCAATGAGTACTAATAAAAAGAAGAAACCAGTTTCTAGTAAAGCTAGTACCAAGAAGAGGGCAAGTAGCAAGAAGAATTCGAACTCAGACACCACGAGCGGGGATGTGGACGGATCTTACCTTCATAATGTTAGTCATACCGCGTCTGGAGGTGAGGAACTGTTAGACTTACAGTCTTTGAACGCGGGTTCTGAGGCAATCCTGAGTACACTGAAGCGTCTGGAGGAATCTAACCGTCGCATCGTTGAACGGATGGACAGAATAGAAGGTAATAGCTCAGCTAGTTCTACCCCCATTCCGTCTCAAGTCGCCAAATCCACAGACAATGTTACCTTCAGGTTGCCCAGACCCAAACATACGTCCCCTGTGAAGAAGATGTTACCTGAAATGACACCTCGGGCCAACTTACTTCACTCATATAAGTGGCCAGCTAGGGAGGAGGTGGTGTATCCGGGGACTCAGACAGTCACAGAAGGGTATGTCCCAGCGTCGGTTAGTGGCGGTAGAGCTGCAGAACAGAGACAGGGCTACTCCAGGGAGGCTACTACACCCAGTATTGACAGACTTAGATCCATCCCAGAGGTATCCAGTATGGTGGCCAACTTGCTGGCAGACTATGAAGCGCGGGCTCAGCAGGAAGTGATCCCAGGTAAGCCCCTTACTGCCAGGCGTAAATCTGGGAGGTACAATAACACAGAAACACCCAACGCCCGACCCGAGGGAAGGTGGCCTAATGAGGGATTTGTGGCAGCAGCTAACACACGTAAGCCCGTCTATGATGACATGAGCCTCCAGCAGTGGGCGGCAGGTCAACTGAGTAATGTTTTGCAGATTCAGGATGACACTCTGTTACGACAAGTCCTTACTCAGGTAACTCTTGCTCTGCGCGATGCCGTGGCTCTGCCGTGGCCAGCCGTGCGATCCGCCTGGGCTGTTTCCATGACTGAGGTGGAGGAGGGGAGATTAGCCTGGGATGATACGACACAGTGGGCTCTTAACCGCGTAAGTTCTTCACAAATTGCAGTTCTCAACAGCCAGAATGTCAGCACCTCAGCCAAGAGCAGAGTTTGTAAATTTTTTAATGAAGGTAGCTGTGTGAATGACAGCCACCATGGAGTCTACAGGCACATTTGTACATTCTGTTTTAAGCAAGGACGTTCTATGTCTCATCCGGAATCCAAGTGCACAGCCAAGAATGGTAGCAGATCTCAGGAACTGAAACCTAACACTTCAAGGTAGGATCCTGTAGGATCACCTGGACACACTGCAAATACAGAACAGTTAAAAGTAAATAACTTTAGTTGTAGTAAAAACAGTAATGGTAAAGTAACAGAATTTCAGGATCAGGACTATGAACTTTGGAAATCTAGTGTAAGTGATGGAGCAGAGACATGTTGTTCAGTGACTTTGTCTAATAATGTAATCAATGAAAACAATGTAAAATTATCAAATTGTGATTTAATGTGCCCCCCCTGGGTCCCTAGCAGTCAATGGCGCGAGGCGAACTTGTTTACTTTTGCTATTTATGATAATGAACTTAGCTTGAGGTCTTTGGTGACTGCTGGGGATCCAGGGGTAGCCTATATCTGTGAAGGGACGGAGTCCCTCAGTGTGAACCAGGTTATGGTGAACATTGCTTTTACTGACCATTGGAGCAGTCATGGTGACCTTTGGGGTCAAATTGCGTATATAACTCGAGACATAATTGAATTTTCTCAGGGTTTTTATATATGGGCAGTCAACCACAGGGAGCAGTTGGTTTCCCTGGTCCCTTTCATGGGGACTTTAGGCCCCTTTCGAATCATATGTAATCTTCATTTGTCTTTGATGCAATCCACTAGAGTTAGGTATTACAAGCCTCAAGAAATAGTGGCAGCCAAGACTGCACATAGAGATTTTTACAAAGATAAACAATATTGGGATCACCATGGTTGCTCCTACACTCAGTATATGGTCAACATTATTGATGAACTTACAAGGGACAAAACTTCATCTCAAGTCATGTTGGGGGAGGAAAACCAACTAGGTGGTGCGGGGTATTGTGATCACCAAGTCAACCTGCTCACAGGTAGTAAGGATGAGGTCATGAAGGACACCCCCGAGGGTAGTGGACTAGTTAGTAGACTGTACCCCACCCCCAACATAGATATTTTGCGCGACTTTAATCTCCCTGACAAGACTGTGGGATATCTCGCTTTAGAACCAACAACCTTCAGATTCATTGGTCCTGATCGCTCTCCAGTGGACATAACTTCGATCGACAAATGCTTACAAGTAGCTAACATCATCTTGTCCACTGCCAAACCAAATTATCAGGAGGCTAGGATCCCCATAGTCTCGGGTCTAAACATAAAAATGTGGGAAAAATACTTACAGGATTACCCTGATGATAGATTAATCCAGTATATTAAGTTCGGTTTTCCCTTGTCCATCCAGGATCGTTCTCAGTTGCATAACACTAATGTATGTAACCATTACTCAGCATTACAGTATCCAACTGACATTCAAAAATATTTACATAAAGAGATTGAATTAGGGGCCATGTTAGGCCCCCAGGATAGTGTGGACCACCCTGAATATCATTGTTCCCCCTTGATGTCCCGACCCAAAGAGGGAGACAACAGGAGGGTTATTCTGGACCTGTCCTACCCCAGGGGCCAATCTCTAAATGACCATGTGTCAAAAGATCGCTTTGATGGTAACCTATTTGCACTTAAACTTCCATCCATTGACAATGTTGTTCAAGATATAATTGACACAGTAAACGACCCTGTGCTTTTCAAGGTGGATGTGGCCAGGGCATTTAGGAATTTACCTGTAGACCCAGCTGATACCCTTAAGTTTGGTCTTAAAGTCAATAACCAATATTTTCTTGATAAGTCGGTGGCGTTCGGCTGGATCCATGGCACGGCTTCGTATCAATTAATATCCGATGCAGTAGCTTACATTATGAGGGATCAAACCAAGTTACACTGCTATATCGATGACTATGTCGCCGTACTCCCTCGATCTAAGGCTGACAATGTTTTCCAAAACTTGTGCACTCTTCTGAGCGAACTCGGTCTACCATTGAACCTTGCGAAGCTTACGGCCCCCAGTAAAACAGTTACATATTTGGGTATTGATATAGATGTCAATAATAGTACTCTGTCCATCCCTCAGGCCAAACTAAGTGAAATTTTGGCAGAATGTGCTAAGGCCAAGGACCAAAAATATTTGACAAAAAGAGCATATCAATCCCTAATGGGGAAACTTCTCTATATTCAAAAATGTGTTCGTTCAGCAAGAGTTTTTATCAATCGAATATTAGCTTTATTCAGACAGAATTCAGGCAGAGCCAGAATTCAATTAAATGAAGAATTTCAGAGAGATATCGCTTGGTTCCTAGAATTCCTCCCAACCTTCAATGGAATTACTTATTTTAGGAAGCCGGAAGTCGATGAAAGTCAGACTCTTTTCCTGGATGCCTCATTGACAGGCTTGGGGGGGGTCTGGAGACGTAGGGTGTTTGCCACCCCTGTTAGGCAAATTCCAGGCTTTGAACTTACAATAGTGCATCTAGAGATGCTGAATGTAGTAATTGCCTTGAGATTATGGGGTAGTCAATGGCGACATATGCGAATACACATCTTTTGCGATAATTACAGTGTGGTCCAGGTGATCAGGTCTGGCAAGACCAAGGACCCATTCTTGGCCCTTAGGAATTTGTGGCTGCTTACAGCTCACAATGATATTGAAATAGAGATCAATCACATACCTGGTGTTAAGAATAGTATAGCCGACACCTTGTCAAGAATCTATTCACCAAAACCTGTGAATAACGAAATTTTACAGGATTTGTTAGATAATTATAACTGGGATAACGTGGATCATGCATATTTTGACCTCAGTCTTCATGTATAATTTACAGATATGGAGGCTCCTTCATCAGCATTAGCACAGGCAGCTTGGAATAGAATTAGCATGGCCTATAGACCTGCCACCAGATCTGCACATACCACCCATCTCAAGACGTATCTATCATTTGTCATTGTCATGGACCTTCCATTACAATTTACAGTTCATTCAACCTTGAGTTTCTTAGAATACCTTCATATTAATAACATATCCCACAGGGTGATGTTAAACTATGTATCATCACTCAAAGCCTTAGCCAAACGATATCACTGGGATCAAAAACCCCTTTCTCATCAGTTAGTTACTTCTTATCTCAAAAGTATTGCAAGAAATTCAGGCTTCAATCCCACTGCCAGAGGGATATTCTCACTCCCCATACTCAGCGCCATTTCAAAAGCCTGTGACCTTTTGAGTGACCCCCCATTATTTAGAGCGGCCTTTTTGTTGGCCTTCTTTGCATTCCTTAGGATGTCTAATATAGCTCCACATTCCAAAGCTCTATTCAGCCCCATCAAACACATACTTAGACAAGACATCCTCTTTTTAGACCCTGGAGCTCATATCCTCCTTAAGTGGACCAAGACCTTGCAAGATACCTCAGCCCATCATTTTGTCCAGATCCCTAGATTAGAAAACCCTGACCTTTGTCCTGTTCAAGCCTTGAAAGAACTAATGCTTACTAGACCTCTCCCTAAACATGCTCCACTATTCGTTCATAAATTTCCACCGTTCCACCCAGTTATTGACACCACCATTAGAGATGCTTTAAAAACAGTCCTAAATTATTTAAACATCCCTTTGCAAGGACACGGGTTCCACTCCTTTAGGAGATCAGGAGCAACTTTGGCCTTTGATTCAAATATTCAACTTCAGGACATCATGGCACACGGGCTCTGGAAAAGTGCAGCTGTCTGGCAGTACCTGCAACAGGCATCAATAGCCCCTTCCATCGTCCCCTCCACTTTCGCCTCTATCATTCCACCTTCCCTATAGTTTGGGTTTGGTGTTTTGTAAATTTTTAATTTCCAAACCTTTTACTGGTTTTAACTCTTTGTACATAAACTAACATGTAAAATAAAAACCGCAAACATAAATCCACTTTGATCTCAAACCCTAACATGACCTTGGAACTGACCTTTATTCTCACCCAACTTGACCTTAGGTGGAAATCAGTAACTGTGTCAAGCACGGCCTGTATAGGGGCCTGCTTCCTCAGTTTCTGTCCCACCTTAATTAGACATTATATAATAAAATAGGGTTCTTGTTAAATGTAACATCCAATCACAAATTAGGTCATGCTTCATTTAACTTCTGTTGGCGATAGGGGTCTTTCATATTGAATCAAGTAGTCAAAGGACAAACAAGGTTATTTTATTCCCTCCATCCCTTCCCTGGTACAAGGGAGAAACTGATTAGGTAAACTCGGATCCGGTTGACCTAAGGTTGGGCCAGGCAGACCCTGGTTCCCCCTCTCGAATATGACATAACAGGTGTACTAATACGTAGACTAAGGTAGGGCCAGCAATTCCTGGTAGCCCCCTCTAGAATTGATTTTTAGTATAACAAAAATTTTAAATGCTAGTCATCAGTATTATACGTTATCTTGTGCTTAAAGTAAAAGTGCTTATTGGTGCTAGTCACGTCATGAATTATAATATGTGTATGCCCTCTCTGGGCTGGCGTTTGCAAGCTGTTAATGTTTTTAGTATCTGTATATGCCCTGTGCGGGCTGGTGTTTTGTAAATTTTTAATTTCCAAACCTTTTACTGGTTTTAACTCTTTGTACATAAACTAACATGTAAAATAAAAACCACAAACATAAATCCACTTTGATCTCAAACCCTAACATGACCTTGGAACTGACCTTTATTCTCACCCAACTTGACCTTAGGTGGAAATCAGTAACTGTAAAATTCATTTTGCTGGATGTGTTTTCAGTGATGGACCCAGATTTTGCATCATGGTTAAGCAGAAGTAGTTTTTGAGATGTGACTTTATAGTGTTCACCTTTTTGTTGCATGTAAGTATTTTGTGTTGTATGATCTATGCAATAACGCTATTTGACCTGTCGTAACTACACAAGTGCTGTCCAGGCTGTCTAGTGATTTACTTGCCTCAATCTGAAAGACAGACTTTTCAGGGTGATCATTTATTAATGTACCTGGGTTCTTTAGACAGTTACTGGGTATAGGTTACAATGACAGATACTGCCAATTTGAGTGGCCGTCTGAGCCATTAGGCATATATTTGTGCCTGGAACTGAATCCAGGTCAAGTGCATTCCTAGGGAATGAAATGTTCTTTCACGCCAAAGTACCCAATTGATTATCACAGCTTACTTGCAGTTGTTTCACTTTACCAGTTGCGTACTTCTGAAGTCCTTTCAAGTGAAAGGACCCAATTGTAGATCATTTTTAATTAAAAGCTGTGTAAATCACAAATTGGCTGCTTGGGAATTATGTTCTTGAAGCCAAAGATCGCAATTGAAACTCAAAGGTTAATGACAGTCATATTAATAATTCTTACATGAAATCTTTTCAAGTCTAAGGGCCCAGTTGATGACAAAGCCTAATGACTCACCAGTTGCCCACTGGATAAATCCTTTCAGGCCAAAGGTAGATTTATGAACTCTGATAAGTTAGGTTTTTAAATGGCCAGGCCATCTCACAAAAACGTGAGGTCTTGAAATAGCCAAATTTGTGAAATGGCCAGGAACATATATATTGTTTGTTGTCGTAATGTGCCACATTCCTAAACTTGACAGCATTAGTTGCCTAAGATTCAGTGTTTATAAAACAACATGTATCTCCACTGTCAATTCTTCCTGTCTTAACTATGGGTCTTATACTTGATCCTATCACCTCAAAAAATTCTTAAAATATTTGCAGCACTTAAAAGATTCATAGATAAATCAAAAACGCCTTTGATCTTTATCCTGTGAACAGTTACGTATCTGCGTATCCTCAGCATCACTTCACATGCACAAAAATCATCCTTAAAGGTGGCTTAATACAAATGTATTTGACGATTGTTGCCTTTTTGCCAATGAAGTATTTTTAAATAATAACACATCTACCTCTGCGAAAGTGGCATAAAATGACTTAAACGTGATATTTGTCATGCATGATCCAAATACTAATTACTGTCATAACTATGTAGAGTCTTAGTACAGATGATAATGATATTTATATTATGTTCAGGGCAGCCTCGGTCATCTAACCATTGTGGAACAGTAGTAAGTTTGGGATCATACATTACAAAGGTCATAAAATGCAGGATGCATTTTAGTGTAGAATAACAGGGAAGTACAGATTTGGGCTAGTGGGAATCCGTAAAATGAAATATTTGGATAATAGGTTGGATAATGGAACTGTGATAATATTCAATACATTGACATGTCTATGACCTGAAATACTGCAATCGGTATTTTTAATGTTTTGCCAGTAAAGAATCCCCCCAAACTGGTATGCACCTACTTTCCGTCATGCCTTAACTACAGGTTGTCATGTGACCTGTACAATGCGTTGAATGCAGTGTTCTGCAAGGTACATATTAAACACAGGGAACCAAAATCCACAATTCAGCAGGTAACAACTCTTTATTGAATTGCATCTTTTAATATAAAAATGTGAAGTTACACCACTTTGGGCGAAAATTATCTTTCTCAAATTTAACTTTTGCAAGATATTTCTGCTTTGAATAAACTTTGTTAAAAGGACTTAAATTCAAAAGAGTTCGATAGTTGTCTTTTGTCACTGGATAAGAAGATATACTTTGTGACTGTAAGAAAAATGAAAAAGACGTGTTTTTCTTTACTTGTTACCTCTACAAGGATTGACACTGGATTCAAAGAAATGTAAAAAATGGACATTCAAGATACTCAAGCATTTATATATTGCCCCAAATTTCTCCATGTTATTACACTCATTAAACAAATGGACAATACATTCTATTTGACCTTTACACTTCACAAAAGACACCAGTTGTTGAATTTGATATCCTTAATTTACTTAATATTCTCTAGTACTAAAATTTCCACCCCCGCGATTCCTGATATTTAAGAAGGGTGTCACCTTATGCCCATATCAAAATCAGTTATGTTTTATCAGGAGTAAAACATTTGTTTCACACACAAATCAATTAAGCTGGCAAAAAAATAAACAGTACTTCTTCTGCCTATTACCCACTACAGGCCATTTCATTTCATCCTGTCTTAAAGATGAACTTTTAAAAGTCAAGATAGTTGTTTGGGTGCCCATCCCCGCTTTTACAAAAAAGGCTTAATTACTTTTTACCCCGCCACTTTTGAAGAATTATACATAGGACATCATTAGTCAAAAGAAACTGAGCTTCAGAATTTCAGAACATAGTTTTCAATCATTGCTGTAAAAGTGACAAAAAACCAGCTATGGCCAGACATTATAACAATTCTAAGTCATAAAAGGGCTTATATTTGGCAACAAAGCCCTCCCTCATATATCCTTGTGTTTTTGGGAGCATATGGTTACCATATTCATGTCATAAAAAGCAAGGCAGAATTGAAATATATTTTATCTTTGTAACATTACTTCTAGCCATGTGCCAGGTTTTTAACAGCGAACATGATGGTATTTTTTGTTTGTTTCCAGAAATAATAATGAGACTGTTTCCCCATTTGTGACTGTTCGTGTTGAATAAATGCAAATGCCTTGATTCCCAATAGCCTTGACTACTGGAATTCCTTGTTCTGTAGTTTCACTGAGGGGGCCTGGATAAGTTGCAGTGTATACGGATAGATAGTTTATTTATTATAGGGACTTGTACATATATATATATATATATATATACATATTATAACCCATATTACAAAAATTTGAACATACCCAGCCCTACATGGGCTTATAAGTCACTGTTTGACAAAAGGTGTCAAGTTTTTTCTTTTATATTTACAAAACAGATACTATAGTAAAACTTCTGAAATGATAGATACAAACCTAAAACGTATCATAAATGAAGATGGTAATATTATATGAGTGCCTAGGACAAGTATTTTTCTCTTCATCTTCATAGGGGATATATTTTTTGTGTACATACCTATTGAATGATGTTTCACTTTTATAATCCACAATTTTGTATGAATAATAAATAAAATAGGTTCATATTTAAAGAAATAATACAAAAATGACCTAATATATGTATTGCACTAGTGAATATGAAAGCTTGGAAGTTTGAATTGAAGATTCCTCTACCATTTCTGCAAGGATTTCAATGCAACAAAACGAGCAGAAGCCCTATAAAATACCTTTCTGGTAGTGTATATAATATATTGATAGTTTATATAATTAATGAAATATTGAGAGACAAAGTACACTTGTTGGCGAATTTGTAACCCTGTTTATGCACAATAAATAAAAACTGTTTACTGGTCAGCTAATTTGCACAATTTTAGTGTTACCCATTCTCAAGTCTTTGTGCTGGCAGTCTACCAGTTACAGGTTGTGCTGTTAAAACTACTACAATTCTGTACAAGATTCTCCACTCTCTTTGAGTCCTAAATGTTTTTCTTCCCAAGTACCAGCAACAGATGTGCTGATACCAAATACAGGTTTCATCAGGTTGCTGCATATATAACTGGTATTCACAGGTTGAAGGCCCATTGTGATGGAAGATTTGCATTAATACTCCACCCCGGTGGAACGGCCTTCTAGAATATATCAGAGGAGCTCAATCCCTATAGTCATTTTGTCATAGATTGAAGACACACTTTTACAACCAAAGGTGTCTCCTGCAGGTCTCTTCTGTTCTCAGAGAACTCTGGTTGAGGACCTTCTTCTGTGGGTTTATGACTCTAGGGGGTCATATCTGTTTTGTTTTGACACCTCAAACTTCGTTATTATGAAACTAAGTGTATATTAACTGTGGAAATGAAATGTAATCAAGACTTTCAGGTATTTGTGGTTCAATAGTGTTGAAATTCGCCCTCATGGGGAACACAGATGTCACAAATTGTGTTTGCTGATTGTGATTTGTCGAGCTTTTAATGTGTAACCAGCCTGAATAAGATGGATATCTTCTAATGTCATGACATGGTCAAACCACAGCACTCAGAGAGTGCATATTTCCGCACTGGGAGAGGAAGTACCTCCGTCAAGGTACTTAATAATAAACAAATGAAAAAAAATCAGTATTTTTATATGCGGTGGTGATCCAGCTCAGTCTCAAAATTTATTCGGATCTAAGCAGGATCAAGACCCAACTTCTGATTTTGATAAAATATAGGAATGGATTGTTACATGAGCATGGACATAAATACGACTGTTTACTGTATGTGTACATACTTGAAGCTTACTTAAGGTGTATGTTCATCTATCCGTTTGAGATATACCTTTTTGGCTATGTTTCAGAATCTTAATTCTCACTGGTACGCAGCCAAAAATCTGTAGACATTCTGGATGTCAATTTGCTTTGTTCAACTGTGTTTTCTGCTGTTCACTTTGGTTAAACATAGAAGTCTGAATGTCTCTGTAACAGCCCAAAGCTCTCGCATAGGATGTCAGAGTCAGATTCTAAAGCCAGGCTATTGAATTTATTATTTTTTTACAGCGAGGATGTTGAGGGAAGTTTTGTGGGGTTTGTGTGTGTGTGTGTGGGGGGGGGGGGGGTATGTAGACTAAGGACAGTTCTGCAGAGAATACCTGTATAAGCCACTTATTGGGAGTAGTGTTCAACAATATTTGGAGTAAGGTATGGAAATTCCCCCTGGTACAAATTGTGACCTAGTTACTCTCATTAATATCAGTAAGTTTTTGTGATCTAACCAAATTATATAGATTTTCCAGAGCTACATCAGTGTGAAAACACGGAACAGATAACAAATAAATTTCCTCATTCTTATATTACTGTGTTACAAATATTGGATCTCGTTGTGAATTAAAAATCTTTCTTTGATATCTCACAAACTGAAGGTCATTCATTGTCATGGCTATCTTCTACTGTTCTGAACTTGCTTTGACCTTTGGTGAACTCGAGGTTAATGATTACCTGAGGCTCTGATGAGACTCCACTTCTCTTGGTTGAATCTTGCGTTGGATTTGTTACCAAAGCTATATTTCTGATTCCATGCCATCAAAAGGTCCACAAATATCTGAAATAAATCTACTTCCAGTGTAAGCAATAAACATGCTAGTCGATCTTGAAAACAAAAGCATGGTGTGTTTAAGACATTCAGACCTAGGTCACACCTTTTACGTTCAGTCGTATGTGTACATATATATATTTGATTTCCACCTGACCACCTTGTACTTATCCTCTCCAAACAGAAACCTCATATGTGGTTATGGCATGTTGAAGAATGAGACATCTTGTATATCCATCATTCCCCCCATCACGCCCTCCAGTGCTTACATTGTAGTACAGCTTCTGAGAGGTCTTGGGAGGTTTTTAAAATTTAACATATTGAAATTGCTTTCTGAGCCATAATAAATTGCCCTGACCATATTCTACCCCAATGCAGTTCCCACTGGATCGCACCAAACCACAACTGAAGATAGACGATCCTGTTTGTTTGACGCCTGTGATCCACACACAGAAACATGTGGCCTGGGTATCAGCAGTGTTAACAGCTATCCTTAGTCAATAATACAAAACTAAATCAAATCGGTTCTGTCTTCATTTTAACAATACTGAGAGCCTTGTGCTTTTCAAATTCCAAGGCCTAAGCATATCGTTTTTGGTAAAATCAGATTGCTATAGATTTGTCTTCTAGGAGATATAGATAGGGAGCAGGTTTTCAAGGCTTTACCGTGTTAGCATTTGGGACACTACATTGCTTCTAATTTGATCAGCATACCAATATATGGATGTTTTTTGTGAAGGGGCTTTCTCTGTTTTTCATCCCATGTAAATCAACTGACTCTGTGACATAATAAATCTCACATAGAGAAGTATCCGAAATTCTAAGTCACAATTCTTCATACAGAAAAGTGAGGAGGGGGCTATGTCTGGTAGTATGATGCAAATACACTCGTTTGCCACCTTTTAAGGGCTTCACCGGCATGTTACATCACTTGACTGATGAATAAGCATCAAAATGCCACATTCGACCCCCCTTCTGATGTTTTGGGTTTAAAAATTGCTACTTGCTAAAATTCTGGGCTTAATTACACCCTTGGCCAACACACGTGTACTGGTTTTCTCCACCCTTCCAGTAAATTGAGCTGTAGCGTGTACTGAAAGGGACATTAATACCAAGTTTTGTTGAAGATTGTCAAATCAAGTTTCAGGGGGATCGGAAAAAAGATGCCTTGGTAGTAGGATAACTTTCAATTGAAATAGTTCCCTAACAACTTGATACTTTCGACCCCCTTGGGATGATTTTAGTATTGTCTAGGTTTAATAAGTATTTGTTAAAATGCCCCCATCCTCTAATTACTGCAAGACTTACGTGTGTAAAGTTTATATACTGTGACACGCCTTGCTTCAAATGTACCGTTGCCCCCAGGTTTGCAAATTTTCTCGACAGCAGGCTACTGGAGTCCGGTGTAAGTCCAGCATTACCATGGTCACACACATAGAACTTTTGAACTCTTTAAAATTTCTGACAACCATGTTCTCCAAGTACTGTATAAGCAGAAATTATAGCTAGAAGATAATTTCACTAATTTTTCATTCTGTAAGAATTTCACTGGAATTAATTCTGGGTAGTTTTTAGTTGAGATATAATTGCAGATTTGATATTTCACTAGGTAGTATCATAGCACATACCACTATCATAGCACATTAGCTAAATTAGCTAAAATTAATGCCTAGTGAAAATATTAACTTATCCAGCAATTGTAGTGTGCCCCATCATTGGTGCCTTCCCTCCCAATTCTCGCTTTTTCTGTACATCAAGGCAACTTAAATATTTGCTGTAACGTTACTGCATCTTTCCTGTATATTTTCTTCCCAATACCAAGTCCTCAATCCTCCCCAATTCTGATTCTCTTCTGTAGAAAAACTGTAGCTAAGGGTGTCTACCTGGGTTACACAGGAAGTAAACCATTCCCCGCTCCGTTTTAGGGAGTTAATAACTACCAGAAACAATACTTATCTTGTAACTGGCGCATAAAACAACTCTGGAAGTATTGGGTGAGTTTCTCTCACATTTAGCCTAGTGGGCTGACAGGTTTGGCATCTAAGCACACCTCTATGTCGATTCAACTCCGACAAGTGGCAATGCTGAGGATCCGTCCCAATATCACCCTTGACCCTGGCTATTGAACGGAAGGTAAAAGCTGAACTTTGTCCTTTTGTCATTCAAATTGGGCATGCATACAGAGTTGACATGTCATATATATGTCTCATATTATCCCATTGAGATTTGACCTTTCATAAGGTCACGCGATTGAAATCACTGATTTGTTTTAAAAAAACTAGCTTCTCAGTAGTTTATATTTAGAAAGCTATTGCAGTCAGATGGTGTAGTTTGACAGTCAGATTGCTGTCGTTATAATTTTGGGCACAGTTAATTTTGTCAGTGAGATCCTCCCACAAATTTCAGAGCTTTTTGCCACTTTATTGATTCCAAGGTGACTGATTTCACGAGACAGTAAAAAAATCTATCTTATCTTACTTATTTGGGACCCTGTGCAGCAATTCTTTAAGTGGGGTCAACTTTGATGCCTATTTCTAGTTGCAATAGCATTTTTACACTGAAAAGTATGCTGTGTCCCTTGTTATTGCTCCCAGGGGTTTAAAATGTGAAAATAGCTTATGAGAAATCATGGACTGTGATTCTTTTCCAGTTAAAAGGTCATTTAGCTGGTAATTTAATGACGCAGTCTTTATTGATGTTCAATGCAAAATTGATTTTAAGGAACATTTTAATGTGAAATATTAACACAATTTTCTAGATGAATAGAATTTCAAAGAATTATTGATAGGAAAAAAAGACTGAAATAATTAAAGGGAATAAAAGCCTGTATTTACTCCCAGTTTTAAAAAGATCAATAGTTTTGCCATTTTATCCCACACAAAGCTGTGTTCAAAGGAAAACTAGTGTGAAATATTAAGTCAATTTTCTCAATGAATAGAATTTCAAAGAGTTATTGGCAAAAAAGGACTGTAAAGGGCACGATAAATAGTTCAAGGAAATTAAAAGCCATTTGCATATCCATATAAAAAAGTGATAGATTAGCCATTGTATGTCAGTTTTTTTACAATTTGGCTATTAAGTTAGAAATGAATAAAAATCTAAAATTAGCTTGAATAAATAAAATAAGTACATAGTTGTAACAAATCACTCTACAATTACAACAGGCCCTTTTTGAAACCAAGAGAAGTCTTTTAAAAAGACAAGATGAGGAAAAATAAAGATTTTACCAGCAGTTTGAGGGTCACCTTTGCAGTATCAGTTCCTAGAGGTCCAGAGGTCAGGACAACACAATGACCTTGAAGGTCAAGTTGAAAGAAGCATTGCGGATAATATGCATTTATTACACAAAATACTATACTATGATTATGTACAAGCCAAACAGAATTGTTTATTAAAGGCATAGGGTCACCTTAACTAGCACAGATTTTGATGACCTTAACATAAGTTATAAAATGGTGAAATTTAGAAGATAAAGTATAGGAGTGCATAATGAAAGGTGACCCTATGTCTTGTTACTTGAGTGAATACATAATGAATTATGGTACTAAAATGAAATTACTTGAAAAATATTTGTAAATAAATCAGCCAACACAAGTATCACAGATAGAATTCAGTTCATGAGTCCATAACCTTGGCTGGAGTAAAAATTGCGTTGCATACATTTAAATTACAGTTACAATAACTATAAGAGTTTAAAATGACTTGTTACTGTTAACCTTACATAAAGCCACTGGAAACACGTATAAGGCTTAAAATATTGAGCCAGCCAACACAAGTATCACAGATAAAGTTCAGTTCATGAGTCCATAACCTTTGGCTGGAGTAAGTTCAAGTTAGATACATTTATGTTATAGTTACATTTAAAAACATAAATTTTAAAGTTACTTATTGCAATTAGAGACTACGTAACGCCAGTTGAACATGTATAAGGCTTGAGATAACATAATCATAGCTGTAATAAATAACAGACTTAAACATAATTAAACATGTTGCACATAAAATTCTAGCAACAGTTGATACACACAATGGTATTAAGAAATTAGATGTTACTGGTGGTCATACTATGACAGAAGGAATAGTATGACATACTTTCCACACATGTATATATTGATAGATGAAGTTACTATGATTAAGTAAATGTTATAAATGTTATAATTACAGGCCCCTTAGGCCAAGGAATATACTTAAATGCACATTCTAACATATTCATAACACTTTACATCACTGAGTACATAACTACACATTTAAGTCATACATTGTCACATTAGCTTACTAGTATCAACAGTTGTATAATGATGACACATAAGATGGTTACCATATTAAAATCACTTAAAATTTTATAAAATGCCATACACGTATATAATACCATGATATATTACTATGTACAAGCCACACTCATGTGATTTCGTTGCTTCAATATTACACAATAAGCTATAGGGTGATTGAGCAAGCCATGCTGAACATATTACTCATTGCAATGTGGATTGCAATTGCAATCAATTTTCCTACTAAGGCTTACAGCCTCATGTACACTACTGCTACCTTTACATGAAACCTCGCTTCAAAAGCTCAGAGATGCCCCTAAAGGACTGAATGATACAGCCCTAAAGTCAATCTTACTAAACCTCGAGCTAGTAACTTTGAGGTTACCTTAAATTTACATTTTACATTGACAAGCCGTGTCACCGTCCATCATTTAACCACAAACTGAGGTTAAGCACACAAGATGGAATCACATCCAGACAGCAAGCTTCGCTTAGGTAGCAGGAGTGTGGCCTTGCTCCACCACCATCCCACTTAAAGTCCTCGTTCAAGTACTTGTTGAAGTATCTGAAAGTACATGAAGAACATCTGAGTACGCATATCTACCATACAAATAAAGGGGGGGCTACAATACATTATTTAAAGATGATACACAGTTACATTAGGGGGGGGTCAAAAAAACATGTGAATCCTTCAAATTTCAAACGAGTGTGGCGCCAATATTTAACAAAAGCTGGCTTTTATAGCAAAAACTAATGATGCATATCCCCCACAATGCCTAGAAATAGTCTGGTCCCAGAACTGAATGCGATGACCACCCTGTGGTCATCCCCCCACAGTTCCTAGAGGTCCAGAGGTCAGGACAACACAATGACCTTGAAGGTCAAGTTGAAAGAAGCATTGCGGATAATATGCATTTATTACACAAAATACTATACTATGATTATGTACAAGCCAAACAGAATTGTTTATTAAAGGCATAGGGTCACCTTAACTAGCACAGATTTTGATGACCTTAACATAAGTTATCAAATGGTGAAATTTAGAAGATAAAGTATAGGAGTGCATAATGAAAGGTGACCCTATGTCTTGTTACTTGAGTGAATACATAATGAATTATGGTACTAAAATGAAATTACTTGAAAAATATTTGTAAATAAATCAGCCAAACCCCAACAGTATAGAGTAGTGTACCAAGTCAAATAGATGACAACTTATTTCTGAACATCTCAGCAACCTGATCACCAGCATTTGTGGAGTCAGTTATGTATCTCCATACACAGTCCGACGTCCAGGTGCCATGTCTCTGGATGTTTTGTAATGCCACATCATTGTTAAAGGCAAAGGTGGCACCCGAACGCCGGAAGGTGTGCAAGGTGTAGCCAGTGTGGGCCAGATCCAGACGCTGAAGGATCAGTGAAAAGTGCCTCCTGACCCTAGTATCAGTAAGGGGTACCCAATTTCCTGCATTTTTAACTTGAAATAAAGGCAGATTCCTGCCCTTGGGGGTGATGGACAAAAGATTTGATATGGCACTAACTGGACACAACCTGGATCTACTTATGGCTGGTATGGAGATCAATTTAACTTGATTATTGGACTGCATAGTTTTACTCCATTTGACAATAACCACAATCTTATCTTGTTGAAAAATGATATCTCCCCTTGCCAGATGCTTAAGTGGTGAAAATTTTGAGACAGCATGTGGCACCAGGTTAGAAATACGTAAAAATGAATAGAAGCTCAACAAGTACAGAGCCTTAAACACCTGGCCCATGTATGTAAAGTCACATTGCTCCACAATCTGAGAAAGCATTGGAATATCAATGATCTTGTTAAGTTTAACAACAAGAGGGGCATGTCTTTGTATTGCTTTTAAGTAAAATTTAAGCCTTGCATCATTAAAGCAAGCAACATCCAGGCCACATAATAAGAACTGGGTCTTAATGGCAGATAGATAATTTGCCATTTGGGACTGTTTTACTGCATTAAAGTTTAAACACTCTAAGAAACACAGAAGTTTTAACACAGTCACCTGTGAGAGGTCCCAGTACATGAACACCAGGAAGGCCATAAAGGTGCGAAACATGGTGTCATAGGCCTTCTTGGTGGATTCAGAAAATGCATGTGGAAGCCTGGATGTTGCTCGAGCAGCAAGCTGTGATGCAAGGAGTGATGAACCTGAAATGACAGAACAAAAACATGTTGACCATTATATAGTCTTGTCAGTGTATAGTAAAGCATTTGACACAGGTATCCATATGACAGGATGGACCAGTTGCTGCAATTTTTCAACATTATTATTTGTTATGAACCATCGAGACAAAAGGTCTGCCACTTCATTCAGCTTGCCTGGTACATGAACAACTTGCATATTAATATTAAACGTGCTAACCCACATGAAAATATTTCTGGCATATTCAGCCATGACAGAATCACGAGACCTGCCACTATTAAGCACACTAACCACAGCTTGGTTATCACATTTTACCTGAATTCTAGCACCTGCCCACTCCCTATGCCAGACCTTCAGAGCCACTAAAATATTTAGCATTTCAAGGTAAGCAATGTTCAATTGCTGGTAAGTGAATGGTAAGGGGAGGGCATATACTTGGTTATCAAAAATAGCCCCCAAACCTTGTGGACAAGCATCGAGGTGTACAACTTTACTGGTTACATGTTGGAAGAAAGAAACACCATTGTACACTGACAGAAAGGTATTAAACCAGTTTAGATCTTTCTTAAAGTCTGCAGTTACAGTAATGAATTTTTTGTCGAAATTTTCACGCAGCAAGGTAAGCATTCTGTTAAGAAAAATTCGGGCATATTTGATGCACTTGGCCACATATAATAGTGAACCCAGCAGTGACTGGAGCTCTCTCTTGGTGCAAGCCGTTTTGTCAGACCATTTTTTACATAGTTTTTTAATCTGTGACAATTTTTCAGCAGGTATAGATAGTGAAAAATCTTCAGTATTAACCACTATGCCCAGACATGTGACCTGTGTGGCTGGAGGGACAAGTTTTTTGAAACTGATTGTGAGACCTAGTTCTTGCAAGAGGACCTGCAATCTGTCATATGTTTTATTAATTTTTGATGGTAAAGAGACACATAGAAAATCATCAATATAATTCCAGACTTGGTGACCCTCCAGATTCATAATATACCGTATTCCATCGGATAAACGCTGAAAAATGGAAGACCCATGTTTGAACCCAAATGGCAAAAATTGGTCGAGAAAATACCCCTCCCAATACAGGCCTAGTAAATCTATATCTCCAGGGTCTATAGGCACATGCCTGAATGCTCGGCTAATGTCAACTTTGAAAATTTTACAGCCTTTACCCAATTTGAGAACCTCATCAGTGATGTTATCAATAGAGGGATAAGTAAGGACAAATTCAATGTCTAGATACTTGTCTGAGTCAACCCCATGATTCACAGACTGACCTAAAGGCCAGCTAAGGTCAATAATGACCCTTCTATGGTCAGAACTGGACTTATCACGAGTCATAAATGGGCTTACATGAAGATTTTCGATTGGTGGGTGTATAAAAGGGCCTGCTATGGCCCCATGCTCGACTTCTTCTTTGAGATAATGTGCTACATGGTCAGGGTACTGAATGGCACTATTATGGTTTATTGTACCGTGACATACCGTAGTATTTCTTTTGAAATCTAAGGGAAAGCCGTATTTCACAAGTAAAGGTAATTGCCAATCCCAATAGTCAGCCAGATAGCTGGCCCATTTTTCTGCATTTAATTTTGAGTTAACTGGTATTTGCAGACCAACATAGTTGTGTCTGCCATCTTTTCTTAGTTTACTATGTAAGTCCATTATGTTCTGACATATGTCATTCTCTTTCCTGTCACATACAGGGCTTTTTAACCCATAAATGGGAATAAAGCCAAATAATGGGGTGTTTTGTCTTATGCACTTAGCATTAGCAGGATTAGTCTTAGCTATGCGAATTTTTTCACATTTTTCAGTTGATTGGATTTCTAGACAGTATTTGTCAATATCAGTGTCACTAGTATGACCCCCAACCCCAGCAACTGTCCCTTCATCATTAGACAAAGTGTCACTGCCTGTGGTTGTGGACATACGGTTTGTACGGTTGAACTGAGTACCAATGTTATGAACTTTTGTTGAACAATTTGTGACAGCCTTTGTACATTCCGACACATTGGGGGCTGAGTTTCCGGTAAAACTGGAAGGTATCTTACCTAGATTTGTATCATTTCCGACACTTTCACCACCCTGACACCCTTTGACAGTACAGAAAGTATCAGGATTATTTACCGTATCAAACTCCAGAGAATCACCTTCATCTTCAGCACTGTCAACACACAACACTGCAAAACGATTATCATGTACAAAGTTATTACAATCTTGCTCAGTAGTATTAACATTATTCTTGTCTAACTTTGGCACAACATTTGTGCGTGAATAACTGTCAGAACACACACATATTTGTTCACTATAATTGGCAATATTCTGTGTCTTCACAGAACGACGGGACATGTCATTAATTGACACCTTGCTCTGTACATTTGCCACACTTTTATCATAATCCCTTACAGTTTTGCTCCGAGCCTTATTGGCCACACTTGGGTTTACACCCAAGACACTGATACCTCTACGTTTAGAGGGGATTTTGACAACATCAGAGTATAGAGTACCTGGAGAAGTACCCTTATGTACTGACAACAAATTTTTGACATTTAATTGATTAAATAGACTTTTTTCTACAAATCCAGATTTATATACATATCTAGTACTATGTACAACCTTACTAGCTTGACCTAGTTTTTTGTATGATTTTTCTGGGTACAATTTTTCGTGATGTGAACTCCATCACAATTCTCACAAACATGTCTGAAAAAAGTACCAGCAGTTTTATGATGAGAAGGATATTTGCAATTTCCTTCCTGGAAGAAACGACAATTGACACCAGTCTTATTGCCAAAATTTTTTAATTTTTTACCAAAAGAACGTGTGGCAGAAGCTTGATTGTGGCTAATATGTCTTTGAGCATGAGCTCTACGTAACCGGTCTATTTTCTCGGTTTCCGACCACTTAACCCTGTCAGCCTCCATGTTAGTAAGTAAAATGGCATGAGCTGCTTTAGCTGAGTCCCAAGAGAAATCTGAGGCATCCTCCATTAGGTTACCCAGGTAATCAAGCATTAAATCCCTGTTATCCCCAGATTTTTCCTCCTGGATACATCTAACGAATCCAGATACCCATTGGGTGATTGTCAAATCGTCATATGTGGGGCGAGTTTTATGGGCACCAGTCAAAATAAAATTTTGGGGCCAATCAATCAACTTTTTGACAGCAATGTCCCCAGGACCACCTCGTTGGGACTTGAGCCTACCTCTTGTGGCCATTTCATTGACATTCTTAAGTTCTGCCAACCGCCTTTCAACTTGATTTTGCAAAGATTCGTTATTCCTCAAGAATTCTAATGAGGGGACCACACTCTGAGCAATATTTTCACTAATATCGTAGTCCGTAACTTGGCCAGCAGTACCCTGGGAAGTAGCCGGAATGTCTGTGGCTTGTGAGTTGCCCTTTTCGAGTGCTGCCTCCGTACGTTGCACCCTCTTGTCCATACTATCCATTTTTTCACCCAACTGACGCAATTGGTTCAAAATTTCGTCAGAAACCGTAATTTCGTTACTAGAAGAGGGGACAACGACTTCGGACCCACTAGAAAAGGACTCATCTGCCTTCATTTGACATTTTTTCCCCACTGGTCGGGCATGCTGTGTGAGGCAACTAGAACAGCTAAACACTTTTGGCATGATTAGAATTTGAGCTGAGTGTTAAAAAGTAAATAAAATACTAAAACACGAAGTTAAAATTAACTCAGCTCAAAAAAACATGTGAATCCTTCAAATTTCAAACGAGTGTGGCGCCAATATTTAACAAAAGCTGGCTTTTATAGCAAAAACTAATGATGCATATCCCCCACAATGCCTAGAAATAGTCTGGTCCCAGAACTGAATGCGATGACCACCCTGTGGTCATCCCCCCCAAAAATGTTAGTCAGGAAATGGAAAGCCTATAGCAATGTCATTTTATTATTTTGGACAAGTAAGGGTAAGGAAGTTCCCAACCTATAGGATTTTCAATAGAACTGCAAGTAAAAACAATATGATTTGCTGTTGTGGTGATAGAATATTACTCAAGTGCTTCCGACTTCTATGATTTGACTTAATATCATCAAGATAAGTCCGACTGATCACAACTTAGGCATGTGGAATTCAAACTCATCACCTTTTCAAACATTTTTGATAGTCTTCCAATTTTTGCCAACCTTCCCAATTTTCTTCATGATATATACGGTTTTAAAAATTAGTCCTGACTTCGAAATCAGCAACCACCACTTAAAGCACAGAATCATAGCTACAAATATATCAAGCCGCTGGATGTTGATTGGTTGTGGGGCCACAGTGGTAACACATTTGCCCCCCACCTCAGAGGTCGGCGGTTCAAACCCCAGACCTTATGTGGAAAAGTTGGTAGTAGCTTATCGATGGTCAGCAGTTTACAGTACAGAACCTTGACCAACTGTTATGTACTGGTTTCCTCTGGCCACAAAACTACCTGTCGTGATATGACCTGTACAGTTTTGAAAGCAAAGTAAAACCCCAAATCAATCAATCAATAAATAAACAAATGTTCACGGGCGGTAAACTAGAGACTCTTGAAAATCAGGGTAATATTAAGGTGGAAAATTATGCCCGAATAAGGTGGTTTAAATGCCATTCTGTCGACTACCCACAATGTGTTTGAACCAATACTTAGAACAAGTAGATAAATTAATATAAGAAAGGTTACAGTATGGCACTAGATAAAATAACTTGAATAGGTAAATATAATGAAATGCTATTGGGTGGACAGTCTTACGGACAGGACAGTACAATGGGCAGACAGTAAAACTAATTGTCTGTAAACTGTAATGTCCGTTCCACAAGACTGTCCACCCCTGTAACAGTTTTACAATGCACCAAATAGGAACAGATATCAGTCATAAGATATCGTGACGAAGGAGTGGTTTGTTTCATTTTGTTATGTTGCCACCGATCAGACTACACACGATATTACCTTTGTTTATAGAGGTTTTGTATAACTACCAGATTTCTGTCTGTAAAGTCTGCATACTGTAGCATTTTCTGCTTTCTGTGGCAACTGAAAGAAGTTTTGTGATGTTTACAATTCCCATCCAGCATAGGATGTACCAATCTCACGTGTAACTGCAAGGTATCGCATCATTTCTGTGTCCTCCTAAATCTACATCATTCTGTCTCTTTTTGGTATCCAATGTTATATTACCATATCTTTATATTACGTTTACTAAATCTTTTTGTGTAAAACCGTGGCCCTTGTCCTCCCTTATTCTGATTCTATTCTGTTGCTAAAACTGTAGCTAAAGGTATGTCACTGGGTGTCACAGGAAAGTACATCATTCTGCCTCGGTTATTCCTGCAGTTCTATAACTCCAGGAAATACTGTCTGTAATTCTAATTTCAGTATAACTTTTATATTGCTTAATCTCTGCAAACTGCAGATTCTAAAACCCCAGTCACACTACAGGCCGTATAACCCACAGTTATAGGCATTTCATTGTCCCTGTCCTTCAGCTACCTTCAACTGCTGTCCAAGGTTCGTATGCAACCTTATGACTCAGTAGCAAAACGTCCATTACCTAAAGAGGTTTTAAAATGTCTAAAAACGTCATCCTTGAATTTGTTACCATGGCCATAAACAAACAAATTGTGGCAACCATGCATAGGTGAATTTCTTGCTATGGTAATGGAAGGTGTATTGCACTGTGTATATAAGGTTGTGACTCGGTCATCTTTTGGTGTAACACAGTGACTTGAGGTGAGTTTAGGTAAATGGACATTGTGCCCGTGTCACAACTTTGCATACAAACCCTCACATGGTAGGAGTTGAAGGACATGGGCGCTTTACCCGATGCCTATAACCGTGGCTTATACTGCCTTTTGTGTCATGGTAACACCAAATCTACCAAGATACAAGGTGTCCAAAATTTTGCTTTGAATCTCCTCCATTTGGTACATGTTATAATGAGGTGGATTAGGTTTTGTTACCTTAGTTTGGGGATGGTATTCGAACCTACAATGTGAGAGTTTTAAGACGAGTGTCTTACCTTCTGCACACCACTGTGTAGCATTCCAATGAGATTTTAAATGTGTGTATACAATGTGGAGCATTTAATTTGCTGGATAAAAACAACACAAGTAAATGTTTTACTTTGCCCACAGTTGTTAATAGCTATTTACTCGAACAGAATTTGCTATTACACATTATAAAGTGGCATTAAAATTTGTGCAATGCAATGTGTTTTAAAAGATGAAGTGAACACTCGACATTGTTCAATTTGGTAACATTGCTTTGAGTGGAATTGACTGTGATGTATGGCAAAAATGGTGCTGAAAAATTGCCTAAAAATTAAATACAAGCAGTGCTTCACCATCTGGACCAAGACATTGGCAAACCAATTCGGAGCCAACGGTAGACCTGATCTGGTGTGAAAATGTGAATCCAATCAGATGTATAGGTTTTGCGTTATGCAGGTAGATAACCAAACTACCAAACATACAAACACAACTACAAAGATTACAAAAATTACAAATATATATATATATATAGCCACAAGTTACACCTGGACAAATTGTGTCTTACAAATAAGTTATGAAGTTATTACCAAATGGCATCGAGTACTGATTTCCAGTGTTATGTATCTATTCTGACTTGTTTTCCTGTTTTTCACAAAATAGTGTCAGATATTGTGTGCTAGTATTTACAATGGGTAGTTACAGAGAGAATTGCTTCCTTGACAAAAGACAAAGGAAATGTGTATTGATCTGATTAAGGATGAGGCATTAGCCTAATGCAAAAATTGTAGTCTGGCAGTTGGCGCAATAGTTATAGAAACTTAATATACTGACTGGAATTACAAAGTGTTCCTTTCCTTTCTTAGTTTAAATAAAATGGTAAAATCAGTTATTGATCCAATTTATGGTATGTAATAATCAAATGTCAACCTTCTTAGTCTTACTATAATTGCAGAATAAATTCGTTTCGAGAAATTAAAAATAACTAAAATTAAATTACTAAAATTATTTGGTAAAACAAAATAATAATGGAAATTATCTTAGCTCTGTATATAACTGATAAATTATGACGCATCAGTCCAATGATGATCCTTTTGGCCTAGCAGAGGGCCAAATATTTATAAAACGCAATATCTAAAAGATGAAATATAACGCAGGTAAAGTCATGTTTGTGGAGATATTGTTAAATATTTTAATTCAGGAATAATTGGCCAGCTACACATGTTTGTGATCCTAGAGTGAGGCTACATTTTCAGACACATGGGCTGTGATGTATGTTTAGCGAGTATAACTTGAGATGGTTTTATACTCTAGTGGGTGAAATATGCAACATAAACGGCAGAACTTCCACTATCCGACCACACTCGGAGTGTAAGATTACATTCAGATAATATAAGGTTCAGGAAATTCATGCCTCTGAAGAGTGGATTTTGTTTAATATAATGGAAAATACACATATGGGAGAGTGAAAAAAGAGATAATAAGACCAAACATAATCGTAAAATAGAAGGTTTGATAATAGACTTTCCAATATATTTATATAAACCAAGATAAGTGGCTTTGTGTGAAGTGTCTTTATTTAGTTTCATTATAAATACCATTCTTTATTTATTTGGGGTTTTACGTCACTTTCAGCACTGTACATGTCATGTGACAATAAGTAGTTTTGTGGGCAGAGGAAACCAGTACATACAGTTGGTCAAGGTTTTGTACTGTAAACTGCCAACCATCGGTAAGAAACTACCAACTTTCCCACATAAGGTCTGCGGTTTGAACTGCCAACCTCAAGGGTGGGAGGCGAGTCTCTATTACCACAGCGTCACTGTGGCCCCTTCTCTTCAATGTTGTTGGATTTTTATGAATGCACATGATTTAAAAAAAAACATGGAAATTAAATTTCCAAAATGTGCAGGTGAATGGTGACAGAGGATGAATGATTTTCGACCTAAAATAGGAAAACTTCCCAAATGACATATAAAAAATATTTTCATGCAGGATGATGGCAATACTGTACGAGTGCATAGCATAAGAATTACACTCTCCATCTTCTTGAGTGACATATTTTAGATGGATAATAAAAATAAGATATCTTGCTGAATTCAACAGAACTACTCTCTATTGTTGTCAATCATAGTCAAACATACTAGGATCACTTCACAAGTAGTTTGGTAACTATTGCAGATCTTTCAGAGACACATACCCTTACCTTTGGAAAGCCACCCTTTAATGGTTTATTTTGTGGTGTTAGGAGCAGGTTAGCAGCAGTTTGCAAACAGAGAGATATTTGGACTTCTGCTGTGTAAGAACCCTGATAATGAGTAAAAATCACTAAACCCATATATTCGCTAATCCTGATTCATTCGTGATAGTGTAGCATCCCCTTTAGACTATTTTGAGGTTAGAAGACCCCTATTTTAACCCAACATTCAATTCTATAAAGGGACATGAAAGGCATTAAGAAAAGCCTCTTTGATGTCCCTTATATATGGACTTTTTCCCATTTTACAGAGCCATGACCCAGATCATAATGACAATTTAGCAGACACTTAAACAGGCAGTGCTCAAGTTGTACTTTGCTGTACTTGGCTGTTCTATGAAGCAATTTGTTGTCTGAGCTGCCATCATTTTCAGGGATTATCCAGATTTTCTCAAATGGGTCCCGAGGGAGTCTTTAATAGACACTTTTCAGACTGATGAGCATCCAGTCATTTGTGACAGATCTAGAACTTCCATTCAAATAACTATTCAAGCTCTTAAAGGACTCTTAAGTTGGTGCTTTTGGGATTTATTACAGATTGCAATATTCTGACTGAAATATGTCCCAAGGGTGAAGTCACTTCAAACATTACTGAACCAGGTAATTATCTTAAGTTTTTTATAGGAAAAGTTTTCTTACAAAAGTAAAATAAATTATCACTTTTGGTGTGGTAAAATTGGTAATTCACTAGATTAAAGAAAACCAATTGGCTGTTAAGGTATTAAATATAATCCTCGTATGACAGAGAATTCCTCAAAAATCCTTTTCATTCATTTCAGCCTTGATACGTCTATCATTTCGATGGCACTTGTCATACATTATGTTATGCTTACTTCATCATCCTATGTCACAAAGGAATCAATGATTTGGAATGCCCTTTGACCTGTCGACTTTGGAGCTTGAAATATCAGTTGGGAAACATTTTTTTTCCAAACTGTGGAAGTGAACAAATGTGGCAATCAAACCCTAGCTAGTGCTAATCATCAATTGAAGTCTGTTCCATAATACAGCATTGTATTGTATCCTATTTGTCATTTTTTATTTCTGAGATGTTTATGGACTGCTTAGATACTCTCATTCTGAGAGTTTCTTTTATGAAATAAGTTAATGGTTAATTATGTAAGATAACATCCAAACCTGAGCCTCAAGCAAGTCTACGGCTGCAGAACAGCAAATAACTGAGAATTCTATGAAATTTCTGTCCAATTTGATGCAATGTTTAAATTCAGTATTGAAAAATTCAGTAGTAAGCAAACTACATAGTATTATCCAGTGGGCCCCAAACTGCGGGGAATTTTAGGAAAAATTTGGAATATTTGTTATAATGATTGCTATATTATTTTCATGTACAATATTAGATTAAGTACATTTATATACATGTAGTATGAATTATTTTGTACATGACAATTTATTTGTTGTTTCATCCACTCAAGTAAGAATGTGTCTCTGTATACAATGACACTTCATTGATTGCTGTTCTGTCACCCTGGTACTCTTGTCATCTTAATTCATGAAATGTAATTTTTGTATATGTCATTCTGGAAGTTTTCCTATAGTATTTCATGCATGTATTGCTTGTATAAATATATACATATCAATATTAGAAATAAGAAAATCATAATTCTTAGTATATTTACAGAATTCTTTTTGATTTCTGTGAGGATTTGTTATTTGTTATTGCAAAAAAAAAATCAAATCCGAATGAGGATGGTTAGAACTCATTTTCATCACCTCAAACCTATCACAATTATGAAGTCACAACTTAAAAACTTGTGACAATATACCAATTGTATGTTTGATGTGTCCTGATCAACTGTCAAAAAGAAGAAATTCTTTGTTTGTTTGGAGAAGTACGAACTGAGCATAACATCTTTCAACTCCTCCGTTTTTGCCATGCATCTTCCATTGAGGCTCAGATGTCAGCTAATCTTACAGCAGTGCAATTTTTATTATTTATTTTCTCAGGCCATTTAGTTGGACATCCATCTTCTTAAAATGAAAAAAAAGGGGTGCAGTGTCTTGTATATTGAAATGAATGTGTTACATGTCTCCGCAATATAAATGTGCGTGTGTTTTTATGTGCATGTGTGACGTGTAGTCTGCAATTTGCAAAGTGAGATTTCTTGTTTCACAATTTTTTGGCATGATCTTACACATACATTATCTGCCACTGTGGTCTAGTGGGCATCATGCACTCCTGGGAACACAGAGGACATGGGTTTAAACCCAGGCATAGGCAGATGTACAGTAGCTTGGATGACCACATAAACGACGGTCCTCTGTTATTGGGTCCTATCTCCAGTGGCAGGCTAAAGAACGTCAGGGACGTTGATATTTGTGAGCCTCTTTCAGTTAGAGGAACATCAGTCATTAGAGAGCTTGGAGTGTACTGGTGTAGTTTGGATGGGACAAATAGCACTTTGAACCTTGTAGTACAAGGAAATGGCATAAACACACTATACATTGTTTACAACAGTGAACAGCAAATCCATATAAGTGGTCACAATTTTATGAATTATCATAATGTGGGTACACAAAGATCTCCAATTTTTGACACTTGCTTTAGTGCTTTCTAACTTTTATTAAATCAACTGGTTTATAATTTATTTACAAATCAACTAGTACTTCTAGTTGCTTACTACTAACATCCCAGTACCTGTCAGTTTTTCCAATGCAGATGACCAGCCCTTTTTGCTGCCCAAAAATGACACCTCAAATTTAGATTGAGAGAAAGAACTTTGTTACATTGTCAATCAAACTTGCATATGTGGATTGATGTACTTTGCTTCTACAGGAATATGACCTGATGTATACTTTTGTATGTGTGTATTATTGAGAGTCAAAAGGGCTATTTCAAGCAAGAGGTAGCCTTGCCTAAGGTTTAAGTGTCTTTGTAATTGGAGATAATATAGATGATACAGGTTTAGTTTGCCTAATGTGCTCTTACATACACATGTACTAGATTTTACATTGCATTAAATTATGGCAGAGTCTGCTTATACCTCCTAACATATATGAGAGCTAGATGAATACCAAAACTTTGCTACCAATTTTCGCCAGTTACCAATTACCGTCAGGCTGAAACATGAACATTTTATTTACCTGTAGTGGTAATTTAGTTGCCAGCAATAACGTAAGGTAATGTGTGATTTAAAAAGATATGGTAGAAATTTGAATCTTAAGCAAGCCTAAGCAAGAGATTAAAATGCTAACTTCTTTAAAACATCACATGATTTTTGTCTAGTTAAAATGTAAAAATAAGATTTGCAAACTCTCAATACTGTGGTGATTTTGATTGAAGAACTGTTAATGCTTAACACAGGTTGCAAGCATCTGTTTTCATGAGACAGCTTATGTGTACTTAACATTTTTCCTCCCATAGACAGAAATGATTTTTTTTTATGAAATAGGCAAGGAAATTCTAAGCTCTTCTGGTAACTTGCGTCATTATGGCTTGTGAACTCGAGTTAATGTTTCAAGAAAAAATTAGGACAGAGATATGACATGGTGAATAGCTCTACATCTTGGAAGTAGTACCTTTTAAGAAGGTGAAAATAAACCACTCTTTTTGGATAAGTATATGTGACAGTAAAACATGCAATATCAATAAAAACAAGTATATCTGAACTACTAAAAGTTTCAGTGAGAATGTTTTCCCCCAAGAAAATCAGTGAATGCACAGTGACAATTTATCTTCATATTTACTGTAACATATGGACATATGGATATGTACATGGTAACAAGAATATGGAAAAATGGAATTGAATTGTGTAGAAAAAAAATGTTTTGTCAAATGACAATAACTATAATTTTCTTAAAAGCTATGCATTATTACATCATACATTGAAATCTATTTAATTAGAACTGTGTTCAGTAGGGTTTTCTTAATATAAACTAAAAATATGAAGCAACATACACAAAAATGTATCACCGATGTCAATTAGAATCTTTGTAGTCACTGTGATCTGGATCTTTCCCCAAATATAAGGACTTGTTTTCCTTTGGTCAAGCAATACCCAAGCAATACCCAAGCACTACCCAAGCAATACCCAAGCACTACCCAAGCAATACCCAAGCACTACCCAAGCAATACCCAAATTCATGAAGGTGCATTCATTAGTTTATAGGTTTAGAAAACACGAACAGAAAAACCAACACATTCACCCCAAAACATAACCATCTTTTGCTGTACTTATCAAAATGTTATTGTGTAAGATTAACTTTTAGAATTGCCCCT
The DNA here is from genome assembly GCA_964017235.1 of Sabellastarte sp. h YS-2021. Taxonomy (NCBI): domain Eukaryota; kingdom Metazoa; phylum Annelida; class Polychaeta; order Sabellida; family Sabellidae; genus Sabellastarte; species Sabellastarte sp. h YS-2021. Next base: position 18,949,903 of record OZ024939.1, on the reverse strand, counting down.
ATCAAACATTAAAAGATATCTTTTCCAAACGGGACCATGTAACAAGGAAATTTACACTGCTATCTTAATTTCTGATCGGGCAGAAGTCTGTTTTCTGATCTCTTAAAATTCCACTTAACAGAGACTTCAACTAGAGCTAACATTTCAGTCAGATTCCCAAGCTGTGTGGATGTGATTTATGCCTGTTGAGTGCATATTTTGAGTGATCTTGAAAATGTTGAGACTTATTATTGTTGTTATTGATGTCAGTTTGTAACCATTTCTCAAAGAAGAAAAACAACCCCTTGAAAATGCTCCCCCCCCCCCCCCCAAAAAAAAAAAAAAAAAAAAAACCTCTGAATTCCTAGGATCATTGAGAGCTATACCATCCAGCAAAAATCCATAAAACCTGGCTGTATATTAGAATTGAGTGCCAAAGGCTCTCTTTAAAGAAATCTGTCCTAATCATAGATTATATTATAATAACTCCATACTGTCATGTTGTGATGTTAAATTGAGTTGTGTAAGAGCTCAGGAATTTTCTTTATCCTTTTATCCCTTGGAGGATATAAATGCTCATTAGATTCAAACAGGGGGAGGACATTGAGGGGGAGGGGGAGTATAAACAGCGAGTTTGCTACATGCAGACGAGTTTTGCTATGTCAGCTTTCTGTAGAGGTAGCCATAGAAAGCTAGGATTGCTTCAGGAATACAGCTTATCTTTAAAGGTTTGCTTAAGAGCTGTTGTTTTTTCATTCCTTTAAAGGACATAAATTCCTATTAGACCCAAAAGTGGAGAGAAGAAATATCAAAGTGCATTGGAGTTTTGGTCAAGTTAGTTTGGATTTGCTTCCATAGTAACAGAGAAGGAAAGAATGCTTTAACCAGAAGGGCATTTGTAGATAGCATGCATGTAGCATGTAGCAACTAGATGTATTGTCTGCAAATGGTTAGATTGATGAAAAGAAAGACCAAATTGTCGCAGCACTGTTAATGGTTTGAGTTACTGATACCTGTATGAGGAAATACAAGCAGAATTTACATTGTCTGTGCAATTATTTAGAGAGTTTTGAAATGAGCATAAAATCGTTACTCAAGTATTGTGTACTAGAATTGTCTATACTTAAGAAATAGGTTTTAAACGGCATTGCATATTGTCTTAACAATATTTTTAGGATTTATAAAGTTCAGAAGAAACTTTTCTCTGATGTATTAATTACTTGATAAATCAATATTTGGATGAGAAGTTTCAAGCAGGATTTAATATTGTTTTGTGGATATTCAGAGATTGGTAAAAATGAACAAGCAATGGTGGAATGACAGTTAACAGGCTAGAATTATCAACAGTGGGATGACAAATGATAGAATTATGTTATCATTATCATAAAGATTGGTCATCAAATGAAGATATACGAGTCTACTTCATATATACATGAAACACGTGACGTCATATCTACATAGTGTTTTTTTAATTAAATGTTTCATTTTGGGATGAAATAGTTTCAAATGGTTATACATTCAGCTGATTTATTCACACTTGTGAAAGACATTGAATACTGTTGTAGCTTTTTAAAGGTATAAAATTGTGTACATAACTGCGGCTTATTGTTGCTTAATTAAATTTGCCTATTTAGCAAGATCAACATTCCAAACAATATGCTTAAAAGGATAATATGGATTGTGAAAGTACAACTCTAACTGAATCTACTTAGTACTGTCTTCAGTATACCTGTGTCAGTTTTTTTTATACTGGGGATTAGTAAAGTTATATTAAAAACGTTGTTGTGAGAAAATCAATTGACATAAAACAAGGGTTTGTGACAAACAGTGGTTTAAAAAGGATCCATTTTGCCCGGAAGGAGAAGATCAACATTGGATAAGCTAGTATGAATTGAACACAGAACATAGAAAGCATGAACAAATCTGATTCAGAGGTAATATTTACTGATATCACAACAATATTCATACTAAAAAACCATCGTAGATTGCAGGCCTCCACTACATGCAATTACAGAAAATTTGTGATTTTTCATTTTGTACCCAGAGTATGCTCCGAATCTTTCCCAAAATGTAATAGCTTCTTCTTTAGGTCAATCCCTACCACATAAAAATTTAATGAAGATCCAGTAGCAGATACAAAAGCAATCCAGTATTTTTAAAAATGCCCCCTGGCAGAGTTCTGTGTTCTATGGGATCATAAATGGTTTCAAGAGAATTTCCGGGGCCAAGGTGGCAGAGTGGTAACACTCTCACCTCCCACCTCTCAGACCGGGGTTCGGTTCCCATCACGGCATTAAGTGGGAAAGCTGGTAGTTGCTTGCCATTGGTCGGCAGTTTACAGTACAGAACCCTAACGAACTGTATGTACTGGTTTCCTCTGCCCTTCCAACTACCTGTCGTGATATGACCTGTACAGTGTTGAAAGCGACATAAACCCCCAAATAAATAAATCAAGAGAATTTCCAGAGATTGCTATTGTATTTTTATATGTAATTATTTTTAGTCTGTCTTGTTCACGTGTATTTGACATCTTGATATTTGATTTTGTTGGGTGTCAAATACCTTCTTGTATTCAGTGTTTTCATTTCAGAAATTTCATTTAAAACTTTTATTTAAACGCTTCCTTTTGGTTTTCGGCAAGTTATCGATTTTACTACATAAATGTAAAATTCTAGCTTTTAACTACACAACTCATTTATTTATGTCTAGGTTTGTTAAAGCAGAAATAAACATCTAGCTCTTTAAGGATATGACCCTAAAACAGGGTGTATGTGATTGAATTTAAGTTGTTATAGTTAGCAATATATATATTTGGTGAGTGAAATGATAAAAATGATTCACTGTGGGACATCTGATTCTCCCTTTCTGACTTGTTTTGAAAAAAGTAAAAACTGAACTCTCAGAGTAAAAAAAACCAATTCAGTTCACAGACCTAAAAACCACACAAACCAGGGACATGTCCAGATTGAGGGGACAAGTGATCAATATTCCCACGTTCATTGTGTCATGACCTAGCCATGTCCCAGGAGGACAATAAGTGACTGCAACTGGAGGGGGGGGGAGCTGGGAGGGGGATGCAGGGGCAGTACAGTTGGTGATAATGGTGGGATGGAGGTTGTTTCTTGAAATATAATCTGAAAGGTTTTATCTGTTATAGGTTCTATGGTTTGTCCTTGTTTTTATTTTCACAAAATATCGTTTCAAATAAATATTACAAAACCAGTTGATTTTTATAATTTGATCTGCACTTTATAATATGGCTAATTAACGCCTGGAACAGTTTCCACAAGCATTAATATTCTTAGAGTTTTTCGTAAAATATAGACATTTTGTTAGAAACATTCTTAGAAAAAGACAAATAAAGAATGTCAAATTTCTGTAAAAGTGGATTTGCCTTTATGTACCCTTTTTATATTTCCCGCGGCCCTGTCGGGCGGGAGTTATAAAATGCTTCTTGTGTGTGCGTGCATGCATTTGTCATGCAGTTTTCTCTAAAGTGGAAGGCTGTGGGGGTCTTATGCTTAAATAATATTAGTTCAGTTTCTCATGCACTCCATTTTTGGCTGTTTTTCAAGATCTAAGTTAATAGCCAAGTGAGCAATGGGGCTAGGAGCAACTTTGAGTAGATTGCATATGACTCCAAAACCACTGCATTTAGATTATTTGGCAAAAAAATATGTTGTTAACCTACTTTCTCTATACCTACAAGATGGTATCTGTTTTAGAGGTCTGCCTCATTAGCTAAGTGAGTATTAACTATTTTCTGCTTTTTACAGAGACAATAATGAGTAAATACTTTTTTCCTTTGCAACTGGTAGTTACAGAGCTTTGGTCAAATATGTTACTTAGCCACTCTTAGATGTTCTATGTAATGCCACATTTTCAGAGCTATAGCTCCACAGCAACTGAGTAATGGCTATTTCAATATTTTGCCAAATCACTTGTAACTTCAATAGTATTAAATTGAGAATTTTTTGACTGGGGTAAATTATTTTTTGTTTAGTTTCTTGTGTCATCCATATTTTTGTTGCTTTTGTAGGTTTAGGTCAATAGCTAAGTGAGTAACGGGGCTACTAGCTACTTTGAGTAAATTGCACATTACTACCAAAATGACCGGATTTACAGAATGTTGGAAAAATAGGTGGTTCAGCTACTTTCTCTGTGTCCTAAACCTGGTACCTATTTAAAAGGTCTACCTCAATAGCTAAGTGACTTATAGCTATTTTATGTATTTAACATTGAGTAACATAATTGAATGTTTTTTTCCTTTGCAACTGTTAGCTGTGTAATAGTTACAGTTATTTGGTTAAATATGTTGTTCACCTACTTTTTGATGTCCAGTGTTCTGGCATGTTTTTTTGAGCTCTATCTCCATTGGTAACTGAGTAGTTACTACTTTGACATTTTAGCAATGAGTAAATCCCTCAATATTCTTGAATTTAGAGGTTTTAGTAAGATATGTTGCTCACATAATTTTTCATGATCTTTGTCATGGCTAATTTTCAGAGCTCTAACTCTTTACCTAACTCAGTAATAGCTACTTTTACATTTTGCCAATGAATAAATCACTTGTAAATTCAATACTATTGAATTTAGACTTTTTTATGTGAAATATGCTGTTCACGTACTTTTTGATAATCTGTGTCAAATTTTCAGAGCTGTAGCTCCATAGTTAACTGAGTAATATTTACTTTGACATTTTTTCGATGCGTAAATCACTTTAAACTTCGATACTATTGAAGTAACAGGTTTTTAGTGAAATATGTTGTTCACTTACTTTTTTATGTTTGTGTCACGGCAAATTTGCAGAGCTGTATCTTTATAGCTAACTGAGTAATAGCTACTTTGATATTTTGCCAGTGAGTAAATAACTTATAACTCCAATACTATTGAGTTAAGAGGTTTTTGTGAAATGTGCTGTTCACCTACTTTTGGGTGACCATAAGAGATAAAGTGATTTCGTGCAAATTTTGGACAGAACTGGGTACCAAGGACCTCTGAAAAAATTGAGAATTTTTTTAAATTTTGGCTGTCAATTTCGGAAAAAGTTTGGACCCCTGAATATTAAGGACTACTTCTTTAATGGCCTCTGAAAAAAGAGGAAAAATACATTTTGTGTCTGGCTACAGATGCGTCCTAGGTCTAGTTTATGTTCTGTATCATGACATATTTTCATAGCTGTAGCTTCAGATTGGTATATCATTCAGTGTTTAATCCCCAGCTGAGATCATACCACTGGGGTGTCTTGTCCACTTACAATAATTTCATCTTGAGCATAACTAAAATACCAATTTTATATAATGCTGTTACAATCAATTTGCCAGTATTACCATAAAAAATTTACGTAATTATAATAATTTGTATTATCTGAAATTTTTCTTACTTTTATGTCTTAGAAAGTTCTTTGAAATATTCTAAAAATAACTAAGTTGATGAGCATTTAGCCTTGTTTATGCTTTTTAAAAAATTAATAAATAAACTACAAATATGTTCTATATTATTAGAAAGCTAATTTAACAGTGCTTCGTCTCACTTTTACAATTTCAGATAAATGGCAAGTAAAGATTTGAAGTATTTATATTCACATCTCTCCATGTATGTCAGACAACTGTCTAAGCGTTCTTTAAATACTTTACTTTCACTTATTATTCAAACAAAATGGTGGACAATAAAAGTGAAAAATCCCTCATGGGACATATTTGAAAAAAATTATTTCTCTCATGAAAATTGACGATATAATATTCATGCTATGCACTCGTATAATATTGTCGTCTTCATTTGTGATATATGTTATTTGTATATGTCATTCATTAAGTCTTCCTATTATACCAACTGATACCTATCATTTATGGTGTGTATAATAACCAATTGATAATTCTGTTTCTGAAATTATAAAGTTTTATGTAACAAAATGAGTACCTTTACAGTGCTTAATTTCCGTCATATGATAGACTCTGAGAGGGCTGTTCCATTATGACGATCCGATGGTAAACCTACTTCCCAATTGGAAAAAAAATAGTACTGCCCAATTCATGGATGTAGTTTGAGATAGGTTTGAAATAGGTTTAAGATCTCACCCTGATAATGCAGAGATTGAAACACATAGGTTCCTGAAAAGTTTGCACTAGGTTTAAAAACCTGGGCCGATTTCACAAAGGCACTTAAGCCCAGATTTAGACTTAAATTTGAGAATTTGGTCTTAAATTTTGTCAACAGAATGCTAAGTCTGTGGTCTAAGACTTAGTGGATTTCACAAAGCAGCTAAGTCCATGAAATTGCTAAGTCAGTAGACTTTACTTTAAGTCTGGGAGGTAGTGGGCTTAAATTTTGTAAAGAGGACTTAAATATGGCTGTCATAAACTTTTCTTCACTTCAAAATTTGAAAGGGCTGTAAATAAAGTATAATTATATAGAACACCTCACTAAAGTAGTCTTCAGGAAGTTTATATGTGATAACAAAGTTTTCCATTTCAAAACAGCACTTATCCTTTGATAAAATGCATTAATTGAAAGATATATATCACCAATATTATATTTTGAACAAAAATAAAAGGTCACATGATACAGAAAACCACTGTGGTTATATGATAAGCCTGGACTTAGCTAAGTCACCCTTTGTGAAATCCATTTAAGTCCCAGACCTAGCTAAGACCAAAGTCTTAGATTTACGTCCCTGACTTAGCCAATAAAGGGACTTAGTTTAAGTCCTTTAGTGAAATTGGCCCCTGAAAGATTGACTTAAGATAAAAAAGACATGTGTAAGATCGCTGTAAGATGGTCAAGATTGCTTTGCGACTGTAAAAATGAATATAAGATCATTATAAGATCAAAACAATGACTTTACGAGCAAAAAGACAGATTTATGATGAGTTTAATATGGGTTTAAGATGATAGAAATCTAATCATGATCGAGAGCAGTTTGTGATAATTTCAAACAGTTTAATATTGTAGCAAACTCTGTTGGATGGACATACGGACACAAGCAATCACCCACCCATTGGGAAGTAACAACACTTACAATGGGTTTATGGTGACTGTAAGATAGACAATTTACAGGGTCATAAACCTATCGCAAGTTAATATCACCAAGGTGTTAGCAGATCCACAGACACAACAGACAAACACCAGAAGAATTAGGAGGGAAGGTCTTACTGAGGTGGTATGTCTCCAATTTGCACCTGAAACATGACAAAGAAACCTGAATTCAGTTGTTGTCATGGGGTTCATTCCACAAAGTTGGAGCATCAAATGCAAAGCTGTGACTAAAGTGCTTTCTTTTATTTATGCACTGAAGATAAAACCTGTGGAACCTTTAGATAATTTATGTCATGTTTTCGACACAAAGTGTTGTATGTACATTTTGCTTGAGTAAGGTTGGGGCTGGAATACTTTGGCAAACCACTTTGGAGGTACTTGTGTGCAAGAGTAAGTGTTCTGAAAATGGACCTTTGTTCAACAAGCAACCATGTAGATCTTTAAGAACAGGTGATTTTAGAAAATACGCTATTGCCAGATGTTTGTTATGATTCTACTCAGGCTATCTTGAACACATTATAGTTTTTGTGTTATTGGATTTGGAATCAATTGGAAAACTTAATGAAACACTAGTACAAAACATCAAGGAAAAATGATATCTTATGTTACAAGAACATTCAAGATCGAACTTTAATACCCAGTTTAGGGAAACAAAGCATTGGCTAACAGTATTGGTTATCAGATGTCATAATAAGGACACACAGACTTAAGGTGTCTTCAATCAATTGACTTAAAGCCGACTTAGAACTTGTTCCACACAAGTGTGATCCTGTTTCCTAGTTCAAATAGCAGTTGTTTCTGGAACTGCCCTCCCTCGCAACATATTTGTCTGGGTGGCTGTTTTTATCTGTAGATGATCCTAGATTAAACAGTGTGGTGCTCATTTTGGTCAATTATACATAATTGCAAGCTGTTTCTAGATTGGGGGGCACAGACGTTCTGTGTGGTCCCTTGTCACAAACATTTACTTGTCTGGTGTGGTGTTTAAAGGGGTCTATGGTTTAGAAACACGTGTGTGTCATAAGTCGATATCTTTGTTATATATAGACCATGACACTGTAGTGTTAATGCTTAGGCCAAAGGATGGTAAAGTTTCTATTCCCTGACCTTCTTATATCCGAATGTTCCATTGTATTACTTGTCACACAATGTATTTGACTGAGACATACAACCCGGCTAATATTTTTTTGTATTTCTTAGCGCTCCTTACCATGGAAATTTACTGTAACAAATGTATAAACGAGTGCCAATATCTCATAAATATTTCTTTAATTAAGTGAACTACAAATATGCTATATACATCAGAAGGAAGGTAGCATCTGGTTGATACTATGGCTTCGAGATGAATACACCCCCACCACCACCACTACCGCCACAGTAGTAGTGTGTAGAGATTTTCCCTTTACCCCTCGTGAGACCAAGGCAATGTAGGTGGAGTTCTCAAATTTGCAGAATATATTCATCATTAGAAAAACTTGCCTAGAGATATTTTGGCCTCATTTTGAAAAACAAGATGGCTGCCACAGGCGTTTTTCAACTTTTAGCAAGGCGTTTTATTGGCCCTCTAGAGGAAAGGGTATTATAGGTAGAGATCTTAAATTCGCAGGATATGTTCTCCAAAACAAAATCTTGACTGGGTATATTTTTGGCCTCATTTTGAAAAACAAGCTTGCACTACGGGCAGTTTTTACCATGTAGTGGACTTTAAAATTGTTGGCCCTAGAGGTTTGGCATGTGAAGCCAACCTAGAGGAAATCATAGGATGGGAATCTTCTAATGTATTCAGATTTGACCTTTGGCCCCTTCTTCAAGGTCAAAAGAGGAGAGCCATATTTAATGGTGCTTATAACTAACATATTATTGGTCCTAGAGTTTTGGGATGTGAAACTGACCTGTAGGAAATCATGGACTGGGACGCTCCTGATGTGGTCAGATTTGACATTGCGTGTCACTCCTCCAAGGTCAAACGAGGATAGCCAAACTTAAAAGTGCTTATAACTTGCTTACTGTTGGTCCTAGAGGTTTGCAATGTTAACCAACCTATAGGTAATCATGTGCTGGAAATCTTTTTATGTGGTTAGATTTGACCTTGGGCCCCTCTTTCATGGTGAGATCATTAGCCAAACATAAAAATACTTTTAACTTGCTTATTATGGGTCATAGAGGTTTGGGATGTGAAACTAACGTTTAGGAAATCATGAACTGGGAGTTTTCTGTTGTGGTCAAATTTGATCTTTGTTCCCTTCTTCAAGGCCAAAGAGGATAGCCAAAGTTAAATGTGCTTATAACTCATTTTTTATTCTTCCTAGAATTTTGGGATGTGAAACTAACCTATAGAAAATCATGGGGTGGAAATCTTCTGATGTGGTAAGATTTGACCTTTGGCACCTCCTTCAAATTCAATGAGTGTAGCCAAACTTAAAAACACTTAAAATTTCCAGGGAATATTTCAGAACTCTTTAAATTTCGGCTGCCATCTTTAAAAAAAGCTTTTTATCTTCAAAATCTTTTCAGTGGATAAATCTTGCATCTGGCCACAGATGAGTCCTTTGTCTAGTTATAGATACATTACTCAGCGAATTCTTTGCAATCTTTTTTGTTTGTAAATATGGTTCAATTTTATTAATTCTTAAGCAATGTGATGGTTATAAAGATGAAACAACTCCCTTCGTGCAATTTTATCTCTCAATAAGACTATACACACAATCCTTGTCCTTTGGATTTGGTTTGTGTCGATTTGTTTTCTCTTGTAAACAAGGCCAAAAGGTGTTTTGGTCCCCTAGTGCCAGCGCAAAGCCATCAGAGACACGAGTAGTGCACTAGAATTTACGAAAGTATCATGACACAAAGAAATTACAACTTAGATACATCCCACAGTTGGTCCCGAACTTAGACAGTCACCCATCCAAGTACTAACATAGCCCATTGCCGCTTAACTTCAGTGAGCAGACAAATAGTTATCACTCTGTGCCACAATTCATGAACGTCTGATGCAAGAAGGACATATGTATGGGAAAAAGCCAAAAGGACATGTGTCCTTTTAGCCATTGGAGAGCAAGAGAGGGAAACTCAGAATGCACAGGTGTTGTCAATTTCATCAAAGTCCGGAGACAAAAAGAAGTGATCTGTAGAAGCTCATGCCTCGCTAGAGCTAAAAAGTTTCACCACCTAGGTAATTTTGGTATCTCACAGATCTACTTTCACAAATTAAATATTTCTATTGTATGAACCTCCAAACAGAATATCTTCAAATAGGCTGTTAGGAAGCAGTGTTCAGTGTAGAGTGAAATCACTAGAACTTCATAAGTGTGAATAAAATTCAAAGAAGAACATACATTTACCATTTAAATTCTTTGAAATAAGCATTGAAATTAAGCCCACTAACACCAGCTGAAGGTGACTAAAACTGAGCCAGGTAGGAGATAGGGGGTCAACTATACTCGATTTGAATTAATAAGCTTACAAAGGGAATTACTGATTGATAATCTTGTTTAAGGTTTGTTCATAAAACTCTTTTCAAAGGAGTCTGTATTAAGTGGAATTTCTGTTTATGTTCACATAAATGTGTGCCACATATCTGTATTTATATATTTGGTGTTAAGCATTGCCAACAACACTGTACGAGTCACATCACGACGCGTAGTTTTAATGGGCAGAGGAACCCATTACATACAGTGGGTCAAGATTCTCAAACTGTAAACTGCTGACCAACAGTGAGACACTACTAATTTTCCCAAATAGGGTACAGGGTTTGAACCTCTTAACTCAGAGTTGGGAGGCAAGTGTGTTACCACACTACATATCTGTAATAAGAGGCAATGTTTAATATTAGATTTGAGAGGAGTGAACTTGGTTATTTTACCTGCTATAAGTGGCAGAAACAAAGCAAAAATATTAAATTTATGGAAATATTAATTTTAATGGATTTAGTCTGGTTCTCTAGGTTGGTTATAAAATGGGGAGTTTAGTATTTTTTGTGAAAATGAGAGGAGATAAAATTAATTAGAAACCAATAAAGATGAACTTTAACAATTTTCTGATAAATGTTATTACTTTCATTCTGAAGGAGGTGTAATGCAGAATATTAAAAATAAAATATTAATAACAGCACTTTTAAATTCCATTAGTTCATCACAGAGAGACATTTTCACATTATGTTTAACATATTATAGGGAATTTCAGATATTGCTAACAATTTTCTCTATTCATTTTCCTTTCATGGAAAAAGCAATCGATTAATTCCCTCTTTTTGTGATACAAAAATTGCCTTTGTTCATCTAAAAGCATTTTTACGGAACAAAATTCTACATATCATTTCTGATATAATATGGATTTCCTACAGTATTCCTGGACAATATTTTTATTTTCGAAATGCTAGAAGTTTTGTGTACAGAGTGTCAGTTTACAAAAGCCCTCGGTCACACTTGCCCGCTGGAACACCTTATACCTAGATCACACCTTTCCACTTGGTTAAATCTGTATGCGTTTGTTTTCCCATTGATGACTTCAACCTTATGCCTCCAAACAGAGAGCTCATATCTGACTAATGCCTATGAAGAATAAACTGCCCATATAACCATCCTGCCCGACCTTTATCCCTCCAGAATGTATATGTTAATACAATTCATTCGAGGACGTAATGACTGCTTCAAACATTAAAAAAGTGGTCCCAAATGCAGATCACATTCACAGCAGTGTCAAATACCACCCTGAACACCTCCCACCGAATAGCACTGAATATATCAGACAAATATACGAAGTGAACTACAACCACAACTGACCTTAGACGAGCCCATTCATTTGTAGCCTGTGATCCCACCATGTAGAGATGAGACCTAGGTTTTAAGTATATACTGACGTCTGTTGAAAGTAAATACTGTTATGGATTAGCCCGTTTTTACTGAGCTGTTGCTTTGTTGTTGTAACAGTTGAGATATTTGCCAGAAGACACTGCAAAAAATTGATAGATGTGCCACCCAGAAAAACTTACTCCTATGTGGTGGTATAAAATATGTAAAATGTGCCCTGGCTCACTGGGTTTTTCTATTTTATCATGTATCAAACGGTGATCACTACAAAATCTTGTGAGCATCACTTATGGAGATCACCAAAAGATCTAGTGAGAATCAAAATATCTTGTGAGTGTAACATATTTTATTACAATTACAAATTATTTTGTCTGCAGTGATCACCAAATGATGATGTGATCAGTATTTTCTCAAGATCACCGAATGATCTGTTGCTCAAAACTTATTTCGTTGTTGATCACCAGATGATGTCATGAGCAGGAGGTAATGTGGTGATAATGAGATCATCCGGTGATCACAATATAAAATAAATAGTGAGCACCAGATCATCTGGGACTTTAAAGTATATTAGCTACAAAAATCAACAAACAAAACAGAGGTATTAGCTACAAGAATCAACAAACATAACATGCTCATTCAGCTAAAGCACTTCATTGCATCTGTGTACTATTAAAAATCCTTTGTCAACCTTTTGTCAGAGTCAATGGAACTGCTTTACTACTATGTGGCCCATGCCATATACATTATATGTTGCAGTATTTACTTTAAAACTCACATTTCATACTAGGATGAGTGAACAAATGACCCTCTTACAAGTTCCAATAATTTCAAGCCAAAAATAGTACTCAGAGAGTGCATACTTCTGCCAAGACCCAACACCTCCGATATTGCTGATGCGTGCAATGGTGAAAAGATTTTTTAAACATCCCGATCAAGAATATTTGGGGGACCATCCCCAAAATAATACCAATTCTATGTTAGATGAAGACCCAGATACTGTAAGAAAAAATTGTGCAAATCCCTGAATCCTATTCAAATGTGGGGTGTAGCACAACCAAAGGTAGACAAACACATTAGTTTGATAATCCAACATAGAAAAGTGTGACCTAGTGATAAACTAAAAACAATGCTCACATAACCACATAGAAAAGTGTGACCTAGTGATAAAATAAAAACAATGCTCACATAACCACATGGAAAAGTGTGACCTAGTGATAAAATAAAAACAATGCTCACATAACCACATGGAAAAGTGTGACCTAGTGATAAAATAAAAACAATGCTCACATAACCACATGGAAAAGTGTGACCTAGTGATAAAATAAAAACAATGCTCACATAACCACATAGAAAAGTGTGACCTAGTGATAAAATAAAAACAATGCTCACATAACCACATAGAAAAGTGTGACCTAGTGATAAAATAAAAACAATGCTCACATAACCACATGGAAAAGTGTGACCTAGTGATAAAATAAAAACAATGCTCACATAACCACATGGAAAAGTGTGACCTAGTGATAAAATAAAAAATGAGTCCAATGCTCACATAACCACCTTCATCAAAGTTGTGGTTTTACGTCCCGTTCAACAGCCAGAGTCCTATTGGGACAGGTCTTCAACATTGCTACTTGTGGGGTTTGAACCCACAGAGATGTGACAGCCTGTGATTTGATGCCAGACTTGCTAACCCACTAGAACACTTGAGGGCCTCCATAACCTCATTGGGGGAGGTAATAGATTTCCAGTGTGGTAAAAATTACAGAAACTGCGGCAGATTTTATGATTCTTACTGTACATTTCTCTTTACAATCAATTCTTTTAAAGTCTCTCCAAGACGGGAGAAACAAAATGAAGAAAAAACTCATCCGGTGACATTTCACAACAGACCTATTTCCTAGACCCGAGAGATAAAGCAAATGATACAATCTGCCTCCAAATTCCCTCACTGAAGTCCCTCCAGTCACTACTAGCCTTTCCAATGCAAATGGTGATTTGGAATTTGATTTTTTTTATAACAAACAAGCGAATATTACACAAAAAATCTAAGGCGAGAATACATGAAACTTTCTTAAGGTTAGCTATTTATTATAAAGTTAAAATACCAACTTAGATGAGGTGCTAATCAGGGTTGAAAATCAGGCCAAAATTTGCCCCAAATAGGCAGGGAAATGCAAGTACAACCTGGCTCTGGTAATTAGACTAGGAACTACCCAATTTATCTGGAAACCAATACCAACCATCTTTAGAGTCCCTAAAACATTTGACCCCCAACCTATATGCTTTCAAGGGGACCATATTGGCAGAATGGTAACACTCTTACCTCCCACCTTCAGGATCGGGGTTCACTTCCCGACCTGACCTCAAGTGGGAAAGCTGGTAGTTGCTTGCCATTGGTCGGCAGTTTACAGTACAGAATCTTGACCAACTGTATGTACTGGTTTCCTCTGCCCTTCCAACTACCCACCGTGATATGACCTGTACAGTGTTGAAAGCGATGTAAACCCCCAAATAAATAAATATATGCTTTCAATGCAATTTAAACATGGCCTTAGAGTCCTCTTGTATGGGGAGATTAATCTCTATAAAATTCCAATTAGAATAGCCAACCATTTCAGCAAAAAGGATATGGCGGGATCAGATCCCTGTTTCTACATTATTCCTTTGGATTTGTCAGCAATGGAAATTATAAGGAATGGCAAACATATTGATCAACCCACACAGTGACCATTTCATTATTTTTTTTCTAAGTTTGGCATGGTAGGTCCCGACATATATGATTTCAAGAACATTAGTTGGGACAGTCATATAATTAGACTTACTGGTGATACAATACATCCTGAGGGCATCCCGACCTTCTTTAACTACTAACTTTTCCATTTTAGGTTTTGCCTGGAATCAAACCAAGCATCCATGTTGTGGGAGCCAAGTGGGTTAACCACTGCACCACCAAGAAGTCTTTATAACTACTATAGCATAAAGTAACTTATTACTTACAGAGAGGTTATTTTGTCAGGTCTGCTAGTATGAAAAATACACTCTTAAATAGCTGGTGTAGCGCCAGATAATGTATCCCCCACAAAGTGTGTGGGGATACAAAATATGGCAAGGGGGCTGCCACAAAGTGTGTGGGGATACAAAATATGGCAAGGGGGCTGCCACAAAGTGTGTGGGGATGCAAAATATGGCAAGGGGGCTGCCACAAAGTGTGTGGGGATACAAAATATGGCAAGGGGGCTGCCACAAAGTGTGTGGGGATGCAAAATATGGCAAGGGGGCTGCCACAAAGTGTGTGGGGATACAAAATATGGCAAGGGGGGCTGCCACAAAGTGTGTGGGGATGTAAAATATGGCAAGGGGGGCTGCCACAAAGTGTATGGGGATGTAAAATATGGCAAGGGGGGCTGCCACAAAGTGTATGGGGATACAAAATATGGCAAGGGGGGCTGCCACAAAGTGTATGGGTATGCAAAATATGGCAAGGGGGGCTGCCACAAAGTGTATGGGGATACAAAATATGGCAAGGGGGGGGCTGCCACAAAGTGTGTGGGGATGTAAAATATGGCAAGGGGGCTGCCACAAAGTGTATGGGTATGCAAAATATGGCAAGGGGGGCTGCCACAAAGTGTATAGGTATGCAAAATATGGCAAGGGGGGCTGCCACAAAGTGTGTGAGGATACAAAATATGGCAAGGGGGGCTGCCACAAAGTGTGTGGGGATGTAAACTATGGCTAGGGGGCTGCCACAAAGTGTGTGGGGATACAAAATATGGCAAGGGGGCTGCCACATTTTGTATCCCCTGCCATAATCTGTATCCCCTTTGCCATATTTTGTACCCCCAGTTATATATGAGCTAATCATTAAAATTTCCCTCTGTGCCCAATGTTTGTAATATAAATACATCTTTAGTTTTAGTTTTCAAAACCTTTTAAAGGCTAAAAGTTGTGAAAGAATAATTAAAGTTCTCTGCCTGTTGGAAACAGATATGTACATATTTCCATTTGGGCCCTTACTGTTTTAGAAATATGTAATATAATTCAAATAATTTGCTTGTTTTTTAAATTTTTTTTATTTCAATGTCACTTTGTTCGAAATAGTGTATGACTAAATTGTCTTATAAGCCCAAATCAGGCCAAATTATTTTTTTTTAAAAGTGTGAAATTTACTGTTATTGTTAATTACAAAGAGGGCACTAAAATAAATGCTATTCTATTTTACTAAAATAGTACCTTGGCATATTATTACAGATATTTAATGTGAATTGTCCAGCTATAACTGTTTATGTTTGGTTATAATTAATCCAAATTGGTTACAACTCACCCAAAAGTGAAACAAAGGAAGAACCTTGGTCTAATCCTGCAATTAATAATTGACCTGAAGACAAACTAATCAAGTACAGTGTTGTTGATTGGACCTACCCCTTTTGAATTTACCCCTTGTCTTTTAGTCAACAAGATTGACCTACATGTGCATTGAGGGATAGTACTCATAGCAAATCAACATGAAAAGAATGGCTTCCTATTAACATGGCCTGTGATGATGAGTTAGTGATTAGTCAATTGGAGTTTCTCAGGTCTTATGTTGCTTGGGCCCTCTAGTCTCAATAGGAATCCACGTCCTTTATGTTGATTTGTTTAACTGTCTTTATATTTAAATTTTATTGTGATCAAATAATAAAGGAAAGTAGTAGTCATATTAAAATCATAACCTTATATTTAGGATCTTATACATTTACTTATGTTTGATATTACTCTTTAACACAGGGACAGCTTTTGTAATAATACTTCTAAAATGATATACACAGGTTTTATAGAACTAATGTATTTTATAAAATTTGCAAAAGTAATGAGAGGGCGATACATTTAAAATACATTCTATGTTAGATGTCTAATCTAATTCCACATAGTTTGTAAAATAGGATCCTAAGTTGGGCTGGTGACAATCTTATGATTGGCGAGATCTCAAGTTTGGCTCCAACGACTATTTATCTTCATAACTCTGCCTTACTTCCAGCCTTATTCACTCTTGAGTGAATTAAATCAAAAGTTGGTCAGACAGGGACAACTGACTTACTTGACTGAGACCAATCATCCTAAAGAATGGTAACTTAATCCTCTTCAGCTGTGTTTACTATTTATAACCCCCCCCCCCCCCCCCCCCCCACCACCACCACCCATTACACATCCTAACTAAGAGGATACAGAATATGATGGGGATACAGAATGTGGCTGGCATATTTTGTATCCCATTAATCCCCTATTGTTGGGATACAAAATATGGCAGCCACATTCTGTATTCCCTAAAAGATCAAATGGGGGATACAGAATATGGCAGGCATACAGAATATGGCGTTACACCGGTTTTATGCCTGGAGAAAGGCTATGACCAGCTTGTCAGTGACACTTTTCTTGTGCTATAAATCTTGTGTAAAACCCACTTGTGCCATTGTAAGCAAAGAGTATCAATACACAGTGACACAGAAAAACTTCTTATAGCTAACTTGACTTAAACTAATGAAATCCACTCTTCATTATCTGCCATTTAAAACTCCCCAAGTGTCTTCTAATCACGTTAGTTAGAATTCTGTCTTATATTTATTTGAAATTTAGTCCCTTAAGTATTTGTTGTTATGCAGAGAATTTGAGATCAGAATTTGGTCTTGAATTAAAACTAGATTAGTGAGTATAGGGGACCGAGTATTGAATGTCACCCAATCGAATACACTAATGGCAAAATATGCTCCTTTGCTTCACAAAAATACTGCTCTTAAGAAACAGAAGAGAATGTCAAAAGCACTGAGGAAGGTTCTCAATGCTACTGTTACTTGAGCTGACTGAAGTTGTTTTGTCAGTTCACTGTTCTACTTGTACTGTTGGATTGGCTTTATTTCCTTGTCCTTGTATAGTGTGTTATAAAATAAATTGTGCTTGCAACTTTGGAAAAAAAATACAAAATGGCATAGAGAATAAGTTTAAACATATTTTCAAATGGGATTCTTGTTTCCTGCAATTTTAGTTAAAACAGAAGGACTCAGAGAGTACATACGTCTGCCTTGGCCTCAAATATTGCTTATGAATGTAAAGATTAAAAACTCCTTTAAAACTTCACAGATTCAGACCGGGATTACCACCAAAATGAAACCATATAGACCTTATGCATACAAGCCCATTTGTAAACAAAACAAACCACGCACTTGCTGGGATTTGTTATGGTAGTATTCATACACACACAAGCCAAGTGTGAGCATCACAAGTAAAGCTCTGTCTGTGTATTTGTCCATTTCTTTACTGATTATCTCTCTCTGTTTTAATTAAGTACACCACACCAGCATCCCTTGCTTACATAATCACCCCAGAGTATCCACAAGTAATTAAAATCCCAGTTTTGTACAGCAACTATTC
The DNA here is from genome assembly GCA_964017235.1 of Sabellastarte sp. h YS-2021. Classification (NCBI taxonomy): domain Eukaryota; kingdom Metazoa; phylum Annelida; class Polychaeta; order Sabellida; family Sabellidae; genus Sabellastarte; species Sabellastarte sp. h YS-2021. Next base: position 18,931,679 of record OZ024939.1, on the reverse strand, counting down.
TATTATATGTATTCTGTAGTGTCAGATGTTGTTAGATTTGAGTGTTTCTCAACATTTATTACTTCAACAGTTTACTAGTGCCTAGTGTGCGATTTTAGTTATGTATTATACAAAGTTTAAGTTTCTGTGTATAAATCTTGAAAATGGAATTTGTGCTTTGAAAATGTAAGGAAATATATTCCAAAGCTTCTACCATGTTAAGGGAAATATTTATGATAATATGGAAAGACATAAAACTATGCTGCATTGTTAAAATCCTTGTCACCAGAGAAAATTAAAGAATTTATTGACGATATATCTGTAGCACAATGACTTTGTATGTTTGCAAAATAACTGAAAACAATTGTGCGTGCACATGGATATATTTTGTTGGAAAAAACACATTTTGAAAAAAATGTTGACAATGGCACAGACGATTCAATTTTGAGGGGGATTTGTATCACCATCTGGATAGTCATGAATTCAAGGATTTTGTCAGTACATTCATAATAAATATTAGAGGTGTTGGGCCTTGGCAGATGTATGCAGTCTTCAAGTGCTATTGTTTCATGTAGAATTAATGAATCCATATTAGTACAAAACTTGCTCATCTTTATGGACACAACTAAAATTCTGTAAGTAATTTTTTTAATATCCTGGACTGTTTACACTTGGTGATATGGATATTTACAAAAGTTTAGTGACACCTGGCACATAAAAATGGATATGACCAGTGTATAACTCAGAAGGTAGCAAGACCTTTCCATCATTGTGACTTTTCGCTAAGTGGTAATCAGAATTATTGCATCTAAGAATTTATCGGATGAAAATAAGGGCAACAAATTTTATTGATTAAATAAATTTAAAAGTAGCTATAATGAGATATATCAATTATTATTTCTCTAATTATATTAGGCATCAATTTCCATATTTAAGGGACTGATGTGGTGGGCATGAGTTTTGACAAACTTTGCTTCAAGGTAGGAAATGTATAATAAAAATGTTCATTATTTATGGTAAAGATACAATATAACACTGTATTTGACACTAATTCAAAATATAATGTATAGATATAGCCATGAATCTATCTGTAGATTTATTTATTTAATTGCATTTTATTGTCACTTTCAACACTGTACAGGTCATATCTTGATGGGTAGTTCTATGGGCAGAGGAAACCTGTTCATACAATTGGTCAAGTTTCTGTGCTATAAACTGCCAACCATCAGTAAGCAACTACAAACTTACCCACATAGGGTCTGGGGTTTGAACTGCAGACCTCATAGGTGGGAGGCGATCGAGTGTGTTACCACGACACCACTGCAGCCCCTTAAATCTATCTGTAGACACTAAATACATTTTAATTTTAAGAAAACCCAATTTTAGCCCTTTTAAGTTCAAAGTTGATTATTGATAATATTTCATTTTGATTGATAAAACAATCCATTAAATTTACAGTAAAAATAGTCCAAATTTTGATGTATGTTAGGTTTTGATGTAGCAAAAAATTAAGAAAACAAGATTTGGTGACAGAAGTAGCTTTATCTTTGTGGTAACATGGAAAAGTCAATTATGATTTTTGTCCTGGTCTTATAGCCAGTGTCCTATACAAGGCACTGATGTAATATATTAATTTATCATAAAAGAGAATACAAAGAATAAGCTGCTCAAAATCTTTAAATATACTCATTACTGAACCTACTGAACCAACTATTAAACTAAACACACATATTGTTTCTCGTCATACCGTTTGATATTCAACATTCCACACAAAATTAGCATTAAGTTTTAGACAGCAACTAAAGTTTTCAAAGATAAGTTAAATAATCAACCCATTACTGCAGTAAGAAAACTTTCTTAATTCAACTGGGGTTAGATACTTCAATTGCAGGGTGTATTAACATTTTTTCTATGAACATCTATTACGATTGGAATGTGTGGTTTTAATCATGAAAACTTCACAATCACTTTTGTTCTAAAATATATAAAGATGTAAGCTTTGACATAATTTGACAATTTGTAAAAAAAAATAGATTCATTATAAAAGATTAAAGACAGTTTTGATATTTCCCCAATTCTTTTCAAAAAGTGTTTCTTTTACACCTAATGCATGCAACAACTGTTGTCCAAATATGTTATTTGCAATGTATATTTTAAGATTTATCTAAGTATAATTTTTAAACAATATTAATATAATACAGCTTAAAATGTTTTGTAAATAAACAGTAGTAAGAACCTGCACAACACAGATTGAACAGAATTCTCATCACACACAAACACAAGGTACTACCACAACACTTGCAGTGAGGTGTGTTTACAATAACATTGAGTGTTTACACTCTTTTATATAGGGGAATGCATAAGGTCTATATTCCGCACGCCATTCACTACATTTTTTGAAAGTTTCATCAACATCTGCCCATAACGTTTTGGGATTATTTTACAAACAAACAAATACACAATAAACCATAACCTCCTTTGCAGAGGTAACAATGACACTTGACAGCATTTACTAACATTTATATCCGAGGTTAAACTCAACAGCTAGTTTTGATGGTTTGCAATCTAAAGAAACCCTTCACACTACAGGTGATATAAGCCGCAGTAATAGGCTTTTTGTAAAATGCCCCTGTCCTTCAACTACCATCTTATGTCCACATGCGGACTTGTAACACATTGGCCAATTGACCAATTTCTACAGCATCCTACAGAATTTTAGAAGGTTTCAAATTTCTGCCTCTGAAGCCTGGGCAGCCATTCACCACCAGTCACATCTCTTTTCTGATCCTTCACCATCAATTTTACATGTGTATCTCCACCCTTGTCCATCCATTTCAGTTACTTTCCACAGATATATTTTTCATACAGCAACTGAAGCGCCTGTAATGTGAAAGGGGTATAAGTGGTTATCAGTTCTTGTCAACTAGGGAACAATCGACAGACAGGTTTTTTTTAGCGACGAGTTCAGGGTTGTACATCCCATTTAACAGGCATGGACGAGACAGGTCCTTAGCATTTGCCACTTGTTTGAGTCAGACCAACACAGAGGTGGCAGGCTGTGACTAGATGCAAAACTTGCCAATCCCTAGCCACTGAGGACCTCTTTCCTGCATGCAACCTATTGTTGGGGCCATTATATTTAAAAGCTGAAATTCTGCTTTCAGTGGCCATGCACATGAATATTTGAAACTGTTCAGATTTTTGACCTACCATAAATGGTAGTATTGTAACTACAACTCGCCAGTCATTCCTTTAGCTCTTCTGCTACCTTTCCTCCCAATGCTGTGTTATTTGGACTTTTCCTGTGTCCCCATGCATTGAAGTTAAATGTTTGCAGTAACATTATTCTACTTTAACAGTATCTTTTCTGCATCTTTTCTGCGTCAAGTCGTGGCGATTGTCCTACCCAGTTCTGATGCTCTTGCATAGCAAAACTGTAGTTAGAGGTGTCTGTCTGAGTTTCCCCCAAACCTATTTCTTCTGGAATCTTTTACAACTGTAAATACCGCCTGCAGCATGATCCAGGCATTTGCAATGCGTTGCCTTAAAAGCCAGTGTATGTGGAACCACATTAGGCAATGTTTCATGCTGACTTACAAAGCAACATGAGCCTTAAACAAGGCTACATGTTCATATACTGTTGTTCTGTTAACACCACAGAGTTACCTATCAGTAATTCTATGTGTAAGTGGAAATCGCTGTATGCCTCATTCATACTACACATGCTATGTCCCACGGTGAGAGATTTTACTCGGCGGCAGAACCGCCTCCAAAGACACCACATACCTTCCGAGATTTCGGATGAAGCTCCTTGTGGCTGTAAAGCTGTGGACAATCGTCACTAAATATATTAAATTTAAAAATAGACCTTCCAAGATTTGTTGTATCACTCACTCTACAGGAGATATAACCCGTGGTTATAGTCTTTGGGCGAAACGCACCTGTCCTACAACTACCGTCCGAGGTTCATATGCAACCTTCTGACACAGAAATGTCAAATACCTCCACTTGCCTCATGTCGCCGTATTACACCAACAGACGAGTCACAACCTTATATACACCATGGACTACACCTTGAGTTATCGTAGCAAGACATGTATCTGTGCATGCTTGCATTTGTCTGTGCATGAAATTCAGAGGCAGAAATTTTAAACATTTTGAAACTTTCATAACACACACGATGTAATGGACGTTTTGCCACTGTTGTCACAAGGTTACATGCAAACCTTGCACGGTAGTTGAAGGACAGGGTTGTTTCGCCCAACGTGTGTAACCCCAGGGTTATACTGCCTGTAGAGTGTGAATGGGGTTTAAGGTAATAACTAGCCTTAAGATGTCCTTCTCAAAACTGAATGAATGTACTGTTATCTGGAATTTTTGGATAAGCAGAAGTATTTTTCTAGTCAATTTAAAGAAACTTGACTTCTTGCTGACAATTTAAGCAGAGTCGTCTCTATTTATGGCTTATTTGGTCTCGTTTAAGTCAAATTCCTGTTTAAATTAAAAAAATATATCAGTTGCTTCCAAATATACCAATAAAATATGTTATATTATCAAATAATATCTGTTCTTGAGGTGGTGTTTCTGTAATATTGAAATCCTGTTAGAGTATCATTCTTGTCGTTACAGAATCGACATAACTGGGTATTAATTATAGTAACTGAAAGGATTACTTTATGCCTGAAAGCCATGTAAAATGAATTGCTTTTTACAAAACTAATGTTTCCTATTATCTAATTATGGAAGCCGTTTAAATAAATGCACAAATAAAAATTTGCGGTATAATTGAATTCGATTTTTCTTTGTAACATTACTGTGAAACAAACTGAAAATAATCTAATGGACTTATCCGGTGACATTTGGTCCCAGGTTTATTAAGCTGCTGTAAAAAATAGCTAATCCATTATCACAGTGTAAATTCCACAACTTTCACCACAGTTTGTCAGCGGCTTTTTTCCCACTCATTAAGAAAGTTCAAAATAAAATTCTCAAATGTCCTTAGAAGAGACACATACTGTTAAGCAGAGGTGTTTAATTGGAATTTTAATAAGTACCAGTAAATGTGAAAGTTGTTACTTTAATATTCTGTCTGTCTAGAAATTAAATACAATGTATATAAACACTGATTGATTGATTGATTGATTGATTGATTGATTGATTGACCAGCAACCATTGTCCTTTCTATGTGGATGTGAATATAAGGAATATTTTTTTATATTTAAACAAAATACACAAGCACTTTCACAGTAGAAGCACAATAATTGAAATACAAATTAATTCTCAATAGTTGCAATTTCAGTTCAGTTGGTTCAGTCCATTTCTACCAAAAAAGAGTCCACTTTGTTACTATGTATAAAACATATATCGCAGGAGTTAACTGTTGTCTGTTTTTCTGGAGGGGGAGATTCTGTCCTCTGTCCGTTTATTTCCACAGCTCCATAATGACAATGTGTGGATATTTTTGTCGTGCAGTGTCAATGTGCATTAGTGAAAGTTTCACTTATCCCTGATTAAAAAAAATAAGTCATTTGGTGAATTATTAATAGTGCAATCACTTTAGCCCTATAAGCTAATCTAGTAAGGGGCATTTTTTCTTTGTTGTACTTTTATTGTTTAGTATTTTTCATTGAGTAGTAAGTTGGTTGCTTAACCTGTTGAGATTTTTCTGTGGTTTTTTCGTCTTATTTATGGCAAAATAATACGATGTGATGTGTATGTGTCCTGGGTTCAAATCCTGGATATGTCAAGGTGTTGCTTTCGGCATAAGTATAATTGGAGGCACTCTTGATTAGCATAGGTCTATTTGGAGGGGAACTCTTGAAGAGTATAAGTATATATTTTGGGTCTACTCTCGTAAGGGTGTCCAGTATTCCACAGTAGAATGTCTATTATTTAGCCTTTTAGTATCTAAATATTCACTTATATGAACTTTTGCTACTCCCTCAAACATTTCAATTAGTCTTTCCTTTACACTGAAATGCCTCTATATTAAAAACTCTTTCATCCGACCATAGTCTTGGTCTCTTAGTATGGTCGGATTATCGAGGAAATACTATATTAATTGAAAGTAAATGCCATTGATCAAATCACAACCATCCGGTTTGGTCTTATTGTCATAATCATAATGGTGATTGTAAACAGTAGTTGTGAGCCCACTGTTATATCAATTTCTACAGCAATATGCCAAGGCTTCAAAGTGGTTGTGAAATGTACATATTACACAAACATTTTTCTAATAAGTGGGTTTGTCATAGGAGTAGTCAAGGTTTATATCTACAGATAATGTTATTCCACTTTCTTAGATTTCATGTTTGTCAATTATTGCTTTACAAATGTATCAATGAAATTCATTTTCTATAGACTGGGCCTGTATAGACTTGTCTATGATGAAATCTACAGATTAGGCTATTGAACTATTTCGTAATATAAGTTTAAGCAATAGGAAAAAATGGCCAAAACTATTTGTTTGTTTTGTTTTTCTACACTTTCTTGACTATTGTTGAATTATTCACCAACTTTATTGCTTAATACGGCTTGTACTTAATGTTTCTCCCAAACCCAAGAAGGATCACAAACCATTAGGTATGATATTGGTCAAGTATTGGTCCTCAATCCCAAATTGCCAGATTGCCCATCGTGTACACGTAAGCACAGACTTAAGGCCTGTTACGGTCACGGGCAAGCGCGGTAGCAATTACCGGTTGTCTTTAAGTTGTAACAGAAAAAGCAAAAAGTTAAACTTAACAAATTTATTTAATAGTCAATAATAATGATTACAGTCAACTGGTGTGCTCTTAACCAAACACACTAATACAATAATAAGATCTAGCTGACCTGACCACTGAGATTAAGAGTTAAGTTTATCCGCCGTATCCAGCAATCTGTTCCGTAATCCGTCCTGTAGTATATTCTGTGGTCTATCCAATGTCCTGTGGTCTGTCCTGTGATCTGTCCAATGTTCACTCACACACGGATATCTATATCTTGTGACCTGTCTCACACTCAACAACACAAAAGGTTCTTGTCCTGCTATTCTTTATATATCCAGTCACACAGAATGTCTGTCTGGAGATATTTAGAGAGTTAACACAACTGTACTGTCTGCTCCAAGATGTGGACAATGTCCAAAATGCAGTAAATTCACTCTCTGTTATATGAATGTACAATATCCAAAATATCCACAGTACAATAAATCTGTCCAGATGATGTATCCAGTTCACTCCAGTAAAAGTTCACAGTGATATAAGCATATATTATACTCCAAAACACAATAGCTCTCCTTATAGCAAGCGAATACAAAGTTCACTTGTGGTCAGATGTACATTCCTTATATACATTCACAGATTCCTCTGGAATTGTACAGAACCAATTCAAAAGCTATCCTTGGCCCATCTAGGCCAAAGGAGGAAGTTCTAGAAACTACTGGCAATTGGGTTTCCCCAAATCTATCATAACCACTGAGGGGGGGATTTCCCCCAGTCTGTGAACAAATCAATAAACACTAAAACACAAAAATCAATAACTCCCTTACTTTAAATGTTAACACACAAAAAGAACCAACAACACAATTATCTTTTATGACAATGTATAAACATAAAGCTTAAATTAAACAATGCACTAATATAGTGCCTAATATATGTAATATACAATGTACTAATATAGTGTCCAATATATGTAACAGGCCAGTACAAACAAAGTCGACATGATCTGATACAAACACGCTCAGTTAAAAGCTCTCTGGACTAGAAGTCAATGTATGAGAACACTTTGAAAAAATTCAACCATAAAGTTCAAGTTCCGGATCCGTATTTACAAAGATTCTTAAACTGGTGTTGAAAGTCACTCAAAAACTCATTTTAGTGAGTTTATGCTTGAAATCAAACTTTTCACCGTATAGAAATGCTTAAACTCATACTTGCACATAAAGTCAATTTCTGCGTTTATACTTAAACTCTAACAGAAAATTGGCTGTGTTCTTTTTTAGAATTAATTAGAATAATTAGAATAACTCATCCAAATTTTACACTGACTGGAAATAAAATGCAGTTGATATTAAGAAATATGTGTGAAATGAAGGTGAGATACTTGCTAAAATGTGGCAAAGTATGTCACAAATAAAAATACAGAAACCATATTTGACCTAATATTCGGTTTCAACAGAGCTTGGAATAATGTATCACTAAGTTATGGATGTTAAGATTAATACTGGCAGTGGGAGTTGAAAACATGTGTGCCTTTTTTGTTTACAGTTAAATACGATGCCACTTATAGGTGCATTCCACTTAAACAGGTCGGACTGCTGCAGTTTTGACACACCAGTACTAGTGTACAGTACAATCTCTCCATGTTAAACCTAAACTAGGGACATTCAAAGAAGTCTCAAAGTCACAGAATGACCCGAATCACTCATTTTTACTGCAGCCTCAAAGTGTATTAAATGGGTCGGGGCTACAAAAGTGATGTATTCGTTAATGGATTGTCACAGTTAATTGAATTGTGGTCGGGTTCCATTCAATACCCTGCACATAGCCTTGTTCAGAGCTTATTATGAGAAGTTCAGTTGTTAGTTTATTTATTTGGGGTTTTACATCGCTTTCAACACTGTACAGGTCATATCACAACGGGTAGTTGGAAGGGCAGAGGAAACCAGTACATAGAGTTCGCTAGGGTTCTGTACTGTAAACTGCCAACCAACGGCAAGCAACTACCAGCTTTCCCAAATAAGGCCTTGACGGGGATCGAAAGCCGGCCTCAGAGATGGGAGGCGAGAGTGTTACCACTCTGCCACCGTGGCCCCAAGTTTAGTTGTTAGAACCATGTATCAGTAACTTGTGGTCCCAGAGTAAAACTCTTAGTAGATTTCACTTATCTTGTATTTAGAGATATATAATTTACATGAATCAACAGGCCCAAATTAGACTTTCCTCAAGTCCTTTTTGTCTTAGGAATCATATGAGGACTGAATGACTTGTTTCCCAGAATTTGGTGCTGAAAAAAGTTTGGATTTCATCATACAGTAGCGCTCCAGTCAGGTGGTCTCATAATGATTCCATGTATGTCAGATTTGGTGGGATAAGAAATACAAAGACTTGGAGCAAGTCTACACCCAAATGGATACCATTGTTAAATCCTAGCTGATATGATAAGTCTACTGCTTTTAATGAGCATGTAATTATGTGATACTTGTCGCGTATATAGGCCATACCTTTTAATGCAGTAGTCAAGACCTACAACAAAACAGGCTCATGATACTTACGGTTGTGTTTGATTTTTGTTCAGTCCGCTTCGTATTTGGGTTGACGCCTGTCTTGGATTTAAACCCATTAGAGAATCTGTATCAGTCTTGCGCTCTATAAATCCATCTACTATTTTCTCATATGAAAACCTCCACTGGGATTCTTATTTGTTTCGGGCTTCTTTAGTGCAACACAGTACAACTTAGAATGGTTTTGTTTTGGGGACCAATTTTTAAAATTTTTGAAAATATATCTTATGAGTTAGCCGGAGCCTAATAATATAGTCATACTGGTGGGGTGAAGGGATCAGAATGGATATATGCCATACCATAACATAAATGTTAAGGTCGTATTTAAATCAGACTCAGCACTGCTTTATAAATACAGCTGTACTGCTTGGTGCCCTATCATGGCACAAACCTCATCTTGGCACAAAACGGAAGATAGAACATTCAATAACATATTCCCTAAAATTATCAGTAAATATACATCATTACTGATTAACGACCTGTGTTATTTCAAAAGTTTACTGGTTTGACTTTCAGTAACTATCTGAAATGAAACTTTGATGTTCACTGGTTGTAAATATATAATATTGAACTGTAAACCAAAATATAGATTATATTGGAACATTTTACTCTGTTATAATGACTATTACAACATACATAATACATTACATGCAATTTTTTTTGTCAAAAATATAGCACTAGACTTTTAAATATTTATGCTTACAACCTTTGAGTATGTGCTTTCAGTAAATATTTCATTTAAACTTATGTTATTTTCAATCCTACAGCTACAAAGCTACAAACTGCTTTTGAAATTATAAAGTGATGTAAAATAGTTATCCCAGTGCTGGATTGTAAATAGGTATCAAACTTTGAATATGGCAAGTTTTAAATAACTGTTAATATGAAGATATAGCAGATAACACCCAGCTATTAAAGATATAAAGTCTTCATTATTATTTTAGTAAATAAGCGTATTTACTGGACTAAAAACCCAGTAAATATACATATTTACTGAATTTTTCACATAGATATATATTGATTTCACATATTTACTGTAACATATACAAATTAATTAGATTTGGGAATTTCTGTGTGCAAATTGTGCCATATTAAAGTGATGGTTCCTGGTTGGCTGGTTTCTGGTAGAAATTATATTATCGCCCCATGACTTAAAGATTTGTTGTTTTGATTTTATGTCAGTAAAATACTTTTATAACTTGTGCTTGTGTCAATCCATATTTCACTCAAAAGAAACCAACGTAAGTGCACTTAACACTAGCAAAAATAAGGTTTTGTATCCAAGTTGTGCCAAGTTACGGCGTGGAGCAGTAAGCCAGTACTGTACTTTCTGCAATGAGACTTGGTTTATTGATATTTGTTGTATATCTGTTTTTTGTTTTTTTTTTCAACCAGACGTTCATTTGAAATACAATTGTAGCCCCTAATTATAGCCAGGGTGTGTGAAATGGGATGGAAACCTTTTTTCGGGGGGGATGGATGAACCTGTAACTTACCGTAAATGGCCAATAAATAGGTCATCCAGCGCAAACAGGCAACTTGCCTTAAAAATGAAATGGTGATAAATGTGAAAAATGTGTGTGTAAATCAAAGATAGCATTTTTTTAAATAATATATATATGATTTTCCACTGTGACCTAGTGGGCAACATACTCTCCTAGAAACAGAGAAGACCTGGGGCGGATTTCACGAAAGGCCTTAGCCCGGTCTCAGACTCAAACTTGAGACTTTTGTCTCAAATTATTGGAATATTTTACTTGAGCCCATGGGCTCAGCCTTAATGGATTTCACAAAAGGTCTCAGTCTCAGCTTTGGCTGAGCCACTGGCTCAAATGTTGAGCCTGGTAGAAAGTGGGCTTAAGTTTTGTAAACAAAGGCTCAAATATGGCCGCCATAATTCTTTCTTCACTTCAAAATTTGAAATGGCTGAAAATAGGGTACAAGTATATAAACCAACCCCCAGAAGTAGTCTTTGGGTGATTTTACATGTTTACAAGATTTTCCATTGCAAAATGGTATTTAACCAGAGATATTATGTGTCAAACAAGGAACATATATGTCATCACTAGAATATTTTGACTACAAAAAATGGTCACATGACACTGAAAACCACTGTGGTTATTTGATAAACTTGGTCTCAACTGAGACCCCTTCTGTGAAAACCATTTGCAACAAAGACTTAGCTGAGCCAGAAGGCTCAGATTTGAGCCAGTGGCTCAGCCTGAGACTGGGCTAAGTCTGAGACCTTTCATGAAATCCGCCCCTGGATTCAATCCCAGGTACAGCCAGTTACATGGCCACTAAAAATGGCGGTTTCCTGTGATTTGCTTCCAAAAACATGAATTTAGTAAGAGGATACTTGTGTCTACAAATCATAAAATTCAATAATAAAATTTCTGTTTCAGACATTTGCAGTTTATATATCACCATTTTTACACTATTTTTATGTATATTTTTTGTTTTTCTGTATTTGTAGGTAAGTACCACATGATTTTACTACGTGTGAGATGTTTCACCCTCTTCCGGGCTAAAACCCACCAAAACATCCATACAACTTGATCACAAGACCGTCCCAGGGTTTGGAATTAAGATTTAGAGGCTTTCTAGGATTTGAACACCTTAAATCCCATAAAAGGCCAAGACCAGGGATTAAATGCCGCCATGTTGGTAAAAGTCATCTGCTTAGCCTTCTTCCAGCAAACTGGAGCAAATGTCAAATGTAAAGTGCTCGATTATTTATTGATGCTTGTAAATCCCACCGAAAAGTGAGGTAAGTAATGTAGGATTTATCACCGCCAGGCCATATATGGTACAGAAAAAAAAGGTTTTCTTATTGTATTGCTCAGAGAGAGTCTCGGTTTGGCCAAATTTCAATTTTTTTACAGGTTTTTTTGCTGTTTGTGTGATCAATATGTGTTTAAAAGTTATTATTAAATGTTGATAAGGCATTGATAAAGTTACACCTATAAAACAAAGATATCATATATGAAGAAACCTTGAATTGTCATTGTTTTTTCTTTTGAGTTACTTTGAAGTTTGAAGACACGTGTCTTAAAATAGTGGCCATATTTATAACTATGGCTGTTGAGTAGCACTGGGGTATTTTTTTACAGAATTGTATAATATGGACTTCTACAGAATACAACATTGAGAAAAAGTATTTTTTGTTCATATTTTAGCACATATTCTCTTTCTGATAATGTAAAGGGAATCATATTTCACAGGAAATGAGTCATTACTGTACATTTTACCACAGAAAAAAGGGTTTTTTTTTAAAGAATGCCTATGATAAAAGGTATGCAAGTACTTCAGTAGCCCCACCTCACACCCCTCCGAGTAACAATGTCAACGTCATACTGTAAGCAGTCAGTGCCATTTTCCCACCAGAAAATGCAATTTCACGAAATCTGAAACTCTGTGCGTAAGTCATTGAAGTGCTAGAGAGCACGTGACCTAACGTTACCCACATTGCACTAGTAACTTACGTGGACAGTAGTAGCTGCGCATACATGTAGTTTGTAATTGTTTATGTTGTGAGACCATGTTAATTGGTGTGGTGGCTGATATGCTTATATATTCTCATTTATATTTTCAGTAATTTCTCTACATCCTACTTATTTAAAAAGATAGAGCCCATTTTAAATTCTTTGCAAAAGTAAACAAATATCAGATTGCACTACTTTACTAGGTTTTTGCATTACAAAATGATCCCAGATCTCTGACATAAAAATGTTCTTGCATATTTCCTAGCAACATAAGGTCTTTTTTATGACATAACGTTATTTCATGATAATTTTCTTTTCTCAAAATATATAGAAGTAGAATTTGTGTAAGATTGCATTATGAAATATATAGTTCATGGTTTGATGAATGGAAATTTAACAAGAGAAATGCAATTTAAAATGAGATAAAAAGCCCACCTCTGTTTAACTTATAGCTTTCATGTACCTAAAAATTGATTATATGCAAGCTTTGGATGGTAGTGGGTAGATGGTTACACCATCCAGACTTCTAATGTCCGGATGTTCAGTTTTATAAGGACAGTTTTTTCAACCAAATTCAGAGTCTCCTGTTGTTTTAAGGGCAAAGGTTTGTTGCTATAGAGAAACCTTTCGTTAATCATACCCAAGTGGAACTTTAAACTTGTTCAGATAAGTGAGAGTCTATGGTCTCTCTAAAAGTTATATGAGGGCATTGTGTTTTAACTGAGTTGGATAAAAAGGCCGCCTTTTGAATTATTGAGGAGGGAAATTTTCCATAAGAACTACAAACTAATTATTTCTAATTCTAAACTTAAAAACTGGACTCAGGGTGCAACTGTACTTCAAAAGCTAAGCTAATATACCTTGGGTATAATTGCCTTGCTGACTTCTCGAGTTTCCTTGGAATTTCTTTAATTATTTTTCTTGTTTTGGTTTTACTTTATGCAATGTACTCTCACATATACTGGTTTTTACACTGGGAAGGAGTGGAAGAGGGGGCAGGACTTAGGGTTGTGGAACTACCCACCAAATTGGGAAGATTAGAAAGCTGAGAATGTGAAAATTGTCACCACGCACAAAAACACACAATAATTTGCATTGAAAATACTCAAGTTAATGATTCTTGTAGCCATGTCTGACCATTAATGTGACTTAAGCATATAACCTAGTTAGCAATTAGGAAACAATGGTAAGGTATAATTGTATGGAGCACCCATGTAATATGTGTTATGTGCAGATGGAGTAATGGTGTGACTACACACATGTAGATCACTGCTACAAGAATATACGTCAGCAATGTTTCACAATTTTACTGCAACATTTGTAGACAATTTATTTAGAACATCCGAAAGAATTTCTGTGGATATATTTATTCCTGTTACTTATCAATAAGAGAGCCATCCATACTTGGCCTCCAGTGATGAATGACAACAAATAGAAAAAGCACCCGTATTGGTTACTCTATTTCACAAAGACACAACTGTTATTGTATCTGAAACATGTCTCAGCAAACAGCTGAAAAATCCATCAATAATTCAATGACAAGAAAAAGGTCAAGTGAATTCTTCTCTGATAACCGTGGACATCAGCTGATGGATGATTTTTTACTGCCAGTCATTTTGTAAAATGGTTAAAAGGTGATGGCATTTAATGGCTTGCTCACCATGTCTGAGGTTCTGGGTTTGTTTTCAGGTTAAGATAATTAGTGTTGGCATCGTTTACAGAAATCAAAACTGGTTACTGGGGCTTTGAAATGAAATGAAATCCGGTAGTTTGTGTGCTTGTTAATAGGCAGTGAAAATTAATCGCAGACATACGCCATGACATGTAAATGGAAATGACTTTAGGGAAATAATATTAGGTATGTAAACATGATTTTTGCACAATATAAATTTAAAATGTATTATATTTTAGTAAATATGTATCTTTTTGTCGTTTTGATGAAGTATCAGCCATTAGAAAGCATAAAATGATGGCGTTTTGAATAACCGGTTCCCAAACATTCTTTGCGGATTTCCTTGTTTCTGCCACAACAAAACAATTTACCAGATACCCACATACCATTATCAACACTAATGATAATACCAAACTTTACTAAGTGGTGCCTTATTATCACCTTAGTTGTGACAAGGGACGTGAAACCTCAAATTTGCTCAATTTTTTTGTCTATAGAAATGTGTATAATCAGTCACTGTGTGTCTAGTTCTTTTTTAAATCTGTGTTTAAATAGTAATGTCCCAACTTTACACATCTTCATTCATTGTATGTCACAATTATATTTTGCTTATTACTTTCTTATTTTTTCACAGCGTATTTGCATGATAAGTACATTGGAATCTCTAGAGATTTAAAAAAAACACCAAAATTCTTCTCCGTGATTTCTACTGATAAATAAAAGTTTCCATACAGAAGGTGTTCAAAGGATCAGGAATTTTCTTGTGTTAAATAGTGTCTTACTTTAAAATGTTAAATTGTACCTGATAGTCAAACTTCCATGACTCATGTCTATCCAGTTTTATTGATTTTCATAAGGTTCTATATTTCCTTGCATTTCCATAATGTCCACATATAAGCTACATGTGATTCATATTGCATTCATATATGAAAGGCGTTTTCATTCTCTTTATTTGAGATGTTCAAAAGTTAGAATTGGTGTGACATCATAGCTTTACCAGTGTGTACACATGTATAGTGCTGTGGAGATACAGTGTACTCGCGTGTAGAAGCTGTTTTCATATTTTCTCTTATTTTACTGAACTTTTCCTCAAATGCTTGTTCCATCAACTTTGTTTTCACTCTTCAGAGCTAGTTTTGAATATCATCTCAATACTTTTAAACAGACAGAAATCATTAGATAAGATGACAGTGTATTGATATAAACATATTTTTTAAGCAATTAGGCAATATTCGTGTTATGCAATTATATGAAGCACTCCTACAGGGTCCATTTTGTGCAGATGGCATAAAATGAGATTGCAAAAAAAATCCCTTTTTACAGGGCAAATATTTAACATTTTTAATTTGTGCATAATTTACTGGATGTTTCAAGTTTTAACAGTTTCATCAAGGTTTCAGAGTTGATTTCCAACATTAATTTGATAGAGGAATCCCACATTAATGTCTTTTGTAATGCATGCATCATTCTCAGACGGTCAATGCTGACATAGGTGTACAGGAGGCAAGAAACGAGTTTGTGTGTTGTGGCTTCAGTGGAGTTATTCTGGGCACCTCATGTGTCATCCTTGACACAAACCCTTTTCAAAGACTTTTGAACTTACTATAGCCTAACCATAACAATCTCTCAGGCTGACATCTATAATTAATGATTTAGCTATGCCTTAAAACCAGTCCGACAATTTTTTCACCAGTCAAGAAAAAAATAAACATTTAAGACATTTTTATGAGCCTCAGGACTGCAATTTGACTTGACTTCAAAATCCACGGGAGATCTCAAAGGGCATAACAACGTACAGTTCAACCTTGCTTATGTGCAATATTAAAGTCCTTTTCCAAGTTTTCTCTTTAAAATAATTGAGACAGAATGTCCTGATGGTTTGTTACCTCCGCTAAGGAGATATTATTTTCCTGACCATTTGTCTGTTTGTTTGGTCACTGGCAAGATTACACAAATATTACTTGTTCGATCTTCCTAAAAAGATATCGCAGGATGAATCTTTGTGAGAGTGATCTGGTTCACCATCTGGATACAAAATAAAAATAAACTGTATTTTCCCATTCACTTATTATTACATTCCTTGGCAGAGGTATGCACTCTCAGAGTGATCCAGTTGATTTTGGTATTTTTATAGTCGGCCATTGTCCAAAGACAGACCTTACCCTGAGACATTGTGGTACAATTACTAGCCAAATCCACAATGTCACCACAATGGAAGCTTGGTAGCAATTGTATAAAAACATGTATTTTTGTCTTCCTATGTTTCTAGATATTGCTTGCATGAAGGAGCATAAATTTTTGATAATGTGTGTTGCTTTGTTTGACTGTTCGTTTGCAAAATAACCTGAAAAAAATAAGAATAGTAATGTCTTTAGTCATTAATACTGTTAAGGACTTATTTGGATAAAATGTTCAGAATGTTATCACTGGACAAGGAACAGATTATTTGATTTTGGTGGTAATCCAGCTCAGGAAATGTCTTAACTATTAGAGGGGGGGGGTTGGGCTTTGGCGGAGGCATGCACTCTCTGACTGCTGTTATGTTAGAGTGACACGATTAGCATATCAGTGCTAGATTTCACTGTCACGGGTAAAATAACAGGTAGATCAACACTCTGCAAATGGAGTCTCCACTTTCAAACATTCTGTTCCATAGGGAAGTTTTTACAAATTTGGGAGATAAAAAGTAGAACGACATACTGTACGGACAAAGGTCAAAAGTTGAGGCTTGACATCACATTTGACAACCAGAGTTAAATTGTATGGAATTGCATGTTTCCATTTTGTCAACTGAAGGCAGCAAAGACAATATTTGTAGTTTCATTTTAAAATTTGAAAGTTGGGATTTATTTCCAAATGTTTTGTTTACCAGTTGTAACAGGAATTAAGCTGGTATCCTTTTTAAGCACAAGCTCTATCGAGGCTCACGCATCTAGAGATATATTTTTTTTGTATCTGTGATTTCATGAATTGTGGCGTAGTGTGAGGAGTGTCTGTCTCTTCACTGAAGTTAAGCAGCAATGGGCTGCATTAGTACTGGGATTGGTGACCGTCTCATTGCACAACTCGTGTTTCTAATGACTTTGCAGCTCACACTAGTAGACCGATACCTCTTTTGGCTTTGTTTTTCACTTTCTGAGCTCAATTTTCATGCTAACACTTACATGGGTACACATATATCACAAACTATGTGTACCTTATATGTAACTGCCATATTTTTTCTTATCTTACAGATAATAGAAGCTTTTCCATATATGAAAATTGTAACGACCGATTTATGAAATTTCTATTTTGATACAAGGGGGACAGCATTTCGCCCATAAAAACACCAAAACGCAGTTTCTTGAGAACAAATATGCAGTGTGGTTTTATAAAAGTTATCAGAATGAAAAGAAGTTCCTCAAACCTTCAAATGATAGTGGCATCCTAAAATATTTTTTTTGTGATGAGTATAAATACATCCATAGAACTTAGGGCTGTCGAACAGTGGACAGCATTTCACCAATTATTTTATACTGTTCCCAAAAAGTTACAAAGACTGTTAAACACTTTGCATACAATAACTGAATATTTTTTACGATAAATGTTTCAAAAATGAATCACAATATTTATGGTCAGTTTTTTTCTAGAGAAGAATTCTTGCCCTTAACTCTGATATAATATAAATCTAATCTACTGCTTTGCAGGCGCAATATCTTCCCAAAATGTCCTGATGTGTTATGTTTTTATCATCTAACCCGATTTTGTGACACTAACAATTTCATTTCTGCACCCAATTTTCTATTTACAAATACAATTGCAATTTTGACAAATCTCCGTGTCTGAAGTGGCAGATTTTCAATTACGCTTTCTCGTCCCAGCTGCAAATTGAATTTACTCATTTTTTTCCTTCTTTTTCTTTTCTTCTCAAGAAATAATTTTCTGAAAACATCAGGAAATAATGGAACATGGCTCCTTTGGGAGTAATATTTCAACAACAAAAATACTCCGGGCCCAGAGGGTTCATTGCCACCTTGTTTTGACCATTTGTTGAGACTTATCATTTCACGAGATACATTTTGTTTTGTGTTTGTCGAGTTTTAGAGCTAATACGTGAAAAGTATTTCAAAATTTTAAACATGTATTTTAAATAGTTCAGACCATTTCATTCAGAGTTTGTGGCAAAGCTGAACATAAGTCCTTCTTGCCAATGTGTCTTAGGGCAGTGTGCTACATATGCCCTTATTGACTTCAATGCTCCTTACACCCAGATATTATTCAGAGCATGCCAGGACTCCCATATCCCTCATTATTTGCTCATTAAGACATAAAGGTGATGATTCTTTGATCAGCTCTCCACTTGTTTTGATCCCTAGTTTCAACTTTTTGTCACCAGTGAGAGTAATATTGTTTTTTTATATACAGGACATCCAAGTGTCAGCTGTCTAATATTGCAGTGGTGGATACATACACAACTCAAAATTCTTTATATAAGGTTCAAATCTAGGCTTTGTCAACTGTTAACAGAAAGTGCCTCCAACAGAAGGTTCTGTTTTTGGATGTGTTCATTTGTCTGTTTGTGTTTGCGTTAACCCCAAAAGAAATGAAGGAACCTTTCTAAATTTCTGTTTTGGGTAGGACCTGGCCAAAGGAAGAAGTGGCTATATTTTGGGAAAGATCCGAGTGATATCCTGGATACAAGAAATAAGGTTTTCAGAAACTCGCCCCGGTGGAAGTCCGAATTCTATGATTATTTTCTTGATACATATCTTTTACTGGTGTTTCTTTGTCTTTTTGTTTGCAAAATAACTGCAGAACATGTGGACATCTTTTACCAATTTGCCAGACTTGTTGACGATAGCACAAGAAACAGATTACTAACTTTTGTTAACAATCCGGATCGCTCTATGAATCCAAGAACTTTTAAAAGGATTTGTTCATTATAGTCCTTTCAAGAGGCATTCAGAAAGTCACCACCTTGGTGGTAAAGATGATAATATTAGATCTTTCAAGAGCCTCCCCAAACATTCCTAGTGCAGTGGTTTACACACTCAAGGCATGTGTCTGTCGTCTGTAATTCAAATCTTGGGTCTTGTTTAGGTACTAAGAGCAATTTTTATCTTTAAAATAAATCCTCTCCATGCTGGTTAATGTGTTGACCTCCAAACCCTATGGTCTTGGTTCAAATCATAGATTAATATTAGTCCTATAAAATTCAGTGGCTTTTGGTGTTGTGGGGGTTGACATGCTCATCTGCTACCTCTTTTGTGGAGAGTTTAAATCCTGGACAGGACTTTATTATCAGTAGTTAGCAGGTTTATCAAATAATTTTTAAAAAGTCTACCATGGTCTGAAAATGCTGTCCATATTGTTTTAAAAGGGTCCTGCCCAGATATACAAATCCTGACTTTTGAAACATAATGGATACTACTAAAATACAATATGCATAAGCCACAAAGAAGCCCTGATGAGTTAAATATAAGCAGATCATAAGAATGTTGTGAACAGTGTATTACAGGAATGGATTGGCAACATATTTTACATGTCTGAACCATTTTAGTTCATTGCCCTTTTCGCCATGTCAAAACATTAACCCTCTGCAACAAACTATGCTCTAAGCTCTACAAAGAAAACAGTCCTGAGCAGAAATAGTAATAAGGCTAATTTTTTTCCTTCCGCTCAGGACTTTTTTTCACTAATGTAGGTTTATGGGGGCTAGTAAATATGGTTAGAGTACATCAGCCCTTGATTCTGAACATGCGTGTTAAGCTTGGGAAATGAGGGGAGTTTCCAGAGCTTACAGATTTGTCCACACACACAGATTGAAAGACTTTTTTCATTCACCTTCACTGAGCCTGTTTTGAATATCCTGCTTAATTTAAAGGTGTCTGGTTTTTTATCTAAATGATTGAATAATTAACGAGTTTGTTACTTAAATCTCTTGACTTTCACCTCTGTGACCATTGGTTCAAATCCTACTTGTGACTTCATGTGGTAAAACAGATAGTCTCTCCTAGTCTCTAGCTGTTAATACGGTGGAATTGCGTGAAGCTACGTTTTTATTGAGGACGGCACTATAAGCCTTGACAAAGACTTTTTTCTAGTCCTTGCCTTTTGCAGACAAAAGAGAGAGAGTACTTAGAGGCTTTGGACTTAATTTAGATTGGTTTCTGGCATTTTCTATCATGTGTTGGCAAGGGACAAGATGGCAGGATGGGGGTTTGTTGTTTTACAATACTTACATGGAAACGTATCACGGTATTTTCTTTAAAAGAAGAGCTTATAATTTTAGTTATGTAAGCAATAGAAATCAAACAGATCCTTTATTTAATGCCCTGCGCAAAACTTTCCAAAGCCTGCACTCGGCTCCCCTCTTGGTGCTCTTGTTTGTTTATTTATATTTAACATAAAATCCTACACATAGCACAGCTATAAAAGAAAATGAAATTAGATACACATACAAAGGGTATATCAAGTTACAGAGGCGATGTGAGAATTGTGATACTGTGACACACAGAAGTATTGAACCATGACACATCTTTTAGACATTTACTGAGAGACTGCAATGCACAGGCATGATTCCTTGAACGTTATCATCTCCTATTGACATTAGACTTCTGGTGTTACTTTATCCAGTCATAATTTGTACCTACACAACAACCATTAATATTTATGCCATGTTTCCATCTGATGTAATTTATATTTCTGAAAGTATAGGACCTACAAACACTAGCTGCATTGTTGGCACATCATCTAACTATATTATTTGAACCCCTCAGAGCTCTGTTAATGAATTTGATGAACCTTATATGAAGCTGTAATTTGCAAGGTATATATCATTAAAAACAAGAAGTACATTGCTCTTGTAATTTTCAACTCATGATTTCAGTTTTGGCTTTAGCAAAAAGTCTGCTCCAATTGAATATAATCAGCTGGCTACTCATGTAAAGACCTCCAATTATAGTGTAAAAGAGGCCAACTATAAATACAATGGTGTCCTAAGGATGTCCAATGTTAATAGACTGAATCAGTACACTGTTCAACAATGTATGATATTGCAGTTACATAGGCCTAAGTAATAGAAGAGAGATGAAATGTATGCCTGGACCAAAAACGTGCCATGTTCGTGTCTGAAACATGTTACTTTTCCTCAGTTGAACCATCTGGACTCCAAAACAGATACAAATCCTTGAGCTACTTTTAACTGTGGAGTCACACTTTACATGATTTTAGATTTAATATATTTGGACGTGATTGGTATTTTGCCTTTTTATTGGTAAAACCTGACAGCCTGCCTAAAGGCTAACCACTTCTGTAAACAGACATTAAGACTATTACTTTTACCCCATTCCTGTTTATTAGTGAGCTGACACAGGCACACCCGGGGATATTGTAATCTTTCTAACCTTGGGGGATCCACAGCTTGCAATATTCTCGGTAAACTCATACTTAAACTAATTTAAATTGGTTCCCTTTTATTAGCATAACTTAATGTGTAAAATGAAGCTCAATATAATAATTAATTGCTGAAAAGTTTATAAAAACGATTTTGTTAATGATAATTGTTTAAAAAAATAGGTCGTTGAAAAAGTAGGCATTTTAAGTATTAGTGGTAGTAATTTGTGTAAGGCTTGTACCCTGGATTTCCCCCCAGGCACCTAATGAAGAAAGCCCTAAAAGGGTAGTACAAAAAGTCAGAAAGTAGTTTTTGCTAAAAAAAACTCAAAAAACAGAGCTGGAAGATTAATGACAAGCATTTTGTCTAAATAAAACTGGCTTCTGTACCATAGCATGTGATGTTTTTGAAGGAATTAATTTGAGAAGATTGATCTTCATTGGTTGATTAGAATCACCTGATATTTGAAAGACAATAAGCATGGGGTTTTCTGTGGTGTTTTTGCAAATTATTTGACATTCTGTTTATGTAGCATTTGAGGTTGGTGTTTTCAATGGGAAAATCAGACACTTATTCTGTTATGATTGCTGTCAGGTGATATTGTCATGTATAACTACCAGGGTTCACTTGTGTACTTAACAAATCAGTGAAAATAAAACATCACTGAAGTCCTTAATGTGACAGTGTCCCAAAATAAGCACTTGTGTGCTTTATTTAGAATGAATCTCACGAATTATTGTCACAAACAATTTTTGGGATGACAGTTTAGTCTCCATTCTCACAACGGCAACTATCTTTCACATAGATATATACAGGTGATGTTTGTTAAGGGTAATAATCCAAAGGGTGCATTTCAGTAGAAAATGCCTTAAAAGGTCATGATATTTACTTCCGTTTAAAAGGAATTCAACTAAGCAGAATTCTACTGAAAGGGGTAGAAATTTAACAAATAATTCAAACTGCAACCCATCTGGAGTGCTAATACTACAAAGCGCACTATGTAAGCTCTATGTTGATTGGTTGAGTGTAAATTTGTGGTGCCAATTTAGTGTAGAAAAAATCATATATTGTTCTTCCACAAGAAAACCACGTCAAAGAGTAGCCGATAAATAGGTCACTCAGTGTTTTGGTTCATAGTTTACTCGTGAACTGGAGTAGTGTGTATTCAAATGAATAAAATCCAAATGCAGAATACATGAACACTTGTCCACTATTTAACACCATTGCCATTCATTCCAATTTGGTAGCTTCTCAAGTAAAGTGAGCGCCAGAATCAATCACAAGCTGTGTAATTACGCCTTGGGAAAGACTACTAAACAAATATCTAAAACTGCTGAGTTGCAATTCGATGCCTATTTCTACCTTGTTAAGTGTTTCTGTCCTGATGTTCCTGATGGCTTTTGTCAGATTGTTGCCTAGAAGGACACACTCACAGCCTTCAGTGATATTACTGTAGTTTCCTGCACACTTATTCGTCCCTCCAAACTATCTCCAGCATCCGTGGTGCTTTCTCAAGGTCTCACAACACTCCACTACTGTAATATTTCATTTGGCAGTAAATTGTGCTATTTTCTCTTGTTTATAGGGGGCCCACTTAAAGCCTATGCATTTGTAAGCCCTGGTTCCACCAAAGACAACATTTTCTACACCTACCCATAGATGTTTTATAAAATCCACCATTCCCCCATGTAGTGTAAGACTTCTGTCTGTGAACTTTGCATACTGTACCATTCCCTGCTTTCTGTGGCCGCACACAAAGAGACCTTTTTGAAATGTTCCGCATTTGTGCTGACCATAGGCAGTACTGAAGGCCACCTTCCATAACCCGACCATAACTGCAGGGTACCCTATCATTTCTGTAACATTTCCTCCCCGTTCTGTGTCATTCTCTGTCTTTCCGTCTCCCCAATCACATGGTATGTTTAAGGAATCATTACTTTACATATTCCAGTATCTTATATATTTAATCTTTTCCGTGTCATACCGTGAGCATTGTCCTCCCTGATTCAAATTTTCTTCTGTGGAAAAACTGTAGCCACAGGTGTGTAGGTGGGTTTCACAGGAGGTACAGCATTCCATCTCTTTATTTCCTGTCGTCTCGAATCACTGGAAATGCTACCTGTAGTGTGACCAGAGTATTAAATAGAACAATATTGTTGAAAGCCAATTACACACAAAGCATATTTTTCATTTAATGTCTTTAAGGTTCACAGAAGTTGATATAACTTTCAGATTAAAAAGTAAAGCTAAGCTTTTCAGAAAATTAATTACTTTGAAGAATTAGACTGGAAGGTTGAATTAGGAGAATGTGGAATGTTTATAGCTATCAATATTTATTTTTCCAAATTTTTTATCTTTCCGTTGAACTTTGTAACATCTTGTGACCAATTTACCCCAATGCTAGCTAGTTGGCTGGGACACTCAAACAAACAAGCTGGGGTTAAATGAGGGGGGACCAGTTATCAGTGTCGTTACTGATGCGGTTTCCATGGCAACCAATCTCCCACCCTCTTATATAAACAGGTGAGAAGTTGCAAAGCTCTGGGCAAACTCGAAAAAAAGGGAAAATGTTTTGTCGCTCGTGTAGGTGTTTGACATTTTGAAGAGAGAGAAATATAATGGCTAAGAACTAAATTACAAGTTATTATTGGACAATTTTATATTAGATACTTTGTGGTTTCAGGTCAAATGGAAAATATATGAATAAGTTTGAACACCCCAAAAGTAAAACATGAAAAACTGAAATATGAAAGTTGTGACTTTTTTGTGGTAATTTTACATTTGATCAGAGGATAAACACGTGATCCTTTTGGAATTATTTTGTTTATCTGGAATGACAAGTAATTGCTCAGGTCTGGAACCTGATCATATATATGACAAAATACACAGTATATTTCTGTTCAAACAATGCTTGAGGATTAATTAGCAGCCCAGGCGTTTATATACACAAGGTGTCTAAAAGAAAATAATGACAAATACTGCAATCCAAATTATAATTGTACCAAGTGTTCAATTAAAATGGACGCAAATTTTAAGCCTGGAGATATTTTGCACATTTACGGTACAAGTGAGGCTTGGTGTTACTAGTTTATGGTTTTTGTATAGTTTTATATCTTTTATTCTTCTAAAGAGGTGGAAAGTCTTACAGACAGTTATAATGGATAAAAAGGGTTTTTTACCGCTTGTCCGTTATGATTGTCATGTCAACAACATTGTCCACCCTTGTACGTAAGGGCTGAAAATTGACAATTTTTGTAGGAAATTTTATATTTGTGATTTTGATGAACTGTCGTGTTAATTATGTACTAAAAGAGTAAGTATATTGTCCACGTGCTAGTTGCACCAGAAATGCCGCAATTCTATTAAAACTCTCATATTTATTGAAAAAGGTTCTTAGAAATTTGAAAGTTTATCTATTGATTTAAAGTTTTCACAGTCAGTTTAATTTTAGAGTAAAAATATGTTGTAACAACACAACAAATAGAAACAAGTCTAATTTAAGGTTATCCAACTTTCACAATAAGTCTGTAATTTATAAATAATCCTCAATTTAAGAGTCAACGTGTATCTTTAAAATGTTATTGCAGTCACTTTTGAAACTCTTCCAGAATGAACTTTTTACCATGACACATACACATGACAAGTGTCTCATAAATAATCTAAATATCAAAGCAGTGATATTACCGTGGATACAGTAGTTTATAGAGGATTTCAATCTCAGATGATATGCAATCCTTCATCAATCAGTTGCAGTTTTTTTTTACTCTAGGTATCCACTCTGAACACCCCCAAAGTGACATTAAATAGACTTTTCACACTGAAACTATTTTTCCCTTTGATCAAGTCTTTCAACAATGGTTTTTACAGTTTTAACTGCAGTACGCACCACATTAAGAGCTTGTTGTTCGTCAGGTTTAAGTCAGCTGGAACTTTGAGGTCAGATTCAGTGTAAATGATACTGTTTAAGTGGACATGGGTTCTAATGTGAAAAATTACTGTTATATAGGAATGACTCTTACTCAATAGCCAAAACAAAACCAAGGCTATGTTGCTGTTCCATCAGTGAAACATACATGGTGATATTGTGGGTAAAATAACAAGAAATTTCTATTTACTCTATTTTCATAGAATTTCTTGGGAAGCATTGAGAGATTGTAGATGCTTTTAATTTGCTGTAAGCTTTTAAAATGATATGCTGTATGTTGAAATCAAGTAAGAAATGACAATCTTATAAATATGTTAACCACTTATTTTACCGCGAGTTGTTTGTTTACTTTTGTATGCAAAGGGATGATGTATGTAGAATTCAACAGCATAACTTTATTTGCTGTTCTGTATTCGTGATTCCAGAACTGCGCAAAAGACGTGTCCACGGTCATTGTGCAGATTACCATTTTAGAATACCTATTAATAAAGGGGTTAAAGAGGTGAGGAATTCTAGTGATGTCTAGGTCACACCTGCCTGTGTGGTCAGTTCTTTATGTATTTGATTTCTGCTGGGAAACATTGTCCTCATTGCTCGGAACAGAGAACATATATTGAATGCCCCAAACCCCCAACTGTACAGTTTAATGCAGCTTATGAAAGGATGTGGCACATTTGTACAACATTAAAAAACTGTCCTGAAAACAAATTGTATTTCTGTCAAACAGATCTTACCCAAATGCAAATCCCACTAAATCACACCGAAGATATCCCACCACAACACTGAGTAGACCATACCACAATGATTCACAACTTAGAGTACATGAAACCTCTTGTTTGCGCCTCATGACCCCAGCACCAAAATGTTTGACCTAGGTATAAGGGATGGTATTCAAATCACATAGATATTCTCACTAACACATGTTTATTTCTATATACACCAAATTATTGTCATTTCTTTTCTGAACCATACTTCATCATATCATCTCTGGAACATTTTATTAAAGTAGGGTTCAGAGCTGTAAGTGTAAAAGTCTGCTTCCACTGATATGATCGGCTAGTGATGAACATGATATGGCATATCTGTATACACTTTGGCAGAATGTTGGACATGATTTGAATAATACCATACAACAAGATTCAGCATTGAAACCCATCAGGCCCTTACTTTAGAATCAAGGTTGGGGTTCAAACCCGGGTCCCCCATCTTAAAAAATTGTACACTGAAGTGCCCCGTATTTGAAAAGAGTGATAGGTGCATTAATACTTACAAAACACACTTACTAAATAATAAAAAACCTACTAAGCTCTAATATGGGCTATAGACAGCTAGAAACATTTCTTCGTTTGATTTATACACCAGGGCAATTTAAATTTACAGCTACTAACCAAATTAAATGAATTCAGTTAGCTGGAGGGGGTGTCTATCTGGTGATAGACTGCATTCCTGTGGGGGATGTACAATAAGGTCAACAGCCAAGAGTCTGAAGCCATAGACAGCTGATTGGATGAAAGTGGAGCATTCATTTACCATACATGAACCCCTTGTGAAATCTGTAATTGAATTTGGCAGGGTTTTGTTAAATGACCTGTCACGGGATACTTTTACCTTGCTTTTCCGGGATTTGAGGGGCAGTTAACAAGACAGAGAGCGTTTGTACATTAAATAAGATTTTGTCTTCAGTTATCACCGCTGTAAAGGAGGTTATGTTATCAGATGCATGTGTTGGTTTGTCTGTTTTTATCTGTTTTTTTCTGTTTGCTATTACTCAAAAACTTAACTTGCAATGTCATGCTATTTAGTGATGAGGGTTAAAATTTAAAAAAAACAGTATTTGAGTGAAATTACAGTGTCAGGATACTGCACTAACTACCTTGGTGGGGATCTGCATTCTTAAGAGTGCTTTTTAGCTTTTAACTTAAACAGTGATTATAGGTTTCATGTTTTAAGGAGGTGATTTTTTCTCAGAAATTTAGTTATTTGATGATTTGGCACCATGATTGATGAATGTTAAAACTAAAATTGAATATAGTCAGGCTTCGTTTTGGGTGTTATTCTGATGCATGTGTGATATGATTATAATCTAAACTTAAACTGTTTTGTGAGAATGTTGATTAACTAGAAGTGTGCTCTACTTTACGAACATCCAAATGACTGTCTAAATGAATCTTAAACTACAATTTTGCTTTAAGTGCTATAAAAATGAATAGATTAGATTGAGATTTTACTTTACAGGATTCAAATTAACTCAAATGTAGTAGATTTTATATATTCAAGGAAAGTTGCAGGAAAGTATAGTTAAATAAGAGCAACCAGAGAGTGCATACAAACAGCCGTGAAAAACAAGACTTTACAGTATAAGGCTATTCTGGGAAAGTGTGATTGTGCTGTTTCAGAGTCTGATAAGCACTGAGCCTTTACAAATATAACATGTACTACATCTTGTGTTATCAGCAACATTGTCACCCCTCAAGGGTAATTTGCCTGGCAAAGCTTGGACAATCTAGTTCTCCCCCAAGTGACATAAAAAACCTGCTACAAAGGGACAAATTATAGGGACTGGGATAGATATCAGATAACCTTGGCAACTAATATTTAATTTGTGCGTTTGCTGCTGAGCCTTTGGTTTTCTGAAAACTAAAGGGGTTTTCATAGTTCTGTGGTGTGCTGAATCAAGTATATGTATATTGGACTTTTAGGCACCTTAATGACTGTTTGAAGAGTACTGATCCAGACATAGGTACAGTGAGAATATAAGTTTAATCAACCAATCGTGAAGAAGACATATGATAAAAATATATCATGAATTAAGATTACAATATAGTTTGCTTGATGTTGAACAGGATGTAAAACACCTTAACTTTGACCTTTGACAATATAGTATTAATGCATAGCACGCGTAATATAAAGTTGTCACCTCTGTGTGGGTTCCACTCCCCCAAGTGACAATGCAGTGGACCTGTCCCTATATGACCCTGGCTGTTGAACGGGACCTGAAGCACCAACTTTGAACTTTGTTTTGCCCCCTGTTTAAAAAAAAATGTCTCCTGGAGTGCGTATTATAAGCTCAAATAATCCAATTATTTTAAAAAAATCTGCATGGTAACTATTTGTCACATTCAAGATATTTGTGCAACAGTTTTACTTTATAGGAATATCTCAATCATTGTGTATTGATAAAACAAACTAATTTGGGTTTGAACAAATACCACAACTTTTATTTATTTCAGAGAATTTTGCCAATTTAGTCATTTGTTGCAACTTTTTTGAAAGTTGTTGGTTGTTATGTCCCCATTTATGGAAGGGAATAATTCAAAGAAAAATCCTATTGCGCAGGGGAGTCTTGAATATCTGTGATTTGACAGACCCTCTGCAGATAATATTTCACAAATGCCTTTGTCTTACAAAAAGTGGTTTAGTATTTTTTACCTTGGCAAGCAATGGCAACACAAAGAACGTGAAAAGCAATTTGTGATGGTTTTTTCTGCAACACAATTACTCTCAAAAGTATCATGTGATTTCCCCCCCCCCCCCCCCCCCCACTAATTGCCTAAAAGAGTGAAAAAGATTCTTTAAAAATATTATTGATTTGAGTTTTACTTCCCTGGAGTAAGAAGATTTCAGCTTCATGGACAAGGAAAAAGAAAAGGAAAATAATAACACAATTCCCAATCCATTACTAACTGGACAAAATATCGAGCATGGTTTAAAACTGTCACAATAAATCTTAAGGTACGGTATTACAATACTTATCTGGAGATTTCAGATAAATTGGTTAATTTCAACTGAAAAGGGGTTATCTGAAGATTAGATATATATGTCAGATTAAAGAAATTTTACTTGTAAGGAGTTCCACTAATTTACACCATCTTTATTGCAAATCGCATATTTTTGGTTGTTTTAATATTTGTTTAGTCCATATGAATTCCAAGCCATCCGTACATTAAACAAGCACACTCAGAAATCGCATAGTCATCCAAGACACAACACCTCCAATACATCTTAGTGAGTGCAAAGATAAAAATACCTTTAAAAATTCCTGGATCTAGACAGATACCCGGATCATTTCTACTTGTCATGTCAACATTTCCTGAAAATTTCACCAAAATCTAAACATCTCAAATTGTTTCCTAGTAGAGCTTTTACATTGTACACCGGTGGGAAGTAAGCTGGATAGGTAAATACCTAATATGGCAGTGCCTGATTTAAATAAAAGTTGAGGGGTGGTAACTCTATATACGTGTAAATCAATACCTGTGTACACATCTAAAACTGGACACTATGTTGCGTTGTCTGTTGGAACCTTTTCAGGACTGGCCAGTATTACGCCATCTCAAGCTGATTGTTGTGAAACATGTGTGGTGTCTGTTTTCTAGTGATTTTTTACAAATTAGTGTGTGTGTATTCTTGCTCAGCTGTGATCATATTTGTGAGTCACAGAAGTAATACTTTTGTTGATTTTGTTGATGATTGAAACATATAACTATAATTTAAGAATTAGTATAAAGACCAGAAATGCGCAATGAATGAAAACTCGTCGCTGAGCATCGTTGCTAGGATACATCATAACGCGAGGGATACAATATTGTATAAGTAGTCCAAATGGCTGTAGTTCAGCAAAGATATAGTTCCTAAACAACTACATTTCTTAACTGAATAAATAGACATTTTGTGTTAAAATAATACCGGTCTTTATAATGGCAATAAAGGACTTGGTTTGAGTACTGTATCATCAAATAAATCACAAACATCCGGCCATAATGGACTCAGCCCTATCTGGCTTTGTCCAATATTCCACCCGGATGTTTGTGATTTATTCGAGGATACAGTACTCAAACCTCTACAATAATTTCATTGTACCAGTTGGCTAAATTAACTATTGGAGTTTTGAAAGTGAAGCAATCACACTTCATTAATGTAATATGCTAGCCCCTTATTTATTGTTGTTTTGTAAACTGGGGAAAATGCCCCATAAAGAAAAGTCCCACAGAAAAAAAGCCCTACAGCTTTTGATACCTGTATAGAAAAGCAATCTGATCACTTTTCCAGATATTTATTTATTTGGGGTTTTATGTCGCTTTCAACACTGTACAGGTCATATCACAACGGGTAGTTGGAAGGGCAGAGGAAACCAGTACATACAATTCGTTAGGGTTCTGTACTGTAAACTGCCGATCAACGGCAAGCAACTACCAGCTTTTCCACTTGAGGCCGTGCTGGGGATCGAACCCCGGCCTCAGAGGTGGGAGGTGAGAGTGTTACCACTCTGCCACCGTGGCCCCGTTTCCAGATATTGAAGAAAGCCCTGTACATCATGTGAAGTTTGCTAATTAAAGGGTGTTAAATGATTTCATTGGTAATAAATAGGTCAGTGTAATCTCATGGGTAGGAATGGTGACAATATAAAAACTCTAGTGGGCAACAAACTCACATAGGAATATAAACAAAGCCGGGTTGGATCCCAGGTACAAAAAGATACATGGTAGCTCAGATTACCACTTAAAATGACAATCCTCTGTCGTTGGGTGCTATCCATGATTTTAGGCTGAAGAACCTCAGGAATGTTCACAAATGGTCATCCCTGAGACTCCATGTTCATGTTATAGGGAATGTAATATAGCTTGGGTTGACGACTTGTGCAGGTAGGATGAGTCAAACAAAGCTTTGGAGTCCTGTAATAAAAATTATATTGTGATAAATATACAATACAAAAAAGAGAGAAAACCTCCACTTCTGATTATTTTAGCATTAAACCCAAAACTGCTGGTATTTCAAGAATGAAATGATTTTCAAATGGGCCTTAAGTAACCCTATCTATCTCAGTCATTGCTTTACTTCATAGAATACATATACAAATCCTAATTATTTGAAATCTTAGAAGGTTATAAAATATTTGACAAAAAAATTAGTCTAAAAAAAATCTGACATATCTTTTGTTAATGCAATAAGTATTGAATAAGTATTGAATTTTGAGCAATTTAGACATAATTTAGTACCTTTTTTGCTGTTGTTTCACATAGGGGGAGCATATTGGGAAAACAAAGATGGTACACATAATCTTTTTCCTTGTAATCCAAGCTGAGACTTCCTTTTGTTACAATCCCCAGTCAGTCTGCATGTGATTGTTTGAAACAAAATGGCAAGTGAAATTCTGTAGCTCCCATTCCACTCCGATGGAGAGCTTTGTATATCTGAACATAAACATGGACCAATAGAACAAAACATGAAACAGAGACAGACCACTAATGGACTGGAAGTCACTCCCTGCAGATTGTACTAGCTGGAATGTCTGTCACAATAGCTGGTGTTTTGAGATGAAAAACTAGTGCACAGAGAACAAACTCAAGGATTTGTTACCTAGATATTTAAAGATTTACCTGGGCAAGTCTGGGACTCACAACAGAAATGTATAACACCATTTTTAAATATGATTGTTCTAAAATGGCTCCCATTTTATTCTCCACTAAATAATAAATATACTTCCAATATTTTATTTCAACAGTGGTTAAAAACTCAGTTCTTTGGAAATTCCCAGATTTCCTTGTGGTTTCTGTGAAGTTACTTTTAGTTGAAAAACAAATCTACATGAGGATAAACTGCAATATTGTGTCAATCTATATCTTAGACAGTTCCAGTGAAGCCTTTAATGTCTCTGTCATGATTGCAATTGCATTGGTCAGTTGCAATTTAGCATTTTCGCAGTTTGTAATCTAAAAAACAACACAAGGCTCCAGAATACATAAAATTTTTAGCACACCTTGTTACTGGTGCTTTCATATAGTACTCCAACCCTAAGGCTTCTTCAATGGCTTCCTGTCAAACAAACGAATCATCTTCAAAACCTTGGTACTTGTATACAAGTACCTGACCACTGGAAATCCAAAATACTTTGCCCCATATCTGCCTTTGTATACATCTGCTGCAATCCAGGGAACATGTTCCTTAAGGTTCCTTGTTACATTACCTCAATTCATAAACCAAAAGTTCATTTAAACAATTGTTTCTCATATAATGCCCTAATCTTTGAAATGATATTGCCGCTGGAAATTCAAACTTCTTCTACTCTATCATGTTTCAAAGGTGACCTGAAACGATTTCAGAATTCATTCCCTCCCTAGTTCTCAACTGCAGAATATAAATGGTCGCCTTGCTTATAACCCTTATCACTTTTCATGACTTTTGATTTATTTCTTATGTTTTTGATGGTGTACCTTAGAATCTAACAATTCAGACATTTAGCACTTGGATATTTGATACCTGATATAGAATAGCACAATTCTTATATTTGGTTTACTGACATCAGTGACTTCACCATTAGATGATATATTTGTGGCAGTCTTTAATTTTCACCTTTGCAGGGACTGTTCACTATATGAACTTAGCCGTTAAACGTTATCCCTTTCGAGCAATTTTTCAATGTTACATTTTTAACATTTTATGAATATAATGTTCAAGCAACTGTTGGTTGGTCTTGTGATATTATTTTCATGCTGAAAGAAAAATACATAAAATATATTATTTGTGAGTATATTATGGGGGTGGTTCATGATGAAACAAATATGTACAACTCACAAGTGCAATAAATGGGGAAAGGTGTACTCTGATTGTACGGTGTAGTCTGGCTGTGGAATGATTTGTCTCTGGATACTGACTTTGCAACTTCTCAACAACTCTTACACATGTCCCCTGGCCAAAGACAGCCTTTTTCACAACCAGTGTACGGAAAAAAACCCATCAGTTGAATCCCATCAGCAAAAAAGCCCATCAGAAAAATTGCCCATCAGCCAAAGTGATGGGTACGAAAATTGCCCATCATTTTTTAATTTAGTGTTTTATTTAAGATACTAACAACATAATACAGCTTTTTAAAATCTTTATTAAATTAAGAACAACTTAACATGATTATCCAACTTCAATACATTACAGGTTAATATCAACTAACATGATAATTCAGTTTTTAGCACTATTTCATTCAGATGCAGCCTTCCTTTGATATCAATAAATAAAGCAGGTAACAGAATAAATTGTAATTTGCAAATACAATTAACTTTATCCATCATTTGATTTATACTGAGAAAAGATAATGAAAGTAGCACTAAGTTGCAATTTGTAATTACTCTCACACACTGCCCATCAATTGATTTGTTATCAGCTTTCAAACAATTCATTCTCACCTGAGTAGACACACCACATACACCCTTCCTTTGATGTAAATAAAAAACTTAAATATAAATAATAGTTAAATTATATGTATTTAAATTTTGAAAAATTGATGGGCAATTTTCCTACCCATCATTTTAGCTGATGGGCAATTTTCCTGATGGTCTTTTTTGCTGATGGAATTTACTTGATGGGTATTTTTCCTGATGGGCTTTTTTCAGGGATTCATCGCAACCATCGGTACCATATATAAAACTGTGTTTCCCGCATTGTCAGCCATTTTGCATGTGTAAGTTGGTGAAGCAGTACAGTTTGTTTTTGGGCAGGGATGGGGGAATATGTATAATTTATCAATACAAAACACTATCAAAAACAGATGTCCTGTACACTCTTTCAGTGCCACTTTGACACATGGTATCTGGAAGAACCAGGTCTTATGACCCTAGCCCCAAAAGGGAAGGGGCCAGGGTATTCATGTCTCTATGATCTGTTTGCTTGTCTGTCAGTCTGCCTGTCTGTGTGTATAACTCACAAACTATTACCATTGGATCTTGATTTATTTCCACAAGGTGGGTCCATTCGTCTCACAGCCCTCCCCAAAAATGATTTGGAACTGTCTTTGGATTGTTTTTGTCATTTCTAGGAACATTTACATGCATAAATTCAAAACTATTCACCAGATTAGTGTTATAGTTTTGCACAAGGTGGGGTCTATCCATGGCTTGTTGAATCAGATGTAACTATTTCCATTCTTTTCAGCTACTTTGGCCATATATAACTAGTTATATAACAATGGTACTGTGATTCTGGTTTGCAGGTCTTAAAATATATGCACATATAGATTAAGTGCCATAAAAGTGTGATTATATTAGATTGGATTGTACCACTATTATTAATATAAATAAGCTTTGTTTGTGTTTTTATATCAGGCCAGTTTTGTGTTCAATTATTCCCTGTAGCTAAAAGAAGTGTTTTTCCATCAGATATTTTATTGTATATATATATTGTATATATATATAAGATCAATATAATAAATATAGACATCTGAAAAGGGAAAAAAAGACAGAGATAGGTCAATAGATACATAATACAGAAAAGTAAAAAAAGGCACTTGTTCTCCCCCCAAAAAGGCATTGCTAGTGATACTAGACAGTTAAGTTATAAATTTTTCTTTCAAATCCCAAGAAGATTTTATGGTGTTTGAGAGCCATTATTGGGATTTCATTATATTTTATTGTTGATTTTCTTTTTCTGATTATTGACATTTCTCTAAAGAAGTTATAAGTTGTCTTTTGAGGTGTCCCAAAACATCAACTACCTAACTTTTACTCACAACATTTGAATAAATAAATTCCTTTATGAACCATCAATTTTTCACAACATTCAAAAACATTGATTTTGTAGGCTGTTTTGTCAGACTTTATTGACTTTGTTACATTTTCCTTGATCCTCAAGTTGTCCAAACTTATATTATATCAAAACGTCAACTCATAAACTTATTTTCACTGACAGATGATTTACTATTTTTACACTGATAATCTCACAATGTTTCTTACAGCATTTTACTCATTTCTACAGAAAGGGGCCTCTATTTTTGTCTGTTCAATGCTCATATATTTAAAACAACTCAGACAGTGCATACCTCCACCAAGGCATGTAATAATAAGTAAATAGAAAAATCAGAATTCTTTTTAAGTATCCAGAGGGATATCCAGATCACTGTCAAAATTTAATGGGATCAAGACCCATCTTCTAAGTATTTTTCAGGAAGATCCAAACAGTAGTGTTTGTGTCATCCCGCTGAAAAACAAACAATCAAACAGACATATGGACAAACAGTCATGAAAATAATACCTTTTTGGCAGGGGTAATGAGTTTAACTATACACAAAAATGCCAAATGTGGCAGGAAAGTGGGCGAATGCGGGCATATTTTTTTCATAATTTTAAGATGTGATGTCACAGTGGAAACAGGGTTTTACATTAAGTTCTAATGAGTGAGAAAGTGTCTCATGGACATGATAACGGTTACCTAGCACCAAATAACACTGTTTTCATTGGATCCGGAAGATATTGAATTCAAGCTCATCCGCTTAATTGTATTTAACATAGAAATACAACATAAAATTGACAAAATGGTGTCTTCAAACTTTCTTCATATATGTATAATAGTTTTGCATCTTTGCTATGTTAAATAAATTATATTTAAAATCTAAAGTACCTAATGTGTCTAATGTACTCAAATATAAACATTAGACACTCGATATTTTATGATAAGTCTAACTTTCAGTGAATTTTGCTTTTGGTAGATAAACATGCAGTGTGTTGTGTTACCAGTCAAAAGTTCCATGTTACAAGGTAATTAGCACAAGATCTCTGATCCATCACTCACTTGTCCTGGCTCTAAACATGGATCCTCCCCAAGCCATTATTCTCAGCCAAGTTTACATCACCACTCAAATGTCTTGATCGGTTTAACTAATTGGTCTGTTCAAAATTCATTTCTGAAGTTCCAAGTCTTCTACTGTCAGCCCAAAATCAGGAAAACTGGAAAAAAATTATTATTATTTGTGCTTGTTTAATGTTAATTAGTGTGAATTTTATTTGATTAAAACAGACATTGACGTTATGAACAATGTCTATGAATGGACTTCAAAGGAAACACAGCTAACTAATTAACATTGATAAGGACTTTCAAGCAATGCCAGTACATTTTGCTGTATGAAATCAAAAGTCTGAAATTTTGGTGTATGCAAGCAATCAGCTTTTCAAAATCACCAATCTTGTGTTGGCAGACATAATTAGTTAAATGTATTGTTTACTTCCTGCCTGTGCCAATCTAAGGTGTGCGCTGATTTTGTTACCCAGGAGAAGCACTTTTCTTTAAGGATTGAAAAAAAGACGAAAGGTCACCATACTAATGTCATATATGCTTCAACCAAGTAAGGTCAACACATGGAACAAGAATATCTGTTTAAAAGAAATTTGAAAAAAAATTTATATACATTGAGTGAGCTATACATTGTTTTACCTTGCACAATAAGGTCAACATCCAAGAGTCTGAGTCATAGACAGCTGATTGGATGAAAGTAGAGCATCCATTAACCATACATAGACCCCTGTGAAATCTGTAATTGAATTTGGCAGGGTTTTGTTAAATTACCTGGGTTTGATGGGTAGTTAACAAGACAGACAGGATTTTACATTAAATAAGTTTGTGTCTTCACTTATCACCTCTACAAAGTAGATTGTGTTATTGTGTGCATGTGTTGACTTGTCTGTTTTTCCTATTTGTATATGCGATTACTCAAAATCTAATGAACTCATTTTTATGATATATTTCACATGTGTAGTTCCTGACAAAAGGAAGAAGTGTTTAAATCTTGGTAAAGATTTGGGTCATACTCCGGATACAGAAAAATCTTAAATTTTCAACAGTCCCATTTTTCAATGATTTTTCAAGATCATGCTATCCAGTGGTGAGGTTAAAAGGAAAAAAAACAGTATTTGAGTGAAATTATAATATGGAGATACTGCAATAACTGCCTTGGTAGGGATCTGCACTATTAGAAGTGCTTTCTGGTTTGTATCTTAAATAGTTATGATAGATTTCATCTTTTTGAGGTATTTTTTCTTAGAGTTCATTTATATGATGATTTAGCATCTATGATTGATGAAACTTAGAACTAAAATTGAATATAGTAAGGCATCTTTAGGGCGTTACTCTGATGTGTATGTGAGATGATTATATTCTTAACT
Source organism: Sabellastarte sp. h YS-2021 (assembly GCA_964017235.1). NCBI lineage: Eukaryota > Metazoa > Annelida > Polychaeta > Sabellida > Sabellidae > Sabellastarte > Sabellastarte sp. h YS-2021. Next base: position 18,894,060 of record OZ024939.1, on the reverse strand, counting down.
TACCCTGTTTTGTAAAAATACTGATTAACTAGATGTCTTCTCTGCTTTACAGCTCCCATACATCTAAATGAATGGCTTAATAAAGTTTAAACTATGATTTTGCTTAAATACCATAAAAGTGAATAGATTAGATTGAGATCTACTTTACAGGGTTCAAATTTACTCAAATGGAATAGAGTTTATATATGTAGAGAAGGTTGCAGGAAAGTATAGTTAAGTAAGAACACTGAGAGAGTGCATACCTCCACCACATTCTATAATGTTTTGATTGACAAAATGTGTTTATTTTACTTTATTGGAAATTTCAAACGGTAGTGGAATAACAAGACTTTACAGTATAAGGTTATTCCGAGAAATTATGATTGTGCTGTTTCACAGTCTGACAAGCACTGAGCCCTTACAAAAGTAACATGGAGTACATCTTGTGTTATCAGCAACATTGTCACCTTTCAAGGGTAATTTGCCTGGCAAAACTTGGACAATCTATTGTCCCCCCAACTGACGTCACAACCTGCCACAAATGGCAAATTATAAGGGCTGGGATAGATATCAGATAACCTTGGCAATTAAGATTTAATTTGTGTGTTTTCTATTAAGCCTTTGGTCTTCTGAAAACTAAAGGGGCTTCATAGATATGTGATGTGCTGAATCAAGTACATGTGTACTGAACTTAAGGCATCTTAACAAGAGTTTAAACAGTACAGATCCAGACATACATTTAGTGAGAATATAGGTTTAGTAAAAAAATTGCGCAATGGGCTGATAATCACAGATATTTAACAAAATTCTACAAAAGTTACTTTTGGATTTTGAAGACATATAAAACCGCTAACTTTGACCTTTGACAATATAGTATGAATTCATATAGTTCATCTGTGTAAGTTATAAACACTTTTATTGTGTAAGTCTAATGGTCGATATTTTACTTTTATTATCCACTTTTTGATTCAATGTTGCATAAACCAATTTCACTGAAACACAGAAGCATGGGTAACTATCATGTATGAAACAAATATGTCCCAGTCTGCCCCCCATCAAGGACCTCAGTGGCCTAGTGGTTATAAAGTTTGACATCTAATCACAGGCCCTCACCTCTGTGTGGGTCTGACTCCCACAAGTGGCAATGCTGAGGACCTGTCCCAATATGACCCTGGATGTTGAACGGGATGTAAAATCCTAACTTTGAACTATGTTTTGTCCCCTATTTTAAGAAAACGCCTCCGTGAGTAGATTATATAAGTTCAAATCATCAAATTATTTCAAAATTTTCTCCATGGTAACTATTTGTGGCATTTAAGATATTTGTGCAACAGTTTTACATTATTTGAAGACCTCAATCACTATGTATTGATAAAGGAAAATAATTTTAGTTTAAAACAATATCACAACCTCTAATTATTGTGGGTTTTTTCAAATTCAACTATTTGTTGCAATTTTTAGTACATTATTGGCTTGTTATGTCCCCATTTCTGGAAGGGAATTATTCAATGATAAATGCTATTGCACAGGGGAGTCTTGGATAGCTGTGATTTGACTGGGCCTCTGCAGATAATATTTCACAACTGCCTTGTTGTTTTGAGTTTTACTTACCTGGAGTAAAAAGATTTCAGCTTAATGGACAAAAGATATATTTTAAAATGACACGATTCCTAATCCAGTGCTAACTGGACAACATATCGAGTATGGTTTAAAACTGTCAAAATAAATCTTTAGGCACAGTATTACAATACTTCTACTTAACTAGAGATTCCAGATAACTTGGTTGATTTCAATGGAAAAGGGTTATCTAAAGATTAGGTAGATATATCCAATTAAAGAAATCTCACTTGTAAGGAGTTCCACTAATTTATACCACATTTTTTTCTTGTTTTTGTATTTGCTAAGCCCCTATTAATTTGAAGCCATCCGTACACTAAGCAAACACACTCAGACACCTCCAATATATCTTATAAATGCAAAGATAAGAATATCTTTAAAAATTCCTCAATCTAGATGACAATCCGGATCACCACCAAAATCTAACTATGTGTTCTATTTACCCTGTCAACATTTCCTGAAAATTTCATCAAAATCTCAACATCTGCCATTGTCTCCTAGTGGGTAATAAACTCACATAGGAATACAGACAACCCAGGTCTGATCCCAGGTACAAAAAGTTACATGGTAGCTCAGACGACCACTTAAAATGGCAGCTCCTCTGTCATTGGGTCCTATCCACGATGGCAGGCTGATGAACCTCAGGAATCTTCATAAATTGTCATACCTGAGACTCCATGTTCCAGTTACACGCAATGTCAGTCACTGCAGTTTGGGTTGTACTTGTGCAGGTAGGATGGGTCAAACAGAGCTTTGGAGTCCTGTAATAAAAAATATTGTGATGAATATAAATATACAATACAAAAAAGAAAACCCTCAACTTTTAGCATTAAACTCAAAACTGGTGGTATTTTCAGAATGAAATACAAGGTAGGCCTTAAGTAATCCTGTCTGTATCAGTCATTGCTTAGCTCAGTCTATTCTCAGTCTCTACTTCAAAAAATACATTTAAAAATTCGAATTATTTGAAACCTTAGAAGCTTATAAATTATTTGGCCAAAGATGTGACATATTTTTAGTTAATGCAGTAGATCCTATATAAATATAACCAGTGTAAGTGGAACAACCTGGAGCAACCTGAATAAAATTCATTATCTCTTGTGCTGTTCTTTAAAATAATTAACATGAGGAAGCATATGGGAAAACAAAGATGGTAGACATAATCTTTTTCCTTGTAACCTAAGCTGAGACTTCCTTTTGTTACAATCCCCACTCAGTCTGCATGCGATTGTTTGAAGCAAAATCACCAGTGAAATTCTGTACCTCACATTCAACTCCAGTGGAGAGCTTTGTATATTTGAACATAAACATGGACCAATAGAACAAAACATGAAACATCTCCACTCACAGAGACAGACCACTAATGGACTGGAGGTCACTCCCTGCAGCTTGTACTGGCTGGAATGTCTGTCACAATAGGGTGTTATGAGATGAAAAGTACTGGATAGACAACAGGCTAAAGGATTTGTTACTAAGATGTATTCAAGATTTTTAAAGATTTACCTGGACAAGCCTGGAAACTCACAACAGAAATGTATAACATCATTTTCCAATGGTGTTTGTTCTAAAATGACTCCCATTGTAATGTCCACTAAATAATAAATAAGCTTCCAATAATTTATATAAACAGTTGCAAAAACTCAGTTCTTGCAAATTCCCAGTTTTCTTTGTCAAAGTTCAAAGTTGGGGTTTTACGTCCCGTTCAACAGCTAGGGTCATATTGGGACAGGTCCTCAGAATTGCCACTTGTGGGACTCGAACCCACAGAGGTGACAGCCTATGATTAGATGCCAAACTTGCTAACCACTAGGCCACTGAGGACCTCTCCCAGTTTTCTTTGTGGTTTCTGTGAGGTTGCTTTCTGTTGAAAAACAAATCTACGTGAGAATAAACTGCAGTATTGTGTTAATCTACATCTTAGGACAGTTCCGGTGATGCCTTTGATGTCTCCGTCATGATTGCAAATATATTGGTCAGTAGCAATTTCACATTTTCATAGTTTATCATCCAAAAAACATCACAAGGCTCCAAAATACATAAACTTGTTTGGCACACTTTGTTACTGGTGCTTCCAGGTATTACTCCAACCCTAAGGCTTCTTCAATGGCTTCCTGTCAAACAATGAATCATCTTCAAAAGCTTGATACTTGTATACAAGTATCTCACCACTGGAAAGCAAAAATATTTGCCTTTTATCTATCTTTGTATACATCTGCTGCAATCCAAGGGAGATGTTCCTTAAAGAACCTTATTATAATTCTTCAATTCATAAATCAAAAGTTCAATTCTAACAAATGTTTCTCATACAATGCCCTAATTTTTGAAATGATATTGCAACTGAAAATTCAAACTTCTTCTATTATATTATCTTTCAAAGGTGACCTAAAACTATTTCAAAAATCTTTCCCTCCTTAGTTCTCAACTACTGAATACCAATGGTTTCCTTGCTTTCGACCCTTATCACTTTTCATGACTTTCGATTTATGTCTTACGTTTTTGATGGTGTACCTTAGAATCTGCCAATTCAGAGATTTAGCACTTGGATACTTGATACCTGATATAAAATACTACAATTCCTATATTTGGTTCACTGATATCAGTGACATCACCATTAGATGATATATTTATGGCAGTCTTTAATTTTCACCTTTGCAGGGCCTGTTCTTATATGACCTTATTAGCTGTTGACCTTTGACCCTTTGGAGCAATTTTTCAATATTACATTTTTAACAATTTCTGAACATAATGTTCTAGCAACTGTTTAATAGTTTTGTGATATGATTTTCATGACCAAAGAAAAATACATAAAACCATACATGGGTGTTGTTCATGATGACAGAAATATGTATAACTCACAAGTGCATTAAGCGGGGAAGAGTTGTACTCCAATTGTATGATGTCGTCTGGCTGTGAAGTGGTTTGTCTCTGGATACTGACAATGCCATCTCTCTGTTTCAGACAAAGTTTTTTGCAGGCTCCAATATTACTAACTGATAGGAATTAAGTCTCAGTCAAAATGGGGAAACAGAAATAATTTATTCTCGATGTAGCTTCTTCAAACACTGTGTGCCCTGCATTTCCAGCCATTTGCACATGTCAGTTGGTGAGGCAATATGTGTTTTTCCTGTGGGGGACTGTGCTTATATTTCTTCTTATTTTTATGCATAATTTATCCACACAACGATTATAAAAATTAGATGTCCAGTACACTCTTTCAGTGCCTCTTTGACAGCTGGTTGGAATGAAGTTCAGTTCCCAGACTTATGATATCTGGAAGAACCAAGCCTGATTACCTTAGCCCCACAAGGGAAGGGACCAGGGTATTCCAGTCATGTCTCTATATTTGTTTGCTTGTCTGTTTATCTGTCTGTCTGTCTGTTGGTGTAAGTCGAAAACTATACATGCAATCTCTGTCATATTTTCCCACAAGATTGGGTCCACCCATCTCTCAGCCCTCCCCAAAGATGATTTGGATTCGTCCATAACTATTCATTAGATCAGTGTTGTAGTTTTGCACAATGCGGGGTCTAGCGATGGCTTGTTGACTCAGATGTAACTGATAGCAATATAACAATGGAACTGTGATTCTGTTTGGTGTGTCTTGGAATATGTGCATATAGAGATTAAGTGCTATAAAAATGTGATTACATTAGATTAATATAAATAAGCTTTGTTTGTGTTTTTATATCGGGCCAGTTTGGTGCTCAATTAGTCCCAGTAGTTACGAAAAGTGTTTATCTATCAGATATCTAATTGTATTTATGTGTATTGTATATATTTAAGATCTATGTATTAAAAATAGACATCTGAAAAGAAAAAAAAATGAGAGATAGATCAATAAATAAATAATACAGAGAGATAAAATAAGCCACTTGTACTTTTCCCCCAACAAAAAGGCAGTACAAGTGATACTAGACATTTCAGTTACAAATTATTCTTCTAAATCCCAATGAACGTAGACGGTTTATGGTCATCATTGGGGTTGCATTATATTTTATTATTTATTTTCTTTTTCTGATTATTGAGATTTTCCCTGATGAAGTTATAAATTATCTTTCGAAGTGTCCCAAAACATCAACTACCTAAATTTTACTCACTTTATTTGAATAAAGAATTCCTTTAATGAACTATCATTTTTTCACAACATATAAAAACATTGATTTAATAGGCTATTTTTTTAGACTTTATTGACTTTGTTATATTTTGGTTGATCCTCAAGTTGTCCAAATTTTTATTACATCAAAGCTTCAACTTATGAACTCATTTTTACTGACAGATGATTTACTATTTTTACACTGATAATCTCGCATTGTTTTACAGCATCTTACTCATTTCTACAAAAAGGGGCCTCTATTTTTGTCTGTTCAATGCTCATATATTTAAGACAACTCATACCTCTACCAAGGCATACCTCTAATAATAAGTAAATGGAAAAATCAGGATTATTTTTAGTATCCAGAGGGATATCCAGATCACTCTCAAATTTAATGGGATCTAAGTTAGAGCAAGACCCATCTTCTAAAATTTTTTTTCAGGGATATCCAACCGGTAGTATTTGTGTAATCCTGTTAACAAATAAACAATCAAACAGACAAATGGACAAACAGTCATGAAAATAATATCATCTTAGCATGAATGAGTAATGAGTTTAGTTGAACACAGAAACACCAGACGTGGCAGGAAAGTGGGCGAATGCAGACAATCTTTTTTGTAATTATAAGATATGGTGTCACAGTGAAAACAGTGTTTTACATTAGGTTCCAGTGACATTGTAATGCTCACCTAGCACTTAATTACACTGCTTTCATTGGATCTGGAAGATATTGGATTCAAGCACATCCACTTAAATGTGTTTAAACTTGACAAAATGGTGTCTTCAAACTTTCTTCATCTAAATAAGCTAGTTTTGCATCTTTGCTAATATAAAAAACCTATATTTAGAATGTAAAGTACCTGTCTTCTCAGTTTAAACATTAAACACTCTATATTCAATAATTCACTCAACTCTCAGTGAATTTTGCTTTTGGTAGATAAACATACACAATTATACATTTCCAAGCTCAGTTCAGATGGGACACAGTGTGGTGTGTTACCAGTCAAATGTTCCATGTTACAAGGTAATTAGCACAAGATCTCTGATCCATCACTCACTTGTCTCAGCTCTAAACATGGATCCTCCCCAAGTCATTATCCTTAGCAAAGTTCACCTCACCACTCAAATGTCTTGATCAGTTTAACTAATTAGTCTGTTCAGAAATCTTCCCGAAGTTCCAAGTCTTCTGCTGTCAGCCCAAATTCAGGAAAACTGGAAGAAAATGTTATTATTTGTGCTTTCCTTAATGTTAACAAGTGTGAATTTTATTTGATTAAAACAGGCATTGACTTTAATTAGGATAACTTATAATTGGACTTCAAAGAAAACACAGCTAACTAATTAACCTTGATAAGGACTTTCAAGCACTGCCAGTACATTTTTCCTTGAAATCAAAAGTCTGAAATGTTTGTGTATGCAACTAATCAGCTTTTCAAAATCACAAATCTTGTATTGACAATCATAATTAATTAAATGTTGGATATATTGTTTACTTCCTGTCTGTGCCAATCTAAGGTGTGTGCTGACTTTTTACCAAGTGAAGCAGGTTTCTATAAGGACTGAACAAAAACATGAAAGTTCACTGCACTAATGTAAATATGGCTTCAAATAAGTAAGGTCAACACCAGGAACAATAATATCCTTTTAAAAGGTCTATCTGTCTGTCTGTCTGTCTGTCTGTCTGTCTGTCTGTGACTCTTCGTGATTACTCCAAAATCAATGAACACATTTTTCTGACTTTTTATGTGGGAAGGAATTGACCAAAGGAAGAAGTTGTTAAATTTGGTGAAACATCTTGCTGGATACCAAAAATTCCAGAATTTTGGTTGGGAGTTGTGGCTGAAAGTATTCCAAAAATAATGAATAGATCTTTCTAAAATTCTTTGTCCTCGTATGGCCTGACCAAATGAAAAATTCCTTACATTTCTGGAAAGATCTGGATCCTGTTGAACATACTCAGCTATCTTGGCGTAGGTATGCACCCTACAAGTGTTTCATTTATTATTTGAAGAAAGTGAGCAGCTAAAGGCACTTTTTGATTTTCAGTCCACTTAAAGAAATGAATAGAATTGTGAAAAAGATTAATTTGATCTATCAAAATATCATTAAACGTGTTTGAAATTTCATACTTTTCATAAAACTTTAAGTCTACTATAAAAATTAACTGTTTTCATGTGAGAAATTCAAACCAGAGCACAATTACAGTATTTCATGGTAATCCTACCTTAATGTGCGGTAACTTTTCACCTTTTAATTTTTTGTTCAGTTCTTTCTTCATTTTGTACTTATCAGACACCTTGAGATAAACTTTCCAGCAATTTTGACAAATTGATTAATTCACTGCTGACTGTTGTTGTGTTTATGCTATGAATCTGAAGGTGGTGTTTTGTGATTTTTCTTCATGTTACAGGAACCCTGTGGCACCTTATGCTGCTTTCTCCCATTCTTTTCACAAGATATATGTATGTGTCTTCTTGAATTTATTATTAAAGATCCCATTTCCAATATCTTTTAATTGGCTTTCTGGTTGACATTACTCCAAAAGTAGTAAACGGATCTTTAGATTTCTTATGTGGGTAGTACCTACACAAAGAGAGAAGTGGTTATAATTTGGAATACATCTGGATACAAAAGAAAATCCTGAATATTGGGAAGCAAGTCCCGGTGAAGGTCTGCACTCTATGAATGATTTCTAGTTGGAGAGACAAAAGTTCACAAAGATTTTGAAATAGTATTAAATATGGACGACAGGTGTCCAGGACTGCTCTGATTGAGCTCCGGACCTTCATGAGTGAAGGAGCACAGCCTTGTCCACTTGTAGCGTTCATGAGGCAAATTCACAATCGTGAGATAGGGGTATAATATATGTACAAGTAGATCTGAGCACATTTTAAACAAGAGCACTCGGAGAGTGGAGACCTCCACCAAGGGAGCTCAATCCGGATCACTCCCAATATATTTTTCATGGATCCAGACAGTGATCCAGATCACTCCCAAAATCTAATCACTTGTTCTTTGTTCCGTTTAGCACATATCCTGACAATTTCATAACTTTTTGAGTTATCTGTCTCTAAAAATTACATTTCATGGATCCAGAAGATCCAGATAATGATCCGAATCACTCCCAAAAATAAATTATTTCTTCCTTTTATCTTTTCAGACATATCCTGAAAATTTCATCAAAATCTGTCCATACGTTTTTGAGTTATCTTGTTCACAAACAAACTCACAAACCCACAAACAAACCCAGGCGAAAACATAACTTCCTTGGCGGAGGTAATGATGATGAAAATATTATGCATTGAGGGAGTATTATATTGTGATTCTTTATGAGTGATACATATTTTTATATGTCGAATGAAAAGAGTTTTACATTAATGTATCCATCATTTTGTATGCATATTATAGGGTTGTTCCATCTCTACGATAATAATGCTAAATTTAAGATAGGTTTACCGCCTTCTAAACTGTCAGTTTCAGAGGTAGATCTTTTCAATCGGATTGATCTTAAGGCCATCATAAACCCATCGTGTATGGAAGTTCCAGAACCTACCAATGTTCTCCCAATTGGAAGTATTTGTAAGTCCATTAGGAGCCGTTTATGGCAATATTAAGCGGTTTGAAATTATTGTAAATTGCTCCAGATCTTCATCAGATTTTTATCATCTTAAACCCATCTTAACCCTATCTTTCCATTGGTAAAGTCACTCTTTTGATCTTAAGGCGATCTTAAACCCCCTTTTTTCAGCTTAAGTAAATCTTTAAGGTTCTTAATTCAGTTGGATGGATCGGGAAGCTGTAGCAAATGGGAGCCCATTGGCAGATTTCTTGAAGCAATTGCAGCATCCTTTGGAAAACAATCAAGAAAATTTGGTAACCTATCTTAACTCTATCTCAACCTACACCCATGAATCATGAAAATATTTTTTTCAATCAGGAAGTAGGTATAGGATTAGATCACAATAATGGAACAGCCCTATTAAGTAAAACAAGTATATATTTGATGAAAGGATGAAAAAGTCTGTCATATATGTACATTCATGTATATATAATGTATGATTGACAAGAAACCAATATTTTATTTTTGTCGAGGTTTATTTTGTAGGTTAATATATTTAATATATTTTATAGTTTTTTGTACTTTATTAATTGTTATGAGTTCAATTTATACAGATATGTAAATAAATTAAATAAATAATTAATGAGTGCAAATGGCCCCTCAGGGCTGCTGTAACATAAATTCAGCTGACTTGTAATTTATCAAATCCAGACAAAAACAAAGCTGGTTATAACACGTAGAACTAGCAAGGTTTTCAGTGTAACAATGGGTTCAGTATAATCGCCTGCATAATAAAAAAAACTTATGGAAGTCTGTTGTAATGCTAATTTAGCTAATGGGTACCAACCTACAAAAATGTGCTACCTTAATATATTTATGTACTTTTTTCTCGGACACTTAATTTGTACAAGACTAGAAGTTACCTATTTTCAGGAGTCATTTGTTTGGGGGTTTGCAGTTGTACGTTGATTTTCAAGTTGTCACATAAAGTAATTGCCATAAATATTTGAAATGCATGATACCAGATATTTTCTTAGGGTACAGCAATAATATAGCAATTACGTTATCAACTCTCAAAGCTATTATTTTTATCTGTGTGTCAGGAAGGAATTGGAATCGTGAAAAACATTTCATGTAATGGTTATGTAAGTATAAGTATCTGTGGTAAGGCTTTTGTTAAAACAACTGTGGTAAGGCTATTGAGACTGCGCCAAATTTCAATTTAAGGGCTCCAGCTGTGGTATGTGGATAACCATTGCAACTGTATTTCTCAAAGGTGCCAAAGCTTAAAAATATTCTTCCAGTCAACAGTTACTTGGCAATACCATCTATTCTGCTGATGTGATCAGGAACCTTGGTGTATCGTTTCACCTTGATTTCTTTCTTCCAAACATGCTCAGAGTATTTATAAGGTGTGTTATGTTCAAATCTTGGGCTTGAAGAGGCTTAGGCAGTACCTCACACAGGATGCCACTATCACGGCTACAAATGTTCTTGTTAAGTATTCGCCTGGACTATTGTAATTCCTTGGTCAGGACTTTCCCTACATTTGATCTTTGAAACCTACAACGTGTCTGGAACAGTCTTGCCAAAATTGTCCTCAATACCGCCAGGTATTGAAACATAACCCCTGTAAGAGCCTCCATTGGTTGCAAACAGCGATATGTGTTCAGGACGGTTTCACTGATGTTCCTACATAATGGTCACTCAAAGTATATTTAGCTTTTCTTAAACCCAGACACAGTCTGTATAATAATCCCAGACGTCAGGCTGAATGGTATTGTGTCTGAGGTTCCAGTTTGTTCCATCAATTCATGGGTCTTACTAAACCATTTGGCATTAGCCTTACTTAATATGATGCTTCAGGGATTTAGGATGATTTGCTGTTGTTCACTCTACCACTTCTCTTTTCTCCTTTGGAAAAAAGTTGAAATCTTATCTCTTTGCAAAAGCATACACCGCCAGGTCTGGACCTTTTTAGTCTTCTTCAGCATCTTCTTTGTGGTGCTGACCTCCACTTATGCCCTTGGATATTTGACTTATGTTTTATATGCTCGTGATTATGTGCCTTAGGGTCTGTTTTCATCACACAGATAATAACTACTAGTAGAATTTTATTTATTATTTAGTCTAGTGTCTATTATTTACTGCTAGTGTTTTGTAACATTTCATTGGCCTCTAATGGCATAACCTTGCTACGTTGTTACAACATAGTAATACCCCATAACTTCTGTTTTACAGACTTTCTTGGAAGAATATTTCATGATTTCAATGAAATATTGTCATAGGTAAAAAAAGTCTTGCCATTTAATGAAATACCAACTTATTTTAATAACCTGTTGTAGATACAATTATTTCATGGATTCAACGACTCCATTGAAGCCCATATATTTCATTTATATTCTTTGAAAACATTTCTATACGTTTAAAAGTAACATATTTTAACCAAAGTTATGGCAAATTAAAACCAACTGCACCTCGAAATTGCTGAATAGCAATGAGCTAAATTTCAGGTGTTTACAGCAAATGTTATGACTAGGTAACAATTCTGAAGAGGAAGGGCCTTTAACATGGAGGAAACATAGCTGAGTAGGATTCAGTGCATTGTGCCTGATTAGATTTTACACTTGCAGGAAAGATTCCCTGCACTCGATCTGATTGGCCGGCTCTAATCTTGTTTATTTACGTGTGGATTTGTGTAACCTGCTTTCAGGAGATGGTATGTGTACTAAAAATTAGAAAAAATACCTATGTTCTACCATTAATGCCTACGTAAGATATTTGTGAAAAATTCTATCAAGAACAAAAATGACAGTTTTATAAGAGTGCGTAGCATAAGTATTCTATTATGTATTTTCATGAATGATATATTTTTGTATGTGTCTAATGAATGATGTTTTACTTTATGACAAACCACTCTGCTTCAATAATAAGCAAAACTGAGTCATATTTCCAACATCAAAAAAAATGAAAAAAAATATTACCTGTAAAACCAGTGGCACGAGTCAATATAAAAATTTAGATTTTTATTTCAAGATTTCTACATGGACTTTAAAGCAAAAGAAACAGAAAATCTGAAAATTCCTTCTTAAAGAGTCATATAATATATTTGTAACTTACATAATTAACAAAAGTACTTATGAAAAGTCAACAATTGTTTACCCATTTGTAGTAGTAACTATAGATGGTAATGGGGCGCCAAGAATACAAAGAAATATTCCCCGGTCCATATGTCCCTGTATTTAGGTCATGTGTGGCTTATGGAGAATAACACAAATGATATAAACAAAATTGTAAATCCCAGATTTCAGACCTCAAGTAACTGGTGAGATAGTGACCCCTAGGGTCAGCTTACACCTGGTGTAAACCACCACTGGCTTGTACACTTTTATGTGTAATATCCAACATGTACCAAATGGTATAAATATGATATGGAATAAATACAGCTGTGATTTACAGTAACCTGCAGTTAATAAACAAGTTGAAAATGAATACACAGACAATATCTCAAACTAAACCTTTTGAAATTATGTTGATATTTTGTTGATTTTCAGGGAAAATTTCATAAACAATATCGATAATGTTCTGCTTTTCAAGCTTTATATGTCTTGGTTAATGCTTAGCACATGCAAAATGGTGTTTAAAACTAAAATGAATGAGTTACTGAAATTCTACCAAGCGGATCTTGAGAGTAAACAAGTGTACATGTAAAAGCAAAATGGCACACAGAACAGCTGGTTAATATCTTGGCCCTTTATGGATTTCAGATAGGGAACTATGAGGTGAATACCTTATCCAACTTGTATGTGTTGACACTAGGGCGATATTTTGGGATATGGTAGTTTCATACAACCTACTCACTGTTGTGATAAAATGCTGTAATGTTAAATTTGTGGTCAGGTTATTCTGAAATATCAAGTATGCATGGTAAACATGTAGTTATTTGGTTATTTAATGTATGTAGAAATTTAAGTCTTAGTAACTAGTTCATAACACTACTAGACTTAAATATACAGAGTCCAAAGAATTGTATTGTATTGTATATTTATACTCAGCCCGATATCTCCTTTACGCCAGGACTCAAAGCACTATTTGACAGATCCCAACTGTACAAGTATAGTCCAAGTACTAGTGACTGACAGTCCCCTAACTGAAAGACAGAGACTCAGGTATGACCGTTCATCAATATCTCACAAGTTCTTTAACCCTGCCACTGGGGATATAACTTCACTGTGTGAAAAATTAGAGGACATCTCCTAAACCCTTGACATTATCCAAGTCACTTTTGATAACCGTCTTTAAGTGCAGCATGTTGTATCATTTCTGTAGGTCTTCACTGCTTTTCCGTCCCATTCTGTACCATTCCCTGCCTTTTCGTATTTCCAGCAAGTTTTATACTTACTCTGACGTTACTGTATCTTTACAGTATATTTTCCATGTCAAACCTTGGCATTATCCTTCCACTTCTGTTCCTCTTCTGTAGCAAAACTGTAGCTAAAGATGTGTATTTTGTTTCACAGGAAATTCAGCATTCCATTTCCTGCCGTCTTTTGCTGTCAGAAAATACCGCCTGCAGTGTAACTGGGGCATCAGATAAATTTTCATCCAGCTTAAGTAATGATCTTGCTGTTTATGCTTTCAATTACCAAACTCGGAGTAATTTTTAGATTCTTGGAATTGGAAAATAATGTTGTACTGTTTTAAATGTATTGGGGTCTTCCAGATTCTTCTGCAATTTGGCACAAAAAACACAATGAAATGAAAGACAAAATATTAAAAATCCTTCAAAGACATATTGAAAAATAATTGAGTTGACAAGAAAGTTGCCATCAGTTTCACATTTTAAAAGGGACAATTGGGAATGTGTTATGAGAGATTTGAGAGAAAACTTTAAGCTCCTGACACTATTATCTAATTAAGTCAGAAAATGCACGAAACCAAACACCACAGTGTTGCTTGCAACTCTTCAAATATGAAAACAAGCTGCTTCAATTCAAAATTGCGTGAAAGTCATTAGTATTTTATGACAGGAATGAAAATCTCACTGTGAGTTAAAAGAGTATCACTTTTTACTTAAAGGTCCAATATAACTTCTCTGAATGAGGGGTAAAAAGTGCTACGGGAACCAGACTACAGGGGTCATATTTACGCAAGGAATGTGTGCTAGGTCAGCCAAAAATCAGATGAAGTGGAACAGAAAGAAGTAAAAAACTTTTTGGTGGATATAAGCAATGGGAATAAACACACAGCTCTATATTTCAAATCTGATTTATAATGTTATAAAATCTCACATATAGTGCTTTATACCTGCACTTAGGGTTGCATATTATAATGGGTAAAAGAATCCACTGTGGTGTATTGGTCACATACTCACTTTGTGCCAGAGTTTGAATGCTAAGGTTGGCCTCAAGGGCTAAACTTG